>JAEOAD010002711.1:3080000-4280000 GCA_036365145.1 Orientallactaga sibirica
TGTAGGCACAGAAATTTATATTCACAAGGGTTACTCAGATGGAGCCTATTGTAAATATTTATTTGTGAAACAGAGAGAGAAAGAGGCAGATAGAGAATGGGCATGCCAGGACCTCCAGCTGCTGCAAAGGAACTCTAGACCCAGGTGCCACCATGTGCATCTGGCTTACATAGGTCCTGGGGAATTGAACCTGGGTCCTGTGGCCTTGTAGGCAAATGCCTTAACTGCTGCTAAGTCATCTCTCCAGCCCTAAGCCTATATTAAATCCATCCTTCCATCTTCCCTCCCTCCTTTCCTCCCTCCCCACCTACCTCCTTCCTTCCTTCCTTCCTTCCTTCCTTCCTTCCTTCCTTCCTTCCTTCCTTCCTTCCTTCCTTCCTTTCTTTCTTTTTTGGTTTTTTGAGGTAGGGTCTCATGCTAGCTGAGACTGACCTGGAATTCACTATGTAGTCTCATGGTGGCCTTGAACTCACAGTGATCCTCCTACCTCTGCCTCCCGAGTGCTGGGATTAAAGGCGTGTGCTATCATGCCCGGCTAAATATTTTTTTTTAATATTTATTTTATTTACTTATTTATTTGAGAGAGAAAAAGAGGCAGATACAGAGAGAAAGAGAGAATGGGCATGCCAGGTCAGCCATTGCAAACAAACTCCATACACATGCACCACTCTGTGCATCTGGTTTATGTGGGTACTGGGGTATCAAACCTGGGTCCTTAGGCTTTGTAGGCAAGTGCCTTAACTGCTAAACCATCTTTCCAGCCCCTTATTTTATTTAATTTATTTTATTTTATTTTATTTTTTATTGACAACTTCTTTAATTGTAGACAATATCCCATGTTATTTCCCTCCCTACCCACACTTTCTCCTTTGAAACTTCACTCTCATCATATCCCTTCCCCTTCTCAATCAGTCTCTCTTTTCAGTTTGATGTCATCATCTTTTCCTCCTATTATGATGGTCTTGTGTAGGTAGTGTCAGGCACTGTGAGGTCATGGATATCTAGGCCATTTTGTGTCTGGAGGAGCACGTTGTAAGGAGTCCTACTCTTCCTTTGGATCTTAAATTCTTTCGCCCCTCTTCTGCAATGGACCCTGGGCCTTGGAAGGTGGGTTTGAGATGTTTCAGTGCTGAGCCACTCCTCTGTCCCTTCTTATCAGCACGATGGTGCCTTCTGAGTCATCCCAAGGTTGCCACCATCTGAAAAGAGAAGCTTCTCTAACCAAAAGTGACAGTCGCATTAATATATGGGTGTGGACATTAAGAGAAGTGCTTACTGGGCAGTTTGGTGAGCATAGTATATACATTTAGCATGACACCAGCAGATGTTACACGTAGGGGCCATGACTACCCCTGTCGTAGATTTTCAGTACCAGGGATATATTCCCTCCCATGGAACGGGCCTCCAGTCCAATTAGAGAGCAGTTGGTGTCCCCATAACAGACATGCCACTATTGCACCGTTGGCTCATTTGGCCTGGCTGGCCATATTTAAAGCTTGCAGTGTTCACTGTTGAGTACCTTCACTGGTGTTTTTCTCTCCCATTGAACTGCATGCAGTGTAGCTTTTTCCAACTTTCTGTCAGCTGGTACACATGGAGGAGGCTTTCAGCTCAGCTCCAGCAGGATTTCTCAGTGACCTTGTCACCCAAGTATGTGGAGTCTTCAGCAATAGTGTCTTACCATCTATTCTGGTGGGAGACCAAGGGCCTTGGCAATGGCCTATAATGTTTTGGGGGTATCTGTGACCTCCTCGGCCAACAACTCACTGGAAGGTACCCCATTCCAGGCACTGAAAATTTTCTAGTAACAATCTATGGCTTCTGAGTGTTCCATTGTCTAGAAAAGTAGGTTTCCTTAAGACTTACTTATATCCTCTTAGATTTTGATTAGCCCTCCCTCCACTTTTCTTGTACTCAATCTCTTTCCCTGATCTCACTTTAAAAAAAAAATTAATTTTAGATTTACTCAATATATTTTTTTCTTTTTCTTTTCTTTCTTTTTTTCTCGTTTTTCAAGGTAGGGTGTCACTCTAGTCCAGGCTGACCTGGAATTCACTATGTAGTCTTAGGCTGGCCTGGAACCCACCACAATTCTTCTACCTCTGCCTCCTGAGTGCTGGGATTAAAGGCGTGCCACCACACCCAGCTTAATTTTTTATACTTATAACTACGTGCAGTAGAATGTCTCTTAAAATGTTACAAAAGTCAAATTTCACTAGGTGTGGTGGCACAAAATTAATTCACTATGTCGTCTCAGGGTGGCCTCAAACTCACGGTGATCCTCCTACCTCTGCCTCCTGAGTGCTGGGATTAAAGGCGTGTGCCACCACACCTGGCCAGGGTGTATATGTATGGAGGTTGACAATAAAGTTTTTTAGGGCTAGAGAGATGGCTTAGCGGTTAAGGCACTTTCCTGCAAAGCCAAAGGACTCCGGTTCAATTCCCCAGGACCCATGTAAGCCACATGCAGAAGGTGGCACATACTTCTGGAGTTTGTTTACAGTAGTTGAAGGTCCTGGAACACTCATTATCTCTATCTGCCCCCCCCCCAAACAAAATAAATTTTAAAATACTTAAAAAGTTACTGTTATTATTATTATTATTATTATTTTTATATTTTTGGTTTTTCGTGGTAGGGTCTCACTCTAGTTCAGGCTGACCTGGAATTCACTTTGTAGTCTCAGGGTGGCCTTGAACTCACGGCGATCCTCCTATCTCTGCCTCCTGAATGCTGGGATTAAAGGTGCGCGCCACCACGCCCAGCAACTGTTATTATTTTTAAGGTAACTTTTAATGTTTTATTTTATTTATTTGAGAGATAAAAAGAGGCAGAGAGAGAGAGAGAGAGAGAGAGGGAGGGAGGGAGAATGGGTGCACCAGGGCCTCCAGCCACTGCAAATGAACTCCAGAGCATGTACCACCTTGTGCATCTGGCTTACATGGGTCCTGGGGAATTGAACCAGAGTCCTTTGGCTTTGCAGGCAAGTGCCTTAACTGCTAAACCATCTCTCCAGCCCTATAATAATCATTATTATTACAAAGTTGGGTGTAGTGATGCATGCTTTTTTTTTTTTTTCCCAAGGTAGGGTCACTTGCTCAGGCTGACCTGGAATTCACTATGTAGTCTCAGCATGGCCTTGAACTCACAGTGCTCCTCTTACCTCTGCCTCCCAAGTGCTGGGCTTAAAGACGTGCACCACCATGCCTGGCTGTGATGCATGCTTTTTAAATACAGGAAACAAGGGTAAGAGGATTGCTGTGAGTGTGAGGCCAGCCTGGAACTGTAGAGTTTTAGGTCAGCCTGGGCTAGAGTGAAACCCTACCTCAAAAAAACCAAAATAGAGGACTGGAAAGATGGCTTAGTGGTTAATGCACTTGCCTATTAAGATAAATAACCCAGGTTCAATTCCCCAGGACCTGTGTAAGGCAGATATACTAGGTGGCACATGTGTCTGGAGTTTGTTTGCAGTAGCTAGAGGTCCTGGCATGCCCATTTTCTCTCTCTCTCTCTCTTTCTCTCTCTAATAAAAAAAAATAGGACTAGAGAGATGGCTGGGTGGTTAAGGTACTTGCCTGCAAAACCAAATGACCAGGTTCCATTCCCTAGTACCCATGTAAGCCAAATGTACAAGGTGGTGCATGTGTCTGGAGTTCCTTTGCAGTAGCTGGAGGCCCTGGCACACCCATTCTCCCTCTCTCTGCTTTTATCCCTCTCTCATATAAATAAATAAACAAATTTTTTTTTTTTTTTTTTTTTTTTTTTTTGGTTTTTCGAGGTAGGGTTTCACTCTGGTCCAGGCTAACCTGGAATTAACTATGTAGTCTCAGGGTGGCCTTGAACTCTCAGCGATCCTCCTACCTCTGCCTCCCAAGTGCTGGGATTAAAGGCATGTGCCACCATGCCCGGCCAATAAATAAACAAAATTTTTAAAGTCAAATTTTACATAATGACTGTATATTTAAATTCACAATTTGATTGGAGAGATGGCTTAGCTGATAAAGGGGCTTGCTTGCAAAACCTGTTGGCCCATGTTTGATTCTCCAGTACCCATGTCAAGCCAGATGCACAGAGTAGCATATGTATCTCCAATGTGTTTACAATGGCTAGAGGCCTTGGTGCTTCTATTTTCTCTATCTGCTTATGAATAATAATAATTTTAAAAAAGCAACACATATTGCCAAGGTATTGTGCAAAACCATTGTAAAGGGTAGGCAAAATAGGGTCTTAGCCAGATTGTAATATGATTTTCTTTTTCTTCATTATTTCAAATCTTTCCTCACATCTTATGTCCTCAGAGACCTTCTTAGATTCACTCTTGCTAGAGGTGGGTGTGTCACTGGGGGCTGTTCTTGGAGTTTATCTCTAAGGTGTGTTTTGTGGCAGGTCTAAGTCCAGTCCTACTACCTGTTTTCAGAGTAGTTTGAGCTCTGGCAGTTCCTGCTTGCTGGTGTTTTGTGGTACTACTAGCTGTTGGTGGTGTCTCTCTACTTGGATCTATGAAAGGGAGCCAGTCTTCCACCTTTGATGGTGTTCCCCTGAACTCTGTAAGCCTGAAATAAACCTCTTTCCTCCCATAAGCTGTGTCTGGAGTGGAGTGACTGCGACAGTAATAATGAAGCCTGAGACAAAATAAGAAGCTGTAGAACATTGTTAAGAGAGCTAGGGACTGGGAAATGGTTCAGTAGGCAAGAGTGTTTGCCATATAAGCATGAGGGCCTGAGATGAGTAAAAAGAAGCTAGGTGTGGACACACATGATTTTAACTCCCTAGTCCTGTGGGAGGGTGTGGGCAGAGACATAATTGCTGAGGCTTGCTGGTCTGTCAGTGGACTGAAATCGGCAGCTCTGGGTTCAGTGAGAGACTCCATATCTAGGAGACAAGTGGATAAATGATAGGCAAGAAGACCTGGTGTTCTCTGGCCTCTGCACATGAGTGGAGTACCCACATGTGTACATACACATAGGCATATACTATACCTACACATAACTCCCTATCCCACTCCACATACATGAACCAATATGTGCATTTGGCCTTATGTGGGTGGCTGAGGATTTGAACCCAGACTGGCAGGCTTTGCAAACAAGCTGCTCTAAGTGCTGAGTCATCCTCCAGCTCAGTGGACTTTTTTTTGCATGTGTATATGTGTGTGGTTCAGTGAGTGTGTATCTGTGTACACATGTGTTGAGGCCAGAAGGTCTTAATCACTTTTCACCTTTTTTTTTACTCCCCCAAGGTAGGGTTTCACTCTAGTCCAGGCTAACCTGGAACTCCAGATGGCATGCACGACTGTATCTGGCTTTATGTTGGGTACAGGACAATCAAACCCCAGTCATTAGGCTTTGTAGCCTTAACCACTAAACCATCTCTCCAGCCCCAAAACACCTTTTTTTTTTTTTTTTTTTTTGAGTTAGGGTCTCACTCTAGCCCAACTGACCTGGAATTCACTATGTAGTCTCGGTGGCTGCAAATTCATTATGTAGTCTTGGTGGCCGCGAATTCACAGTGATCCTCCTACCTCTGCCTCCTGAGTGCTGGGATTAAAGGTGTGTAGGAGGATTGCTGTGAGTTCGAGGCCACCCTGAGACTACATAGTGAATTCCAGGTCAGCCCTGGGCTAGAGCAAGACCCTACCTTGAAAAACCAAAAAAAAAAAAAAAAAAAAAAAAAAAAAGGTTAAGCTAATTCTATTTTTTTTTTCTATTTGAGAGAGAGAGAGAGAGAGAGAGAATGGGCGTGCCAGGGCCTTTAGCTGCTGCAAGTGAACTCCAGACATGTGCGCATGTGCGACATTGCATTCTTTTTAAAAATATTTTATTTTTATTTATTTATTTATTTGAGAGAGAGTTGGGGGGGGCAGACAGAGAGTGGGCACACCAGGGCCTCCAGCCACTGGAAAGGAACTCCAGATGCACGTGCCACCTTGTGCATCTGGCTTACGTGGGTACTGGGGAATTAAACCAGGATTCTTAGGCTTTACAGGCAAGCACCTTAACCAGTAAGCCATCTCTCCAGCCTCAACATTATATTCTTACATTACTGTGCGTCTGGCTTACATGGGGCCTGGAGATTTGAACATGAGTTCTTAGGCTTTGCAGACAAGTGCCTTAACTGCTAAGCCATCTCTTCAGCCTTCTAATTCTTTATTACTCCCTTTACATAAAAAATGACGTTGAATTGGTTATTTATACTTCTAAAAAGAAAAGAGCCAGCTGGACCTTTTGAGTCTTACATCTGTTAGGAACAAGTCATTTTTGCTTAGAATCTCTCCCCTTCATTATTTGTATAGTCACAATAATACTTTACTGTTACTATTTTCAATATTTAGGGAGAAAATTGTGCTTTAAAATATGCTAAGCCACTATAGAAATATCCAATGCAGAGCTATATGTTTTGGGGAGTTCTTAATATCTTTTGGGACAGTAGCAGAGTCTTGAAGAGGACGTTTTTCCCACAGAACATAATTTTAAAAAGCAAATTAAGAAGTCTAGTTGATTCTTTGTTGTGATACACATTGAGATATTGTGGCTCAGTATTGTGGACCCTAAACAAGAGTGACATGGTAATATGCATAAAGGGAATTAGAACTTTTCTGTTCCCCAAAGCATGGTTTGGTAGGAAGACTGGGCCTAACGTTGCTGTATTATCTGTTCTCTGTTGCAGGTCGAGCTGTGTTTAGAGTGCATTGAATGGGCCAAGTCAGAGAAAAGAACTTTCTTACGCCAGGCATTGGAGGTAGGTGCCCACATTAGGTCAGGTTTCAGGTCTTTAGGCCTTAGAGAGGCTGTAAGTGTAATCCCATCCCTAATAAAAAGCATTTTTAGTAACTTTGTATCACCCAGTTCCCAACAGAGTATTGATAGTGGTCCCAGTTAGGAGAACTTTTCTGGTTAAAGATTTTCCTTTCTGTTTTGTTTGTGTGTAAAGACACAGGGTTTCACTTTATAGTTCAGACTGACCTCAAACCTGTGGCAAATCTCTTGCTTCACCTCCTAAGTGCTGGGATTATGTTTTTAGTTGAAATTTTGAGGCAGATTTGCTGTTTGGGTTCGGAAAATAGGCAGCAGCATGGTAAAGTTAACGGTCAGACGTTGGCCATATAGGAGACAGTACTGGGGCCAGATCATTTTTTATGCTGTGCTTGATGTTATCATGAGAACATGTATATTCAACAGTAACTATTCTGTAACTGTCAATCCTTGATTTCTTTCTGTAGCTCTTCCCCTTTCCTTCAATCAATGCCTTTTCTCTTTCTTAGGCAAGACTGGTTTCTTTGTACTTTGATACCAAGAGGTACCAGGAAGCATTGCATTTGGGTAAGTAAAGTGGCAGAAATTAATAAGACATCTTAGCTAGCAAGTACTGAGAAAAAAAAAAGTTCTAAGAAATAAACTACAACTCATCAGTTAAATTTAGAAAATAAAAAGTCAATTTTTCAGTCTTTTTAAGTTTAGAGCAGAGAATCCATTTCACATTTTACATACATTTACTGTTAAATTTCAGGATTTTATTTTTATTTTATTTTTTTTATTATTTTCCAAGGTAGAGTCTCGCTCTAGCTCAGGCTGACCTGGAATTCACTGTGGAGTCTCAGGATGGCCTCGAACTCAAGGCGATTGATTCTCTTACCTCTGCCTCCCGAGTGCTGGGATTAAAGGCGTGCACCACCACGCCCGGCTAAATTTCAGATTTTTTTTTTAAAAATTAAAAAAATATTTATTTCAGAGAGAGAGCGATAGAGAAAGAGGCAGATAAAGAGAGAGAATGGGCACACCAGGGCCTTCAGCTGCTGTAAATGAACTCCAGATGCATGTACCACCTTATGTATCTGGTTTATGTGGGTCCTGGGGAGTTGAACCTGGGTCCTTTGGCACTTCAGTGCTTAGGCAAATGCCTTAACCACTAAACCATCTATCTCTCCAGCCCTCAGAATTAATTTTTTTTTTCCTGAGGTAGGGTCTAGCTCAGGCTGACCTGGCATTCACTATGTGGTCTTAGGTGGCCTTGAACTCATGGTGATCCTTCTACCTCTTCCTCCCAAATTCTGGGAATAAAGGCATGCGCCACCATATCCGGCTTCAGAATTATTATTTTTTTTTTGGGGGGGGGTCTTACTCTAGCTCAGGCTGACTTGGAATTTACTCTGTATTCTCAGGGTGACCTTGAACTCACAGCAATCCTCCTACCTCTGCCTCCCGAGTGCTGGGATTAAAGACGTGTACCACCACGCCTGGCCAGAATTATTTTTTTTATTAAATCAGAGAAAACTGACTTTATTAATTATAATGGATGCTGCCTTACTGAATGAATTTTTTTATTGACAACTTCTATACTTACATACAAAAAGTGTGTGGTATTTCCCTCCCCCCCCATTCCCCTTTAGAACTCCAATCTCCATCATATCCCCTCCCTCTCTCCATTAGTCTCTCTTTTAATTTGATGTCATCATCTTTTATTTCTATTATGAGGGTCTTGTGAAGGTATTGCTAGGCAAAGCAAGGTCATGGATATCGAGGCCAATTTCTGTCTGGGCAGTTGCATTGTAAGGAGTCGTACCCTTCCTTTGGCTCTTCCATTCTATCCGCCCCCTCTTCTGCAATGGTCCCTGAGCCTTGGAGGGTGTGACAGAGGTGTTTCAGTGCTGGGCACTCCTCCATCCCTTCTTCTCAGCACTGTGTTGCCTTTTGGGTCATCCCAGTGGTCATCGCCATCTGAAAAGAGAAGCTTCTCTAACCAGAAGTGAGAGTAGCGTTAATATGTGAATATGAGCATTAAGTGTAGTATTTTCAGGGCAGCTTGGTAGGAATAGTATATACATTTAGTCAGACAAGAGCAGGCTTTATACCCCTAAGGCTCATGACCTCACCTACCATAGACTTTTGCTTAAGTTTTTCAGTACCAGGTATGTATTCCCTCCCGTAGAGAGGGCCTTCAGTTCAATTATGGAGCAGTTGGTTACCCCAAGAGTAGACATGCCACTATTGCACCCATTCAGTCCTTGGGCCTGTCTGGCCAAATTTGAATATTCAATGTCCACTGTTTTCACTGCTGATGACTTCTCTTTCCCATACGGCTGCATGCAGTGCAGCTTTTTCCATCTTTCAGATGGCTGGTCTACAGGGAGAAGGTTTTCTGCTCAGCATCAGCTTGCTTTCTCAGTGATCTTGCCTCTCAGGCAAGAGATGTCTTCAGCAATAGGGTCTTACTATCTGTTTCTCAAGGGAAACCAAGGGCGTTGGCAAAAGCCTTTAATGTTTTGGAGGCTACCTGGACCTCCTTGGCCAACAACTCACTGGAATGTATCCCATCCCAGGTACTGAAAATTTTCTAGTAACAGTCTACAGCTTCTAGATGTGCCATTATTCAAAAAAGTAATTTTACATAAGTCTTATTCACAATATCTTGAATTTAGATTGACCCTCCCCCTGCCCTTCTTTTATGCATTCTCTTCCCATGGCTTCACTTAGGCCATTCCCCTTCTACTTACATATGTGCAATACCATACACTTAAGTCCTTCCCTTTCCTCCTTCCCTTATAGCCTGTTACCAGCTTACTGGTTTCTGGTACCTATTTTTGGTTCCAGTTCACACACAAGTCTATACATTGGTAGCTAGGATCCACATATGAGAGAGAACATGTGACGTTTGGCTTTCTGAGCCTGGGTTACCTCACTTAGTATAATCCTTTCCAGATCCATCCATTTCCCTGCAAATTTCATAATTTCATTTTTCTTTACCGCTGAGTAGAACTCCATTGTGTAAATGTGCCACATCTTTATTATCCACAGAATTAATTTTTTTAAAAACTTTTTTTAATTTTTATTTTTTTGGAGAGAGACACAGAGAGAGACAGACAGAGGAAGAGGGAGACAGATAGAGAATGGGCGCGCCAGCAGTGTCTCAGCTGCTGTGAACGAAATCCAGATGCGTGTGCCCCCTTGTGGTCAAGTGCGGCATTGAGCCCTTGCGTCATTTTGCATCTGGCTAAATGTGGGACCTGGAGATTGGAACCAGTGTTCTTAGGCTTAGGAGGCAGGTGCCTTAACCCCTAAGCCATCTCTCCAGCCCCAGAATTAATTTTTTTAAAAATATTTTATTTATTTGAGAGAGAGAAAGCTGACAAAATGGGTATGTCAGAGCGTCTGCCACTGCAAAAGAACTCCAGGCACTTGTGCCACTTGGTGCATTTGGCCTTAAGTGGGTACTGGGGAATCAAACTCAGGCCCTCAGACTTTGAAAGAAAGCATTTTTAATTGCTGAGCCATCTTTCTAGTTCCAGAATTAATTTTTTTTAAAAAACGCATGTTCTTTATTTTATTATTAAATTATGAATTAATTTATTTATTTGGTTGGGGTGAGAAAGAGAAGAGAGAATGGGCATGTCTGGGCCTTCAGCTGCTGCTAACAAACTCCAGACACATGTGCCACCTTGTGCATCTGGCTCATGTGGGTCCTGGGGAATCGAACCTGGGTCCTTTGGCTTCGCAGGCAAACACCTTAACCGCTAAGCCATCCCTCCAGCCCTTAATTTTTTTTTTTTTTTGAGGTAGGGTCTCACTCTGGCCCAGGCTGACCTGGAATTAACTATGTAGTCTCAGTGTGGCCTTGAACTCACGGCGATCCTCCTACCTCTGCCTCCCAAGTGCTGGGATTGAAGGTGTGCGCCACCACGCCTGGCATCAGAATTAATTTTTTAAATTACAAATGGTTTTTAAAAAAATTTTTATTTCAGAGAGAGAGAGAATGCTTTGGCAAATGCCTTAACCGCTAAGCCATCTCTCCAGCCCTTAAATTACAAATATTTTATAGGGTTATTATTTATTGTATTTCTATTTGTAATCATACTTAAAATGTATTTTAAAAATCAAGAAATTACAGCTGGGTGTATGCCTTTCATCCCAGCATTTGGGAGGTAGAAGTAGGAGGATCACCTTGAGTTTGGGGCCACTCTTGAGACTACATTGTGAATTTCACGTTAGCCTGGGCTAGAGTGAGACCCTATCCCAAAAAACAAAACAAAAAAACAAACAAAAGGCTTGCTACTTTGTTTTTGATTTTTATTTATTTATTTTCATGTGTGTGTGTGAGAGTGCTCCAGGGTCTCTTACCACTGCCAATGAATGCTCCTCTGAGTTTACATGGTTGGCTGAGGAATTGAACCCTGGTAGTCAGGCTTTGCAAGTAAGTTCCTTTAACCTCTTAGCCACCTCCCCAGGCCCTAATTTTTTTTTTTTTTCGAGGTAAGGTGTCACTCCAGCCCAGGCTGACCTGGAATTCACTCTGTATTCTCAGGGTGGCCTTGAACTCACAGTGATCTTCTTACCTTGGGTCCTGAGTGCTGGGATCAAAGGCATGAGCCACCATGCTTGGCCCCTAAATTTTTAGACTGTTTACTTGAGGTAGGGTCTCAGTCTATCCCAGGCTAACCTGGAATTCACTATGTAGTCTCAGACTGGACTTGAACTCACAGTGATCCTCCTACCTATGCCTTCTGAGTGCTGGTACTAAAGGCATGTACCACCACACCTGGCTAAAATTTTTTTGTTGGTAGTTTTCAGATGTGTAAATAATGTAATTTGATCATAATCCCTTCCCATTACCGTCTTTTGTCATCCTTTCCACTGAACCCTTTCTTTCCAATTCCTTGCTCTTCTACTTTGATGCTGTAGCTTTTTTTTTGTTGTTGTTCCATCATTCATGATGTGGTACTGATGGGTTCAATATTGTGCAGGTCTTGTGCAGATAACTATTGCTGTGTGGTCATGAATGCAAAGGCCACTTCCTGTCTGGAAGACAACATTCTAAAGCACTCCTCCCCATACCTTGGCTCTTACATTCTTTCTGCTCCCTCTGTAATTTTCCCTGAGCCTTGGAGGGTATGCTAGAGATGTCTTGTTTAGCATTGAGCATTCAGTAGTCACTCTTTCTTAGTCTTAGATGAGTGTTAAGTCTCTTGGGAGTTTTCTGATACAGGTTCTCAGGTAGTTCAGGCTGGCCTCCACCTCCTTGTATAACTGAAAATGACCTTGAGCTGGTCTTCCTGCCTCTGCCTTTTGAGGACTGGGAATTAAAAGCATGTGTTAATGACACCTGGCTGTTTCATTTATTTGTTTATTTACTTACTTTTTAAAAATATTTTATTTTTATTTATTTATTTGAGAGGGAAAGAGACAGAGAGAGAATGAGAACGGGCACACCAGGGCCTCCAGCCACTGGAAATGAACTCCAGATGCCTGCGCAACCTTGTGCATCTGGCTTACATGGGTCCTGGGGAATCGAACCAAGGTCCTTTGGCTTTGAAGGCAAACGCCTTAACCGCTAAGCCATCTCTCCAGCCCCGCATTTACTTACTTTTTTTTTTTTTTTTTTTTTTTTTTTGGGTTTTTCGAAGTAGGGTCTCACTCTAGCCCAGGCTGACCTGGAATTCACTATGTAGTCTCAGGGTGGCCTTGAACTCTTGGCGATCCTCCTACCTCTGCCTCCCCAGGGCTGGGACTAAAGGCGTGAGCCACCACGCCCGGCTTTTACTTTTTTTTTAAGGTAGCACATGCTGACCTGGAATTCACTATTTAGTCTCAGGGTGCCTTCAGACTCTATCTGATCCTCCAGGCCTGGCTAATTTGTTTATTTTGAGTCATGATATCTTGTATATCAGGCTAGCCTTAAACTCACAATTTTCATGCTTCATCCTTCCAAATGCTAGGATTATAGGCATGTGCTACCATGCCCATTTTTCACTTGTTTTTAAAAGTATGTATGTATGTGTGTGTGTGTGCGTGTTTGCACAAGGGATATTTACTGCTGTAAACAAACATCAGATGCTTGTATAGGTTTATGTGAGTAGTTGCGGAATTGAATCATGGCTGACAGGTTTTGCAAGCAAACACCTTTAACTGCTGAGTCATCTCTCCAGCCCTTTCACTTGCTTTTTTTTTTTTTTTTTTTTTTTTTGAGGTAGGGTCTCACTCTAGCTCAGGCCTCAAACTCATGGCGATCCTCCTACCTCTCCTGAGTGCTGGGATTAAAGGCGTGTGCCACCATGCCCGACTTCACTTGCTTTTAAAAAATTTTTAATTTTTTTATTTTTATTTATTTGAGAGTGACAGAGAGAGAAAGAGGCAGAGAGAGAGAGAGAGAGAAAGAGAGACTGGGTGTGCCAGGGCCTCCAGCCATTGCAAATGAACTTCAGATACATGCACCACCTTGTGCGTCTGGCATACGTGGGTACTGGGGAATCAAGCCTCCAACTGGGGTCCTTAGGCTTCACAGGCAAGCGCTTAACCACTAAGCCATTTTTCCAGCCTGATTTTTTTTATTTTTTGAGGTAGGGTCTCTATCCCAGGCTGATCTGGTACTCACTCTATAGACCAAGGCTGTCCTTGAACTCACAGTGATCCTCCCAACTCTGCCTCCTGAGTGCTGGGATTAAAGGCATGTGCCACCACACCCCAGCTTGTTTTATCTTTTATAAATATTTTTATTTATTTATATATCTGAGAGGAAGATAGAAAAATTCCCAGACATCATAACATAGCTTTTTTTTTTTTTTTTTTTTTTTTTTTTTTTTGGGTTTTTTTGTGGTAGGGTCTCACTTTGGCCCAGGCTGACCTGGAATTAACTTTATAGTCTCAGGGTGACCTCGGACTCACAGTGATCCTCCTATTTCTGTCTCCTGGGATTAAAGGCGTGTGCCACCACGCCCGGCTGTAACATAGTTTTTATGTGATCTATTAAGTTGAAAAATGCCCATGTTCAGTTTTTTTCATCCAAAAAATGGTAATTTCATGTGTCATTATTTGAGGATCCCTGCAGTTTTATTGATAAAACTGTGAAATTTACTTTTTTCCCAGGGGGGGTGGAGTTCAAGGTAGGGTTTCACTCTAGTCCAAGCTGACCTGGAATTCACTATTTGGTTATTTATTTGAGAAGGAGAGAGAACAGGCACATCAGGGCCTCTAGCCACTGCAAATAAACTCCAAATGCATGCACCACCTTATGCATCTGGCTTTACATGGGACCTGGGGAATCAAACTTGGGTCCTTAGGCTTTGTAGGCAAGTGCCTTAACCACTAAACCATCTCTCCAGCCCAGTACTTCATTATTTTATGTGTGAAGAGGTGCATTTCATTCTCGGGAATGCTGTCCCCTTTTTTTGAGGCAGGGTTGGCATGGAACTCACCAATTAGGCTATATACTGCCTGGGATCCTCCTGTCCCTACCTTCCAGCACTGAGATTACAGGCCTATGCCATCAATCACACCTGGCATTTTTATGTGGATACTAGGGATTGAATCCAGGTCCTTAATGATTACAAGACAAGTACTTTATTGACTGACTCTTTCCAACTCCAATATTTCATTTTTAATTAAATTAATTAATTGAGAGAGAGAGAGAAAGAGGTAGATAGAGAGAATGGGCACTCCAGGGCCTCTAGCCACTGCAAATGTACTCCAGATGCATGTGCCCCCTTATGCATCTGGCTTACGTGGATCCTGGGGAACTGAACTGGGGTCCTTAGGCTTCATAGGCAAATGCCTTAACCGCTAAGACATTTCCCCAGCCCTTTTATTTTATTTTATTATTTGAGAGAAATAAACAAACAGAGAGAATGGGAATATTACATTTTCTTAAAAGAAAGCATCTATCTATGTATCTATCTATCTTCTATTTATTTATGTGTATGTACAAGCATGCATGGCATATGTGGAGGTTAGGATAACTTTGAGGTGTCTGTGCTTCACTCACATTTGAGACAGGGTCTCTTATTAGTACAGAGCTGTAAATAAACTGCCAGACTACAAACTGTCAGACTTGCTGGTTTGCAAGGTTTGGATTCTCCTGGTCCTGCTTCCCATTAATGAAGGAGTGTTGGGATCACACATGCATGTACCACTTTGCATCTGGCTTTACATGGGTGCTGGGAAATTGAATCCCTGCTGGTAGGTTTTGCAAACAAGCACCTTTCCATCTCTCTAGCATCCCCATTACTTCATTTCTCTATGAATAATTGTTCATTGGCTGTATCATGTTTTATGTATTCTCTCATCAGTTGGTAGGCTTTTGGATTGTTTCTCTTTCTTGTGAATGCTAGTGTTTCACATCACATAGACCTGCTTTTTTTTTTTTTTTTTAAAAAAAACTTGTTTGTTTGTTTATTTATTTGACTTTGAGAGGAGGAGGCAGATAGAGAGAATGGGGGTGCACCAGGGCTTCTAGCCACTGCAGACTTAACTCCAGACACGTGCCACCTTGTGCTTATGTGGGTACTGAGGAAATGATTTTGCAAACTTAGGTTTCACAGGCAAGAGCCTTAACCGCTAAGCCATCTCTCCAGTTTTGACCTGCTTTTCTTTTGTCTATACCTAGAAGTGGGATTGTTGGAACATGTTTAGATGTGACTTAGCTCTCAGCTATTTCCTTTCCTTTTCTTTTATTTTTTTTCTTTTTGGTTTTTCAAGGTAGGGTCTCACTGTAGCTCAGGCTGACCTGGAATTCACTATGTAGTCTCAGGGTGGTCTCCTGAGTGCTGGGATTAAAGGCGTGCGCCACCATGCCAGGCAGCTGTTTCCTTTTTTTTTTTTTGTTTTCTTGAGGTAGGGTCTCACTCTGGTTTAGTCTGACCCAGAATTAACTATGTAGTCTCAGGGTGGCCTCAAACTCTTGGTGATCCTCCTACCCCTGCCTCCCAAGTGCTGGGATTAAAGGCGTGCACCACATCTGGCTCCTTTTTTTTAAAAAATTTTTTTTATTTACTTTTTTTAAAAAATAAAATTGTTTGCTTTTTTATTTATTTGAGAGAATAAGGTAGAGAGACAGAGAACGGGCATGCCAGGGCCTCTAGCCACTGCAAACAACTCCAGATGCCCCCCGTGTATCTAGCTTACATGGGTTCTGGGAAATCAGACCAAGGTCCTTTTGCTGGCAAGTGTCTTTAACCAAGCAACTCTCCAGTCCTTTTTTGTTTTGAGGTAGGGTCTCACTCTAGCTCAGGCTGATCCTCCTACCTCTGCCTCCCGAGTGCTGGGATTAAAGGCGTGTACCATCATGCCAGGCTTATTTGCTTATTTTGAGAGGCGGGGGGTAGAGAAAGATAAAATGAGAATGGGTGTGCTAGGCTTCTAGCCATGGCAAATGAACTCCAGATGCATGCACCACTTTCTGCATCTGGCTTATGTGGGTACTGTGGAATTGGGGAATTAAGCCTGGATCCTTAGGCTTCACAGGCAAGGACGTTAACCTAAGCCATCTCTCCAACTTTTTTTTTTTTTTTTTTTTTGGTTTTTCAAGGTAAGGTCTTGCTCTAGCCCAGGTTGACCTGGAATTCACTCTGTATTCTCAGGGTGGCCTTGAACTCATGGTGATCCTCCCACCTCTGCCTCCTGAGTGCTGGAGGCAGGAGGATTACCATTAGTTTGAGACCACCCTGAGACTACATAGTGAATTCCAGGTCACCTTGGGCTAGAGCGAGACCCTACCTCAAAAAACAAAATAAAAATAAATAAATAAAATATAAACAAATAAAGTACTTCTTAGGCCAGGCGTGGTGGCACATGCCTTTGCTGTGAGTTCAGGGCTACCCTAAGAATACATAATGAAGCCGGGCGTGGTTGCGCATGCCTTTAATCCCAGCACTTGGGAGGCAGAGGTAAGAGGATCGCCTTGAGTTCAAGGCTACCCTGAGACTACATAGTTAATTCCAGGTCAGCCTGGGACAGAGTGAGACCCTACCTCGAAAAACCAAAAAAGAAAAAAAAAAAAAAAAGAAAAAAAGAGAATACATAATGAATTCCAGGTCAGCCTGGGCTAGAGCAACACCCTACTTTGAAAAAAAAAAAAAAAAAAAAAAAAAAAAAAGAGTCTTACATTTTCTTTTACAAGTTTCATAGTTGTAGTTCTTTCTGTTTTTTGAGGTAGAGTTTTACTATATAGTCTAGGTTGGCCTAGAACTTAATGTGTAGCTCAGTTTGGCCTTTAACTCATGTTCCTCTTGCCTCAGCCTCCCAAGTGCTGGGGTTACATGCCTGTGCCATAGCTTTAGTTCTTAAACTTAGGCTTTCATCCATGTGTATTTAATTTTTTTTTACACTTTTTAAAAAGATTTAATTTTAAAATTTTAAATTTAAATTTAATTTAATTTTTTTGGTTTTGCGAGGTAGGGTCTCACTCTGGTCCAGGCTGACCTGGAATTCACTATGTAGTCTCAGGGTGGCCTCGAATTCTCGGCGATCCTCCTACCTCTGCCTCCCGAGTGCTGGGATTAAAGGCGTGCGCAAACATGCCCGGCTTTGTTTTTTTTTTTTTTTTTTTTTTTTTAAAATTTTTTAAATTTATTTTTATTTATTTTTGGAGAGAGACAGAGAGAGGACAGAGAGGGAGAAGGAAACAGACAGAGAATGGGTGCGCCAGCAGTCTCTCAGCTGCTGTGAATGAAATCCAGATGTGTGTGCCCCCTTGTGGGCAAGTGCGGCGTTGCGCCCTTGCGTCACTTTGCATCTGGCTAAACATGGGACCTGGAGATTGGAACCGGGTTCTTTTATTTTGATTTTTTTTGAAACAAAGTCTCTCTTTTGTAGCCCAGGGTGGCCCCTAACATGTCATCTTTCTGTCACAGCTTCCCAAGTGCTGGGATTACAGGCATGTGCCACCATGCCTGACACCAGTGTTTCTTACAAAGTCTTGTGATTGCTGGATTGGGAGAGTTGAAGTTCCTGTCTGAATTGGATAACTAGTTTTAGCATTTTATGGCTAGAGACTGTTATTGTATTTAAGTCTTAGGTATGAGCTCATAGGCCTCTTGACTCCAATGTTGTTTTTAGGCAGGAGAAAAGCTTCAAAGAGATCTGTATTTCTCGTTTGGAAAATAGCACATTAGAGGAAAAATCAATACCTGCTTGGGCTCTAAAGGTAACCTTTATGAGTTTAGGCAGGTTTCTTTATCCTTAATGTTATGAGAATGGAGAGTGAAAGTTTGCATTATTATGACAGTAAGATTATGGCCAACAAAAGAATATTATGTGTGTTTTCCTTTTCCAGGTTCTCAGCTGCTGCGTGAATTGAAAAAGATGGATGACAAAGCCCTTTTGGTGGAAGTACAGCTTTTAGAAAGCAAAACATACCATGCTTTGAGCAATCTGCCGAAAGCTCGGGCTGCCTTAACCTCTGCTCGGACCACAGCAAATGCCATCTACTGCCCACCTAAGTTGCAGGCCACCTTGGACATGCAGTCAGGTAACACTCAGGTGTTTCTAGGTATATTTTCTTAGAGTGCTTCTTACTTTATGGTGAAAAGGAGCTAAGGGGCTATGGCTGAAGAATATTGTTGGCCCTACCTTCCTAACTTTCTATCCAGCTGTTCTCCTATTAACTGCCTAAAATGCATTAAGAACATGCTTATCAGCTCAGTAAATTGTCTGATAGAGCCATACTCCAAAGATGTCTTGCAAAGGTTTAGCTCTTAGTCATTTATTCATAATGGTAGCATTTCTGTTCAGGATTGGCTTAACCTACATCTGTTAAGCTAATCTTTAAGTCTCTTGGAGAGCTTTGAAAGCTTGTTGGATTTTTTTTTTTTTTTTTTTTTTTTTGTTTTGAGGTAGGGTCTCACTCTGGTCCAGGCTGACCTGGAATTAACTATGTAGTCTCAGGGTGGCCTCGAACTCTTGGCGATCCTCCTACCTCTGCCTCCCGAGTGCTGGGATTAAAGGCGTGCGCCACCACGCCCGGCTTCGTTGTTGGATTTTTTTTAACAGACCCAAGATTAGGACTATGGGAAGATATCCTAATTTTAACTAACTGTGTAGTATGTAGCTTTCTCCCTTCCCTTCCCTTCCCTTCCCTTCCCTTCCCTTCCCTTCCCTTCCCTTCCCTTCCCTTCCCTTCCCTTCCCCTTCCCCTTCCCCTTCCCCTTCCCCTTCCCCTTCCCTTCCCTCCCCTCCCCTCCCCTCTCTCTAAGACTATCTCATTATATATTCCAAAAAGGCCTTGAACTCAGTATGTAGCTCAAGCTGGCCTGAAACTCATGATCTACCTGTCTTAGCCTCCTGAATGTCAGGCTAACAGGTAGCACCTCCATGCCTGGTGTTAGTTTGTACCTTTCTCATTCAGTATGTAAATGTTGAGCCTTGGAAGACTGATAGGTAGAACAGTATTTCTTTTTTTTTCTTTTTCTTTTTAAAATACTTATTTGTTTATTCATGAGAGAGAGGGGGGCAGGCAGATACAATGGGTGTGCCATGGCCTGTAGCCACTGCAAATGAACTGCAGACATAAACTGCCTTATGTATCTGGTTTACATGGGTACTGGGGAATTGAACCTGGGTCCTTAGGCTTGTCAGGCAATGGCCTTAATGGCTAAGCCATCTCTCCTGCCCTAGAACACTATTTTTTAAGTTCAGCAGCTTTTTTACTTGAATCATCATTTTTGAAAGAGTGAAGGAAATGGAAGTAGAAGAACAGCTTAAGCTCTAATACTCTTCTACAGAAGGTCATGCTTATCCAGTTGAACTCTCAGAGCTGTTATAATCCAGTAGTAGAGATTATTTGTTTGATGTTTAGTTCTGCTGATTTCTAGGTATGTGACCTTCTTTAAATTATTTATCTTTAGCTCATTTGTAAAATGGTGATAGTGATGGTTTCTCCTCCTAGAATTGTGGGCAAGATTACATATGATGGTGGACATGAAGCTCTCATCTCACCTTAACCCAAATCCTATACTTTCTTTGAGTCACTGCCTGAAAGTATTCCTTTCCTTCATGGTCAAGAGATGAACTTGCCTCTTACTTTTCAAAAGAAGTAGAGATTTTTCTCAATGTGATCCCTTTTCTCTTTCCTGTGTTTTTTTTGGCGGGGTGCTTGAGATAGGATCTCACTCTACCCAAAGCTGACTGGAATTCACTTAGGCTGGTCTCGAACTCACAACAATCCTCCTACCTCTGCCTTCCCAGTGCTAGGATTAAAGGCATGTGCTACCATGTCTGGCTTCTTATCAAGACTCCTGGCTCCTTATTAAGGTCTTTCTTTCTTTTCTCTTTTCTTTTCTTTTTTTTTTTTTTTTTGGTTTTTCGAGGTAGGGTTTCACTTTAGCCCAGGCTGACCTGGATTTCACTATGTCATCTCAGGGTGGCCTTGAACTCATGGTGATCCTCCTACCTCTGCCTCCCAAGTGCTGGGATTAAGTGCTGGGCTAAGACTGGTCTTTCTACCTATCCTTTTGTTCCATTGTCTTCATTCTTTCCTCCCCATTCAAATCTGCCTCTTAGTCTTTGACTTGCCCCTAATGATAGAACAAACTTTTCTCTTTAAATTGTCATCTATTGGGCTGGAGAGATGGTTCAGTGGTTTGGGCACTTTTCTGCAAAGCTTAATGAACCGGGTTAGTTTCCCTAGTACTAATGTAAAGCCAGATGCCCAAAGTGGCACATGTATCTGGAGTTCGTTTGCAGTGGCTGTTTCTCTGTGCTTCCAAAGTGTAAGACAAAAAAAAAAAAAAAAAAATTACTGTCTATCCCTTTCTGTTAAGCTTCTTAAAAAGTTAAAGGAAAGTTGAAAGAAGACCTTACTTTGTGCTTTGTGTCTTTGCTGACAACTTGGAAGAAGTTACTATCTCCCCTCACCCTTTTTATTTGAGACAGAGTGTCACTACATAGTCCAGACCTCAAACTTGGGATTCTTGGCTTGGAGAGATGGCTTAGCGGTTAAGGCGCTTGCCTGAGAAGCCAAAGGACCTAGGTTCGATTCCCTAGGATGTACATAAAGCCAGATCCATAAGGTGGCACATATGTCTGGAGTTCGTTTGCAGTGGCTGGAGACCTGGCACGTCCATTCTCTCTTCTTCTCTCAAATAAATAAATACATTAAAAAAAAAAAAAAACTCACAAAAACTGTGGGCTGGAGAGATGGCTTAGTGGTTAAGGTACTTGCCTGTAAAGCCAAAGAACCCAAGTTTGATTCCCCATTACCCATGTAAGCCAGATGCACAGGTGGTACATGCATTTGGAGTTCATTTGCAGAGGCTGGAAGCCCAGGTGTGCCCATTTGTTCTCCCTCTCTCTCTCTGTCTCTCTCTCTCAAATAAACAAATAAAATGTTTTTAATACCCCCCAAATTTGTGATTCTTCTGCTTCAGCCTTACACGTGCTGGGATATAGATGTGAGTCACTTCATGCTCAATACCTCTGTGTAGTCTCTGACTTTGATGGAGACTTAGCCCTTTCCTAGTCTGCCTTGACATCACCACTTTGGATCATATGAATAGTATCTGTGGCAATGCATTGATGTTTCCTTTTCCTGTCTACTGTTCCTTAACTGTAGGTAACATGTCAATATTTTCTGTATTTCCCCTTCTCATTTCCTTCCTTCCCTTCCTCTCTTTCTGTCTTTTTTCTTTTCTTTCTTTGTTTTTTTAATTATTAATTTTTTTATTGACACATTCTATACTTACATACAAAAAATATGATATTTCCCTCCCCTCCCCTCCCCCCATTCCACTCTTTCTTTGTTTTTTTTGAGGCAGGATCTCACTCAAGCCCAGACTGACCTGGAATTCACTATGTAGTCTCAGGCTGGCCTTGAACTCATGGTGATCCTCCTACTACTGCCTGCTGAGTACGTGTGCCACCCACACCAGCTATGTTTATTTCTTTTCTTCTTTTCTTTTCTTTTCTTCTCTTCTCTTTTCTTCTCTTTTCTTCTCTTCTCTTCTCTTCTCTTCTCTTCTCTTCTCTTTCTTCTCCTCCCCCCCTCCCCTCCCCCCCTCTCCTCCCCTCCCCTCCCCTTCCCTCCCTCCCCCTTCTTTTCTTTTCTTTTCTTTTCTTTTCTTTTCTTTTCTTTTCTTTTCTTTTCTTTTCTTTTCTTTTCTTTCTTTTCTTTTCTTTTCTTTCTCCTTCTCATTTTCCTTTTGTTTATTTTGGATTTTTTGAGTTAGGGCTCACTCTAGCCTAGGCTGACCTGAAATTCACTTGTAGTCCCAGGTGATTGAATGCTGGTATTAAAGGTGTGCACTACGCAGCCAGCTCCTGATTTCATTTTTTATTTTTTTTGGTTTTTTTGAGGTAGGGTCTCACTCTAGCCCAGGCTGACCTGGAACTCACTATATAGTTTCAGGGTGGCCTTGAACTCATGGAGATACTCCTACCTCTGCTTCCCAAGTGCTGGGATTAAAGACTTGAGCCACCAAGCCTGGCTTCATTTTCTTTTTTATTTGCAGGCAGACACAGAGAAAGAGAAAGAGAGGGAATAGCAGGCCAGGGCTTCTCACCATTGCAAACAAACTCCAAATGCATGTACTACATTGTACATCTGGGTTTTTTTCTTTTAATTTGAGAGGGCAGATAGAAGGACAGAGAATGGGTATGCCAGGGCCTCTAGCGGCTGCAAATGAACTCTCCTGACGTATGTGCCACCTTGTGCATCTGGCCTTAAACACACACACACACACACACACACACACACACACACACACACATTTGGTTTTTTAAGATAGAGTTTCACTCTAGCCTAGCCTGACCTGGAATTCACTATATAGTCTCAGGGTGTCCTTGAACTCATGGTGATCCTCCTACCTTTGCCTCCTGAGTGTTGGGATTAAAGGTGTATGCCACCATATCTGCTGTGCATCTGGCTTTACATGGGGTTTGGGGAATTGAACCTGTGTCCTTTGGCTTTGCTGTTAAGTGCCTTAACTGCTAAGCCATTTCTCCAACCGTACATCTGGGCTTTTAAAAAAAAATTTCCCAGCCGGGCGTGGTGGCGCACGCCTTTAATCCCAGCACTCAGGAGGCAGAGGTAGGAGGATCGCTGAGAGTTCGAGGCTACCCTGAGACTACATAGTTAATTCCAGGTCAGCCTGGACCAGAGTAAGACCTTACCTCGAAAAACAAAAAACAAAAACAAACAAACAAAAAATCCCTATTTATTTATTTATTTATTTATTTATTTATTTATTTATTTATTTATTTATGACAGAGAGAGAGGGAGGGGAGGGGAGAGAGGGAGAGAGAGAGAGAGAATGGGCACACCAGGACCTCTAGCCATTGCAAAGAACTCCAGATGCATGTGCCACCATGTGCATCTGGTTTACGTGGGACCTGGAGAATTGAACCAGGGTCCTTAGGCTTCGCAGGCATGCACCTTAACCGTTAAGCTATCTCTCCAGCCCACATCTGGGCTTTTTTTAAAAAAAATGATTTTTATTTTTAGAGAGAGGGAGAGAGAGAGAATTTGTCAGGGCCTCAGCCACTGTAATGCCAGATGCTTGAGCCACCTAGTGGGCATGTGCAACCTTGCACTTGCCTTACCTTTGTGCATCTGGCTTACATGGAATCTGGAGAATTGAACATGGATCCTTAGGCTTTGCAAGCAAGCACCTTAACTGCTAAGCCATCTCTCTGGCCCTTTTAACTTACTTTAAATTATTTGAAAAAGAGATTGAGAGAAAGAGACAGAGGTGGGAGGAGGAGGGAGGGAGGGAAGGAGACAGAGAATAGGCACGCCAGGGCCTCCAGCCATTGCAAATGAACTCCAGACTCATGTTCCACCCTGTACATCTGGCTTATGGGGGTACTGGGGAATTGAACCTGGGTCCTTAGGCTTCGTAGGCAAACTGCTAAGCTATCTCTTCAGCCCACATCTGTTTTTTTTTTTTAAATTTATTTATTTATTAAGAGAGAAATAGGCAGGTGGGGGGGGGGGAGGGGAGGGAGAGAATGGGCATGCCAGGGCCTCCAGCCACTGCAAATGAACTCCAGATGCATGTGCCCTCTTGTGCATCTGGCTTACGTGGGTCTTGGGGAATCGAACCTGGGTCCTTTGGCTTTGCAGGCAAGCATCTTAACTGCTAAGCCATCTATCCAGCCCTGTTTTTTTTTTTTTTAAATTTTTGTTTTTACTTATTAGCAGCAGACAGACAGAGAGAAAAAGAGGCAGAGAGAAAGAGAGAATGGGTGCACCAGGGCCTCCAGCCACTGCAAATGAACTCCGGATGCATGCACTACGTGGGTGCTGGGGAATCAAGCCTCAAACAAGGGTCCTTAGGCTTCACAGGCAAGCACTTAACCACTAAGCCATCTCTCCAGCCCACGTTTTTTAAAATTAATTTTATTTGAGAGGGACAGAGAAAGAGAGAATGGGCATGCCAGGACCTTCAGCTGCTGCAAACAAACCCCAGATGCATGCACCACCTTGTGCATCTGGCTCATGTGGGTCTTGGGAAATCGAACCTTGGTTCTTTAGCTTTACAGGCAAGTGCCTTAACTCCTAAGCTATCTCTCCAGCCCCACATCTGTTTTTTTTCTTTTTTTAAAAAATTGTTTATTTGCAAGGGAAGAACAAGGTGGGAAGGGAAAGGGAGAGATGAAAGGAGAAAGCAGGGCTTGCCAGTGCTTCTTTTTTAATTAAAAATTATTTATTAGCCTGACGTCGTGGTGGTGACTGCCTTTAATCTCAGCACTCAAGAGGCAGAGATAGGAGGATCGCCATGAGTTCAAGGCCACCCTGAGACTACATAGTGAATTCCAGGTCAGCTCGGGCTAGAGTGAGACCCTAAAAATAAAATAAAATAAATAAATACATACACACACACACACACACACACACACACACACGTGCCTCTTGTGCATCTGGCTTACATGGGTCTTGGGGAATGGAACCTGGGTCCTTTGGCTTTGCAGGCAAGCATCTTAAGTGCTAAGCCATCTATCCAGCCCTGTGTTTTTAAAATTTTTTTAAATTATTATTTTATTTAATTTTAGAGAGAGAGACAGAGAGTCAGACAGAGAGGGAGAGAGAGACAGAGATGGGCGCGCCAGCAGTCTCTCAGCTGCTGTGAATGAAATCCAGATGTGTGCGCCCCCTTGTGGTCAAGTGCAGCATTGCGCTCTTGCGTTACTTTGCATCTGGCTAAATGTGGGACCTGGAGATTGGAACTGGGTTCTTAGGCTTAGGAGGCAGGCGCCTTAACCGCTAAGCCATCTCTCCAGCCCCTGTGTTTTTTTTTTTTTTTTTTAAATTTTTGTTTTTATTTATTAGCAACAGACAGAGAGAAAAAGGCGGATAGAAAGAAAGAAAGGATGCTCCAGGATCTCTAGCTACTGCAGATGAACTCCAGACATATGTATCCCCTTGTGCATCTGGCTTATGTGGGTACTAGGGAATTGAACCTGGGTTCTTAGGCTATGCAGGCAAACATCTTAACTGCTAAACCATCTCTCCAGCCTTGCCAGGGCTTCTTGCTACTGCAGATGAACTCTAGGTGCATGTGACACTTTGTGCATCTGGTTTTATGTGGGTGCTGGGGAATCAAACCTAGCCTGGGGCTGGAGAGATGGTTTAGTAATAAAGGTTCTTGCTTGTGAAGCCCAAGAAAGAACTCAGGTTCAATTCCCCAGTACCCATGTAAACCAGATACACATGCAGAAGAATCCAAGCCCTGTGTGCATGAATCTTGGCGTTTGGTTGCAGTGGGTAGAGGCCCTGGAGTGCCCATTCATTTTCTCTCGTCGCTTCTTCTGTCTCTTTCTATCTCAAATAAAAAATAAAAAACTAGGTTGTTAGGCTTTTCAAGCAAGTGCCTATAACAGCTGAGCCATCTTTCTAGTTCTCTGAATGTGGCATTATGTGAGTACAGAGGAATCGAACCCAAGCCTTCTGGTGTTGCAAGCAAGCACCTTTAACTGCTAAGCCATCTTCCCAGCCCTTGTTCTCATTCTCTGTCTAATACTATATTCTCCCATAGCTCTAGCTGTTACATAACATTAATGGTCTTTTCATTTAGATCTCTAATAGTTTCCTTTCCCCCCAAATTCTAGATCTAGATTTAGCGCTATATAAAAAACATATACACCTAGATATCCTTATATCTCAGTCTCCACATATCAAAATTTATCCAATTCCTTACACAATTGTTCATTTAAAAAATTTATTTATTTATTTATGTGAGACGGGGGAGGGAGGGAGGGAGAAAGAGAGAAGAGAATTGAGCATGCCAGAGCCTCCAGCCACTGCAAGTGAACTCCAGATGCATGTGCCCCCTTGTGCATCTGGTTTATGTGGGTACTAGTTTCTTAGGCTATGCAGGCAAACATCTTTACCACTAAGCCATCTCTCCAGCCCCCACAATTGTTCATTTTTGAACTTCATGTCTTTGTTCCTGGTGGTACCATATTGACTTAGATGCTCAAGCTTTTGGCTTTGGAGTGATTTTGACTTCTGTCTTTCATTCTTCATGTGTAGTCAGGTACCAGATCATGTTGATCATGTCTCTAAACTAACTGCTCTGATTGAGGCCCAGCGGACTGGATTGGTCTTTTACTGGTCTGCACTGTCCTTACTCTTCTTTCCAATCTCTTCTCATCTGGCTCTAGTATCACTTTTCTGATCCTGTAAAAGTCCCCAGTAATTCTCCACTGCTGTCAAGCTAACATTGCTTTAACATGGCTTTCAAGGGGAGTTAGCTTTTACTTTTCATCCTCCTCTCTGGTTTCCAATCCTAGTCACCAAATGATTTCATTTTCTCCCAGTGTTCCATGTTATTTCCTGTTTCATTTCTGCTTAAATTAAATCCCCTTTCACCAGTTCCTATGGCAAATTCCTGTGTGTCCTCTGGATGCAATTTAGATGTCTCTTCTGTGCACCTTCCTTTGTGCTTTCTTTGCTTTGGTAGTAAATCCATTTACTACCAAAAGTATATTTTCTGTACACTTTATGTTTCTAATTTTGTTACTGTTGCCCTTCTTTTTTTATATAAAATACTTTATTTATTTGAATGAGAGAGAGAGAGATGCAGAGAGAGAATGGGAACGCTAGCCACCGCAAGTGAACTCCAGACACATGTGCCATCTTGTGCATCTGGCTTACATGGGTCCTGGGGAATTGAATCTGGGTCCTTAGGCTTCACAGGCAAGTGCCTTAACCACTAAGCCATCTCTCTAGCCCCTATTGTCATTCTTAAATCATGAAGACATACTTTCTTCCAGACTGAGCTTAAGAGCCTTGTTAGTGTATTTGTCCTCTGTCTTCTTGGTGTTTGGCATATGGTAGACTCCATTTCTGTTGAATGACTGATGGTCTTGCTTTTTGCTTTTATTTATTTTTAAAGTTTAAAATTTTTTAAAAATTTATTTGACAGAGAGAAAGAGACAGGGAGTGGGGAGGGAGAGAGGGAGAGTGGGCATGCCAGGGCATCAAGACACTGCAAACTAACTACAGATGCATGTGCCACCTTGTGCCTCTTGTTTCTGTGGGTCCTGGGGAACCTGGGACCTCTGGCTTTGCAGGCAAGTGCCATAACTGCTAAGCCATCTCTCCAGCCCCTACTTTCATTTTTTAAAGTATTTAAATATTTTTATTTATTTATGATCAGAGACACACATGCGTGTGCACACATGCACAAAGAGAGAGAGAAAGAGAGAATGGGCATACCAAGGCCTCTTGCCACTACAAATGAACTATAGATGCATGTGCCACTTTGTGTATCTAGCTTTACGTGGGTATTGGGAAATTGAACCTGGGTCAGCAGGCTTTGCAAGACAGTGCCTTTAAATTTGCAAGTGCCTTAACTGTTGATCCATTTCCTCAACCGTAGGTTTTTTTTTTTTTTTAATTGAGAGAGACAGAGACAGAGAGAGAGGAAGCGGCAGAGAATGGGCACGCCAGTGCCTCTCAGCTGCCGTGAACATTTGAATTCCAGACGTGCGTGCCCCCTTGTGTGCATGTGCGACATTGCATGCTTGTCTGGCTAAATGTGGGACCTGGAGATTTGAACAAGTATTCTTAGGCTTCACAGGCAGACACCTTAACTGCTAAGCCATCTCTCCAGCATATATGTATAAAAATATTCATTTCACTGCATTAGAAATATGTTGTTTTTTTGAGGGGTCCTCCTTTGCTTTAGAGAGGGGGCCATTTTCCTCAAAGCTTTTCTAGTTAACTGTACTAGAAAAAAGGATTTGATTTTTCTAGCCTCAAGGTGGGAGGCTTAAGCAGCTTCATCCTCTTATTCTCTTGTGCTAAATACTTGTGAAGAGTGTGGGAAAGCATTGTGGTAAGCAAGTAGATGGGGTTGAGGTCTTTTAACTTTACAAAGGACTGGATCAGAATTTGAGCTAGTAGAGAATCTTAAGGCTCACATATCTCTCAAGGTAGAAACAACTGATTTTTATGTTATCCCAAATAATAGTATAGGTTGGAAATATAGGTTCAGTCCAAGTTAAGATCATAGGGAGCAACTTGACTTACAGTGGGGGACTACTGAGGTGAACTTTGGTATCAGCCTAAAGAGCACTGCTCTTAGGTCTATGGATTTGGCATCACATGAGATGCTATTGCTTGCAGGGCAAAAGCACATCCATAAGTGTCAAATATTTGAATGAAAATGATAACATGTTGGGGTTCTTTACCATCGTGAAAGCTGTTTCAATATAAAAATGCCAAGCTCAGCTAGGCATGGTGGTGCACACCTTTATTTTTTCCATTTTTTTCCATTTATTTATTTATTTATTTATTTATTTATTTACTTACTAGAGACAGAGAGAGAGAGAGAGCAAGAGAGAAAGAGTACACCAGGGCCTTTAGCCACTGCAAACGAACTCCAGGTGCATGTGCTACTATGTGCATATGGCTTACGTGGGATCTGGACTATTGAACTTAGGTCCTTAGGCTTCGCAGCAAATGCCTTAACTGCTAAGCCATCTCTCCAGCCTGGTGCACATCTTTAATCCCAGCACTTGGGAAGCACAGATAGGAGGATCACTATGAGTTTAAGACCAGTCTGGGACTGGAGAGTGAGATTCAGGTCAGCCTGGGCTAGAGTGTGACCCTACCTTGATGAAATAAAAACAAAGCAAAACAAAAAATGCCAACCTTAGAAAATCTGTATTAAAGTAGCTAGTGTTAATTAAAACAGGATATTCAAGTGGTCTAGTAATGTTTGGGTCAGCTCCCTGACCTGTACAGGTAAGGTCACGGAGACCTTTTCCAGTGGCTGCAGTAACACTTAGGACTAGGATGGTAGTAAGAAGCGTGGGAGAAAGATGATACACAGTCGTGTTTAGGATTCCCCCTTGAGTTGGTTCTCTAACTTCGAGAATTTACTACAGTGATATTAGTGAGGCCAGAGACCAAGGCTGTTATCTCAGCTCTTATAAGATGCCTGTGACTTAGGGTAGGTCCTTTTTTCTTTCTTGACCTCATCAGTAAGTTGATGTGGTTGGAGGAAATTTCTAAGGGTCTTTCCAGCTTATATGGTTCTTCTATTTTATGATTCTTGCTCCTTTCTTTTCAATGCCCAGGTATTATCCATGCAGCAGAGGAGAAGGACTGGAAAACTGCATATTCATACTTCTATGAGGCATTTGAGGGCTATGACTCCATTGATAGCCCCAAGGCCATCACATCTCTGAAGTACATGTTGCTGTGCAAAATCATGCTCAACACGTAGGTGTCCATTAACTGAATAATAAGAACTGTGAGCCATGGCAGAAATGGCTTGGTCAAGGAGTTTGGCCAGTTACAGTTGCAGCTGCAGCTATAGCTGGTTGAGGTAGAGTGGGAGGGTCAGTGGTGTTCCATGGTACCTTGGCTGTTCTTTTTTTCAGACCTGGGGAGACAGATTTTAGAAATTCCCTTTCTTGGGAATTTTCTTGGAGAATTCTCTTTATTATTCAAATACTCTGTCTACATAAGTGCTGAGCACAAGAAATAGTTTATAGGCCAGTGCTAGCCAACTAAGCCACCCAGAATGGGGGGTGTAGGGCTGAGAAGATGTTTGAAAAATTATGACAGTTTATAACAAATACTTTAGAATTATCCATTTTCTATTGGGAATAAATAAAATATTGATTAAGTGGGAGTCTCTGGATTCCATAGGAATCTTTTTATTTTTGGTGGTGCTGGGGATTGGGTCCAAGGCTTCACATATGCTAGGTAAGTACTCTTTAACAACTGAGCTTTATCCCCAAACCAGCTTTATTTATTTATTTATTTATTTATTTATTTATTTATTTATTTATTTATTTTGGTTTTTTGAGGTTTTCCAGGCTGACCTGGAATTCACTATGTCATCTCAGTGGCCTCGAACTCATGACAATCCTAACTCTGCCTCCCAAGTGCTGGGATTATTAAAGATGAGCACCACCACGCCCAGCCTAAGGTTGTCTCTCTCTCTCTCTCTCTCTCTCTCTCTCTCTCTCTCTCTCTCTCTCTATATATATATATATATATATATATATATATATATATATATATATATATATATGAGAGAAAGAGGCAGAGAGAAAGAGAATGGATGTGCTAGGGCCTCTAGCCACTGCAAATGAAGTGCAGATGCATGTGCCCCCTTGTGTATCTGGCTTATGTTGGTCCTGGAGAATCGAACGCCTTAATTGCTAAACCATCTCTCCAGCCCCCTTACAGTTGTCTTTTTTTTTTAATTCGAGGTACAGACCTAACCCAGGCTGACCTGGAATTCACTATGTAGTCTCAGGGTGGCCTTGAACTCATTTGATTCTCCTACTTCTGCCTCCCGAGTGCTGGGATTAAAAGCGTGTGCCACCATGCCTGGCAAGGTTGTCTTTTAAGACCTGTTATGCTGGGATTTGATTTACACGTATTGTTCTGCCTCTTGTTTTGATTGCTTTTGTTAGGATCAGGCTGTGCGTGCGTGTGTGCGCGCGCATGAACGTTTTTTAGGGTATGGTCTTGCTGTAGTCCACATTGACCTGGAATTCACTATGTAGTCTCAGGGTGGCCTTTGAACTCATTTGATCCTCCTACCTCTAGTGCTGGGATTAAAGGTGTGCACGACCACACCCGGCTAGGCTTTGTTTTTAACTTCAGGAGTTTTTAACTTTTCATTGCTAGCTTTGGCCTGGAGTGAAGAAAACTTTCTGCGTTATTCAGGGCATATGAATTTAGAGATTTGTTCGGATTTTTTTTTCTTTGTGCAGATTCACAGTGGAATTCTGGTAAAAATTTTACCTAAACTTACGGTTAGACTCATAATGTCCTGGAGCAATTGACCAACTGTATCTTTTTTTTTTTCCCCTAGCCCAGAAGATGTCCAGGCTTTGGTGAGCGGGAAGCTTGCACTTCGATATGCAGGGAGGCAGGTAGGGAATAGCATGACTGCAGTTCTGTGCTAAGACACTAGCCTCTGTAAGATTCTTGAGACCATCACTCTTCAGGTCTCCATTCTACTCTTTTCTCTCCTCCTGCTTCAAGCTCATTCAGTGGGTTTCCTGTACTATTAAATTCTTGGCCTCGAAAGTCAGTGTTTAGTGCTCTTAAGGACATCAGTAGATTTGAGGGACTTACAGAAATAAATGATAGCATTTTTCTGAGTTAGTCTGCATTTAGCTTGGCCAGAAGAGCTATCTACCACAAGCCTGATTTGCAAATTTAACATATGAAGAATATGATATCTTGATTTTCTGAGTCAGAAGCCTCTTAGGACTGGTACACATACCTGAGGGAGGTCACAATACTTGGTACAGCACATAGCTCTTGAGACTTACCTACATGTTTCTTTTTTTTTTTTGGTTTTGCAAGGTAGGGTCTCACTCTGGTCCAGGCTGACCTGGAATTCACTATGTAGTCTCAGGGTGGCCTTGAACTCTCAGTGATCCTCCTACCTCTGCCTCCCGAGTGCTGGGATTAAAGGCGTGCGTCACTACGCCCGGCTCATGTTTCTTAATTTACTGCTTTTCCATTTGTGCCTTGAATTTTGTTTATGTTTTTTTTTTTAAAAAGGGTCCTTGATGGTTGGTGAGCCTTTTGTGGTATGTTAATACCTTAGTAGGTATGTGTGACATCTGAGACCAAACAGTTGTGATCTTTCAAAGATGATGTCTCAGGTGTCTGTACTATCCTTTCTTTGTACTTTGCTTGACTGTCACTAGTTACATAAAAGTAGTCATTCTGGATTTCAAATACAGTTGCCACTAAACAATGGATTGGTCACCTCACTATATTGTAGAACTGTCCTTAAAAGATGATTTCTTCCTTCTCTACAAGTAGCTTTACATAAGCAAAAGTTTCAGGTCAGAAGGGCATGGTGGCACACGCCTTTAATCCCAGTACTTGGGAGGCAGAGGTAGGAGGATCACAGTGAGTTTGAGGCCACCCTGAGACGACATAGTGAATTCCAGGTCAGCCTGGGCCAGAGTGAGACCCTCCCTCAAAAAACCAAAAAAAAAAAGAAAAAAAAAATGTTTCAGGTCAGTCCTAATTTTGACCTCAAGATTATTGGTTATTACTATGGTGAAATGCACTATTTTTGCAAAAACTAGAGTGGAACTGGGCATGGTGATGCACACCTTTAATCCCAGCACTTGGGAGGCAGAGGTAGAAGGATCACTGAGTTCTAGGCCAGCCTGAGACTACATAGTGTATTCCAGGCAGCGTGGACTAGAGTGAGACCCTACCTTGAAGCCTGACCTTCCCCCCTCAAAAAAAAACAAAACACCCAACAACAACAACAAAAACTAGAGTTCAGACAGGCTCAGATATAGCCAGTTTTCAGGAAAAGGTTAGATAGGCAAGAAATGGTGGACCTGGTCTTTGAACTTGTGTTATCTGGTTCTAAGTTCCAGGATGTCTACATTTTGACATTGGTTCTTTCTGTAGGACAAATGCTGGGGACAAACTATGCTCATGATAGTTGTCTACATTTACCTTTGCTGCATAAGACATGCCAGCCTTATTTAAGTGCATAGTTTGGCACCAAGGAGCTCCTACTGCCTCTTTGCACCTTACAGACAGTTTCCCAGTAGGAGTCAGGTTGCCCTAAAGATGAGTGTGGTAGATTTCTTGCTGAGTGGAGGCTCGATAGTTTGGCCAGTGTCTTTTTGGAACAAGGTAAGAAGTGGCCCTTAGTCATTGTACTTTGAATTTCAGCACTCTGTAGGCTTTTAATATTCAGGTGTAATAAGTAGACTGTTCATGCTTGAATCCCAGTGTAGCAGACTTCATTCGGTGTTTTGTATCAAAGCTAACAGAGGAAATCTTTTTAAAACCCAGGTATGATCAGGTTTGAGAACAGGAATTGGGTGAAATGACAGTTCTCTTTGGCATTTTCCCTTTTAGCTTAGTATCTCTAGAGAATCTATATCTGAATCTATCCTTTGGGCAACTTGTATTTAAGTTACTTCATCTCTTAGGAAACTTGTTGACACACAATAATATTCATTACTTTTAGCTTTTGTTCTCTTAGGCTTTGAAAAAGGATGATGGTGGGGTGGGTTCTTCCCTAGAAAAGAAGGTGCCTGTGAGATCTTGGGTAATGTGCATGTAGGCTAGATCACCTTCATGATTTCTTTTTATTTTCAGACAGAAGCATTAAAATGTGTGGCTCAGGCTAGCAAGAACAGGTCGCTGGCAGATTTTGAAAAGGTAAGTATGGTATTGGAGTAGGTGGAGGAGAGGGTACATATAGGTACTTTTTCCCCCCTTTGTGTATGTGTGATGTGTGTGCTTGTGTTAAGGCTAGAAGTTGATATCAGGTGTCTTCTTCATTTGCTCTGCACCTTACTTAATTGAGAAAGACTCTTGAACTGAGAGCTCATCATTTTATTTTATTTTTTTTTGTTTTGCTTTCCAAGGTAGGATCTCACTCTAGCCCAGGCTGACCTGGAATTAACTATGTAGTCTCAGGCTGGCCTCAAATTCATGGCGATCCTCCTACCTCTGCCTCCCGAGTGCTGGGATTAAAGGCACGTACCACCATGCCTGGCTAGGTTATATATATCATTTATGTATACTTTTCAGTTGAACAGGTTGTCTATTTTTCACAATAAAGTTATTACCTGCATCTTATGATAAGATTGGACTTGGAAGATGCTCAAATCACACTACTAATATGTATCATGGTTTAACTCTAGCATAGTTCTTTTTCCATACAGAACAGCTGTAGGTATTCCTTCAGCTCCAGAAATGTCAAGACTGCTTGTTTTCTGTAAACAAAAGAAAAGTGAGCTGGGCGTGGTGGTGCACGCCTTTAATCCCAGCACTTGGGAGGCAGAGGTAGGAGGATCACCATGAGTTCGAGGCCAGCCTGAGACTACATATTGAATTCTAGGTCAGCCTGGACCAGAGTGAGACCCTACCTCGAAGGAAAAAAAAAAAAAGAAAGAAAAGTGTTTTGTTTTTTGAGATAGAGTCTTGCTGGGTAGCCCATGCTGGTCTTGAACTTACAACAATCCTTTTGCCAGCACTCAGTAGGCTGAGGCAAGAGGATTGCTGGCTGGGGATCAAAACCAGGACTATATGCATGCTAGGCACACACTCTGTTTTTGAATTGTATCCCAAACGCCATGCCTTGCCTTTTGCCTTTCCTTTCCTTTCCTTTCCTTTCCTTTCCTTTCCTTTCCTTTCCTTTCCTTTCCTTTCCTTTCCCCTTCCCTTCCCTTCCCTTTCCCTTCCCTTCCCTTCCCTTCCCTTCCCTTCCCTCCCTTCCCTTCCCCTTCCCTTCCCTTCCTCCCCCCTTCCCCTTCCCCTCCTCCTCCCCTCCTCCCCTCTCCCCCCCCTCCCCCCCCCCCTCCCCCCCCCTCCCCTCCCCTCCTCCCCTCCCTCCTCCCCTCCCTCCCCCCCCTCCCCCCCCCCCTCCTCTCCCCTCCCCCCTCCTTCCCTCCTTCCCTTCCCTTTTCTTTTTCTTCCCTTTTTCCTTCCCTTTTTTTCCCCTTTTCCCCCCCCTTTCCCTCCCCTTTTCCTCCCCCTCCTCCCCCCCCCCTTCCTCTTCTCTTCTCTTCTCTTCTCTTCTTCTCTTCTCTTCTCTTCTCTTCTCTTCTCTTTCTTTTCTTTTTTTCTTTTCTTTTCTTTTTTTAGGTAGGCTTTCACTGTAGCCCAGACTGACCTGCAAATGCATTTTGTAGTCTCAGGCTGCCCTCAAACTAACACCAAAACTCTTTTTTAAAAAACGTTTATTTATTTATTCATTTTTGGCTTTTCAAGGTAGGGTCTCACTGGCCCAGGCTGACCTGGATCTCACTCTGTAATCTCAGGGTGGCCTTGAACTCACATCAATCCTCCTACCTCTGCCTCCTGAATGCTGGGATTAAAGGTGTGTGCTATCATGCCTGGCTCTTCCATTTTTTTTTTTTTTTTTTTTTTTGGTTTTTCAAGGTAGGGTTTCACTCTGGCCCAGGCTGACCTGGAGTTCACTCTGTAGTCTCATGGTGGCCTTGAACTCACGGCAATCCTCCTACCTCTGCCTCCCAAGTGCTGGGATTAAAGGCATGCGCCACCACCCCCGGCTTCTTCCAATATTTTTATTAGTATATGTTAACTATAGATAATAATGGGTTTTACTGTGGCTTTTTCATTTATATAATGTATGTTTGTCGTGTTAAACCCCCTTTTTCCCTCCTTTCATTCCCAGTTGCCCCCTTCTGTTTTCATGTCTTTTTTTAAACATTTTATTTATTTGAGAGACAGAAAGGCAAATAGATAGAAAAGCATGGGTTGCCAGGGCTCTAGCCACTATAAACAAATGACAGACATGCATTATCTTGTGCATCTAGCTTACATGGGTTCTGGGGAATTGAACTTGGGTCCTTAGGCTTTGTAGGCAAGTGCCTTAATCACCAAGCCATCTTTCCAGCCCTCTTTTTCTTCTTTTTCTTTTTCTTTTGTTGTTTTTTCAAGGTAGGGTTTCACTCTAGCCTAGGTTGACCTGGAATTCAGATCTCACTCTGTAGTCTCAGGGTGGCCTTGAATTTATGGCAATCCTTCTACCTCTGCCTCCCGAGTGCTGGGATTAAAGGTGTGTACCACTATTCCTAGCTTCCTCATGTCTTTTTAAAAATGACCTAGTAAGTTTCATTAGGGTTGCTTATAGGATCCTGGATAAGGTGGTATTTATAAGACCATGGATGGGCTCCTTAACAGTGGCTACACCACTGAAGAAAATGTCTGAAAAGAGATTTTTTTTTCTTTTTTCTAAAAGCCGATTTTAAAAATTATATATATATTGGTTTTTCAAGGTAGGGTTTCACTGCAGCTCAGGCTGACCTGGAATTCACTATGTAGTCTCAGGGTGGCCTCGAACTCATGGTGATCCTCCTATCTCTGCCTCTCAAGTACTGGGATTAAAGGCATGTGTCACCATGCTCGGCTTAAAGATATTTTTATTTATTTATTTGAGCAGAGAGAGGGAGAGATCAGGTGCACCATGGTCTCCTGCCTCTGCAAATGAACTTGACACATGTGCCACTTTGTGCATCTGGCTTTACGTGGGTATTAGGGAATTGAATTCAGGTTGTCAGGCTTTGTAAGCAAGTGACTTTAACTACCAAGCTCCATTTTTTTTCTTTCTCTTTTAAAAAAATATTCTATTATTTATTTATTTATTTATTTGAGAGATACAGACATAGGTAGGTAGAGAGAGAGAGAATGGGTACCAGAGCCTCCAGCCACTGCAACTGAACTCCAGATACATACGTCCCCTTGTGCATCTGGCTTATGTGGGTCCTGGAAAATCGAGTCTCGAACGGGGTCCTTATGCTTCACAGATAAACGTTTAATTGCTAAGCCATCTCTCTAGCCCTTTTTTCTTTTTCTTTTTTTTAATTTCTTTTTATTAGATATTGACATACTTAGTATGTAAAAAAACACATGTTGGCACCATCCTTTCCTTCATCCCTGCCCCTTTTCTGAAGACACCCTCCTCATTGGGGATACAGGTCAATCCCATGGGGATTGTGGGTCATACATTGTGAGGGCAGCAGTCAGTTATGGAGGAGAGGCAATGTCTCTGTACATAATGTCTCAACTTGTGGCTCTAACAATCTTTCTACCCCCTCTTCCACAAAATTCCCTGAGCCATGTTGGGTGCATTTTAAGTCTACTTCAGTGATGGGGTCTTAGGACCCTCTGGATCTCTGATTTGGTAGGTGTTGAGTGTCCTCAGTGTCTATCTCCTTCATGTTTGTGCTGATACCAGGTTCACTGAGAAAGCAGCACTCTTGCTCATTTCCCCAATTCCTGTGGGGTTTCAGCTGGGGCTGGGGTAAAGTGCAATAGGTTGTTTATCTCCTTGGGTCCTGTTCTTATCTGAAACATAGAGGCAGATTATCTCTGAACCACGCCTGCGCCATACACCATCTGGTGCAGGGAACCAGGACCAGGGCATTTTGTTTTTTAAAGCAGAGTCTCATTCTAGCCCAAGCTGGCCTGGAACTTACTCTGTGGCTCAGGCTGGCCTCAAATGCATGATGATCCTTCTGTTTTAACCTCTTGAGTACTGGGATTGAATGTGTGTGCCACCACACCTAGTTTAAAAGAAGTGTGCCTAGGGCTGGAGGTCAAGGCATTTGCCTGAAAAGCCAAAGGACCCAGGTTCAATTCCCCAGGACCTATGTTAGCCAGATGCACAAGGGGCCGCATGTGTCTGGAGTTCATTTGCAGTGGCTAGAGGCCCTGGCATGCCCATTCTCTTTCTGTCTCCCCTCCCTCTTTCTCTGTCAAATAAATAAATAAATAAAAATAAAAGTGTGCCCATTTGTCTTGAAAGCAACTTCCTCAAGATAATGTTCTAGATTTTCTTTTGCTCATTAGGAAGATTCAAAATGAACAGAAGACTTACTTAAGCATGAGGGTGAGACTTAATGTAGTCTTTGACCCTCTCTAGATCCAGAATAAAAACCAGTGGATGGAGACCAGGCAGTGTGGCTCTATAACTATCCCCAAAATTCATCATCTTCTTGGGGAGCGGGGAGAGGTTCTTGCCTATTCTTGTTGTCCCTTACTGGGGCAGTTTGCTGCTTTTTCTTGTTTTGGTCTTCTTTTTTTTTTTTTTTCTTTTTCTTTTCTTTTCTTTCCTTTTTTTAATTTTTTTTTTTTTTTTTTTTTTTTGATTTTTCGAGGTAGGGTCTTACTCTAGCTCAGGCTGACCTGGAATTCACTATGTAGTCTCAGGGTGGCCTCTAACTTATAGCAATCCTCCTACCTCTGCCTCCCAAGTGCTGGGATTAGAGGCGTGTGCCACCACACGCCCAGCTTTGGTCTGTTTCTTTTAACACTTTAGAGCTAATATTAGGCCGAAATTTTGAACCATCACTAAAGACAACTACAGCACATACATGAATATAGTACAGATCATTTTATCCCAAAATTGGGTGTTTGGTGGAACCGTGTGTGTGTGTGAGAGAGAGAGAGAGAGACAGAGAGAGAGAGGAAGAATGAATTGGCATGCCAGGGCCTCAGCCACTGCACTCAAACTCCAGATGCTTGTGCCACCTAGTGCACATGTGTGACCTTGGGCTTGCATCACCTTTGTGTGTCTGGCTCACGTGGGATCTGGAGAGATTGAACATGGGTCCTCAGGCTTTGCAGGCAAGCGCCCTAATAGCTAAGCCATCTCTCCAACCCTGAGGGAACACTTATTTCAAATGGTTCCTTGTAACAGGATTCTATGTTCAGATAATTTGGAAACTAGAGCCAAATAGAATTAGAAAGATACTCTTTTTCTTTTCATTTCAAAGCCATATTATGCTGATATTCCTCAGAAAAGTCCCAAGAGCTAGTTGTGGGATCAACATTTCCCATTATTTAGCTCCAGAATTCTAATTTGGCTCTTAGAGCTCCTCATGGGGCCTGTGTGATTTGAACTAGTGCCATGAGAATTTTGGACAGAAAGATGGCTGCTCCACATTTCAGATCTTGCTTTTCCTTTTCTTCTGCTGTCTGTCATGTCTTTTCTTTCATCTTCCCAAATCTCTAGTGCTTCAGTTAACCATGTGGACTCCTTAGGAGTTAGGACTAGCGTGACTTTAAAATGCGTCTCTGTGATAGTCTCTACTGACTTTTTGTGCAGGCCCTGACAGACTACCGGGCTGAGCTCCGGGACGACCCAATCATCAGCACACACCTGGCCAAACTATATGACAACTTACTGGAGCAAAACCTCATCCGAGTTATTGAGCCTTTCTCCCGAGTCCAGGTAAGAGTCCTTCTGGACATTCTCACTATAGCCACTTCCCTCCTTACACCTGACCAAAATAGGAACTCACTTTCAAGCGTATATCTTCCTGGGTAAGAGGCCACCAAGGGCTTGGGCAGCGATTCAAGGAGAAGGTTGCTGGTGGTATAGAAGCTTGTGAGGTCTCTCCCCCCCCCCCCCCGCCGGTTTTGTACTGTGCATGTGGTAAATGTTTTTGGTGTGGTATGTGGGAAAGGAGTTATGGTGTGTAGTAATGAAAGCCAGGGATGGAGACAGGGAGCAAGAACACTAAACATGGCCCAGGAGATCTGGCCTTTTAGTGATCCTCCACAGGTTCAAGAGACACAGCAAAGCCTGGTATGGTGGTGCACACCTTTAATCCTAGCACCTGGGAGGCAGAGGTAGGAGGATCGCTGTGAATTCCAGGCCACCCTGCAACTATATGGTGAATTCCAGGTCAGCCGTGGCTAGCATGAGACTCTACCTACAGCAGTTCTTTGTCCCTAGCCCCCATATTGGAGGGAAAAGAAAAAGTAAAAACTTTTCAGTGTTGGTGTCTCTCTGCCTTTCCTTTTAGATTGAACACATATCTAGCCTCATCAAACTCTCCAAGGTAAGGAGTTCTCAGGTCCTCTAAGGGGTAGGAGGAGGTGGTATGGAAGGGCTACATTTACACCTGACTTGCTTAATTGGAAAGTTCCAAAGTTTCTCTGGGGATCAGGCAACATGGGTCCAGAGTGAGATGTATAGTTGCTAGTTTGTTTCAATCCACGACCCCCTTCTTGCAAAGCTCTCATGTCAGGGTATTCTCTGAATAGTGGATACTGGTCCCTCAGGGTGTTCTCTGATCAGTGGTTATTGGTCCCTTTAATCATGTGCTTTGATTTTAGGCCGACGTGGAAAGGAAATTATCACAGATGATTCTTGACAAGAAGTTTCATGGTGAGTAACTATCACAGGCAGGGGGGTTGGTTGTGATGGTTGTGATGTTGAGACAGTTGAAGAAATCTATCTTTAAAAGTAGGTGTTTTGTTTCTCTTGATGGTTCCCTGGGATCCTGGCTCCTCTTCCATATGTTAAGAGTGTGTAATAAACATACAGGAACAGAAAATAGGAGATAAGTTCTGTTTCTCTTTTCTGGAGAAAGTAGGCAGCCTGGGAGCAGACTGCTTAGTTGCTTTTATGTCTAACCCATCTTTTACCTGGCTTGTCCTTGTGTTTCTTGCAGGGATTTTGGACCAGGGGGAGGGCGTCTTGATTATTTTCGATGAACCCCCAGTAGATAAAACTTATGAAGCTGCTCTGGAAACCATTCAGAACATGAGTAAAGTAGTGGATTCCCTCTACAACAAAGCCAAGAAACTGACATAGGTGAGTGCTGGCCCCGGGCGGGCCCCAGGGCCGGGCAGCGCTGTCTTCTGCCTGTCAAGACTGAAAGTCTCCTTCTGGTGTCCTCGCAGCTTCCCGATTGACACTGCTCTGTCTTCTCTTGCAGAGTTGGATCTGTAGCGGTCCTTTGGAGAGTGTGTGTGGCGGGAGAGTGAAACCTTGGGGGAAAATGCTAGGAGATTCTTTTTTCTTTCTGTTCTACTTTTCGCTCGGAAAGTTTTTAATCCTCATTTGGTGCATCTGTATCCCAGCCGATAGGTGGGCCAGTTCTCATGTAATCTTTACTGGCCCAACATGGGAGCGGGGAAATTGCTTAAAAAAAAAAAAAAAAAAAAAAAAAAAAGAAAAAGCAAAAAAAAAAGATTCTAAATAAAAGGAAAAAGGCTTACACTACCTAAAGCTGTGCTCTCTGCCTCCTGGGAGAGGGCCACAAAGCCAGGCACCCCGCCAACCACTGGGGTCCCAATCCATCTGCTGGGCGCCACCTCTCCTCTTCAGAATTGGGTGTTTGCTGACCATCAAGAGCAACGACTTTTTATTCTGTTTGTACTGAACCAAAACAAACAACTGTATAGACTGCTGTTTTCTTTCTTATTTGAAATGAGGCGTTTTGGTGTTCTCTCCCTGCCATTTGGCTTGTCTGCCCTTCCTTCCTGACATCAGCTCCAGCAGACTAGCCGAAGGTCCCGCTGCGCTGCTGACACCGCTGCCGCAGCACTGCACGACTCTGCTCTGACCTGTGAAAGAATGGGGACAAGGCCAGGAGCTAGTGTCCACCACAGCCACACGGGGAGCAGTGTGGGTCCTCAGCCCCCAGGGGGCCTGCTGTGCATGTGGCTTTTTTAACACAGGAACTAGATTAGACATCAGTGTTTTAACTATCCCTCCCTTCCCCTCTCTCTCTTCTCCTCTCCCTTCTCTGCCAGGAGACCTTCCTCCTTTTCCCCTCTAGAGGAGTTGGGCTATCTAAACTCCATCTGCTTCTCTCCCCCTCCCACTCTTCTCTCCAGCTGTCAGATGGATTTATTCCTTTTTAAAGCAGTGAACATTGGAAATGAGACTGTGGTTTTTTTTGTTTTTGTTTTTTAAAATTTAAATTTTTCTTATTGGGTTTTTGAGTAACCTCACGTCCCCTTCCCAGGAGCTTCTTTAATTGACCTCTTAGAGCTCATGGATGGGGCAGAGCACTGTATCTCAGCATGCTTTGTTTTCTGATGCGTTTACACAACGAGGCTTTCAGGCCTTGTGGGCAGGTCGGTGTCTGCTCCTTTGCTGTGCTCCGCTCTCTTGTCTTCTTTCATCTCCTCTGTCTTTCTCTTTTCCTCTCCCACTCCTCCTGCTTCCCTTTCTCTTCCTTTACCTTTCTCACATTATCCTTACAGGTTTTCATAATAAATTTATATTTTGTAAAAGGATTTTGTTGTACCAGGTTTTTCATCTTCACTGAATCTGATTTTCATTTCATTTTTTCATTTCATTTCATTTCATTTCATTTCATTTCATTTCATTTCATTTCATTTCATTTCATTTTCCTCTCCAAAATCAGGTTTTTGTTCTTAACCGTCTTTTCTCCCATCATGTCCAGTCACTGTTTTGGTTTTGGCACCATCAATATCAAATGTACAAACGGTTCTTGCTAACCAACACCAGGTATATCTGATGTTCAGATGAGTTCCAATAAAAATAATTTTTTTTTCAAAAGTGTCTTTTCTTGAGTGGTGGAAGGCCAGTTTCCAAGCACGTTCAAACATCTGTTACCTCATTTGATTAATGGGGGTCTTGGCGATGAATTGGGAGTCCGAATTGGAGGCTTTTAGCAGGACAGTTGACCTGTGAGGAATGAAGTCAGAAATGGAGTTCAGGTATCTTTTTTGCAGGCAGAACAATCCAATGAGGCCATGTGGGTTTGGGATGTAACCCTCCAAGCCTGTCTGATCTGTGCCATGAGGGTGGTGACTCTGTGGTAGGTGATGGTGATGTGAGGATTGTATGAAATACTGGAAAATTCTTTAGTTTCCTTTCATAGTCTTCAAAAGGGACTTTAGGGTCACTGGGAGCCTAACAAGCTTCTCTCCAGTTTGAGTAATTTTGCTGTTCTCTGTTTTAGTAGTGTGTTTTTTGTGTCATTTTACTTAATAGAAAGTTTTATTTCTATGAAGGATTTGAAGCAAAACTCTGAAGTGATCTGGAGCTGGAGCCAAGGGGAAAGGGCTTCCACACCTAGGGCAGCATCTCTGTTCTTCGTTCCCCTTGGGCTCCATCTGACTTCCTCTAGGTGTGTTCTGACACGGAGCTGCTAGCCACATGGGGCTGTTGAGCCCTTACAGTGCAGTTAGTTCTTATTGATTGATGCAGCAACTATAATCAAAAACTAGCCTTTGAAGGTTTAGTATGAAAAAAAATGTAAAGATTCTCAACTTTTATATGTGTGTTGAAATATTTGGGTATATTGAGTTAAATAAAAAATATTATTAAAATTCACCTGTTTTTAAATTTTTTTTACTTTTTAAAAAATTTAATTGTAAGCAAGCTGGGTGTGGTGGCACATGCCTTTAATCCCAGCACTCGGGAGGCAGAGGTAGGAGGATTGCTGTGAGTTCGAGATCACCCTGAGACTACATAGTGAATTCCAGGTCAGCCTGGGCTACAGTGAAACCCTATCTCAGAAAAACCAAAAAAAGAAAAAATAATAATTGTAAGCAGAGGGATGGGAGAGAGGGAAAGGATAGTGTACCAGGGCCTCTAATATTGCAAATGCATGCATCACTCTGTGCATCTGGCTTTACATGGATACTGGGGAATTGAACCTGAGCCCGTAGGTTTTCCAAACAAGCCAAGCACTTTTAACCACTGAGCCATCTCCCCACTCCCCGTTTTCCTTTTTGATTACTAGCAAACACCATAGCATTGTACTTCTTTTGGACAGGATTGCATTGCTCTAGACCATGAGTTGCTTGTTTCCTCTCCCAGGTCTCACATGGGGTAGTCTTAAGCACCTGTGAGGGTAAGCCTGAGCCTGGTAGGTGAGGGTGCTGTGAGGATTGTATGAAGTACTGGCCCAGGCCCGGGCTCTTGCTCAGGCTCCCGTTTAGGCTCTTGTCTTCATGGTGCCAGGGCTTTGTGTCTTAATGAGACACTGCTGGTGTTGGGAACAAAGGTCAAGAGGGCTGCTCTTCTGCTGTGCTGTGCGCTGTTACATAATCTGTGTTGCCCAGAGGAGCCACTAGATGCTGCTCTGATCCCTGAAAGACAGAGCTCCTCCAGACCAGGCTTTAGTCCACTTCTATGTGGAACCCTTTCTGGATGGGTGTAGCTGGTACTACCTTACCCTCCCTTCCTTGGGGCAGCATGGGAAATGGGATATGCAGAGCAGAGGACTCATGAGGTGGCCTAGCTCCAGCTCTGCAAGGCAGCTAACGAGCAGGCTGGCCCTTGAAACTGTAGGCTCATGGATGGGGCTGAGAAGGGGACATCTTCTCTGTCGTTGTCTGATGAATATCTGCAAAGGCTGCAGCATGCAGCTGGGTCTGCCTTCTGGTTTTTATTTAATTTTATTTTTTGAGGTAGGGTCTCGCTCTAGCCTAGGCTGACCTGGAATTCACTTTGTAGTCAGTCTCAGAGTGGCTTTCAGTTTATAGTGATTTGCCTACCTCTGCCTCCTGAGTATGTGTATCACCACACCTGGCTTTTAAAAAAATTAATATTTATTTATTTATTTATTTATTTATTTATTTATTTGAGAGACAGAGTGGGTGCACCTTGATCTACTGCTACTGCAAACCCCAGACACATGCCACTCTGTGCATCTGCCTTTACATGGGTACTGGGGTGTCGAACCTAGGTCTACAGGCTTTACAAGCAAGCCTTTTAACCACTGAACCATCTTCCCAGCCCCCTTCTAGGTTTCTCTCTCTCTCTTTCCCTCTCTCTCTCTCTCTCTCTCTCTCTCTCTCAATGTAGGGTCTCTTTCTAGCTCAGGCTGACCAGGAATTCACTATGTAGTCTCAGGTTGGCCTCGAATTCACAGTGATCTTCCTACCTCTGCCTCCCGAATGCTGGTATTAAAGGCGTGTGCCACTACGCCTGGCTGCTTCCAGGTTTTCGATTCTGCCATTTTTGCTTTTCATAGTGTCCCAGTTAGAGCAGTGATGGGAACTGGGGGCGGCCAGGTGGAGGTGGGTTTAAGTGATCAGGAGTGCTATGTGATGTCTTGAAAAAGGATTAACAGGTATGGTCTAGGTGGGTAGAGTTCCTGACAACCTCCTCCCTCAGCATGTAGGGTTTCAGTGCCATCCCATTCCTGTTCTGCTGCAAACATGGCTTTGCTCCTGACAAGTATGAGAAGGCTAAGGTAACATGGAGCGTGCATGGGGCACGGCTGGCTAGACAAAAGTGAAAGGATAGTGCTGTGCAGTCCGGTTGGAAAAGGCTTATGCAAATGCATGCTGATTTAGATTTAACAGCAGACCAGGTCTTTTTTATTATTTATTTATTTATTTATTTATTTATTTTTAAAATTAATTTAAGAGAGAGAGAGAGAAAGAGAAAATGGGTGCACCAGGGCCTCCAGCCACTGCAAACGAACTCCAGATGCATGTGCCCCCTTGTGCATCTGGCTTACATGGGTCCTGGAGAATCGAACTGGGATCCTTTGGCTTTGCAGGCAGATGCCTTAACTGCTAAGCCATCCTTCCAACCCCCTTTTTAATTTTTATTTATTAGATATGGACATATTTTGTATGTAAACAGCACATGTTGGTACCATCCTTTCCCTCCTCCCTACCCCTGCCCCTTTTCTGAAGAGGCCTGGTTGGGGATGCAGGTCAATCCCATGGGGATTGTGAGTTTTTCTAAGAGGTAGATTATCACCTTCAAAATCTATGTACAATTTGGGAACAGGAGAGTATTGAATCCTTGCCCAACACTAGAATTTGAAGACACTGGACATGAAGCCCACTGAGGAACTGGGTCTCTTTGCTAAGGGTTGGAGGAACAGCTTGTCTTTTACAGGAAGAGGCTTTGGGTCAGGGCACCTGAAGGGCCCAAAGAAGATGACTTCTTACTACTTCTGTGAAAGGAAGGGTGAGGACAGCTCCATTTGGAGAGCCTGTAGGGCTGTTGACAGTTTGACCCGACCGAATTCCAGAGGTTGGTCCCTGTTGTTACAATGTAAAGGGGGCGAGGCCTTTAAATGGAATTTAGTGTGGTGTCTTGTCCCTGCAATCTCAGCACACTGGAAGCCTCTGAGGCAGGAGGATTGGGAGTTCCAGGCCTACCTTGGCTTCCTAGTAACCTTACCTCAAAAAGGGAAAAAAATGTCACAGAGTCACCACCTTCAGGAAGTGGGTGGTTATCGTGAAAGGCCAGTGTAGCACCTGCCTCAATCCCACACATCCTTGTTTGCACTTTAGCTTTTGTGCTATAAGCTAAGGCCTGGAACCCTCACCTGAGCACATTCCAGCACAGGATCTTGGGTGTGGGACCTCCAAAATTGTGAGCTAAACCTGGGTGTGGTCGGACACGCCTTTAATCCCAGCACTTGGGAGGCAGAGGTAGGAGGATCTCTGTGAGTTTGAGGCCACCCTAAGACTACATAGTGAATTCCAGGTCAGCCTGAGCTAGAGTGAGACCCAACCTTGGAAAAACAAAAACAAAAAAATTGTGAGCTAATACATTTACTTACAGATTTATATTTATATTATTTATAGATTGCCCATTGCAGTGTTGCTAAGTAGAAAACTGGCAAAGAGTGTTCCACGAAGGACAGTGAATTCAGAGGAAGGGTAGTTGAGCTAAAACTACCCTTCCTCTAAGTGACCATAATATACCTGCTGTAGATGTTCTGAAGGGCTGTGGACAGACAGAGGAGGTTTTTGGTACAGTTGGTGGATTTTCTACTTTGGTCACTAAGTTCCCGCCACCTTTCAGTTACTACTGATGGCAGAGAAGTCTCTTGGTAGTACATAAAGAAACTAGAGCTTTCTGACCTGCTGACAGGACTGCCCCTAATGCCACAAGATTCCTGTCTTCGTAGAGTAGTTGGCCAAACTGATGCTGGCAAGGTCAGGAATTCTCTAGGTCCAGAGATGGTAATCTGAATTAAAAGAGTTTGAATCTCTAGAACCAACCAAATTAGTAAAGCAGGAGCAGGACAAGTGTGAGCCACGTGTTGGTTAGTCAAACCGGTCTGATCAAAACTAGGGTTTATCTCAATTTTGCAATTGTACTGTCATCAGACTTTCAAATAACACATATTTAGAATGGAAAGTGGAAGGCAGGTTGGAGGCACAGCTGCTTCCATTTTGACATCAAGATGAAAGGATGAGAAGCTTCCAGGTTTTATATGTCAAGGGTTAGGTCGGGCGGACTCTGGGCGCTCCATCCAGGGGCCTCCGACGTGGCCTCAGCTGTGATGTAGGTTGTGGGGTGGCCCCGAGCTGACCTCGCTCGTTTTTCTGGCTTCTGCTCGGCGGTGTTTTTCCCGGATGAGGGAGCGGATGCGCGCGGAACCCGGGCGCCGTCAGGTGTCAGGGCTTCACGTCGCGGTCCTGGCAGCGGCCACGAGCACCTGGCTCGGCTGGGCAGCGGCTCCCCGGACCACAGCTGCGGGCGCCGCGGCGGGAACAAAGGCAGCACGTGTGTGGGCGGGGCTCGCACGCTCCGCCCTCGGCGCGCCGCCCGGACCCGACCAGCTCGGCCGCGCGGGCGCCGGCCCGGGACTGTGCGGGCTGCTGCGGGCGGCGCGGTGCCCTAGGGCGGGGCGTATCCCCGCCACCGCCGAGCCGCCTCTTCGATGGAGCGCGCAGCTTAGAGGCGCCCCCAGCTCGCCGCGCGTCTGCAGGCGGCTCCCGCGCGAGGCTCGGTGGCGAGAGCCGGGCTGTGGTGGGCCTCCGTGTGGCCGGCGCGGGGAGGGGGACCGGGCGGGGCGGGGCGGGGCGGGGCGGGAGCGCGGCGGCGGCGGCGACGCAGGCGGGGGGCGGGGCCGCGGCGTCTGCAGAACCTTGGACAGAAGCTCCCGAGCCGCCGCCGCCGCCGAGCCGCGCCGAGCACCGGGACCGCGGCGGGCGAGCCGGGGCGCGCATTGCGGAGTCCCGGGGCCGCCGCCGCCTGCCAGGTAAGCCCGCGCCGGGCGGCCCGTGTGCTACCGGGAGGTGCCGGGGTCCGGGTCGGAGCCGGCGGGGTGTCGAGGCCGGGGTCCACAGCTGCCCACGCGGGCGCCCGAGTCCCCCCTCCCGGCTCTGCCCTCGGATCGCGGCGGCGGCGGCGGCGAACGGGGTGCCGCAGTGGCGGCGGGGGCGCGGGGCCGAGACCACGGAGGTGCGGGGCGGAGGGCGCGGCGCGGAGCCCCGCCCGGTGCTGAGAACCATCTTGTTTTCCACGCAGATACGGAGGGGCAACACGCATCCCGGGAGCGCCCCCTCTTTCTTCCCGGGGCCGCCGCAGGCTCGGTGAGCCGTTGTTTCCCTCTGGCCGGCAGGCTGGGCGCGCAGGGGCGCCGGCCCCCGCCGGGCGCGCATCGGCACCATGGGCACGGTGCTGTCCTTGTCCCCCAGCTACCGGAAGGCCACGCTGTTTGAGGATGGCGCGGCCACGGTGGGCCACTACACGGCCGTGCAGAATAGCAAGAACGCCAAGGACAAGAACCTGAAGCGGCACTCCATCATCTCGGTGCTGCCCTGGAAGAGGATCGTGGCCGTATCAGCCAAGAAGAAGAACTCCAAGAAGGTGCAGCCCAACAGCAGCTACCAGAACAATATCACTCACCTCAACAATGAGAACCTGAAGAAGTCGCTGTCGTGCGCCAACCTGTCCACATTCGCCCAGCCCCCACCGGCCCAGCCGCCTGCACCCCCAGCCAGCCAGCTCTCGGGCTCCCAGACTGGGGTCTCCTCTTCCGTCAAGAAGGCCCCACACCCTGCCATCACCTCCGCGGGGACACCCAAACGGGTCATCGTCCAGGCGTCCACCAGCGAGCTGCTGCGCTGCCTGGGCGAATTTCTCTGCCGCCGGTGCTACCGCCTGAAGCATCTGTCCCCCACGGACCCCGTGCTCTGGCTGCGCAGCGTGGACCGCTCGCTGCTCCTGCAGGGCTGGCAGGACCAGGGCTTCATCACTCCGGCCAATGTGGTCTTCCTCTACATGCTCTGCAGGGATGTTATCTCCTCCGAGGTGGGCTCGGACCACGAGCTCCAGGCCGTCCTGCTGACCTGCCTGTACCTCTCCTATTCCTACATGGGCAACGAGATCTCCTACCCGCTCAAGCCCTTCCTTGTGGAGAGCTGCAAGGAGGCCTTTTGGGACCGCTGCCTCTCAGTCATCAACCTAATGAGCTCCAAGATGCTGCAGATCAATGCTGACCCACACTACTTCACACAGGTATTCTCCGACTTGAAGAATGAGAGTGGCCAGGAGGACAAGAAGCGGCTTCTCCTAGGGCTCGATCGGTGAGCCCGGTGGTCCACATCATGGCTCAAGGATTCCATTCATTTTTAAAAATTTATTACTAAAACAAACCCGAGTTTTGTGTACAGTATGTGTCTAGCAAAGCCACCAAGGGCCTCTTCTCCTTGGGTTTTTTTTCCCCCCAGCACTGTCAAGAACTCTGGGGACTTTTGAACTCATGAGCCTTGTGTGAACCCAGAAGATGGATTCAGAGCCATCCAGGCTGCTGACCACTCACTTTGGGGTACTCACAGGGCTGACCTGCACTTGCCAGCCTGGGCCCTTGCTGGATCCAGGGTGGGTAAGGATTCCCAATGCTTTCTCATGGGAGCTGGAGAGGGATCTCAGGTTAGTGGGCCCAGGGAGGAACTGAGATTTCTGGATGGAGGCAGGTCTTTTTCTGGCAACTGTCTGGGGAGTTTCATTCTCCCAGGGGCTCTTGGAGTCAGCTGTCTTTGAGGCTCGAAGGGGCTTGTGAGGTAAGCTCTCCACTGCCCCCGGGGCGCCAATGCAGAGACTGTCAATGACAGTTGGACCATTCGAGGCCCTGGCTTGCGGTTTCTGTTTTTAAGGGAGAAGGGCTTTCCTTTCCTAGAACTACAGAGCTCGCCCTTTGTCTGCTGCTCCCAGCTCCCCTATTAGCAATGGCTAATAAGTTGGTTTGCCTCATTAGGTTCTCTCCTTCTGGGTCCCTGCTAATGGAGTGGGGTGAAGCTAGGGACAGCTCTTTTCCTGGGTGAATTTTTCCATTTAAATAATGCAGCTTAGCCCCCCTCCCCCGTGGCGAAAGCCAGGACAATGGCAGGTGCCCATTAGCAATAGCCTGCCTTCTGGGCAGGTGGGGGTACCAGGCCTGAGATCCAAGGTGGTGCCCACCTACATGCTAAGGCCTTTGGCTGGTGCACGTGACATGTGTTCTGTGGAGGTGGGGGAAGGTGAGATCAGCAGTGGAGGTGATGTGTTAATGGTATAGATCCCACCTTAGCTCTTGTTGATTTAACGCTGTTTTCAAGTGAGACAGCTGCATCCTGGAGACAGTTCCAAGACAGGGGGTGACTCCTGATTACTCTGGAAGCTTGGTGATTCTCCAGCTGATCACTTCCAGCTGCTGGGTGTGGTGCCACCTCTCCTAGTGGCTGCAAGTGGACTTGACTGATTTTCCTTTCTAAATCTCCCAGACTGGCAGCTTGAGGCTTGGGAGATGTCCAAGAGAAGGGCGCAAGTCTTCCTGCGAGGCCCTCACTCCGGCTTTGGGAAACCAGGCAGCGTGAAGATGCCTCAGAGGGTCCCTCTCCCTGTCCTGGTCCCCAGGGAGTGTTGCAGTTGGGGGCCACTGTGGGGAATTCAGAGGTGGTTTTCCATAGGATTAGGTTGTAGGTGACTGCTGACTTCTGCCCAAACACTACTGAAAGCCACATAAGAAAGAGGAAGCTGTGAAACAGGTCCTGATGGAAGAGGCCCGGGGCAGAGCCTTTGGGCTGTGACCCCAGAGGCGGGGAAGAGGACCTGCTTGGGCCAGAGAACCTCTCCTATGTCACTTCCTCGAGGCTCTGCTGAGCCCTTCCTGGACCCTCAGATGGTTGATGCTGAGCTGGAAGAAGGCCTTGCCAGGCTTGCCAAGTGTAACCTCTCTTCTCCGCTGGTTCCCACGCAGCCTGTCTTCAGATCCTGCCACCACGTGTGACCTGAGCAGGGAGGCCCATGGGGCAGCTGGCCCCTGGTGGCATGGAAGAGGAGCTTGGCATGCCAAGTCTCAGGAGGATTGCATGCTTGTAGCCTCTACAGCTGTCTGAGCCTGGCCTGGAGCTGTGCCGTTATGTTGCATTCACAGGATTCCAGTTTTGGGTCTATTTCCTTCTCTATTTTTATTCTGTTTTTCTTTTCTGAGAAGGTGCATATTTCAAGAGTGGTTGGGGACTAAGGAAACAATTGTAGTTCCGTCAATGTGAAGGCTGTGTGTTCTCCTCGCTCCCCTTGCACAGGTCATCAGTGTTGTGTAAAGAACAGCTGATACACTTGAGTGTGCAAGCTACGAACCCATTTGACATGCTGCTATGAAGACTACTTTTAGAACAACAAAAAGAAAAAAAGTAAAAACAACAAAAACCCTAACCTACAACAAAAACCCTAACCTACAAAAAAACCTTTTATTCTTTAATAACTGTTGCTTTTACAGTGATATTGTGCATGCAAACCAGGAGCATTTTGTGTCTTAAGAAAAATAATCTTAGAACAGATGGCTGTGAAAATTACACTCATGCAGAGAACAAGCCACAGGAATAATAGTTCAGGATTTGTTTTTTTCTCTTTTTCTTAAAAACCTCAAGAGTTGATCTATTCTTTTCATGCAGTTATTAGAATTTAGTTTTGTTCCAGCAGTTGTTAAACTTGCAATGAAAAGAAAATGTGCCATTTTTCCCCCAGGATTCATAGCTGTATATTTGAAACTGCTAATTATACACATGTGATGTATGTCGTTTTTTTAGTGAGATTTCTTCTGTAGCTATTCTTTGACCAAACTGTGGACATTGTTAATTTATATTTGTCTCATTTGTATGTATGTGTAGTGTGTTTGTGAGTATGTGTGGTTTATAATCTGACGAAGTCATGGAGCTCAGTTTGGCTGTAATTTAATTCCCCTTCCCTTATTTTTATTTATTTTTGTACTGTGCTGATTCAATAAAATGCACTGACCATCCATTACATTGATGTTTTTTTGTGGGCCCATTTGTGAGCAAGCAAGGGGCACCTTTATATGTGATTCATGCACTCAGGACATGATTGGATTTGTGTTACCGGCAAAGGGGGGACAGAGTCGGGGGGAAAGCGCTGAACACATTAAGGTGATTAAGAAAGCAGCATGGGTTAGGTCAGCTTTGGCTTAGTGGCTGGGCAGGCATTCCCCACAGGCTCCCTTTATGGAGGTTCACAGCTAGCAGCTCGGATTCAAAGTTGCCCAAGTGGATCCTGCTTGGCGACCTGGCCTTAGACTTTGTATGTGGAGTCTGGGTGCTAAGACTTCTGTTTCTATGTGTTCCTATGCCTGGCCTTGCTTGGTGTCTACTGTTCAGAGGCTCCTGGGGCAGCAGGGGTGGACAGATGTCCTTGGGGTCAGTTTAACTCTGTGCAGGGTTCAGGAGAATCTAGCCCTGGCTCTTCCAGATTGAGCTGCTGCCTCAGCCTGTGACTGTGGCAAGCAAGGGGACCTTCTACCTGCTCTCACCCATGGTCTGTACCCAGGCTGACTAGCAGCCCCAGAAGGACTCCTGCACCACCAACCTCAGGGAGAGGGCAGTAGGGACGTGGTCCTCTGAAGGCCTGGTACCCACTGTCAGGAGCTTTGCCTAGTAGGTCCGGCCTACTTTCTTCAGGTAGCGCCCAGGATCTGAGTCAGAAGCTGCGGCTGTGTGTTCTTTCCACCCAGACTTGTGTCTGCGAAGCACCGGGTAGCTGTTGAGCGCTCAGGTGCTGGGGATGTCCCCACTGGCCCACGCCTGCTGTCTGAAGCTTTTGTTCCTGAGAGTTGGTTCCTGCTTCTAGGTCCTTTCTCAACCAGCCACCTTGGAAAGAGGCTGTTTTGGCCTAACAGCTGCCACAAGGCCCTGAGCCCGCCCTGTACACACACAGGTATTTACTTCAGAACCACGTTCCTGGACACAGAACAATGAGATTCTGGACTCTAGAGTACAGGCTTCAGAATGACTCCACTGCCGCCTCCTTCCCCCCAGCTTGCTTCCATTTCATAGTTCGGTTCAAAAGCTTCAGGCAAATTATCCTTTGTTTTATATTACATTGTGCTTAATTCTTGCTTCCTCTGGGATGGTAGTTGACTATGAGCTAAAATTTCACAATAATTTTTAGTGACAGATAACACCTTTAAAATAAGATTTAATGCTTTATTGCTCTTGATGGTAAATCAAAATATGCTTTAGACATAAAGTTAATTTAATGGAAAATAGGAATATATGCACCAAACCATAAAACTGCATTTAATTGAATCAAGAGAATCCATTTCATCACATACAATCACAGTGTTCCCTTCCTTTTCCCTCAGTATCCTTGATTCCTGCTCCTTTTTCAGTGGCCACACAGTGACTTCCTTTGCTAGATTATAAAAAAGTGCTTATGGACAGCGCAGTCCTTAGTGGAAGGCCCTGGTACTGGGCTGAGGGCCCCAGGCTACGTCAAAAGGTGGGAGAGAAGCGTCTAAACCCTTTTTCCGCTTCAGCCTCCAGAGGCAACTCATTTGGCATAATCTGTTCTGGTGTGTTTAAAACATATACTTGTGCATGTCTAGTGTAAAGCAACAAGTTGGGGAAAATAAGTGGGGAGGTGAGGTTCCAGTTAGATGGTTCAACTAGTGGGTACTGGTGATTGGCAAAACCATGAGTGCGACCTGGGCTGGCAGCACCTCTGCATGCACAGACTTGGAGGGCAGGATGCCAACAGGAGTCTTCATTGCAAACTGTACAAAGTGCAAATGTCCCGGCATGCCCTGTGAAGAGGGGCAGGAGAACAGGCCCCTGGACCACCTTGGTCAGCTAGGTGACCCCATCAGGCTCTGGGCAAGGCACGGGAGGCGGCACATAGGCACCTGGTGAGTTATGCTGGGTCAGGGTGCCCAGATGAGTATCAGGAGAGGGTAGCATCTGGCAGAAAGTGAAGAAAATGTCAGCTGGACTCTGTCCACCCTTGTGTCTGCTCAGTTCTCCAGTAGGGCTCCCTGCCAGCAGGCCCGGGCTGTCCCAGGCCTCAACACACCCTCAGCTGCTATGACTGGAGGAGATGATGGCTCAGGAAGGCTTCTGAAGTGGGTGAAAGTGTCAAACTGCTAAGTGTTCTCCTGGCAGTAGGTTCAGGGCCCAGGTTCCAGGGGACAGGTACATGGCATAGGTGGGCGCCCTGGCCTGACCTGCAGCGCCAGGACCCCACTCTCTGCTGCAGTGCTGTTCCACCTCCTCTCGTCCTGTGTGCTTCTGTCCTGCTCTTGTTCTACTACTCTGTGAGTAGAAAAGCAGTTAAGAGTCAGAAAAGGAAAGAAATTGAGCACGCCCTTGCCAGGCACCTGGGTGCTCTGTCAGGCTTCCTGACTGTGTTACAGCACAGGTGACAGCTGAGTAGCAACCCAGAAAACTGTAAGAACGAGATCAAGATGAGCATGGACTGTGGGTGAGCAAGGGGATCCTTAGAGCACCAGCAGGCTGGTTGTCTCTCTGGAGAGGAGGTGGCCAGGGGTCTCTTGAAGGCAGGCTCTGGGAGGGGAGAATCGGTTGGGCATAGCTGAGAGGCTGGGTCCACTGGTGAACCTGTTCACCTGGTGGCTTTGGCTGTGTGCTGGGGCTGGGGAGTAATGCTGAGGAGCTCTGAGCCAGGCTCTGAGGGCTGTGATCACCTTGGGGGTGAAGGGGCAGCAGGCGGGGTTCACAGAGCTCATGGCCACCAAGTCCATACCCCAAGGGAAACATGTCTTTGGCTGGGGAAGCTGCATTCTGGGCTCCCCCTTATCCCATCCCTTTGCTGGGGTCAGCAACTGGTCATTGGCTCAAGGCCTACTGACAAGCTGGTCCTTCACCAACTATAGTTGCCTGTGAGGGGAGAAGTGGTCTAGGTGTCAGCCCAGGGGTCTGTGGTGGGGCATTAGGTTCTTTGGTTTACTGAGCAGGGACTGTGGAAAGTTGAGGCAGCAGAAGATGGAGACCAGAGGCAGAAAGTCAGGTAGAAAAGCCTCACGGGCAGGGGCCTCACAGAAGGCAGGTGGGGAGCCCTGCCCAGGTAGGCCCTTTGTAAGCTGATTTCTAGTAGTATTAGCAGGCATGCAGCAATTAGCTGGGCATCTGGGATGCTGAGCGAGGCAGAGTGTGAGTGGGGATGGAGAGGCTGAGGCCCCAACCAGCCCGCCCAGACCCAGGCCTCCAGCTCGCGGTGGTCAGTTTCCGGGCACACTTAGGATGAAGCCCGAGCGGTTCTTGGTGAAGTCAGGCTCTGGCTGGTTAAGCCGCGTCTCCACGGAGACAGTGCACTTCTTCCCATGCAGACTGCACTGCACCGGATTGGTGACGTTCACTTGAAGGTGGCGCTTCTCACTGGAAGAGAAAAGATAGAGGCCAGGCAGGCAGTGAGTGGGCAGATACAGAATGGTGAGGTTTCCCTGGCAACTTCTAGGGCCCTACCATTTGCCAGGCTCCTGTGTGTTGGCAGGTTCTTCCCAGGTGCTCAGAGGGGGCTAGAGAGGGTTCCTTGGGAGGGTGAGACAAGGAGAGAGTGGCAGTGATGTGTGGGCTGCAGCCAGAGGGACTGCTGCTCAGCTCCAGGGAAGCCTGTGTGCAGCTGGGCCAGATGTAAGTTGATGCTGTAGATGCTGGGAGGCAGATGTAGTTGAAACATAAGCCACTGGATTGAGTCACTTGGGTTTTAGGCATACTGGGACAGGGGCAGGGCTCTGACTTGTGACAATTTATCACCTATCTCTGACTGCAACAGGGAGACCTGGGAACCCTCCATTCCAACCCCACAAACCCCATGAAAGCAATGTTTTCATTGAGTCCAGCTGGCTAGCTTGTTTGTCATGGAGTCCAGCTACCAGAGTAGACCTGGCGCACCAAGTATGCAAACCCAGCTACGTGGGAGACTGAGCCTAAAGGATCCTAAATTCAAGGCCAGTCTGGGCAACTTAGATCTTGTCTCACAATAAAAGTTCAAAAAGGACGGATGATATAGTTAATGGCCTAGTATGTGTCACATGTGAGGCCTTGGGTTCTAGCCCCCAGTACCACTTACAAAAGAAACAAGTCGGTCTGAATTGACTCCATGAATACTATTCTCACTCTGCTGCTGGGGTTGTGACTAGACTTTGCTGGAGTCCAGGCAGCTCTGCAGATGGTCTCCCACTGCCCTGGAAGCTGTGGAGCTGGGAGTCCTGTGTGGTGGGGTAGGGCTTCCTCACTGAGTGGGGCCACGAGCTGTGCTCTCCCTGCTCTGCGAACAGGAGCCCCCTCCTCTGGCACTTCCAGTGCTGACTCTATGCAAGAAGCTGTTACTTATTTGAAAACTGAGGACTTGTTTAAGTAGGCTGTGCACACATGCCAGCACAATTCCATGCTGTACTCTGGCTAGGGCCACATCTGATTTCTTTGAGCTGGAGGGAGAGGAGAAAGACGTGCTGGCTTAGGAGCCTCCAATCAGACTGGGCTGCAGCAGCTGGCTCCTCCATTCCACCAGCCCATGCTCTAGGGATTCCTTTACTGCTCTTGGGGCAGCATGAGGGCATGGACTGGATCCACTCTGACCACTGCTGGACTCACTGGACTAAGGGAGCTCCTAGTGGCAAACGATGAGCTGTCATGTGCACCTTGTGGTGGGAAGACCAGGGTTGAGACCAGCACGTGCTGAGCTCGTGCTCAGCCTGGACAAGCTTTCACTGGCGCTTTCCAAGCGCTGGCTGGCTTGGGAGATCCAGTTGCTTAGATGCTGAAGTGACTTATCAGGTGGCACATGCTTCCAGAAGGGGACCTTATGTGCAGTGGTTTCCAGAGGTTAGTGTGCTGAGATCACAGGAGCTTCCCCAGAGCTCCCACCCTAGGGCACTGTGTCCAAGAACACCGTGTCTACATCCCACAGAGGGTTCCAGAGTCTGAGAAGGAATCTGAGGTGTTGGTAGACGTTCTTCTCACAGCTGTTTCTACCTTCTTTCTCATTAGCCATGATGTTGGAGGCAGAAAATGGACATAGGAAGAGACCTGTGGTTATCACTTGTGGGCATTAAGTATCTAATACTTAACATCTTGTCAGCTATAGCTAAAACCTTGGCTTAGACAGCTATTTTTAGCCAGAGTTGGACATAAAAATAGGCGAGCCCATCAGAGACAATGACTCAGGCCCTCTCTTATTCCTGTGAGAGTCAGGGAGGCCCTGCAGGCTCTGTGTGGGCCCGTGTGTCCTCATGCCGGCCCACAACAAGCATAGCTCACCTACCTGCAGCAGGGATGCCTCTGCACTAGCTAGTTCCTGAGCCTGGGTGGCCTCACAACTCTTCTGTCAACTCAGAGGGACTTTGGGTCCTGCTCCACTGGACTCAAGTCCTCTGCTCTAGGGCTAGCCTCTCTGGCCTCTCCTGGTGGGCATGTGCTCTTTCCTGAGTGTACAACTGAGAGCTGTGGTGGGGTCTGGTGCACCAGTGTGCATACTAGGATCTAGAATCACCTGGTGACAAGGTGACTCTGGGAATGGGCTCCAAAGAGACCACCTTCCACACCAATCTGAAAAACTACCACCCTGCCCTTATGCTGCTGTAGTGGGTCCTCCTCAGCCCAGTCTTGTAGCCCTGGTCTCCAATTTCCCTTTCCTGTTGTCCCCTAGGGTCTGCTCTGGTCTTGATATGTGGTGTGGGCTGTTAGGAACATGGAGGGGTGGAGACAGGACAATGATGGGACTTCACTGGAAAGGGGTGCTCTCATGGTGGCAAGGCCAGAGTCTCTGCTCCAGGCTGCTTCTCCCTTTGGTCTTTTGGGCTCTAGCCAGTAAGCACTGTGGAGTAAATACTGGTGGGGACAGGAAATAGACAGAAATGGAGGAGGGGACAGTCCTCCTCCTTAAGGAGCATCCAGCAGAACCATGCCCCAGAAGGTCCAAGGAGATGGCATGCAGGTCACTATGCTGAGGTGGCCCCTTCCCTCCCAGAACTACTACTGTGGAAGGAAGACTGTGAGAAGCAAGGAGGAAGTCAGGGGCAGGGAGCTGGATGTTCAGCATTGCAATGCAGACAGCTCCGGGAAGCCTTCCCTATCCCCCAGCCCACTCCTCTGCGTCGGCCTTGTCAGCCTCACAACCATGTCTATCCCAGGAGAGTGGCTGGTCATCCTCTCCTTTTCATGGGCGGTGCTGCCCAGCCCAGAGGGCTTTCAGGAGGACTTGTACAGAGGAGGGCTTGGGTGCAGACACATGTGGAGGGACCTTTTCTCCATCTTCTCCAGACCACAGATTCTGGTTTGTGCAAACATGGAATTCTCCTTTCCCAACCCCATCCCAAACAGAATGAGAATTAGGACATATTGGGAAAGAAAAGGCATATTTAGCTGGGCATGGTGGCACACGCCTTTAATCCCAGCACTCGGGAGGCAGAGGTAGGAGGATCGCCATAAGTTCGAGGCCACCCTGAGACAACATAGTGAATTCCAGGTCAGCCTGGGCCAGAGTGAGACCCTACCTCAAAAAAACACAAAAAGAAAAGGCACATTTAGACATGTCTTCATACCCATGCTTTTCCTTCTTGCCTGCCTTCCTCCCTCTTTTCCTCCCTCCCTTTCTCTTTTCCTTCCTCCCTCCCTCCCTTCCTTTTTGTGAAACAAGGTCTGACTATATATAGCCCAGGCTAGCCTTGAACCCATGATCAATCCTTCTGCCCCAGCCTCCTGAGGGCTGGGATTACAGGTATGAGCCACCATGCCTGGCTCTCCACCCTGGATTTCTGAGAAGCACTTTCTAAATCCATATGAAATAGCTCATGATTCATTTGGGGTCTTTTTTTTTTTTTTTTTTTGGTTTTGCAAGGTAGGGTCTCTGGTCCAGGCTGACCTGGAATTAACTATGTAGTCTCAGGGTGGCCTCAAACTCTCGGCGATCCTCCTACCTCTGCCTCCCGAGTGCTGGGATTAAAGGCGTGTGCCACCACGCCCGGCTTCATTTGGGGTCTTAATAAAAGATCTGGGGCTAAAGACCTGGCTTCTGGTCCTGGCTTTGGGACTTATCCATGGCTCTGTGAGTCAGCTCTATGCCTACTTTGTGGTAGAGATAGGTGGAATGGGTCGTTTCATTTATCACTCATGTGGCCATCTACCCTCCAGATTTTACTCAGTCTTCAACCCATATGCTAAGCCTTGGAAATACAAAAAACAAATGTGTGGTCAGGGACAGGGGTCTTCTCCTGAGCCAAGGGTCTGTGCCCTCATGGTCTTGGCAGTCTGGTGAGCTGTGTGCGTGGGCACCTAGGACAGCGTCTGTGGGATGCACACACTATAATTCTGCTCCATGGGGAGCTGGCACTCCTTTTCAGTCAAGTGCGAAGAGCCTCCCAAAGAGATGGCTTAGAAGAACTATTATTACAGACTCAGGTTATGTCCTTTGCATATTTTTACAAAGTTCATAAAACTACATGACTATTTCTGTTTTGAACAGACCCTTCCTGGAGGTAGCACATTTAGGCATGATTCTAACCCTACATTTCAATCTGATGAGTGTATGGGGTGCACACACCATATGCACTGCATTTTGATTTTAGAATGCAAGTTCCTAGAGCGTGGGGAGGGGGTTCACAGGGCTCAAACACAGTGCTGAGTGCGGGATGCTCCCAGTGCTGGTGGCAGTTGTGGCCAGACCACTAGTTCTGGGCTTGCTGAGTTAGTATGCGATCATCACAGGCCTTAGACTCTCTGCCTCACAGACTGTACCCTCCCAGCAGTCTAACTCATGTGCTACATCATCCTCACTGCATCTTAAATGAGGAGGGCAACTGGTTCAACTGATAAGATCCTCTTAGGACTGAAGCTCACCCCAGAGGCCGAGTGCCAGATGGTCTATGGAATGGGAGAGTCCAGGAGGGAGGTCTGCTCCTTAAAAAAGAAGTATTCTGTGTCGTCCCCTTAAGAGAGGGGGTATTCCCCAAGGCTGGGCTCAGTCTTTTCCTTGGCATAGCCCCAAAGTATCCTGACCTGATGCTCAGCCATCTGCAGGGAGCTGCTGTAGAGTTTGGATGGGAGAGGGGGGGAGTTCCTAACAGAATGAGGACAGAGAGAAGAGTAGTTCTGTGCTCTGGAGGTGAAGTTCACTAAAGCCACACCCAGTTGCTACTGTCTACATCCTGCTGTGAGTAAAGGAAGAGAACATGGGTTCAGCTTACAGCTCTCAAAATATCCAGCAGAATAACCTGGACATGGACCCAAGGAAAGTAAGAACAGTGTTCAGAAAACAGCTTAGGCGTTGGTCCTCATAGCAGAACTAGGTACAAACACTAGAAATGGGACATGGTGGCAAACACTTTTTTTTTTTTTTTTTTTTTTTTTTTGAGGTAGGGTCTCGCTCTAGCTCAGGCTGACCTGGAATTCACTATGTAGTCTCAGGGTGGCCTCGAACTCTCTGCGATCATCCTACCTCTGCCTCCCGAGTGCTGGGATTAAAGGTGTGTGCCACCACGCCCGGCTCTGGCAAACACTTTTAATCCTAGTATTTGGAGGGATGAGGTAAGAGGATCACTATGAGTTTGAGGCCAGCCTGGGCTATAGAATGAATTCCAGGTCAGCTGTGCTAGAGTGAGACCCTGAGGCAAAACACCAAAAGAAAAAAAGAAAAGAAGAAACTCACATGCCCATGAATGGATCAACAAAATGTGAAAATGTGGTATGCTTGCCCTGAATACTATTGTTCAGTAGAGCACTGTTCAACAATCAAAAGGAATGGTCTCAGCATACACTATTGAACCTTGAAGACACTACGCTTCGTGAAAGAGGCCGGCTGTGAAGGCTGCATGCCTTCATGTATGTGAGTCCATGTATGTGAAATACCCCAAACAGGCAAATCTACAGGGACCGAAAACAGCTTCGTTGTTGCAAAGGGCACTGGAAAGTAGGGGTGTGGTAAGACTGCTTATGGGGTTTCCTTTGGGGTGATGGAAGTATTCTGAACTAGGTCGAGGTGATGGCCATATGCTATTGTGACTATGGTAACGATAACCTTCACTTTGTAAGGGGCACTTCACCATTATTTTCAAGTGGATTGATTTAGAAGACCAGTAAGAGCAGACATGGTTTTAGAGGAAAGTTCTTATTTCAAGTTCAACCAAAATTATTTAAGAACAGCAAGAGGCTGAGACAGGAGGATTGTTGTGAGTTCAAAGCCACACAGTGAATTCTAAGTCAGTCTGGGCTACAGAATGAGAGCCTGTTTCCAAACAAACCAAACTGAACCAAGCCAGCAAGAGGTTCTGTGATGTCTTGGGGGTGGCACAGTCCCAGGCCAGAGTGGCTGGGTCAGTGCTATGGGCGCTCAGTTCCTTGCCCCTGGCCTAAGTGCCACCACATACTGGAATCTTTATGGGGCCAGAATTCTTCCCTTACTTTTACAGAAAGAAACAGATTTTATAGACGGAGGGAGGGTGTCTCCCTCTGATGGTGTGCCAAGCCAAATGACAGCTGCTGGGGGAGGCTGCCTGTGGGGGAGGGGCTTTTTCTCCCTGGCTTCTGTTACAGGATTTAGTGGCTCAGCAAATTGTGGAATTTGGGGACTTTCATCTCATGTCATCTGTTCTCAGCCATCACTGCAGGCAAATGGCCTTTGTCAAATGATTTTCTTTCCTTCTCATTTAGACTCCTGTCTGATGCTCATTAGAGCAGCCCCTGGGTAAATGCAAGAATGGATCAGTATGACAACCCAACATGGTCCCAGTGCTAGCTAAGCATTGTGTCTCAACAGACCCCACACAAAGGGGAGAACCCATGTGTATCGAGGTGCTGAATCAGCCTAGAAAACGCTCCTTCTCATCCCAGCCTCTGGTCAGCTGGGCAGTGCAGGTCTCTAGACAGAAGCCAACCAAGAAAGTGGCCTGGGAAGTTGCAAGTTGCCTGTCACCCCAAATGCAGGCAGGCCTGGAAGTGACTGGGCCACTGGCTCTTGTCAGTGGTCATCCAGTGGCATTATTTCTGGGCATGGCTAGATCTTGGACTCAACAAGCTCACTTTAAGGGGAAGTGCAGTGAAGTGGTGATTGATACCAGGGCTTCAGGATGGGTAAGCCACACCTGCAAGCTCTGTGAACCAGCTCCTTGCTCTGTGCAGGAGGAACCTTGTTGTGCACCAAGCACAGGCATGTGGGAAGCACAGGCTTTTCAGCCACATGAAGAGAATCTTACGAGTTTTAAGACAAACCCCAGAGTCACAGCCAACTGGAAGTCACCAGAACATAGTGTGCTCTCTGGCTCACATGAAGAGCCCTCCAGAGCTTCTGTCTGCAGCTCTTTTGAGTGCTTTGTTCATGAGACAGCCCCTCTGCTCATGTCAGGCCACAGAGGACAGCTCTTTCAGAATCTTGCTGCAGGAAACCCTTCTTCTGTCCTTGTCAGGGTTGAATGGTTTGCACCATAGCTGCTTCTAAAGTGAGATGGTGGGTTCGGTGCCCAGCAGACTTGAGAGGGGTGGTGCTGTAATTCCTGTCTATAGAGCCCTGTCTGGACCTGCAGCTGATGAGGGCTGGGGCACCACCATCATCACTCACAAATAGTTTCTTTTCTTTTGGCACAGATCAGCTGAGCCATGGCTGGGTACAGCTAGTACACAACACACCCCAGGGCCTCAGCCAAGCCCCGAGTCTGCCTGCGCCCAGATGCAGGTGGGAAAATCCACACCATCCTCACTATATCCCAGATAATCTCAGGGACCTTCCCAGCCTGCAACATCCTTCCCCCAAGTCCTCCCCTGGAGGTGACACAAAGTCCCACGTCTCCCTGCCTACTGCTCTCTGTTGGCACTCCTCACTGAGCTCATGGTGAGTGATGTGAGTAGATCAGCAGCAAGCTCCTGTTCCTTCCAAAGTCAGCATCCGTGCTGAACATGGTCATGCACAGGAGAAGCCTGGGTAATGGTGGCTGAGGTAGGGTTCCCTGAGGAAGTGACAATCCAGGTTGAAGTGGTATCAAGGATGATCATGACTCTTATAGAAGCTCGTCTGGCTTTGTTTTGTTTTATTATTCTTAAATATTGTTTATCTGCATTTTACATGTTATTTCAGTGTTTGTTACCACCCAGTTATGTGGTTTCATTGACAGATGATGACCCAATTATTGTCCCCATCCCAGCACATATTCTCAGCCACTTCTGAGAAAGATTCCCCTGAATACTCCACAGACAGCTGAGTCACCATATGAAGACACTGACAGTGTTTTCTGGGCCACTTCTCTCCCTTTGTCAAGCGGTCACAACCCACCTGGGCATCTTTCTGATAGAACCAGGACTGGGGTTCATCTCGGCTCCCTGGCACTGCTCATGTTGAGCAGAGTGAGTTCCTACTGTGTCCTAGCTCAGTCTCTTCTGGTAACCACTGTGGCTCAACTGGTTTTTCTGCCTTTCTTCTGCCCTGCTTCAAGCACATCCTTCAAGCTGTCAGCAGTCTAGTCCTGCTGCTTCCTGCTGCCATTCCCTCCATCACTGCCCTCATTCTCTGAGGAGTGGCCCCAGGCCCAGCAGTGTTCACTCGGCCCCAAGTGTGGAGTTCTGCTGCACTGGTCCCACCCAGGGACAGACTCGGCAAGCTTGGCTCCTGGCAGCATCCTGAAGTGCTGTGCAGAGTTCCAAATGGAATATGGAAAATCATAGTGGATGTTAAAGAAAAGAAGGGATAACTTCCAGGTGGCAGGAGGAAGAGCTGCAGCCCACAGTGTTGAAGGCTGGGCTGGTGCCCAGCTGAAGAAGCACTGGCTTGATCTGAGTCATGGCCAGGTTACACCATAGGGATGGAGGTCTGGGGTCCTGCACACACTGGGTGGCCCAGTTTGTGAAAAAGATACCAGAAGAAGCCTGTCTTTCAGCCCAGCAAGGAAGTGCCAGGTGGGTAAACATAGAAACGGATGCGGCTTTCCTCTCTCTTGGCCCCCTGAAAAGTGAATCTACTGCAGACCAGGAAAGGCAAGAGCAAACCTTAAGGACATCAGGAGAAAAGGGTCACAGCCTGCAGAGGGTTGGTGACCTCATCAAGTGGGCCCACACAAGCAAATACAATCTTTAAACAGCTGAGGGGAACTTGGTACTAGAATCCCATGACCTGCCCATCCCTTAAGAGGACAAAATGAGGTCTTTCCCAATGAGGCCCCAGGAGAGTCAACCAGACTCAGCTGTCACAGGAAGATGACTGAAAACACACCAACAATGCCAAGCTGAAATCCTGGATGCCAACAATGTGGAAGATGTGAGGTGTCATGGTAAGCATTTAGTGTTCTTATCTCATTTGGGTGGAGGGTATGGGGACTGAAGGATTTTGTGTCTCCTTCAGATGAGCATGAATGTGGAAAAGATGGAAGGAAAAACAAGAACAGGAGACTGGAATGGACAACTTTCCAAGAAGCAGCAACAAGGGCAAAAAGGAAAACTGATTCACGCAATGGAAGGTAGGAGAGAAGAAGCGAAGAAGAAACATGAATTACACCAAGCCAAATGGAACAAGTACTCTAGGCGACAATTCAGATGTAAAAGCACAGTAAACTTAGCTGTGTAAACTGTTCAAAGGGATTTCTCAGATTACCTTCAAAATCCAGGCAGATACATCCTAATCATGACAACATGCAAATGTTCACAAGCAAGGGAATAGACTAAGATATGCTGAAATATCAACAGAAATCAAAAGAAAGCTGGTAAAAGGACTATGTGTGTGGGGAGTTGTGGAGCTAGTTCAGTGGAAAAGTGCCTGTCACACACGTGTATCTGAGTTTGGATCCCCATAATCCACATAAAAAGCCAGATGCTCTAATCCTGCAGTGAGAAGTAGAGTCCCTTGTTCTAGAGCAAGGGACTATTTGCATGGAGAGTGTCATTTGATCATATTGAGAGGTACTGGGGAGACACAAGGGATACCTTTTGGAAATTGAATTGAAGAACCCTTTTGCAAAGTGCTTTTTCTTCCCCCTGAGGTAGGGTCTTACTCTAGTCCAGGCTGACCTGGAATTCGCTATGTAGTCTCAGGGTGGCCTTGAACTCACAGCAATCTTCCTACCTCTGCCTCCTGAGTGATGGGATTAAAGGCGTGCACCACCACACCTGGCACAAAGTACTTTTAAAAATTTTTTTATTTTAGGGCTGGAGAGATGGCTTAGCAGTTAAGGCACATGCCTGCAAAGCCTGATGACCCCAGTTCAATTCTCCAGGTCCCACATAAGCCAGATGCACAAGGGGGCACATGCATCTGGAGTTTGTTTGCAGTGGCTGGAGGCCCTGGAACACCGATTCCCTCTCTGTCTCTCTCTCTCCCTAATAAATAAATAAAAATAAAATCTTTAAAAAAATATTTTTATTTTATATATTTGACGGGAGAGGGGGTAGAAGCAGATAGAGAGAGAATGGGCATGCCAGGGCCTCTAGCCACTCCAAACAAACTCCAGATGCTTGTGCCCCCTTGTGCATCTGACTTATGTGGGTACTGGGGAGTCAAACCTCGTTTCTTAGGTTTTGCAGGCAAGTGCCTTAACCATTAAGCCAGCTCTCCAGCCCTTGATTTTTAAAATCTATTTAAAAAATTTAATTAATTTATTTGCAAGCAGAGAGACAAAGAGAGAGAGAGAAAGGAGATATATACAGAGAGCATGGGGGCGCCAGAGCCTCCAGCCACTGCAAACGAACTCCAAATACATGCACCCCCTTTTACATCTGGCTTATGTGGGTCTTGGGGAATTGAACCTGGGTCCTTTGGTTTTGCAGGCAAGTAAGTACCTTAACCACTAAGCAATCCTCCAGCCCCTGATTTTTTATTTTTATTTATTTGAGAGAGGGAAAGAGACTGACAGAGAGAGAATGGGTGCACCAGGACTTCCAGCCACTGTAAACAAACTCCAGATGCATATGCCACCTTGAGCATCTGGCTTACGTGGGTCTTGGGAAATTGAACCAAGGTCCTTTGGCTTTGGAGGCAAGTGCCTTAACCGCTAAGCCATCTCTCCAGCCCCCCTAATTTTTTAAAATCTTGCTGTATAAACTCAAATATCTATGCATTAGGCACCTCATTCCTAGTGAGATTTTCAGGGAAATAACATTTGTTAGGTAGCAAATATTGAGTGGATGCTTTTTCTTCAGTGCCAGGGGTTGAGCCAGGGACTCATGCTGGGCAAGCACCCCAGAAGGGCTGACGGGTTTTAGGAGCATATGTGAAAGGTCAAGGAGGCTCCAGGAATTACATCAATGAACATATTGTCATTTTTATGTCCTGAGGTTTGATGAACATGACTGGACAACAGTTTTGTGCAAATTTGTTACTATATGCTATGAAGTATAGGTAAACAGTTCCAGTGACCACTTAGCTATCTGCTGGTTAGAGCTGGGGCCACTTGGCAGCATGCCTTGGGTAACTGCTGGGGGTCTTAGGTAGGCACTGTGTTAGACACTTCATATGTGTCACCTCCTCAATCTTCCCCAAACTGCCATTATGAGGCACTGTCATGATATTCCCTTCATAGAGAAGAAGCTTAGAAGAGCCAAGTAATTTTTCATAGCTGGAAAATGGTGAGGCCCTGCAGGGTCTGTGCCCAGGGTGCCTATCTCTCCAGTGACATTTTTAACTTTGCACTCTGCTTGATCCTGCACTGAAGTCTGTCCTAGCCTCATGTGGAGCCTCTGCAGCCTGGAGCTTGTGAAGAAAGCACTTTGCACCTGCTGCTGGGGTTTGGACACTGATCCACAGCCACGACTCCTGCCGCCAGCCCTCTCGCCACCCATCTCTCTCATGACCCATCATCTCTCTCCTGGCGCCAACCCTCTTGCCATCCATCTCTCTCATGCTGGGAGTGGCTCTTTCCACACCGGGGCATCCATGTGGCTGGAAGGAAGGTGCTTCCATTTGGGTTATGCCAGGCTGTCAGAGGCACTCTTCTGGTGCTTAGACAGTGTACACTCAGTTATTTCCCAAGATACCTTCTTTCCCCTTCCTCAGTGCTGGCCTAAACCCAGGGATGTGTGCATAGTAGGCAAGCACCAAACTATATCTGCAGCCCCTCAGGATACATTCTGTCTGGACTTTCCAGGTGGAGTCCTGAGGAAGATCAGTGTTCTGGGGAGACTCCTGGGTATTGTTTTTGTCAGCTAGACAGTTAAGGTTCTTATTCTTTGTGTCCCAGAAGCCCTCTCCTGGCAAGGTGGATAAGGGCATGTGCTAGAAGTGGCCTGGTTACATTGACCCTGAGAGGCTGGCAGCTGCCACATAGCTCTCTGATTTATTTCCCTACAACATTAGAGTTGGAAGTGGTGCTGTAGAGAACATACTAAAAATTTTGCTTTATATATCTGGAATCTGGACTCTTTAAAGGCTCATTCCTGCCCTTTCCAAAATGTCCAAATTAATACTTTATACCAGGGACAACGAAACCTTCTAAAGCCAAACTATGCAGACAAAACTGTACCCACAACTCTCTCAAATATGAAAACAGAACAACAACAAATCAGAAGCATTTGAACACCCCCAAAGAAAACCTTAACTACAAAACTAATGGGACAACAGCTGTGATGGAGCTGCATCACAGTGCATGGATCTGGAAGGCTTTAGTGGGGTGCCCTGGCTGCAGCCCATCCTCTCTGGCAAGAGGGCTGTGGGCTTGGAGCCCCACAGGCAACAACTTCTCCCTCCCTTCCCTTCCCTTCCCTTCTCTGACACCTTTTCTTCCTGCCCCTTCTTGAGCTTCACATCTCTTTATGCTTATTATTGTGATGTCTTGAAGGGCTTTAATATTTATTTATTTATTTATTAGAGAGAAAGAGGGAGAGAGAGAGAGAATATGAATGGGCATGCCAGGGCTTCCAGCCACTGCAAACAAACTCCAGATGCATGCACTCCCTTGTGCATCTGGCTTATGTGGGTCCTGGAGAGATGAACCGGGATCCTCCAGTTTTGCAGGCAAACACCTTAACTGATAAGCCATTTCTCCAGTTGAAGGGCTTTAATTTATAGGTTTGATTTTTTCCCCCTTTGCTGTTTGGAGTTTTTTTTTTTTTTTTTTTTGACATCTTTTCTGTTTCCTGCTTACTTTCTATTTCTCCTCTTGGCCCTTTTATCACAGCACCTCCACAGTTAGTGCCATCTGTGCACACCGGTGTTTATTTTCTGTTCACATTGTTTTTTAAAATATTTTTATTTTTATTTATTTATTTGAGAGAAGGAGAAAGAGGCAGAGAGAGAGGGGGAGGGAGAATGGGCACATCAGAGTCTACAGTCACTGCAAATGAACTCTAGACGCATGCATCACCTTGTGCATCTGGCTTACATGGGTCCTGGGGAATTGAACTGAGGTTCTTTGGCTTTGTAGGCAAGTGCCTTACCCACTAAGCTATCTCTCCAGCCCTCTGTTCACACTGTTAATGACCATGCTAAGTAAGCTTGGATGGAGCATGACCGGCACCCACACCTTCCTCTGAGCAGGCAATCTCAGTGGCTTGTCAGGAGTACCAGTGCATATGTGCTCACTCTGCTCATACTCTCAATAAGCATTATGACATCGATGGTGAGAGGTCACAGGACAGAGCAGCTAACATAAGCCCCATCCTTATCAGCCAAATACAAACCCACTGGGAACAGAGATATGAACGACTCACCAAAAGAATGCATGCATAGTTATTTCTGCTGAGTTCAGGGCTATCGGATGGCATGCTTATTTATTTATTTGACAGACAGGAGAGAAAGAGAAAGAAAGAGGCAGACAGAAAGAGAGTGAGTATAGGGGTACCAGGGCCTCCTGCCACTGCAAACAAACTCCTGATGCATGTGCCATTTTGTGCATCTGACTTTACACAGGTACTAGGGATTTAAACCTGGGCCGTCAGGCTTTGCACACAAGTGCCTTTAACCACTGAGCCATCTCTCCAGCCCTAGGATGGCTTTTTTTTTTTTTTTTTTTTTTTTTTTTGCTTTTGCCAGGTAGGGTCTCACTCTGGTCCAAGCTGACCTGGAATTAACTATGTAATCTCAGGGTGGTCTCAAACTCTTGGCGATCCTCCTACCTCTGCCTCCCAAGTGCTGGGATTAAAGGCGTGTGCCACCACACCCAGCTAGGATGGCATTTTTGAACATGGTTGGTAATTAACTAAAAAATAAACTTTGCTATGAGCTCTGAAGTTCATAGATTGTCTTTTTTTTTCCCCCTGGTTTTTCGAGGTAGGGTCTCACACTGGCCCAAGCTGACCTGGAATTCACTATGTAGTCTCAGGGTAGCCTTGAACTCATGGTGATCTTCCTACCTCTGCCTTCCGAGTGCTGGGATTAAAGGCGTGCATCACCACACCTGGCCATAGACCGTCTTTTATTTTATTTCTTTTTCCTTTTTGAGATAGTGTCTCACTAAGTAGTCCAAGTTGGCTTTGAACTTATGATCTTCCTCCCAAGTACTAGTTAGGCATAGTCCTGACACCTGTCCTACATGGCTCTGGGATAAAAGATAACAGTGAAGCAGCCATGTTTGTTCAGAAGCCCACAGTCTGGGGAAGCAGGTAGATAGGCTGACAAATAGTTTTCCTGGAGGTTGGGTGCCAGCCAAGACCAAGAAAGGAGTAAGGTGTGTGCTACAGGAATGGCCAGGACTTCTGATGTTCCTGTGCTGCTTGTGGGGCTGGTAGGCTGATACATCTTCCTAGTAATCTGGGCACCCTAATCCAGAACAAGCCCTGATTTCTACCCTCACCTGACTGCCTGCAGACATGGACCAAGACAGAGCTATGGAAGTGGCTGCTAAACAGGCTGTGTGCCAGGCTGATGGTGACTCACACACCTAGCCAGTGCCTCCCCTTCTAGTAATCATGTCCCTTAAGTTCTAACTGTCCCTCTCCCCTGCCATGGCATCTAGCGACAAGAAGGGGATGAATTGTTTTGGAGGATGAGGAGGACTTGGGCAGTGAGTCCAAGATGAATGAGGGCAGCAATTCAGGGCCTTAAATGGCAAGTGAAGGGCTACAGTCCAGAATTTCCATGGGTTCAGTGGAGTGTGGTGGGAGATAATCCTTGCCAGGAAGGAGGGTAGGTGACAGGCGAGGAGTCCAGGTTGAATTCTGTGGGCATGAAGAAACCTTTGAGGGTTCTTGAGGAGAGAAGAGAGAATGCTTTGTTTCCTGTAGTGCGTTCAACATTTATGCCATGGACTGGATTCTTGGCTGGTTTCCTCTGGCTTTCTATCCCCTCCCCAAAGAAAGCTCCTGTGTCAAAAGAGAGTATTTGGGCCGGGCGTGGTGGTGCACGCCTTTAATCCCAGCACTCGGGAGGCAAAGGTAGGAGGATCGCTGAGAGTTTGAGGCCACCCTGAGACTACATAGTTAATTCCAGGTCAGCCTGGACCAGAATGAAACCCTACCTCGAAAAACGAAAAACCAAAAAAAAAAAAAAAAAAAAAAAAAAAAAAAAAGAGTATTTGGGGACTGGAGAGATTGCTTAGTGGTTAAGGTGCTTGCCTGCAAAGCCTAAGGACCCAGGACCCATGTAAGCCAGCTGCACAAGGTGGTACATGTAACTGGAGTTTGTTTGCAGTGGCTGGAGACCCTGGTACACCCATTCTCTCTTGTTCTCTCTTTCTCCCCCTCTCCAAAATAAAATAAAATAAAATAAAATAAAATAAAATAAAATAAAATAAAATAAAATAAAATAACAGTGTTTGGCATACAGTAGACACTTAATAAAAGAGCCAGTTCAGTAAATTAATAGAGATGAGATAGGTGATGTGCAAAATAGGTGGATGGAGGCATTTGGTGGCTTCATAAGGTAGATACAGTTTTCTAGTGATCTTGTTTCCTGGCCTAAGTTCTGGAAGAAAGGGTCCTATTCATTAACAGGACAACACAATCTCTAAGAGGTGCCTGGAGAACTGGCAGCTGACTGAATGTGAGTGAAAAAAGGGAGTGTCAGCCATGGCCCAGGTTGATGGCTTGGTGGAGGAGAAGGAGCTAGACAGAAAATGACTGCTTTGAGATCACACTGATTCTGACACCCTCTGGAAAACCCATATGGGTTCACTATGCATCATGAGAACCAGGATACACAAAACTCACTCCTCTTTCCATTACAGGAAGAGGTGTGTGTGGCCCTGAATACTACAGCTATGTCAGAACTGCTTGTCAGAACCTAGAAATCAATACTTACAATATTATAGTGATGCTGTGCTACATTAAGTGATAGTAAGTGAAATGCCTAGATTTTGAAAATCTAAATGTTAAAATGGTAGGTAGGGGTTGGGGATGGTGATACACACCTATAGTCCCAGCAATTCAATTACACAATAAGTTCGAAGCCAAGCTGGGCTGCAACCCTGTCTCAAAAAAATCAAAATAGCTGGGCATGGTGGCATACACCTTTAATTCCAGCACTCAGGAGGTTAAGGTAAGAGAATCAACATGAATTTAAGGTCAGCCTGAACTAGAGTGAGACCATCTTAAAAAAATAAATGAATGAAAGCCGGGCGTGGTGGTGCATGCCTTTAATCCCAGCACTCGGGAGGCAGAGGTAGGAGGATCGCTGAGTTCGAGGCCACCCTGAGACTACATAGTGAATTCCAGGTCAGCCTGAGCCAGAGTGAGACCCTACCTTGAAAAAACAAAACAAAAAAAAAAAAAAGAATGAGTGTGAGTGCTCACTTCAGCAGCACATATAAAAAAAGAAAAAGAAAAAAAGACAAAAAATAAATGAATGAAAGAATGGATGAGTGAATGTCTTTAGTTTGGCTGCCACTTTCAGCCATTCCAAAACCCCTTAAGATTTCTAACTTTTTTTGTTTGTTTTGTTTTTTCGAGGTAGGGTCTCACTCTAGCTCAGGCTGACCTGGAATTCACTACGTAATCTCAGGGTGGCCTTGAACTCATGGCGATCCTCCTACCTCTGCCTCCCGAGTGCTGGGATTAAAGGCGTGTGCCACCACGCCTGGCTGATTTTTATTTTTTTTTAAATTTTTTTGGTTTATTTATTTATTTATTTGTTTGAGAGCAATAGACAGAGAAAAAGGCAGATAGATAGAGACAGAATGGGTGCACCAAGGCCTCCAGCCACTGCAAATGAACTCCAGATGCATGCGCCACCTTGTGTATCTGGCTTATGTGGGTCCTGGAGAATTGAGCCTCGAACCTGAGTCCTTAGGCTTCACTGGCAAGTGCTTAACCGCGAAGCCATCTTTCTAGGCCTGATTTTAACTTTTTATTCAATGTTATTCATTTGTCTTTTATACTTTCCTCACTATTCTTTCCAGTGATCTTTTCCTGAAATTGTCTGAACTTTTAAAAACACTACTCCTGGGAGTAACAGTATAACTATAAAGGAGGAGGAGAAAGAAGAAGAGGAAGACAAGGATGGAGGAGGAAGATAAAGAGGTTAATGCTTGCTTTGCAAATTATCTATAATTGTGGTAACTTAAAGAATCTAGAATCTGGTCAATGTCCAATGATAATAAGTCAATTATGGTTTGCCAAGCAGTTAGTTCAAGTCACCATGAAGGGCTGTTAGCATGTGCAACTGTTTACTGAGCCTAGAAAGTGTTTTCTCTCAGACACTAACTTTTGGAACGTTAGTTAAAATACATCTGAGAGTCAGATGTCCCAGATGGCAACAGGAAGAGATGGGGACAGGGGACTTCCTGGTTCTGTGTATTTCTAGGAATGTTGCTTAATCAAAAGAGGACACAGTAGGGGCCTAGAAGGAAGAATATGAGGTTTGGAATTAACTAAATCTGGGGCTTAAATTCAGCTGGCTGGCTAGGGGAATTCTGTAATAATTAGTGACAACTCTGTCTTTCAAAGGTTTGGCTAGTGCAGTGCTGGCATTGACAGATGTCCATTTTGGCTGCGAGTGGTGAGGACAAGCCTCTTTTAGGAAGGAGGGACTCAGATGTGGAGTGGTGGTTAAACATGAAGCTGAGGCTGGGTATGGATGGTGCTCAGTGGTAGAGCACGGTCTAGTGCTAGTAGCAAAGCTGAAAGGCCCCTTGGGGCCTGCTCTCAGGCTTCTTCCCTGACTACCTATAGCCTCCTAAGAAACAACTGTATCACACTAGGGCTGCTTTGGTGAAAAGACTCGTGGGTTCCAGAAAGCTCTTTTAACTTATTCTTGGGAATTGTAAAATCCCATGTAAACTGACAGAGGATGATGCTTTCTTCCTGGGGTTGATGAAATGGTACCTGATACATTTTCCATCTTACTGTCACTCAACTCTGCTGCCTGTCCAGACAACGGTAGCCCATGGCAAATAATACTTCAGTAGGCACCAAGTAAGGTGGATTTTGAATTGAGGGGCATTCAATGAGGTTAACAGAAGAAGCTCATAAACCAACCCCAGAACACTCAGATGAACAGAAACAATTTGCCCCTTTCTACCACCTGTTAGAAAACAGAAGGATTTGCACTCAGTCATGTTAGCTAAAAAATGTTCCTTGTCTCATTAAGGTAAACAAGACTTGACCACATGAATGCTTTTCATGGAAAATCCCCCTGCTCTAGTACACACTTTCATGCTAATAACAGAGGCAAGGCAGGTCTTCTATCAATACATTCTGCACACTGCCTAACAGCTCTGCCTTTTCTATTCTGAATTTGCTATTTTAAGCGAGCATATAATGCATCAATTTTCAGACTCTTACTTAATGCCTCTGCTACAGAACTGAGAACGTGGTAATCATGTCAGGCAGAGCAGAACAGTATTCCAACAGATGAAACATTCCACATAGCCTCACTTCCTTTTTCTGGGATGGGGCATCTATTTCTGGTCCTATAATGAAAGATGGGTCAGTGGCGGGGGTCCAGCCCTTCTTGCTCAGGAATCCCACATCACAGAAGCCACTTACCATGCTGCTGCGGGTGGACACATCAAAGGTCTTGCTGGGACTCAAGTCCATCTGACTACTCTCTTCCTTTTTTGAGTTCCCAGAAATCGGTTGTTTAGATATGGGCTGGAGCTTACTGGCTGGAAATAGAGTGTGGGTTGTCTGAGACCACATCTGTACTTTTCCCCACACAACATTGAAGGAGTTCCCATTTTCACGTGATCACTAATTTGACTGAAGGGCCCAAGAGCAGTTTTCATTTGCCTGTCTCCAGTCTCCTAGTAGACTCAATGTGAAGTGTTCCCATGTGGCTTCTTGCCAAATTTAGCGTGACCTTGAGTGCAGACCCACTTGCAGTAAAGGGCAAGCGCAGCGGAAGTCTCTGTGGGCAGTTCAGGCAGGTTTCCCTGCTGTGTGTGTTTATGGCTTTGCTGGCTTCTAGTGCAGGCCTTATTTACTGCCTGCAGGGTCACCTGGGAGAGTGAGCAGAACAAGCTGCCACCACATTCGCTACACTCCTTGGCCTGTAAGTGGGATAGTCACAGTTTCCAAAGACTGCCTCTATAGCTGGCTGGCATAAATGGGCAGGGCTATTTCTATCAAGCCCTCCACCCCTGCTCATTTACTCATATATCAATTAAAAATTGTACAGCAAATAAGACTGAGTGGGTACAGAAGTGATTCTGCTACAAAGTGAATAATTCAATAAAATCTCCACACTACTGCTTTCTAAAGAACTGATTCATAGCCCCACATGACTCAGCCACCTTGATAGGGAGTTTTGAATTACTGGCCCAGCTTCATTAGTATGAAAACAATCAAATCCAACACACTCTTCCTCTAGGGCTGGATGTCAGACACCCTGAGTAATATTTAGGTCACTGCTGCCTGGGCAAGTTTGCAAAATGGTGTAGTGTCCTGATTTAGACAGTTTCATGTTTGTGTTAAATGGCTGTCCCGGAAGGGACCTTGAGGCTTTTATGGGCTCTAGAGGTTCTATGACCATTCTGACAGTGTGAAGTGAGCTGAAACAAATTATTCTTGTGCACTTTGTCCCACCTAAAGTACACTAGTATCAACCTTGCAGCTCAGATCAAATCTCTGGGTTTGGTGGGTGTGTCCCCATTTCTTCCTGTTTCCATTTCTGGGAGATCATATAGCAACAGCTTATGCTTTAATTATGCTTTAGGACTGGCTGAGAAACATCTGAAAAACTGGCCCTCAAAATGGACAGGCCTTCCCCCAGAGGCTGCTTGAAAGTACCTCAGTGTGGTGAATGGTGCTGTGATGCTTCTAACATGATCCCCTGCCCTGGGAATGATGGCAGAGAAGCTGCCTGGAAACTGGCTTAGCAAATGACAAGGCTCCTGCACTGCCATTTCTGCATTTGTCCACTGGGGATACTGTCCAAGACTCTCAATGGATGTCTGAAACTACTGATAATATCATAATACCAAATCCTATGCAGACATTTTTCCTATACATATGTATTTATGACCAAGGTTGTTTTACAACTTAGGTATAAGAAAAGATTAACAATAACAAAACGGAACATTTAGAACAATATACTATAATATTATTTAAAGTTCCTAGAATACTTAATTCTTAAACTTTCCACTTAATATATCTTTTTGTGTGTACATAGTATGTGGTGTGTGTGGTGCATACAGACGTGTGTGCATGTGTGTGGAGGACAGAGGAGACCAGCAGATATCCTCCTTTACTATTCTGTTGCCTAATTTTCTTTCTTTTTTTTTGGTAATACTTTTAATTTATTTTTTAATATTTTTAAAATTTTATTTATTCTTATGTATATTATTCTAGTTTTACATTCATAGTGGTGACTCCATTATCCTCCTCACTGTCCTCCCTCTTCCATAGGGACCCTCATCAATGGGGAATGTGGTTCATGCATTGTGGGGGTAGTCAAGAGCTATGGGGAATAGGCTAAGTCTCTGTGCATAATGCCCCAACTTGTGGCTCTAACATTCTTTCCGCCCCGTCTTCCACAAATTTCCCTGAGCCACATTGGGGTCATTTTAGCTCTACTTCAGTGATGAGGTTTTGGGAGCCTCTGTGTCTCTGGATATCTTCTGTTGCCTAATTTTCTTGACACAGGGTCTCTCTTTAAATTTTTTTAAATTTTATCTATTTTTGGAGAGAGACACAGAGAGGGAGAGGGAGACAGATAGAGATGGGCGTGCCAGCAGTCTCTCAGCTGCTGTGAACGAAATCCAGATGCGTGCGCCCCCTTGTGGGCAAGTGCGCCATTGCACCCTTGTGTCACTTTGCATCTGGCTAAACGTGGGACCTGGAGATTGGAACCCGGTTCTTAGGCTTAGCAGGCAGGCGCCTTAACCGCTAAGCCATCTCTCCAGCCCAGGGTCTCTCTTTAAACCTGGAACTCAACATTTTTCAGCCAGACTCGCTGACCAGTGAGTACCAGCGATCCTCCCGTCTCTGCCCTACTCAGTGCTGGGGTTAGAGGCCTGCCCAGAAATGCCTGGCATTTTACATGGGTATGTGGGTGCTGGGGATTGAACTAAGGCTTTCATGTTTATGTAGTAAGCACTTTTAACCATAGAGCCATTTCCCTACCCCTTCATTTAATATTTTTTAGTCTGTAGTTGACGTTGGGTGGCAGAAAGGAGTGTGTGAGGGCTACTGTACATATACAATTTAGTTGATCAATCAAACTTTATTCTGACAAATTTCAGATGTAAACTAGAAAAAAATACATGAATTATGTAGAGCACCTTTGGAAGGTCTCTGAACTCAGAGAAGGCCCATGGTGGTGAACACCTCTCTTGTTACCTGGGAGCATTGGCCCAGCATTGTTATCATCCCTTTTGTCCACTTTTCTTATGTTTTCACTTCATAAACAGTTAACAAGCCTTGCTGTGTGCCAGCTCTCATGGACACAATGGGGTAGAGGCCCTGCTCCTGCCCTCACAGAACTTATAGTCTGGTTTGGAAAACTTAACATAATTGGGGCTAGAGAGATGGCTTAATGGTCAAGGTGCTTGCCGGCAAAGCCCAAGGACCCAGGTTTGATTCCCCAGGACCCACGTAAGCCACATGCACATGGTGGTGCATGCCTCTGGAGTTCATTTGCAGGGGCTAGAGGCCCTGGAGTGCTCTCTCTCTCTTTCTCTCTCAAATAAATAAATAAAAATAAAATATTAAAAAAACTTAACTCATTACTGTTCATGTGCAATTCTGTGAAGCACTCTAAAGGGAAACATACAAAATGTGATGGAGTATTGTAAAAAGGGGTCTAGCCTAGTCTTATTCACTTTTCCTTGAATAAGTGATACTAAGCAATTTACTTTAAAAAATAATGGTAAAATATTCACAACGATCAGGTTGTGCATATGTGACTTTAAAGCTAAAACAATAGCCTTCCAGTCCTTAACCAGCTTAAAGGCTTATCTTTTATTTCTAATGTAGAAATGGTGTCAATAGTCTTGTGGTATATTTTAGAAGCTACTGGAGAGCTATTCTGATTGTTAATCACCTTCACCTTTGAATATCAAGTATAACTTTCAGAATATGGACGAGATCCTTCTAAAATACAATGCTAGGGGCTGGAGAAATGGCTTAGCTGTTAAGGTGCTTGCCTGCAATGCCAAAGGACCCACATAAGCCAGATGCACAAGGTGGCACATGCCTCTGGAGTTTGTTTGCAGTGGCTGGAGGCCCTGGTGTGCCCATTTTCTCTCTATCTGTCTCTCCTGCTTCTTTCTCTCTCTCAAAATAAATAAATAGAGCCGGGCGTGGTGGCGCACGCCTTTAATCCCAGCACTCGGGAGGCAGAGGTAGGAAGATTGCTGTGAGTTCGAGGCCAGCCTGGGCCAGAGTGAGACCCTACCTCAAAAAAAGCAAAAAAAAAATCAAAAAAAAAATCAAAATAAATAAATAAATAAATAAAATTTAAAATACAGTGCTAAAACAAATGCATAGGGCTGGGGATGTAACTCAGCTTGTGCTTGCTGAACAAGCTCAACGCCCTGAGTTTGATCCTCAGCACTGTATTAACTGGGTGTGGTGGTGCATGCCTATAATTGCAGAATTCCTAGCACTCCAGAGATGGAGGTAGGAGGATAAGGTGTTCAAGGTCATTCTTGGTGACATGGTAAGTTCCAGGCCCACCTGGGATATATTATAAGACCATGTCACAAACATACAAAACAATAATAAACCAAATATATCATTTTGTGTTAGTCAGTGCCTAGAAAAAAGTTTTAAACTTTAATTAAACCATGGTGTGTTTTTGTGACCACAGTGGCATAAACCTGTTCCCTGATATTTCATCTCAATGTCTTTTTTCCCTCCCTTTCTCTCCTTCCCTCTCCCTCCCTCCCCTCCCCTTCCCTTTATTTTTATTTTTATTTTTGGAGAGAGACACAGAGAGAGGGAGAGGAAGACGGATAGAGATGGGTGCGCCAGCAGTCTCTCAGCTTCTGTGAACGAAATCCAGATGCGTGCGCCCCCTTGTGGGCAAGTGCGGCATTGCACCCTTGCGTCAGTTTGCATCTGGCTAAACGTGGGACCTGGAGATTGGAACCGGGTTCTTAGGCTTAGCAGGCAGGCACCTTAACCACTAAGCCATCTCTCCAGCCCTCTCTTTCTTTTTTGAGACATGGCTTTACTGTGTTATCCAACTGGTCTGGAACTCAGTGCTCAAGTGATCCTCCTGTCTTAGCCTTCTGATTAGACTTGAGTAGATGGGACTACAGGCTGCCAGGGCTCCACTTTCATTTATTTATTTATATGTGTATGTGTGTGGTGTGAGTAAACATGTTTGCATTTGTGTGGGGTACGTGTGTGTGTGTGTGTGTGTGTGTGTGTGTGTGTAGGCCAGAGGTCGATGTCAGGTATCTTCCCATATTGCTCTTCACCTCATTTGGGACAGGGTCTCAAGTAAACCCAAGGAGTTGTCAATTTGACTAGCCTAGCTAGGTGGCTTGCCCTGAGGCTCCCATCTCTGTCTCCTGAGTGCTAGGATTACAGGCAGATCACCATGCATGGCTAGCATTTATGTGGATGCTGGAGGTCTGAACTCTTCTGTATGTGGAGTAGGCACTTTACTGACTGAGCCATCTTCCCAGCCCCCTCCTTTTGTTTTTTTAAATGAGGGCATCAGCTAGAATATGAGTAAACCTGACATTTAATACCAGTGCATTAGAACTGCAGTGTTGCCTTGGGACAAAGCAGAGGAGGAGAAGGGTAGTGGGCTAGGTTCATTCTTGGGCCCCATCCCAGCAACCTTCACTTCCATGATGGTAGATGTCAAACAGCAGCACACTGTTTATATAACCAGCCTTTTTCAGAACCTCAAGATTTCATACTATAGCAATTCTACCTAAGTAAAGGTCTTGGGGAGTGGATGAGTTCCAGATGAGGTAAGTGACTCCAGGGATAGGACCAGACTGTAGCCAGGGCCCTCAGCTCTGCTGGACTCCACCTATGCATACATATCAGCTCACTCTCACTAAGTGAAAATGGCCACCTGCAGAGATTCTCTTTGGACCCTGTACAGGGAGTATTCTCACTTCTAGCTCTATTTCCCATGGCTGCAGTAACCCAGGCAGGTCCCATGTCTCACCAGGCAGGTGGACATTTTGCCCTGCCCTTCATGCCAAGGGAACCACTGGGCTCACGGCCAATGAGCCACACATAGAGCCAGGAGCAGATGTCCAGGTTAGGGACATCCTAGCAGGGGTGAAAAGTTTCTGCCAGGCTCCAACCCTAATCCTCTTAAAAGACTGGTCTCGAGAGAGGTCTCAGGTCCTTAAACACTGGGCTTTCTGGGCATCTGCCAGTGTGGCCCCACCTCTGAAGCCTGGCATTCTCCCTCCCTCCCCGTCACAGGCCTCCATGGTACCCCAGGTGTACATCTGCAGGGGAGCAGAGCTCAACAACATGGCGGGGGAAGAGGATGGCAGGAGGGTAGCTCCAGTAAGACAAAAGGGAATCTGCACCACTGCTGAGGGAGAATTGCAGCTCAGGCTGCTGCTTTTAGCTCCATCACTCCATGGTCACCATGGCAACACAGGCCCAGTACTTCCATCTGACATTAAAATGCTGCTGTTGCTACTGGAGAGAGAGAGAGAGAGAGAGAGAGAAGGGAGGAGGGAGGTGGGGAGGGAGGGAGGAGCAGGTGGGTGGGAAATGTGCTCAAACACATGCACGCCCACCAAGGAGGCCAGCGTGGCTTGCTTCAGACTTTGCATCATTTATAGCGCCCTTCCTCACCCGCCCTCCTTCCGGAGGCTTTGTCTTTCTAGAGGTGATGATTTGGGGGTTAGATCATCTGCTGGCATACTGATGAGCTCACTGGGGTGCTGAAAGGGAAGGGGGATATGGATATGGGTAAACTAAGGGCATATGGTCAGTGTAAGGCAAAAGCATTAAGGAACTCAAAGCTTTGGGCTTTAAAAACAACAACAGAGACATGTTTTATGCAGAAAAAGTAGAAGAAAAGGCAGGAGAACGGGCTGCCTTGCAGACCTGTGTAACCGGATGTGGAAACCCTTAAAGGCTAGAGGCCCACGGGGACCATTGTACACCAGGGGATTCACATGACAAGCCTTCTGCTCATACTCTTGCTCCAGAAAAAGAAAATCATTTGTCTATCCCTTCTGTATTCAAAAGCCCAGCCTCAGGATTATTGAGTAGGAACAGGGAAGGGTCATCTGAAACTACTGTGGGGGGTGGAAGCTGAGCTCACACTCATTTCTGTAACTGCTCAGCCCATGGTAGGGATTGCCACAGCTAGGTGAGGGCGATGGTGCCCCCACCCCCAACTACTATGCACAGGTGAAGGCCAAAGAAGGTTCCCAGGACAGCCTTCCCAGTGCAATGGGCCAGAGCCCAGATACGCCCTGTTGACATCAGCACATGGGAGTGGCTGGGGACTTTTTGAAAACTCAGTACACAGCACATCAGGGGAAACAGCATATATGCCTTCTCTCCCATAGGCAATGTCTCCCTTTATGACACAGCTCTCCTGGGTCTGGAGCATTGTGACGTCAGATCAGAAAGAGGCATGCTGACAAATAACAGGCGTGTGACAGGCCAGTGTGGACTCCCAATTACTCTGCTCTCAGCTGCTGTGGATTCATTCCCCAGGATCAGAGGACACTGAACCTGACTGAAATGTCACTTCCTAGTGTTGGGTCTAACCAGACACATACAGTGTCCATGTAAAGGGCCCCTAAATGCTCCCTGGTTATCTAGAAGCATCCTCCTCACGCGGGCCTCAGCACAGCAAGAGTACATGCAAACTGCTGTGGGCACTGTATTCCAGAGCTCACCCCCACCCACCACCACCACCATATTCAGAAGACGTAAGGCATGGAAGGTCAAGAACAGGACAACACATGTATGCAGTGAGATCCTCTAAGACCAGACCTCAATTTGGAAGTTAGGAATTCTTGAACAGAGCCTTGAGAAAGGACCTGATCTTCAGTTCAGCTGGAAGCAGGGACACATGTAAGCATTCTGTCCTGAAGGCTATTTATTTCCTAGAGACCCCTCCCTTGGGGACAGATGGCCTGTGCTTCCTTGCTGCCTACTGCAGTATTCTTGCATCCTGACAGTGAAGAAGAGCTTTGTAAACCATGACAACCAGCCTACTCCTTAGAAACACACCTAAAATAGGGATGCAAAGGTCTAAGCAATGCACGTTGTTCCCATGGCCTCAAACAAGTGCTTTGATAGTGAGGTTGTCCTCCTTTAGAGGTGGGCTGAGGGGGACAAAGACCTGCTGACTCCCAAGTGTTCATGAAAAACTGAAGAGAAATCAGTGGTGGCATACACCTGTATTTCCAGCACTTGAGAGGCTGAAGAGTTAGGAGGCCAAACTGGGTTACAATGAAAGACCCTGTATTAAAAAAAAAAAAAAGTAATAATTACTTGGGATGTTGGTTTTCTATTATAGTGAACACCTTCAATACCCAGACCAATTTTACGTGTATATATTCAAAAGTGCTCCCTTGTTTATGTGGTCATTTGTTGCCTTCTGAGTTGAGAGAACAAAATTGAATATAGTGAATGTTAGTGGTCAAAAAAAGTAATAATTTCAAGTCCTCATACAGAGTCCTCTAATGTTTGGTAGCCTGAGGATCAGGGTATATTTAAATGCAAATTATCAGTGAAGTTAGAGACTTTACCACAACATGGGCAACACTGGTTTGCTGAGTACAGGTGGTGGTTGCTTCTACGCAAACTGGTGTCTATACAAACTGGATTTAATACACCTCAGTTCCTTCCACATGTTTCAAATATTCTAGTTTAGTAAAATTTACATATCCACCAGGAACAAACAGTTTTATGTTGTGTTTAAAGGAAGAGTAATAAAGGTATTGTGGTAGTTTGAACAGATGGCCCCCAATATATTCAGGATTTTATTAAAGTTTGGAATTTAGATCTGCAGCCACCTGGCTAGAGGAGGTGTCACTGGGTGCATCCTAGGGTCCAGCCCTAAGGTGTGGGGGTGGATTTGGAATTCCAGTCTAGAGATAGGCAAAGTGCTTGAGCTTTGCCTAGAGTTCCTAAGTGTGCTTGCTTGCTTGTGGTGACTTTTTGGCTTTTCTGTCTCTGCTAGTTCTTGTGAAAGGGGGCCAACTTCTGCCATTATGGAACTTCCCCTTTATCTTCAATAAATCCCTTCCTCCATAATTGTACCTGGAAGTTCAATCCAGTGACATGTGGTGTCTGATACACGTATCAAACCCTTTTCATGGGATATACCACACCAGCCTGATACTGTCTCCTAATGATGGGTAAGACCACCAAGCCTGGAGCTAGGAGCTTTTGACCAAAAACAGGGCCCTCATTGGTAGTTAGAATGAAGGAATTTTGTCCCAAACTTCCCTAATATCTTGAAGATCTTCTTAAATATTGAATCTTGACTTAAAATAAGTTAAAGCATTGCAGTGCTTGGAAGGAATACTTGGTAAACATACTTGGCAGACAAGATCCAAGATGTCCTAACTAGACAATAGAGCTTTGAGGGGAAGGGGTGCGGGATAGTAAGAAGTGATGCTGAGATGGGGTACAGGAGGAAAGTTAGATTACTTGGTACAAATGGAGGGTGATGAAGGGAGATGAAGGGGCAGTATGAATCAGTAACCTCAAGGAAATATAACAGTAAGGGTAGAGAAGCTACAGTCAAAAAAAATTTTTTTTTTTTTGGTTTTTCGAGGTAGGGTCTCACTATGGCCCAGGCTGACCTGAAACTTACTATGTGGTCTCAGGGTGGCCTCGAACTCACAGTGATCCTCCTACCTCTGCCTCCTGAGTGCTGGGATTAAAGGTGTGCACCACCACGCCCAGCTACAGTCAAATTTTATTTCTGGTACCTTTTTTGGAGGGCTGGCTTAGCCTGTGCTCCATGGATGCTGGTTGGTCTACTTATTATCTTAGTGTGTCCCCCAGCCACTCAGGAGTACACTGTGAAACCACTGCTTCTCTCTGCCTACTGTGTGCCAAGAAAGAGCAAGCCCACCCCCACCCACAAAAATTCCCAATCTGAAAGAAGTCAGTGGCCAACATCTTTTGTCACCATCTGTGAAATGGGCAGCATGAGGTTTGGTTCACCCATAGGAGTGAGAGTAGGGAGGTGCAGGCTCCTGGTATTTGTTGAACCCTCAGGTTGCTACTGCTCTGGTCACTTTTCCAGTGGCCACAGGATGCCTATCCCCAACCTACTTCCCCACATGCATTTCTGTGGCATGTATAAGTTTAGTTCCTGGTTATTTTTAGCCCCACTAACTGCTTGAGGGAGATACCCCATGGTGTGCAATTGTGAAAAGCAGCTGCTGTGGCTAGATTTCCAGTTGGTCTTAACATTTCTTGACTTCAGGTGATTTCAAGAGCTTTTTTTCTAGGGCTATGGTATGACATCAGAAGTGTGCATCTGATCTCTTGCTCCAGTTGGGAACACATCATCCATAACTTCACTGTAAAGAAATATTTCAAATGTTTGGGCCCTTAAATACCAATCCATGGATTCTAGTCTTAGGAGCTTCTGTCAGGGCCTTTCCCCAATTTTTTATTTAGTTAGTTGTGTGCACAGGCATATGGAGGCCAGAGGCCTATGTACAGTATTTTCCTCAATTTTTTTAAAATTAAATTTCTTTATTTGCAAGGGGAGAGAGAGCAAGAGAGAGAGAAGAGAAGAGAAGAGACAAGACGAGAGACAGAGAGAATGGTCATGCCAGGGCCTCCAGCCACTGTAAACGAACTCTAGATGCATGTGCCCCTTGCGCATCTGGCTTATGTGGGTCCTGGGAAATTGAACCTGAGTCCTTTGGCTTCGTAGGCAAATGCCTTAACCACTAAGCCATCTCTCCAGCCCTTACTCAATTTTTCTCCACCTTATTCTTTGGGACAGGGTCTCTTTGAGCTCAGTGACTTGGCTAGGCCTGCTAGTCAGAGAGCCCCTGGGATTCCCTCTCTCTCTCTCTCTCCTTAGTACTGGGATCATAGGTACACACTACCACACCCAGCATTTTAGCTGGGGATCCAAACTCAGGTTCTCATGCTTGCATGGCAAGTACTTTACCCAATGAGCATCTCCCAGCCCCCTCCCCAGTTTTCTAAGATGAGCCCCAGGGGTCTCTGATGCCACACAGGAAAGCAGGGAGGGTGAGGTAGCTGGCTGGCCTGCCTACAGCTACTTTTGAGATCAACAGCTAACCTGGACATAAGGCAAAGAGAGAAAAAGAGAGAGAAAGAGAAAGGGAGGGGGAAGGAGGGGAGCACCAGGGCCTCTTGCAATTGCAAATGAACTCCAGATGTATGTGCTCTTTGTGCATCTGACTTATGTGGGTTCTGGGGAACTGAACCCAGCCTGGCACGCTCTTGCAAACAGTGTCTTTAACCTCTGAGCCATCTCCCAGCCCAAGTAGTTATTCTTGACAAAGAGGTGGCCAAACAAGAGAACTCTCCCACTGACCTGCTGGAGCTGTTCTTCATTTACTTTCACAGAAAAATTCTTACAGTATAGAGGAAGTTTACATACATTCTCCACTGTGTTCCTCCTCCCTATGCTGCCTCTCCCATGCCAGATTGAAATCAGTGCCAAGAGTGGCAGTCATCAGCTGTCACAGAGGCATCATGCTAGGTTCTTTATCCAGCCCTCAACCCTCAGAGTGTATGGTGTAAGATTCAACTTTCTGCTTTAGAAAATGGCCACACAACAAGGTCCCTGTCCAAAAAAGGGCTGGAGAAAAACACTAGAGACATTTGAGGCTGTGCCTCGTGCCACTCTGTCCACTTTCCACCATTGGAAGGCTCACAGAGGGCTGACTAGGAGATGTTGGGGACTAAGAGCATCTACCCTTCCAGGCAGCACTATGGGTCATAGCCCAAGATATGGCCTGTGACTTCACTGACTTTAAATTCTAGACAAGTAACAAAAAAGCCAGCCGGGCGTGGTGGCGCATGCCTTTAATCCCAGCACTCGGGAGGCAGAGGTAGGAGGATCGCCGTGAGTTTAAGGCCATCCTGAGACTACACAGTTAATTCCAGGTCAGCCTGGGCCAGAGTGAGACCCTACCTCGAAAAACCAAAAAAAAAAAAAAAAAAAAAAGCCAACTTTAGAGTAATACCAGCCACTGGCCTCAGGGCGGGCCAGCGGTTCTGGGGGAGAAGATATCTTGATCATCAGAGGAATTGTCTAACCTCCTCTGGCTCTGGAGAGCTGACAGCATAACACCCAAGACTCTACTACCACTGTAGGCAGGAGAGGTGAGGGCAGACAGCATGCATACTATGAGGAAGCTTGGCTTTCAGTTACAGCAAGAGGACCTGGTTTGATATCATTATGTAAAAGATATAGAGCTAGTATTAAAGTTATGCACACACATAGCCTTCCTCTGGATTAGAACCATTGTCTGTTCTCTGTCTTTGCAGAATCAAGTCATTGAGAATAATTCATGGTAGGTACCCTGGGACAGGGAGCTGTGAACAGAGAAAAAGAACTACAGAGGACCCTGCTTCATTAGGGAGGGCTCCAGAGAGCACATCAGGGACAGAGAAGGAACAAGCTGAATCCCTCCTGGAGGTCAGGTAGCTTGGACAGGAGAGAGGGAGGGCTGTCCCTAGTTAGAAGCAGCACAGATGGCATAAAGGAATGCCTGACTCTTTTGGTCCCATCCTAAAACTCCTCCACGGATGAACTTCACCATGTACACATGTGTACATGGTCTGTTTTCACTAAGGATACTACAGGGCATGAGACTTCTTGGGGTACTTTGTACTTATGGCAAGGTTGGGGCACAAGTTGGGCTGCCCCTGCAGCACTTCTGGATGGGCCTAGGACCTTTTTTTTTTTTGGTTTTGCGAGGTAGGGTCTCACTCTGATCCAGGCTGACCTGGAATTCACTATGTAGTCTCAGGGTGACCTCGAACTCATGGCAATCCTCCTACCTCTGCCTCCCGAGTACTGGGATTAAAGGCGTGCACCACCACGCCCAGCTGCCTAGGACCTTTTGCTTCAGGAGTGTTTCAGGCTCAGGCTGCTGCAGTGTTTGTAGGGTCTTTGAAGGAAGCTAGAGAAAGGGCATGGGAGGAATAATAGAGGCAGGATACCCCTCTCCCAGGAGGACAGCATGCCAAGGGCTCTTTAGAGATAGATACCACTCCCTACTGGAGAGAGGCCCCCCTGGCTCCCCATGTGTAGTTGACAAAGAGCCCCTGTCTTCCTCCATGTATACATTCCACACCCTAAGGACTCCTACTGCAGCTACATATGCACGAGTGCCTCCTAAATTCCTTGTTTACTGTCAGTTGGAGCCACCTTTTCACACTCACAGGGACCATGACGCTAGAGGAGTAAAGATCTCTGCAGTAAATATGATGGCAATCTGTCTTCAGGGACAACCAAGTAAGTGCAAATAAGAAGGCACGGATACCAGGGAGAAGACGGAAGGGAGCCAGGCTGCCCACCCTCCCCTTGAAGGTCCTCATGTGTGGCCATGGGTAAGTCATAGAGTCTCAACTTGTTCATCTGTGAAAAAGAAGTTATTTTTTTAAAAGTATTTTATTTTTATTTATTTATTGGGTGGGGAGAGAGAATGGGCATGCCCGCACCTCTAACCACTACAAATGAACTCCAGACACGTGTGCCACCATGTGCGTCAGGCTTACTTGAGTTCTGAGGAATGAAATCTGGGTCCTTAAGCTTTGTAGACAAGTGCCTTAACCACTCAGCAATCTCTCCAGGCTGAAACAGAGTTCTTTAATAAGGTAGGAAATGGTTCAGATAGTTGTAAGAAATCAATGAGATGATATATGTGAATACCCTTTTAAACTATGGTCTGGACATGGTGGTATACACTTACAATTCCAGTACAGGTGGGAGGATCAGGAGTTCAAGGTTGCCCTCAGCTGAATAGTAAGCTAAGGCTAACCTGGACTACATGAGTCCCTCTCTGAAAGAAACCCAAACCCAAACCAAACCAACTAATCAACTGAATAAAAACAACTATAGTAATTATATCTCAATATATACACTAATGTATAGCATAAGGAAATGTAAAAAATTTAGCTGGGTGTGGTGATGCATGCCTTTAATCCTAGCACTCAGGAGGCAGAGGTAGGAGGGTCACCATGAGTTTGAGGCCACCCTGAGATTACATAGTGAATTCCAGCCTGAGCTAGAGTGAGACCCTATCTTGGAATAAAAAAAGAAATTACACAGGTGACTATTAATTTAATTCCAAAAAATATAATTTCAATCTGACTCATGAAGATACTCCAGAACTAAAAAAGGATCATGATGATACTGAGACAATGAACATTGGCTTTTGCTGGCTACCTTCTTGCAGTTGTCTACCTTTACTCACTTCCTGTGGAGAACTGACTTCCCTTTCCTTTCCTCCCCATCTCAGGACTACACTCTCAAGCCTCAAGGACCCCATCATGACTCCAGGTTTCTGGTCTATAGCTTTGAGCACGTGAGCCTGGATGGAGAGCATATGATCCATCCGAAACCAATGTCAGACTTCCCTTAAGGTTCATGTATTTTGATTTAGGAATGTTTTTCTCTGACCTTCACGATGCTAACCTGGATTAGGCTTACCTTGCATACAAGTACACAGCAGGACAAGGAGGCCAGCACATAGAGATCTGAGGAATGGGGGAAGAAAGCCAGACAAGAGGGAGGACATGGGACACCAAGGTTATCAGGTCCTTGTGCTACAACCCCTAGGGCTCTATGATTGTGATTTCCTTACAGGACATTCATTTTTGTATGTATGATGTAGCTATGTATGTGTTTCTGAAACAGGGTCTCATGTAGCACAGGCCTCCAACTCATTACATAGCTGAGGATGACCTTGAACCTCTGATCCTCCTGCCTCCACCTCTCAGGTCCTGGGTTTATAGGGGGGCATCATCAGTGTAGTCTCACTTTGAATTTAAACTGGTCACTTCATCTGAAAGATTCCTATTTACACACTGAGCTTACTTTGCAACAACCCAATAAAAGTGATGGAGGACAAAGTAGAATACTGTTGAGAAACAAGTCTATAAAGGCCACTGTACTTCTTGGAGAAAAAAATGGCATTGGTCTAGCACATAGAGATGCAAATCCCCACTTTGCTAAATCTGGCTCAAGATATTACCAGCTGCCTGTGAGAGCACACACAAATGGCCATGTGCATTCATACTGATGTGTACCAGAGAAGCATTTGTGAACATGAGCCAGATCACTCTAATACCTGCCAAGCATGATCAGCATGGGGAGCCAGGCAGGGATGCTGACATGTAAAGACAGGTGACTGGGACAACATGTAAACTTCTAGAGTGTTATTATATTGCTTGCTTCCTGAACAGGAACAATTCAACACTATTACCAGGATTCACAGAACAGTGCTCATTCTTCATGGCTATAGCATCATCTGCTGTAAACCATCACTCAGTACCATCTACCCACAGTACAGTAAGATTCACAAATTCTCAGACTACTACTACCCTGGCCCATGCCTGCCCCAAAGCGACTGCTGAGAATTCCACTGACAACTTCCAGCCCAAGTGACAAGAAGACAGTTCTCTGAATCAAGTCCCAGATCAAGGAAGATAGAAAATCCTTTGTGGCAATCATTTTCTAAGCTCTACCCTCCTTTACCCTTCAGCCAAGTATGAACTGCTTTTTTTTTTTTTTTTTTGTATTGTGAGATTTATTGAGTGAGCGTGTTCATAAGGTATGAGCAGTGGAAGCCCTCATGAGTGCAGAGCCCACCATTTGTCCAGGGACTGTGACTGGGGTATATTTGACTCCACAGCCATCAGGGATGAGCCGCTTTTCAGCTACCATGTCTTCAAAGTCATCAGCATTGAACTTGGTGAAACCCCACTTCTTTGAAATGTGGGTGGTCTTCTGGTGGCCAGGAAACTTGAACTTGGCTCTGTGCAGGGTCTCAATCAAATGCTCTTTATTCTGCAGCTTGGTGCAGGTGGGTGTGATAACCTGGTCACTGTGCCCTCAGGCTTCCCAAAAGCACTCCACCATACCTTTCCGAAGCGTAGACTGGGAACAGCATGAGGTCAGCAATATGGAGCTCCGCCAGAAAACTGTCTCCAAGGTCCCTTAAGGGAACCTGTACAAGCAACAGGTTACTACACTACCAAGGAGACTACTGTCTGCAGACATTGCACACGGGGCCCCCATGAGGAAAGGAACCCGGCTGGCTTAACTGGCTGCAGATGAACTGCTCTTTTGAACCTTGGTACAAGTTTATATCTGCTGGTTAAGGGTTTACCCAACACCACCGATTCAGAAATCAAGAGATTATAGCAGATTAAACAGTATGGTGTCAATGTCCTATGGCACCTTATAGCCTTAAATACAGGTGCCCACAATGTTGTGTTTGAATTAATTGCATGGGGCAATATTAAAACTGGCATGGACTGTGTGTGGTGTTGCACACCTTTAATCCCAGCACTTGAGAGGCAGAGGTAGGAGGATTGCCATGAACTTGAGGCCACCCTGATACTGCATATTGAATTCCAGTTCAGCCTGGGCTAGAGTAAGACCCTACCTTGAAAAACAAAACAGAAACAAACTAGCATGGAAACCAGGAATGGTGGTGCACTTCTATAATTCCAGCACTTGGGAAGCTGAGGCAGGAGGATCACAAGTTTGAGGTTACATAGATACCCTGTGCTGGCAAAAAGCCAAAGGAAAAAAAAAGGTAGTAGAGAGCTAGTAGTAGGCAGAAAGTCTCACTACAAATTCGATGTTGGTTTTAGGAGTGCGTAGAGATTCCTGTAGCTGCTGTGTTAGGGAACTGAGGTCCTTCATCCCTCTACTAGCTAACGCAGTGGTCTGACTTGATCAGAGGCTATTTCATCTAGGAACCAGATTTCATTTCACTTTGCTTTCTTGGATTTTCCAGATCATCAAATTTTTCCAGGATTGGGTTCTCTATTTTTACTCTTGCTCCTTGACCTCCCTGAAGCATTTCCACAATGGCGTTTGGATGTTCTTTCAAGTGGCTTCCATGGCACAGTACCTAGCATCTGTTAGCCAATCCTGTGTGCTGATAACTCTCAAGCCCAGCACCTTTAGCCCATCTGGGCTCTAAACCTTGTTTTCATGTTACTGGTGTCTCCACATGGATGGGACTGCAGCTGGGTTTATTGTCCATTCTCCTGCCCACCAGCTCAAGCCAGAAGCCTGTGATTTTCCCCAAGGCCATCTTCTTTCTCATTCTCTCTAACCATGATCTAGTGCTAAGTCCTGGGCATGGAGTCCTCATCAGTGCTAAACCGTCTCACCTTTTCTCCTTACTGCTATCAGACCTTCTTTAATTCACTGAAATTACTTATTTCCATGGCTTTTTCTTGGGTCTCCCTGCCTGCCAAAATCCACTCTGCAGCTGCAACCAGAGTAACCTTAGTAGAGGTGTAATTCTGGTCTCTTCTCTTTAGCTGCCTTAGCTTCATACTGCCCTCAAGGAAAGCCTAAATTTGCTCTGCTTGTGGCCAGCTCCCCCTCCAGTTTCCAGGGTCTGCCTCCCTCACCAGCCTTCTTGGCTCCAGCCCTCTTCCACGTTCAGTTCAGCTGGTGCCACGTGCTCTGCAACTTTATGGCCTTCACACTAGATTCTCCCTTAGACATCACATACTTTCTTCTTTGCCCTTCCCTTGTTCCAAGTCCATTCTAGGGAACTAATCTGAAGTGTAGCATGTATTTACTCCCAAGGAAGCTCCTCACAGCATAAATTACACAAATTGAAAACTATTAAAATGCCTAGCAGATTTTTATTATTTGAGTTTTTTTTTCCGAGGTAGGGTCTCATTCTAGCCCAGGCTGACCTGGAACTCACTCTGTAGTCTCCTTGAACTCCTCCTGCCTCTGCCTCCCAAATGCTGGAATTAAAGGCATGTGCCACCACGCCTGGCTGATTTTTATTATTTGAGAGAGAAAGAGAGAGAGAGAATATGAATATAGGCATGTCAGGGCCTCTTACCACTACAAATGAACTCCAGATGCATGTCCCACCTTGTGCATTTGGCTTTATGTGGGTAGTGGGGAATTGAACTTGGGCCAGCAGGCCTTGTAAGCTAGCACCTTTAACCACTGAGCCATCTCCTAGTTTCTCTAGCAGATTTTCAAATGACTGCATAAACCTTCTATTTCTTTGAGAAATTACACTTGGTATATTAATGAGAACATCAAGTTACAAAACTTGCTTTCCATTAAAACTTCAGTTACCAAGAAAAGAAGAGCAGCATTTCTTCTGCATGGTGAACTCTTAGTCTTGAGCTCTCAATCTTCCTGCCTCTGGATTGTAATGCATTGCCACCACACCAGGGTTCATTTTTGTTCCCCCAAATTTCCCAAGGAACACACAACAATTACTTTTATAATTAGAAGGACTTATTTTTTTTTTAAGATGACCATGCTTGGGCGGGTAGCATGAAAGCAAATGTCAACTAACAGCAAAGACTGTGCTCTCCGGGGAGGGATGCTCTACATGGAAGTTTAAACCTATAATGGGTATGATATCCAGAGGCTTAGCTGGGCATTTATTGCAAAGGGTAAAGAATGAGAAACAGCTGACGAGGGTGGGGATACTTCTGCTGATGCTCCCTAACAAATGCTAGGGCTAATATTAACTTCTCATTTGGGGATGAGTTTCCCTTCCTGAATATTCCCCCCTCCTTTCTTTCCCCTCTACCCCCTGTTGAGATGGGCCTCTGCTTTGGTGTCGGCTGGGAGTACAAGAAATGGCATTGAGTGAACAAAATCGGGTAAAATCTGAAGACCCCACAGCTGCTGGGCTTCAGTCAGCAGAACAACAGGTGTCTCCTCAGCCACTGCGCCCAAGGGCGGTTGGAGAATGAGAAGTCAACACATAAAGGTTTTGTCCTCTCAAAAAATTAAAATCATTCAGCTAAGTCCATACAGCTGCACTCAGTGGCCATTTGTGATATGGTAGCTTTTGCAAAGTTACACAGACATTTAGTAAGACCTGAGAAGATCACATACAAAGGGAATTTCTCACCAAATCAAGTTTATGTGCTATTTCCACTAGAAGCTCTCTGCAGCGTTAATTACATTTGGAATTTAATCCATAGGCAGTTGGAAATGGATGGTACATTTTGGGAAAATGAGACTAACTTTTTAGCCTAGGCAAAATGTTGTTTCAAAGCATACAACTGAAAGCGCATCTTTTACTCAGGGAAGTATGACTGCTAAGTTCTCACTTTATGACCGAGAACATAGTACTTTTTTTTTCCAGGTAGGGTCTCACTCCAGCCGAGACTGACCTAGAATTCACTATGGAGTCTCAGGGTAGCCTTGAACTCACAACAATCCTCCTACCTCTGCCTCCCAAGTGCTGGGATTAAAGGTGTGTGCCGCCACTATGCCTAGCTTTAGAACATAGTACTTTTTGCAAAGCAGGCCAATGGAATAATTCTCCTAAAGATTTTATTTATTTACTTACTAGAGAGAGAGTGAGTGAGCGAGAGAGGGAGAGAAAATGGGCACCCCAGGGCCTTCAGCCACTGCAAACAAACTCCAGATGCATGTGTTACCTTGGGCATCTGGTTTTATGTAGGTACTGGGGATTTGAACTCGGGTCCTTAGGCTTTCCAGGCAAGAGCCTCAACCATTGAGCCATCTCTCCAGCCCAAGAGAATAATTTTTAAGTGCATACTGTCTGAAACAAAGATTTTAGTCTTGTTGATAAGGGAGATAATCAATATATTGTATTTATGTAATATTTATATAAAACTCAATAATTATACATAGGTTTTTTTTGTGTGTGGCTTTTCAAGGTAGGATTTTATTCTAGCCCAAGCTGACCTAGAATTCTCTATGGAGTCTCAGGGTGGCCTTGAATTCATGGTAATCCTCCTATTTCTGCCTCCCGAGTGCTGGGATTAAAAGCGTGTGCCACCATGCCCAGCTAATATTTATGTAGTTTTTTTAAAGATCTCTGAGGAGGAAGGGTATTTTTTCTTTTATGCAGAGCTCTATTCTTGCACAACATAGTTGGCATGATTCTACTACTTTCTATGTCTGGAAAAAGGAAACCAACTCGAATCTCAAGTTGTATCTTTTTTTTTTTTTTTTTTTTTTGGTTTTTCAAGGTAGGGTCTCACTCTAGCCCATCTCACTCTAGCCCAGGCTGACCTGGAATTCACTATGTAGTTTCAGGGTGGCCTTGAACTCATGGTGATCCTCCTACCTCTGCCTCCCGAGTGCTGGGATTAAAGGCGTGCACCACCACACCGGCTTAGTTGTATCTTGATAAGGGAAAATAAAAGAGATCCTATTGTGTCAGGCCACTTGGAACTCCAAGTTGACAGTTATTATTGTGGCTGATTGGTTTATATATTGCAATTAATCCAAAATACAGCTCTTAGTGTTCGATGAAGAACAATCTTTTTCTAAAAAATATATATTTTATTTATTTATTTATATGAGAGAGAGAAAAAGAGAGAGGGAGGGAGAGAATGGGCACACCAGGGCCTCCAGCCACTGTGAACGAACTCCAGATGAATGGGCCCCCTCGTGCATCTGGCTTACGTGGGTCCTGGAGAATCGAACTGGGATCCTTTGGCTTTGCAGGCAAATGCCTTATCCGCTAAGCCATCTCTCCAGAAGAAGAGAAAGAGAGAGAAAATTTGCAAACCAGGGTCTCTAGCCACTGTAATCAAATCCAGACAATGCAACTCCTTTTGTGCACGTGTGACCTTGTGCATTTGCATTACCTTGTGCATCTAGTTTATGTGAGATCTGGAGAGTTGAATATGGGTCCTTATGCTTCACAGGCAAGCACCTTAACCATTAAGCCATCTCTCCAGCCTGATAATTCTTTTAAAAATATTTTTTATTAAGTTAGTTATTTAAGCTGGGCGTGGTGTGCACACCTTTAACCCCAGCACTTGGAAGGAAGAGGTAGGTGGATTGCCGTGTGTTTGAGGCTACCCTGAGACTACATAGTGAATTCCAGGACAGCTGGGCTAGAGCAAGACCCTACCTCGAAAAATGAAAAAAAAAAAGTCATTTATAGAGAGGAGAGAGAAAGAATGAATGTGTGAGAGAGAATGGGCATGCTAGGCCTCTAGCCACTGCAAATGAACACCAGAACATGAGCCACCTTGTCCATCTGGTTTACATGGGTACTAGTAAATCGAACCTGGGTCCCTAGGCTTTGCAGGAAAGAGCGTTAATCACTAAGCCATCTCTCTAGCCCTCAAGTGGATAATTCTAAAGGCAAGGCCACATCATTAGTTTCTTGGAATTCAATTTAAATTGGGAAAATCCAGTAATATGCGAAAGAAACTATTATGTAGTATCTGTTCATTTTAAAGTTTGTCTCATCTCTTGGATTCTGAGCTGGTAGTAATCTGTAGTTTTCCATTTGACACCCTGGAACATTGGCAGCATTCCAGCAGTTGTTATTGACTCCTTCTTACAAGCTTGTCGCCCAGGATTTCATTTTGAGGCTTTGAAAAGTCCCATGAATTGCATCCTTTCACAGTTTGCAATCCTGAGGGTTCACACGTCTTGTCAGCAGGAAGTAGGTTTGGGGGAGAAAGTCTATTTTTGGAGTTGAAAAGCCACCTTTGACCCAGAAATGTGCAGTTGGATGAAAGATGTGTCTTTGCTCTGTCTCACTTGATTTGCCCAAGGAAATGAGACATGTACAAGGGTGCAACCTCAGCAGGCTTATTTCCTCCCGGGGCTCTAAGATGACCCATATCAACAACATTGCTAGAACTTTAGATTTCCAGGTGTTTATTTTGGTTTTGTGTGACCCAGGTCATAGTCACATCAATTTAGACTGTTTAAAACTTCTGGTGGGGCTGGAAAGATGGCTCAGAGGTTAAAGGTATTTCTTTGCAAGCCTGCTGACCAGAGCTGGATCCTCCCCAGCACCCACAAGGCCAGCTGCAAAGCTGGACCCAAAATGGTACACGAGCCTGTGATACCAATGTGTCTATGGCAATGATAGATGGAGACAGGTGAATCCAGAAACTCACAAGCCAGGTAGCCTGGTTTCCCAGCAGCAAATCAACAAGAGACCCTGCCTCAAAGAAAGAAGAGGATGGACAACTTGAGTGACAGCCGTGGTATGTGTGCCCAGTGCCCAGATAAAAACAACAACAATCTGTCCAGGGGATGGACAGATGGCTTAGCAGTTAAGGCATTTGCCTGCAAAGCCAAAAGATCCCCGTTCAACTCTCCAGGACCCACATAAGCCCATACTCTCTCATTTTCTCCCCCCTCCTTCTTTCTCTCTCTCAAATAAATAAATAAACCCTTCCATTATGAAATCTCCATAGTTTCCCTAGACATGAAAATCAGCATTTATTCTTCTAGCTCACAGTTGACAAACATAGGCACATGGGCTTAAGCTAGTTGGCTGCCTCTTTGAAAATAAAGTTTGATTATGTTGTCTATCCTAACTTCTGTGCCACAATGGGTGAAGAGTACAGAGACTGCACATGCTGTAAAACTCTTCAATTACTACATTACTATACAGAACAAAATTTTCAATCTCATCTCAAAAAGATAAATTGAGGAATCAAACTGATAGTCTATAAAAACAGTAATGTTGAATTGGGCATGTGGGCTCACACCTGTAATCCTAGTGCCTGGGAGGCTGAGTTAGAGGATCCCAAGCATGAGGTTAGCCTGGGCTACTTAGCAAGATTGTCTCAAAAAACCAACCAACTAACCAAAGACTTGACTAAGAAATGAACAGTTTAAACTGGGCATGGTGGCGCACGCCTTTAATCCCAGAACTTGGGAGGCAGAGGTAGGAGGATCGCCATGAATTCGAGGCTACCCTGAGACTACATAGTGAATTCCAGGTCAGCCTGGGCTAGAGCGAAACCCTACCTCAGGAAAAAAGAAAGAAAGAAAGAAAAAGAAAGAAAGAAATGAGCAGTTTAGAATGATGGCAGGGCATCAAGTAATATATTTAATATATAATCAATAATGTAACTCCTAGGTATATACTCAAGAAAGTTGTCCATATAAAAACTTGAGTATTCATGGTAGCATTATTCATAACAGCCCCAATTGGGAACAACGCAGATGTTCATCAACTGACAAACATAAACAAGATGTGATATGGATGGAATAGTATTTGTCAATCAAAAGGGATAGAATCTTGCTACATACTACAACATGGATAGACCTTGAAACTATATAAAGGGAACTTGTCACAAGGGACTGTATGTTGGATGATTCCATTTATATGAAATATCCAGAGTAGATAAATCCACAGGGATAGAAAATAAACTAGTAGTTCCCTGGGGCTTGTGGGGGTTTAGAGAAGATAGGGAGTAATGAAGGAAAGTCTAGGTGGATAATGGCAATGCTTTGTGCAAAGCCTTTGCATAGCTTCTGGCATGTGCTGGCACCTAACATGTGCTACCTAGCAGTGGAAAACTCAGTGGACTTGGTGCTTGTCTGTCTCTGACCCATTTTTAAAAAAATATTTTATATTTATTTATTTATTCATTTGAGAGAGAGAGAGATACAGAAATAGGCAGGTAGAGAGAGAGAGAGAGAGAGAATGGGCGCACCAGGGCCTCTAGCCACTGCAAACAAACTCAGGATGCATGTGACCCCTTATGCATCTGGCTTACGTGGGTCCTGGAGAATCAAGCCTTGAACCGGGATCCTTGGGCTTCACAGGCAAGCGTTTAACCACTAAGCCATCTCTCCAGCCCTCTCTGACCCATTTTTATCACTTTAACTCTTCTCCAGGATGGCTTCTGCACCTCCTGCCACCCTTACAAGTGAGTGTCCTTAACTCAATCCACTTTGAAACAATTTCAGCAATTGCTTTTACTGGAATATTTTCCTTCTCCTCTGCCTTCTTTTCTAATTCTTATATTTGGATAATTCCATTTATATGAAATATCAAATAGATAAATCCACAGGGATAGAAAATAAACTAGTAGTTCCTGGGGCTTGTGGGGTTTAGAAGATGAGGGAGTAATGAAGGAAAGTCTAGGTGGATGGCAATGCTTGTGCAAAGCCTTTGCATAGCTTCTAGCATGTGCTGGCACCTAACATATGCTACCTAGCAGTGGAAAACTCAGTGGACTTGGTGCTTGTCTGTCTCTGACCATTTTTAAAAAAATATTTTATATTTATTTATTTATTCATTTGAGAGAGAGATGAAATAGGCAGGTAGAGAGAGAGAGAGAGAATGGCGCTGGGCCTCCTAGCCACTGCAAACAAACTCAGGATGCATGTGACCTGCATCTGGCTTGTCGGTCCTGGAGAATCAAGCCTTGAACCTTGGGATCCTTGGGCTTCCTGAGCAAGCGTTTAACCACTAAGCCATCTCTCCAGCCCTCTCGACCCATTTTATCACTTTAACTCTTCTCAGGATGGCTTCTGCACCTCCTGCCACCCTTACAAGTAAGATTGTCCTTATCAATCACTTTGAAACAATTCAGTAATTACTTTTACTGGAATATTTTCCTTCTCCTCTGCCTTCACTTTTCTAATTCAAGTAGAAATGAGATGCATTGAGTTCAAGGCTACCCTGAGACCCCATAGTGAATTCAAGTCAGACTGGGCTACAGCAAGACCAATCTTGAAAAACAAAACAAACAAAAATAAACAAAAGAAAGAAAGAAAGAAAGAAAGAAAGAAAGGGATAAAGAAAGAAAGAAAAAGAAATGGAGGTGCTGAGTAACTACTGGGCCATGAAAAGTTACTTAAAAAAAAAAACACAAAAATATATAGGTAAAGAAGCAAACCTCCTTAACTGCCCAGACAGAGGCCCAATAATATTTCTCATGGTTGGAGATGTGCACTGCTGAATTGCTTTCCTTATCTTACACACACACACACACACACACACACACACACCTGCACACTGACCCATTTTTATCACTTTAACTCTTCTCCAGGATGGCTTCTGCACCTCCTGCCACCCTTACAAGTGAGTGTCCTTAACTCAATCCACTTTGAAACAATTTCAGCAATTGCTTTTACTGGAATATTTTCCTTCTCCTCTGCCTTCACTTTTCTAATTCTAGTAAGAAATGGAGGATCGCCTTGAGTTCAAGGCTACCCTGAGACTACATAGTGAATTCCAGGTCAGACTGGGCTACAGCAAGACCCTATCTTGAAAAACAAAACAAACAAAAAATAAACAAAAAGAAAGAAAGAAAGAAAGAAAGAAAGGGATAAAGAAAGAAAGAAAAAGAAATGGAGGTGCTGAGTAACTACTGGGCCATGAAAGAGTTACTTAAAAAAAAAAAACACAAAAACTCTTCTAGGTAAAGGAAGCAAACACTCCCCCTTAACTGCCCAGACTGAGGCCCAGCAATATTTCTCATGGTTGGAGATGTGCACTGCTGGTGCTTTCCTTATCTTACACACACACACACACACACACACACACACACACACACACACACACACACCCTGCCTACTGTCTGCTTCTCAGACACAGTGCCTGCCTTATGCACTGGGCAACCCCTATTTCAGCTGTGGCCTCATCATTTTATTAACACTTTATTGATCCACACGTCTAGACATGCAGCCCTAATGGGAAGGGACATCTAAAGAGCAAAAACGGAAACAGGGTGATGTTTACATCTTGCAGTTTATGGCAAATGCATTTGCAAACCCTGTAGGAGAGAAAGCTCAAAGAAAGCTAACAGAGAATGGGGTACAAAAGCAGTGACAACTTCATGCATATCCCCTTTGTCAAAGTGCAGTTTAGTGAGAAACCCAATGAGGCCTGCGTGAAATACCTTTTCTCATGCCTAGGTGTAGTGAACCCCAGAGGTGTAGAGTAAGGGTGGGATAATCAGGATTGTAGCATAAGACAAAATGATTCATTATCCTGGGATTCAGGGTTGTACATTCTTTCACTGATTATCTGATGAGTTATTTTATTTGTTTATTTTAATTAATTTATTTATTTGAGAGTGACAGACAGAAAGACAGAGAGAAAGAGGCAGAGAGAGAGAGAGGGAGAGAATGAGCACACCAGGGCCTCCAGCCACTGCAAACAAACTCCAGATGCATGTGCCACCTTGTGCATCTGGCTTACGTGGGTACTGGGGAATTGAGCCTTGAACTAGGGTCCTTAGGCTTCACAGGCAAGTGCTTAACCACTAAGCCATCTCTCCAGCCCCTGATGAGTTATTTTAAATAGTGGGCTGCCATATTGTTCAACCCCATGATGCCCTTCATGAGCGTGAAGGTGAGAGGCATTGTGGGGTTGAATGCAGAGTACACACTGGGTAGGCATGAGAGCCAGTAGCTAATTCTTCACTCAAGCAATAAGTACTTACTTATTCATACATCATACTGACTTTAAAAACAACATTGCCGGGCTGGAGAGATGGCTTAATGGTTAAGGCACTTGCCCACAAAGCCAAAGGACCTTGGTTTGATTCCCCAGGACCCACATAAGCCAGATGCACAAGGTGGTGCATGCACCTGGAGTTCGTTTGCAGGGCGGGAAGCCCTGGGGCGCCCATTCTCTCTCTCTCTCTCAAATAAATAAATACAAATAAAAAGTTGGAAAACAACACTGCCAACACTGTGCAAAACGGAACAAAATGGTGATGTATTATTTAAATTTTTTACAATATTTATTAGAGAAAGAGGGAGAGGGAGAGGGAGAGGGAGAGGGAGAGGGAGAGGGAGAGAGAGAGAGAGAGAGAGAGAGAGAGAGAGAGAGAGAGAGAGAGAAAATAAATGCACAGGACTTCCAGTCATTGCAAACAAACTTCAGACACATGTGCCACCTTATACATCCTGCTTACGTGGCTACTGGGGAATCAAACCTGGGTCCTTAGGCTTCACAGGCAAGTGCCTTATCTGTTAAGCCATCTCTCCAATCCTGGTGCTGTATTTAAATGAATCTCTGAACACAAGGAGGATTGGGTTGGTAAAAGCTTTGTTACTGGCTATATCTCAGGGCAGTCCTCTTACAATATACTAACAACCTTCACTAGTCTCTACTGTACCTGACTGGCTAGGGCTTGAAAAACAAAGAAAAGCCAATAACTTTCAAGAATCCCAAGAACATACACCAGACATCTGTGTTGAAAGTCAACACATTTGCACACAGACCAACGAACTCAATGACTGCCTCTCTGTCATCTGGTGGCTGCTATTCTTTGTGTTTATTCACATAGAAAGGACTAGCCCTGGCCACTGAGCATGCCTGTTGCACACGTGCGCGTACACACACACACACACACACACACACACACTCTCTCTCTCTCTCTCTCTCTCCACCTACACCTTTACCTTGTATGTTGTTCTAAGCATAAAAAAATGTATACATAAGACCCAATAAGGCAGATTCCCCACATTATTGGTTAGTCTACTAAAATATTTGACAGAAGACCAAAAAGAACTTTTTTGGTGTTTTGCGATTTTTTTCCTCTAGGTTTTCTGTTCTTTTCAACTGCGCACAGATCTGGCCCACCTGCCTAATAATACTGATCTACAGTCCCTGCTTAGTGTAGGCAGGAGGTGGCATCGTCACCTTCTGAGGCTCCACCAAGTAACACCAACTTCTGGCCTCCTCTTGCAAGCCCGTGCCCGGGAACACATCTCTCTGAAGGCTGTGTAATTAGAACATGGACTGAAGACACAGCGATTCAGGGAACTGAAATCCTGACTTGGCCATTTCCTAGTTCTGGGCACCTTCAGTCTCTCCAGAGCTCAGTTTCCTCATCTGGAAGAGGGCTATGCCATCCGCCCTGAAGTAACCACCCAAGATAATGCTGCATTATTCTACCTACCAGATGATAGATGGTTACTAGTAAAAATGCTAACGTATGAGCAGTGCATTCTGATATATTCTCGATTGTGACAATTACTTCAGTTTGAATTTTACATGCCATTTACTATAAATGACACTCTTGTTTTTGGAAGCTATCCTGATTACTTTTGCTCCACATTAAGTATGAGTCTGCACTGGGCTGAAAAACACAGTAGCTTTCTCCCTTTCCTTCTGTCTGCACACTATTAAAATTTAAGGTCTGTTTCTCTTAGGACCCAGGGCACTAGGGGGATATTGTGTCTGAAATCTTGTGCTAAATTCCTGTGATATTTATTGAGGTTTGAACCGGGTAAGCTTCTAATGGTGTTCATGTGGTTCTTTCACACTCTCAGAAGAACAGCAGGGAGGCTGTCTTGGACACGTGTCTGTGCATTCTCCATCTGGACTCCCTCCCTCTGGTCCACCGCCATAGTGCTCCCAGGCTCCTGGGTGCAGCACTGAGCACTTCATCCACTCTGTGGCTGCACTCAGTGAACAGGCACCCCCACCGTGGGATGAGCCACACTGAGGGCTGAACAGCAGCTCATCCACTCTTTGGCTTTCCTTTGGAATTCAGTGATGAACTCATTAAATCACCAACTTGTTGTGACAGGAAGTCATTCAGATGCTGATGCCATTGCCATGGAAACCATCTCTCTGCTCCAAGCTCTGTCTGTCTCTGCCAAGGAGCACTCCAGCTCCATAATTACTGTCACTCTCGAATAGCACAGAGCCATCACAGAGCGGGTAGGTCCAGAAGCAGGGGCACACAGTCTATTTTGCTTTCAGATGATGAATCCTTGTTGGTTTTAGTATTTTTAGCATACATTTCTGTTCTGTACCAGTTGTCTTTTAAATTCTTACATGCTGGCTCCTTCCCACCACCTTCCCTAGAAAAGCAGACAAAGGAGTTTTGGGATGAACAGCTGCCAGGGATCCTCATCTAAAGAGAACCTATGGCTTCCCTAAATCTTTATGCTCCTAAATATGGAAAAATGAGTTCGTTTGCCTATAGGAGATACCCTAAAAAAGAAATTCCAATTCTACCAGCTCACAGCCTGCAAATGTAAAGACACTGTGGACAGACAGTAAGGATCAAAAGCACATTGAGAGATGCAGCCCAAAGGACACAGTGAGGCTTGCTACTTGTACTCTGTGTGGGTTATCCAGGCTTCTCTGAGCATTGCTCCACTGTTGGAATGACCATGCCAGAGAAACAGGAGCCCTTGTCGGGCTTCAAGCAGCAATTGGGTCTTCCTGTGTCTGTTACAACACATAATATATTGTGGGTCATCAAACATCACATCAGTCACTGAACCTGACAGAGATGGCACCAGGCAGTTTACATTGTTCCCTGATTTAGATTAATCTGCATGTAAACCTCATGAGGCAAGTATTTTAATCTCACTTTTACAGTTAAGGAATCTGAAGTTCACATGATCGGGGAAATAGAATAAATGCTATGCCTTTCCATCTTGCATATTTATTAATATATCATGCCTGCTGTGCCCACAGGCATAAAGGTGACTTCAGTGAAGTGAGAAGCCTGCAATCCTTCTTAGAACAGATTAGGAAAAGCCTTTCATCATTACCTGTCCCACCTTGCAGACATCCTGAGGGACTGTCAGGTCTCAGCTTGAGTATCTGCGGTGATAGAATTCACTTTTAAGAGCACTCAGGTTTGGGTAGCCCAGTTCATAAGTTATTTGGATTGTTCTGAATGTGAATAAAGAGCCACCCCATCACTGGGGCTGCCAAAGAGCCCTCAATCTTTCTTTCTGTGCCTGTCACTAAGTGAAGAAACCTGGCTTTGGAGAGTTTATCTTCTAGAATATTGAGGTATGGGAGGTAGAGGAGGAAAGACAAAGGGGCCAGCTGGGCATGGTGGAGCATGCCTGTGATCTCTGCACAAGACAGGTGGAAGCAAGAGGATCAGGATTTCAAGGCCAGCCTGAGCTACATGAGATCTTACCTTAAAACAAACAAACAAGCCAGGCATGGTGGTGCACCCCTTGAATCCCAGCACTGGGGAGGCAGAGGTAGGAGGATCGCTGTGAGTTTGGGTTCACCCTGAGACTACATAGTGAATTCCAGGCCAGCCTGGGCTAGAGCGAAACCCCACCTTGAAAAAACACACAAAACCAACCAACCAACCAACCAAACCAACCAACCAACCAACCAACCAACCAACCAACCAACCAACCGACCAAAACCAGGGCTGGGAACAGATGTCTCAGTGGTTAAAGGCACTTGCTTACAAAGCCTGCCAGTATGGGTTGGTCTGGGTTCATTTCCCCAGTACAAACATAAAGCCAGATGCACAAAGTGGTGCATGTGTCTAGAGTTGTTTGTGGTAGCAAGAGACCCATTCATTCTATCTTTGCTTGCAAATAAATGAACAAAAATACATTAAAAAAAGCCGGGTTTGGTGGCACACGCGTTTAATCCCAGCACTTGGGAGGCAGAGGTAGGAGGATCGCCGAGAGTTCGAGGCCATCCTGAGAATACATAGTTAATTCCAGGGCAGCCTGGGCCAGAGTGAGACCCTACCTTGCAAAAAAAAAAAAAAAAAAAAAAAAAAAAAAAAAAAAAAAAAAAACCAAAACAAACAAACAAACAAACAAACAAAAACATTAACCCCCCCAAACCAAAACAAAGTGGGGAGGGGGATAGGAAAAGGGGGAGGGAGAGAAGAAAGACCCTAATAAGGAGTAGAATTAGGTGTTAGCTGTTAGAACCCACTGAATTCCTCTGGAGGATCTCAGCAGACTGCATCCACCACCATTTTCCCACATGCAAAAGAAAAAGAAAAATCTGTTTTCCAGGACCAGTGGGAAGCCACTGCTGTGCATTGAACCCCAGAGCAGGAATCTCTGATGAAAATTTGGTATCATTTCCCCCCGCACACACACACAGGAAGGGATAAGATGTAATAAATATATAACAAGCCTCATAACCTCCCCCCCCAAATGTAAAGTTTAAAACTTAAAAATGTGCACTGAGCAGCAATCTCTCAGCCACTTTCTAAAAATGTCAACCAGGTCACAGGAGGGCCCAGAACTGACTTATGATGCTCTATTTTTTGGGGGTTTAAATGTCATTTCATTCTGTTTATGGGAATAACATTTTTAGATTTCTGTATGTGTATGTGTATAGTGTGCATGAGCACATATGCATGCATATGTGTGCCCATTGCACGTAGAGGCCAGAGGTCCACACTGGATGTCTTAATCACTCTCCATCTTTTTTTTTCTTTTTCTTTTTTTTTTGAGGTAGGATTTCACTCTAGTCCAGGCTGACCTGGTAGTCTCAGGGTAGCCTTGAACTCAAGGCTATCCTCCTACCTCTGCCTCCTGAGTGCTGGCATTAAAGGCATGTGCCATCAGATCTGGCAATTCTCCATCTTTCTTTATAAAATTTTTACTTTGGTATGTGAATAGGTATAAGTATGCATGTAGGTGTGTGTACCCCATGCACATGTGTGTGGAAGCCACAGCCAGTGTTCTCCATTGTTCTTATTTCTTTGAGACAATCTCATTGCAACTAGAGCTCCTATTGTTCTTTCTTTTAAAAAAAATCCTTTTTTCTAAAATATATTTATCTTGAGAGAGAGAAAGGGAGAGAATGGGCATGCCAGGGCCTCCAGCCACTGAGAATGAACTCCAGATGTGTGCATGTGTGACATTGTGTGTTGCATCACTGTGTGTCTAGCTTACATGGGACCTGATATTTGAACATGAGTTCTTAGGCTTTGCTGGCAAGTGCCTTAACTGCTAGGCAATCTCTCTAGCCCTAATTATATATATATATATATATGTATATATATATATATACATTAAATGAGAGAGAGAGAGAGGGAGAGAGAGAGAGAGAGAGAGAGGGAGGGAGGGAATGGGAGTGCCAAGACCTTCAACCCGCTGCAAACAAACTCCAGACACATGTGCCCCCTTGTGCACTTGCGCAACATTGCGTGTTTGCATCACTATGCATTTGGCTATGTGGTATCCAGAGATTAGAACATGAGTTTTTAGGCTTTGCAGGCAAGTGCCTTAACTGTTAAGCCATTTATCCAGCCCACAAATATTTTTTAAATCTCTCTCTCTCTAAAGAATGGGAGCACCAGGGCCTTCAGCCACTGCAAATGAACTCCAGATGCATGCACTACCTTGTGCATATGGCTTAAGTGGGTCCTGGGGAATCAAACCTAAGTCCTTTGGTTTTGTAGGCAAGTGCCTTACACACTAAGCCATCTCTCCAGCCTTCCTATTTTTCAATTAGACTAGCTGACCAAGGATCTTCTTATCTTTGGTCCCTTCAGTGCTGGGGTTAGAGGCGTGCATGGCTGTTGTAGTTACCTTCTCATTGCTGGAACAAACACTTGACCAAAAGCAGCTTATGGGAGGAAAGGGTTTATTTTTGGCTTACAGTCTCTAGGGAAAGGTCTATGATGGCAGAGGACAACATGGCATGAATAGAGACTAGACATCCCCTCTGTGCCGACAGCAGGTGAAAAACTGTAGCAGGAGAGTGAGCCGAACTACCACCGGCAAGCTAGGGGCTCATAAACTTCAAGGTCCACCCCCAGCAACACACCTCCTCCAGGAAGGCTCCACCTTCTAAATTGCTTTCAACTGGAAACCAAGCATTCAAAACATATGAGTTTATGGGGAACACCTAATTCAAATCACCACAATGGCCATACCTGGGTTTTTATATGGATGCTGGGGATCTAACTCAGGTTCTCATGCTTGATTAGCAAGCACCCTTACTCTTACTTGTTGGCTATTATGATATTGGGTGTCCACTGAGCCATTGCCTCAGCCCTCTGCACTTTATTTCTTTCTTTATTTTATTTTATTTTTTGGTTTTTCGAGGTAGGGTCTCACTCTAGCTTAGGCTGACCTGGAATTCACTATGTCATCTCAGGGTGGCCTTGAACTCATGGCAATCCTCCTACCTCTGCCTCCCGAGTGCTGGGATTAAAGGTGTGTGCCACCATACCCGGTGCTATTTCTTTAAGTTATATTTATTTATTTTTTTGTTTTTCAAGGTAGTTTTTTTTTTTTTTTTCTCCCCAAAGTAGGGTCTCACTGTAGCCCAGGCTGACCTGGAATTCACTATGTAGTTTCAGGGTGGCCTTTTTTGGGGGGGGAAGGTAGGGTTTTTCTCAAGTCCAGGCTGACCTGGAATTCACTCTCTAGTCTCAGGGTGGCCTTGAACTCACAGCAATCCTCCTACCTCTGCCTCCCAAGTGCTGGGATTAAAGGTGTGCACCACCATGCTTAGATTATTTATTTATTGAGAGAGAGAGTGAGAGAGAAAGAGAGAGAGAATGGGTGCACAGGGCCTGTAGCCACTGCAAACAAACTCCAGATGCATGTGCCACCATGTGCATCTGGTTTACTTGGGTTCTGGGGAATCAAACCTGGGTCATTAGACTTCATAGGCAAACACTTTAACCACTAAGCCATCTCTCCAGCTCTAAACTTTAATATTTATTTATTTTTATTTATGTGAGACACAGAGGGGGGGGATAATGGGTGTGCCAAGGCCTCTAGCCACTGCAAACGAACTCCAGATGCATGCACCACCATGTGCATCTGGCTTATGTGGGACCTGGAGAATTGAACCTGGGTCTTAGGCTTCACAGGCGAGTGCTTAACAGCTAAGCCATCTCTCCAGCACTCTATACTTTACTTTAAAAACATATTTACTTTGAGAGAGAGGGAGAGGAAAGGAGAGAGAATGGGCATGCCAGGGCCTCCAGCCACTGCAAACGAACTCCAGATGCATGTGCCACCATGGGCATCTGGATTATGTGGGTTCTGAGGAATTGAACCCAGGCCATCAGGCTTTTCAAGCAAGTACCTTTAACTGCTGAGCTATCTCTCCAGCTCCCTTTCTGAGACAGTCTCATTCTAGCTCAGGCTAGTACTCAAACTCAGCAGTTCTTAAGATTTCTTAGTGCTACGATTACAACCGTGCATTACCATACTGGGCTTTGGAATTACAATTAAAAAAATATTTTATTTATTTATTTGACAGAAAAAGAGAGAGAGAGAGAGAGAGAGAGAGAGAGAGAGAGAGAGAGAGAGAGCATGCTAGGGCCTGCAGCCACTGCAAACGAATTCCAGACATGTGTGTCCCCTTGTGCATCTGGCTAATGTGGGTCCTGGGGAATTGAACCTGGGTCCTTTGGCTTTGCAGGCAAACGCCTTAACTGCTAAGCCATCCCTACAGCCCTGGAATTACAGTTTTAAATGTATATAGTGCTACTAACATATGGAGGGGTTTGCAGTAAATTAGATATCGCAGTAGGACATTTACTGTCAATGGTCACGTGGTCCACCTTAGTTCATGAATTCTTTGGTGGCAAGTTTTGTGACATACAAGGATGTTAATGACCTGTACAACTTTCAGCAAATCTCTTCAATCCAAGTGCCTCATTTCTTCATCTGTTAAGTGAAGCATGTGCTAATTGCATTTTCTACATTACCAATCTGTAGGAGGATTGCAAAAAGGGAGAAAAATGCCAAGTGTTAAAGGGAAATTGCTCAGTGGTTTAAAAGTACTTGTTTGCAAGCTGCCGACCTGATTTTGAGCCTCCTTAGTGCCCACGTAAAGCTGCATGAAGGTGGTGCACCTGTGTGTGTCCCAGTGCATCTAGGCAATGGGAGGCAGAGCCAGGAGGGCTCAGAAACCTGAAAGTAGTAGCCACAAGAGAAACCCTGTCTTAGAAGGTAGAAGGAGAGGAGAAACACCTCAAGGTTGTTCTCTGATCTTCACACACATACTATGGCGTGCACATGCCTATACACACACACACATGTACACACACAGTAAAAAATAGAAAAAAACAGGGTGGGAGCTAGAGAGTGGGATCAATAGGTAAGAGCATTTCTCTCACAAGCACGAGGGCCTAAGATTGCCTGTGTCTAATTCCCCAGCACCCACATAAACAGCTGGGCCATGCATATCTGTAACCCCATTCCTGAGGGAAGCAGAGAGCAGAGAATTTCTGGGACTTGCAAACAACCAAACAGCCAACCAACCAGTCCACAAACTCTGCAAGCTGTGAGAGACTCCATCTCAAACACACACACACACACACACACACACACACACACACACACACACTACATACTACAAACACATGCATAGGTAAAAAGTATAAAGTTTTATGTAAATATTTCTATTTGGTATTCTATGACAGGGAATTTTCAAGTATAAAAGTGATGTCATGAAAAGCTCAATATTAATAGCATGTTAGGTCAAACGTATTTTATAATGAATATTATCAAGAAGCAAAAATCTAAAAAAAATTATTTATTTATTTATTTGGGAGAGAGAGAGAAAGAGAGAATGAGATGGGTATGCCAGGGCATCTAGCCACTGAAAACTCCAGATGAATGGGTCATTTTGTGCATCTGGCTTTATGTGTATACTGAAGAATAGAACCTGGGTCATTAAGCTTTGCAAGCAAGTGCCTTAACTGCTGAGCCATCTCTCCTGCCCAAGAAGCAAAATTTTAAGCAATATACCATATGCTTTTTTTGTTGTTTTTGAAGTAGGATCTCACTCTAGCAGAGGCTGACCTGGAATTCACTATGTAGACTCAGGGTGGCTTTGAACTCATGATGATCTTCTTACTTCTACCTCCCAAGTGCTGGGATTAAAGGCGTGTGCCACTACGCCTGACTAGGGTCTCACTTTAACTCAGGCTGACTTGGAACTTACTCTGTAGCTCTAGCCTGGCCTTGAATTCACAGCAATCCTCCTACCTCTGCCTCCTGAGTGCTGGGATTAAAAGTGTGCACCACCATGCCTGATGCTATATGCTTTTTTTTTTTTTTTTTTTTTTTTTTTTTTGAAAATGCTATAGAGATGTGATTTTGTTGTGTGGGTTCTTTTTTTTGGTATTTATTGTCTTATGATTTATCCTGTTATAAAGATTGAAGCAAAATTTCCCATACTTTATCATGGAGGAATAAGAGAGCCTTTATAATTCTGCATTGTTAAAAGCATGTAAAAAAAATCATTAGCCTGGACACCAGCAGTAACTGTATTCTTTTGTTTTCTAGGCAACTAAAAATAGATTTGCTAATTTTTTAGGAAATCGCTTATAAAGAAATATAAATAAGCAAAGTAATTTCAAATAATCTTTTATCCAATTCATTGCTACTTCTTAATATTATCTACAACACAGAATGAATCTTGAGTTATAAGTGATCTGTTTGGCTTGTGACACTGAGAACATTTTATTTGCTATCATGAAGCTCAGAGCTGTGGTATGTAGTAATAAATGATGTCTCAGGCTAGAAGTCTGTGGAACACTCCCAGCTACAGGGCTCAAAAGGAATCTGCAGTGAACACAGTTCAGAAGTAGATTAAATCAATTTGCAGTGCATGCTCAAATCACGACTTTTGTGTCTCTGAGTGGAACAGTAAGCCTTATGCAGGGATGTTGAGAAAACCACACAAAAGGGAAATGAATCACTTATGAAAAGACCAGAAAGGCTTAGGGTGGCTGGCTAGACAAAGACTCAACCTTGTCTTCACTCCCGCACAATTGGTTTCACTTCTGCATCCTGAAAATACTACATGTCTGAATCATGGGAGATGTTTCTGGCAAAACCAAACTGGATTCATCCAGCTTTATTCTCCTTTGTTCTCCATATCCTGCACATACACAAAGACATACATATAGTGGATTTTAGGCTTTGGCAGGTGTGGGTTTTCACTGGTGTCTCACCTCCACAATCATACTGGACCTGGCCTTACAGAAAACACTTGTTCCTCCTGAGAAGGAAAGACACCAGTCTTGCATGGCAGATCATTACCCTCTTTTTCTCTTTGCTATTTTTATTTTTTGGTTTTTCGAGGCAGGGTCTCACTCTAGCCCAGGCTAACCTGGAATTCACTATGTAGTCTCAGGGTGGCCTTGAACTCACAGTGATCCTTCTACCTCTGCCTCCCAGGTGCTGGGATTAAAGGCATGTGCCACCATGCCCAGATTTCTTTGTTATTTTTAATTTTTTTCTTTTTCTTTTTCTTTTTTTTGAATGGGCATGTCACGGCCTTGAAGCTGCTACAGACAAACTCCAGGCACATGCACCACCATGTGCACCTGGCTTACATGGGTCCTGGGGAATAGAACCTGGGTCCTTTGGCTTTGGAGGCAAGCACCTTAACTACTAAGCCATCACTTGAGCCCTCTTTCTCTCTCTCTCTCTCTTTTTAAATTTTTACTTATTTGCAAGCACAGAGAGACAGAGAGGAGACACATGCATACAAGGGTGGGGGGAGAGAGAATGGGCATCATTAGGGCCTACGGACACTGCAAAAGAACTCCAGATGCATGCACCACTGCATCGGCTTTACATGGGTACAGGGGAATCGAACCTGGGTTGTCAGGCTTTGCAGGCAAGCACCTTAACTGCTAAGCCATCTCTCCAGCCTTTCTCTCTCTCTTTTTAAATTTATAGCTTTTATTATCCCATATTCATTATACACAATAATTTATACACAATAATTATGACCTTTGCATACTTACACATAATGTATTTTGAGTATATTCACCCCTATTATCCTATTTTGGCCTCTTCCTGTTCCTATTGATGCCCTTCCTCTTCTCAACTAGCCCTGCTTTTACTTTCATATCTTTGTTTTTCCTTTTTTGGGGGGTGGTGGTGATCCAATGAGTCATTATCCTCTCTTGCACTTACATTTCCCCCTAGAATGAAAACCCCAGGGCACTGAAACTTAGTTTGTCTTGCTCATTTCTTCGTATAGCATCTGGTATTATTGGCATACAATAAATACTTCTTGAGTTAAAGATATAGCCTTAGTCTCTTTTCCAGCCTTTTTATATTTTTTATTTTGATGGTTTATTTTTATTTATTTGAGAGAAAGAGAGGGAGAGAGAGAGAAATAGGTAGGGAGAGAGAGAATGGGTGCACCAGGGCCTTTAGCCACTGCAAACGAATTCCAGATGCTCGGGCCACCTTGTGCATCTGGCTTATGAGCGTCTGAACCGGGATCCTTTGGCTTTGTAGGCAAGTGCCTTAACTGCTAAGCCACCTCTCCAGCCCTTTTCACTCTTTTTGTTGTTGTTGTTTTGAAGTAGGGTATCACACTAGCTCTGTAACTCTGTAGCTCAGGTTGGCCTCCAACTCATGGTGATCCTCCTACCTCAGTCTCCTAAGTGCTGGGATTAAAGGAGTGTACCACCATTCCTGGATTCTTTTTCATTAGCCTATAAGCATGTTAAAATCTCTTTCATTAAATACTAGCCCAAGTAAGCACCTGTAATCTTCTGAACTGCCCCCTACTACCATCAAATGCCCTCAAGTTAAACCACACTATTCATACAGCTCCTGCCTTATCTCTCATGCTTTACAACCAACATCTTAAAAGAGCAATTCCTATAAATGGACTTTCCTTTTTTTTTTTTCTTGCTTATTCTTTAACCTTTGCAATCCCTCTGTGGTGGTTTGAATGTAAAATGTCCCCCATAGCCTCATGTATTTTGATACATAGTCTCCAGCAACTAAAGCCTTTGGGAGATGGAACCTGCTGGAGGAGGTGTGTCACTGGGGGCAGCCCTTGAGGTTTATTCATCCAGCCCACTGGGGGTTCAGAATTGGCTCATTTAGGCTATTTCCTTACTGCTTTTTGTGACAAGATACAACATCCCAGCTGCCTACTCTGTCATGCCTTTGCCCATGATGTTGAAGCTTCTCCTCAAAATTGTAAGCTGAACCTTTTCCTCCCATATGTTGGGAGTTTTGTCCTAGCAACAAGAAGGTAAGTGGTACAGCTTTCTTCCTCCCTCCTATCTATCTGTATATATGGTCAACTACCTTTTTCCTTCTGTCCATTCATCCATTCTTCTACTCCCTCCTTCTTTTGTGTACATGAAGGCCTACTGTATTTTAGGTACTATGCTGGGGTTACAGATGGGGGTGATGAAGATTATACAGTCTCTGTGGTAGAGATGCTTCCCATCTGGTGAAGATACTCATGCGGCCCAAGTTCTCTTGGATACTCAGCAATGTACTACGGTAAGGGAAGCCATGGAGCAAAGATGGAAACTTGCTAGACAATCAGTGTTACTCTAAGTAAGTAACTGAAAACATTGAAAATTTCAGTCAAAACCAACATTTGGAATGGTAGAATGGAAAACAGAATTAATTACTGAAGAATAACAAGAAAACTAGATTTTTAAAATTAATTAATTTTTAATTTATTTATTTATTTATTTATTTATTTATTTTTTAAACTTTTCATTTATTATTATTTTTTTTTTGAGAGAGAGACACACAGAGAGAGAGAGAGAGAGAGAGAGAGAGAGGGAGAGAGAGAGAGGAAGACAGATGGGCGCGGCAGCAGTGTCTCAGCTGCTGCGAACGAAATCCAGATGTGTGCGCTCCCTTGTGGTCAAGTGCGGCATTGCACCCTTGCGTCACTTTGCATCTGGCTAAACATGGGACCTGAAGATTGGAACCGCTGGAGATTGGAACCAGTGTTCTTAGGCTGAAAAGGCAGGCACCTTAATCCCTAAGCCATCTCTCCAGCCCCCCTTTTTTTTTTTTTTTTTTTTTTTTTTTTTTTTTTTTGAGGTAGGGTCTTGCTCTAGCCCAGGCTGACCTGGAATTCATTCTTCCTACCTCTGCCTCCTGAGTGCTGGGATTAAAGGCATGCACCACCATGCCTGGCTATTTTATTTTTAATATTTATTTGACAGAGAAACAGGGAGAGTGAGAGAGAGAGAGAAAGAGAAAGAAAGAGAGAGATTGAGAATGGGCACACCAGGGCCTCTAGCCACTACAAATGAACTCCACACGTGTGCACCCCCTTGTTCATCTGGCTAACGTGGGTCCTGGGGAATTGAACCTGGGTCCTTTGGCTTTGCAGGCAAATGCCTTAACTGCTAAGCCATCCTTCCAGCCCCTATTTTATTTTATTTATTATTTTTATTTTTTAAAATTAATTAATTAATTAATTAATTAATTAATTTGCAAGCAGAGAGAGAGATAGAAAAGAGGCAGACACAGAGAGAATGGGCACACCAGGGCCTTTAGCCAGTGCAAATGAACTCCAGATGCATATGCTCCTTGTGATTTCTGGCTTACGTGGGTCCTGGAAAACTGAACTGGGATCCTTTGGCTTCGCAGGCAACTGCCTTAACTGCTAAACCATTTCTCCAGCCTCCCTATTTATTTTTAATATGGGATTTGCTTCAGTCTCTCTACTTCAACTCCCTTTTAAAATAGCTGGCTTTTGGGCTAGGGAGATTGCTCGATGGTTAAAGATGCTTGCTTGCAAAGCCTAATAACTGGGGTTTGATTTCCCAGTACCCATGAAAAACCAGCTGCATAGTGGGGCATGCATCTGGAGTTTGTTTGCATCGGCAAGAGGCGTTCTCTTTCTCTCGCTCTTAAATAAATAGATTGTTTTCAATCTACATGCCCCCAATACAGACCCCAAGGTTAAAGTTTCCATTTCTCATTGCTTGTATGTCCATCCAAATAAACTTATATCCTTTTCAAATCTTTACCTTCTACATTCTCTTTCTCCTTCCTAATGTGCTGCCTCTCCCAGTTCTTTCAGTGAATAGTGGGATCTGTTCAGTCACTCAAATGAAAACCTTGCTCATCACCTACAGGCACTCACTTGTTAGTCCTGCTAACAAATCTCCTAAATCTTTGTTAAATATGTTCCTTCATATATATTTGAGAGGAAGACAGAGAGAGAGAGAGAGAGAGAGAGAGAGAGAGAGAGAGAGAATGAATGCAGCCACTGTAAATGAACTCTAGACGCATGCACCACCCTGTGCACCTGGCTTATGTGGGTCCTGGGGAATCGAACTGGGGTCCTTTGGCTTTGCAGGAAAGGGCCTTAACTGCTAAGCCATCTCTCCAGCCCTCAAATATGTTTCTTTTTTTTTATTTTAAAAGTTTTTATTTATTTGTTTATTTGGGAGTGACAGAGAGAGAAAGAGGCAGATAGATAGAGAGAGAATGGGTGTGCCAGGGTCTCCAGCCACTGCAAACAAACTCCAGATGCATGTGCCACCTTGTGCATCTGGCTTATGTGGGTTCTGGGGAATCGAGCCTTGAACCAGGGTCCTTTGGCTTCACAGGCAAGCACTTAAGCACTAAGCCATCTCTCCAGGCCTTCAAATATGTTTCTTCTTGAGAGTCTTCTTAGGATTCTTAACTGAGCCAGTTCTTACCCTGGCTGCTCCCTGAGGTTGAGAATCACTGCATACAATCAGAAGAATTACTGCTAGGGGTCAGCTGTACAAAAGACGATGGGGAGGAGCCAAAAAAAAAAAAAGATTCAAACCATAGGCATGACCAGAGCTGTCTTGGCTACTGCTATACCTAGTTACCTTGTCTCCCCCATACTTGTTTCTTCTTCCCAAACTGCCCTCACAGTTCTATTAAATATCAAGCCTGATTAAAGCCAACAAATTATTTAAATTCACAACATAAAGGGCAGGCAAAATAATTTGGTAGTAGAATGGTTGACTGCCTGGCATTTGCAAGGGACTGGGTTTGATCCCAACTCCTGAAACACAATAAAGTTTACAAAACAAAAGTATGGAAGAGTGAGAAGTAAACATTTGGCAGGTCTTTGGGTAAGAAAAGAATGGGCCTGGCTATCTTCCATATCATTTTATTTATGGACATTGGATTTGAATATGTAATTTTCATGCATCTCAAAATATTCTTTTGATTTTGCTTCCCAGACATTTCAAAATGCAAAATCATCCTTGTAGAGTCATATTTGGCCTGTGAGTCAAAGTGTGCCAACCTATGGTCTAGCTTATCACAGCTTATTTGGATGGACAGCTATGGGACAATAGAAAGAAGCAGTCTGAGGAGGCAGGACTCCATTGGTCCTAAGGATAAGTTTCAACCCTTTGTGCCTGCCCCCAGGAATGACTCATTTCTGAGCCTGATCAGATGATGGGTGCTGGATAATCAACATCCAAATGAGGAAGGAGCAGCCCTTGGAAAGGAAGATGGTTCTTTGAAGTCTGATTAAAGGTGTTTTACTTCATGCTTTATGGAAGTAATTTTTAATTATAATTTTAAAATATTTTATTTTTATTTGCTTAGAGAGAGAAAGAGAAAGAGAAAGAATGGGTGCATCAGGGCCTCTAGCCACAGCAAACTAACTCCAGACACATGCAACACCATGTGCATCTGACTTACGTGGTTTCTGGGGAATTCAAACTGGGTCCTTAGGTTTCGCAGGCGAGTGCCTTAAATGCTAAGCCATCTCTCCAGCCTGGAATTTTTTAAAACTTTTTTTTTTTTTTGTTTATTTATTTGAGAGCAACAGACAGAGAGAGAAAGAGGCAGATAGAGAGAGAATGGGTATGCCAGGACCTCCAGCCACTGCAAACGAACTCCAGATGCATGTGCCACTTTGTGTGTCTGGCTTATGTGGGTCCTGGGGAATAGAGCCTCGAACTGGGGTCCTTAGGCACCACAGGCAAGTGCTTAACCACTAAGCCATCTCTCCAGCCTCTATAATTTTAAAAAATAAACTCTATGTATTTGGAGAGAGAGAATGAGAATGAGAATGGGTACACCAGGGTTTCTAACCACTGCCAATGAAATCCAGATAAATGTACCACTTTCTGCATCTGGCTTTACGTGGGTACTGGGGAATTGAGCCCGAGCCATTAGGCTTTGCCGGCAAGCACCTTAACTGCTGAGTCATCTCTCCAGCCCTCTGTACATTTTATTAATGCTTTTTCATTGATGATAAAGAGAAAATAAGCATGGTATAGCTATTATTACATGCCCATACCTATGGTTTGAAAACAGCAAACAAATTGGTCTCCATTCAGGACTCAATGCCAAGTGACATGATGCTAACATTTCCAGAAATGTGCTTCCTTTTCAAAGGAAAAAAATTCCTCCAGAATGTTCACTGGTTTTCCTGTAAAAGATTTCCCAGGGAATCCAGAGGAAATGGAGGTAATTTCCAAGGCCTGGTTCTCCTGCCTCTCATTTTCTATTTTAAAATATGCTTCTGTACTAAATATTTCACTCCTGCTTTGAATAACAGTAGTCTATATATATCTGAGAGGGTGTACACTCTATGGCACAGGAAGTCTGGGCTAGGGATGCTACAGCCAGATGTCTTTAGTGCTTATCTGTTCCCAGTTAGCTTGATCTTGAGCAAGTGATTTAACTACTCTATGCCTCAGTTTCTATAGCTACAAAGAACAGGAATAAGAAATCCCTTCTAGAGTTGCAAGGTTTATATGAATTAAGATAGACACAGTGCTTAGATAAGATCCTCACATGGATCAAAGTGTAAGTGTTAATTATTTTTACTATCATCTACACATGTTCACCAAAGTACCGCAGAATGTGTTTGTGTGTGCTTGAGTACACGTGCAAATGCACACACATCATTTAAATTTGATTTCCAGTTTGATTTCCAGGCTGATGAGACATTTACCCCCCCCCCTTTTTTTTTTTGGCTTTTCAAGGTAGGGTCTCACTCTGGCCCAGGCTGACCTGGAATTAACTACATAGTCTCAGGGTGGCCTTGAACTCAAGGTGATCTTCCTACCTCTGCCTCCCGAGTGCTGGGATTAAAGGCGTGCGCCACCACGCCCAGCTTGACATTAGTCCTTTTTACTGCATTCTCATGAATACTGATTATGATCAATATAGCCTATACCAAATTGAAGGAGAAAATATTATCTTTTTGTTTTGAGAAGATACCTTGTGGTTCTAACGATACTGAACAACCCCTTTCTTTAAATGTTTGCAAACCACTTGCATATATTTTTGAGGGGATGAATTGCCCATTGTCTTTGCTAGCATACGTAGTTTTATTTTTTCTTTTAGATAGGGTTTCCCTGCATAGCCATGGCTGGCCTTGAACTTGCAGTGATCCTCCTGCCTCTGTTTCCCAAGTGCTGGGACCATGGACATGACAATTTAGTGAGCTGGGTGGTTGATGTAATACAGATTTTTTCGTGTGTGCTTTTTTCAAGGTAGGGTCTCACTCTAGTCCAGGATGACTTGCCACTCATTTTTGAACTCACAGTGATCCTCCTACCTCTTCCTCCCAAGTGCTGGGATTAAAGGCGTGAGCCACCACACCTGGCTTAGAGATTGTGTGTGTGTGTGTGTGTGTGTGTGTGTGTGTGTGTGAGAGAGAGAGAGAGAGAGAGAGAGAAAGAGAGAGAGAGAGAGAGGCATGCCAGGGCCTCCAGCCACTGCATGTACCACCTTGTGTGCACGCATGACCTTGTACACGTGTCATCTTATGTGTCTGGCTTATGTGGGATCTGGGTAGTCAAACATGAGTCCTTTGGCATTGTAGGCAAGCACCTTAACCACTAAGCCATCTCTTCAGAGTTCAGAGATTCTTAAACTTTTTCCACTACTAACTCTTTTTTTACATGACCCTATATACATTGGTATATAAACGAGGTATACAAATCAAACATGTAGTAATAATAAATCATAATGAAATTATTTGGTATACATATAATTTTAATCATTTATCAAAGACAAAAGCATATTTGCATACTAATTAGGTGGATATGCTTGTTTATTTTTAAATAATTAAACCTTGACTGAATATTTGATATTACAGGACATATATCTTTAACATTTTTCAGAGTTGATATTTTGATAAATATATGTGTGTGTGTGTATATATATATATATATATATATATATATGTATTTGTGTGTGGCGTATGTGTATGGCATATGCATGTATGTGTACAAATGTGTGTGCCTCATAAGTATGTATATAGGTTAGAGGAAAAGGTCAAGGGTCTTCCTCTGTCATTCTTCCATTTTATTTCTGTGAGACAGAGCTGCTCACTGAACCTGAAGCTGTTTTCAGTTGGTGTGGCTGACCAGCAATCCCTAGGAATTCTTCTTTCTGTATACCTTTCAGAGCTAGGGTTACAGGCATGCATGGCCATATCTAGCTTTTTACATGGGTGCAGGGCTAAAACTCAGGTCCTCATACCTGCTGAGCCATCTCTCTAGTCCCAATATTTTGACTTTATATGTGTTAATACTAAAAATGCAGCTTTGTATAAATTTGTAGTAAAAAAGTGGCTGAAATATGAATTTTCAGAAATTCAATTCAATGATTTTTTTTTTAAATGAAACTCAAGTAAGTGACTCACAGCTTTTTGTTGAGGAAGGGTCTCACTTAAGCCCAGGCTGAACCTGGAACTCACTTTGTAGCCCCAGGTTGGTTAATGACTACCTTACTTCAGCCTCCTGAGTATAAGAATTGAAGACATGAGCCACCATGCCTGGCTCAAACAATAATTTTTTATTTTATTTTATTTTTTTGGTTTTTCGAGGTAGGGTCTCACTCTAGTTCAGGCTGACCTGGAATTCACTATGTAGTCTCAGGGTGGCTTTGAACTCACGGTGATCCTCCTACCACTGCCTCCCGAGTGCTGGAATTAAAGGCATGTGCCACCATGCCTGGCTTCAAACAGTAATTTTTAAACATCAAACATTATGGGGCCAGAGAGATGGCTCAGCTTTTGTGGCACTTGCCTGCAAGGCCTAATGACCCAGGTTTGACTCCCCAGTACCAACGTAAAGCCAAATGCACAGGGTGGCACATGCATGTGGAATTAATTGCAATGGCTGGAGGCCCTGGTATGCCTATTTGCTCTCTCAGCTTGCAAATAAATAAAATATTTAAAAACTGAACATTCTAACACAATACAATCCAAAAAAAAAAAAAACAACCCAATTCCATACTTTCATTCTAAGGAATGATAGTAGGAAAATAGTGAAAGTCCTTGTTTTCTGTAATTAAACTATATGCTTCTATCAAAGCAGAAGGCTTTGTGTGGTAAAAACACAGCAATTCATAATACAGTCTCAAATCTGAGCCAAAGTGTTCCAGGCAACATTTGTTGGCAATGCAAGGTGTGACTGAATGTGTAGTGCAAAGTGCACGTGCTGTGTATTTAGAACCAAGGAAGGATGCAGTGAAGTTGTGTGATGTAACATGGGTGAGTGCTGCCAGCAATACCTTGGATCCATGACACAGTTGATTCTGAGTTAAGTTCTGGTTATTGTATAAACACCTTTTACTGTTGCCAAGCTTTTTCATGACCCCCACATTCAATTATGAGACCCCCATCTAGGACTGCAACCTATAATTTATGAAACTGGGATCAGCTGGGCATGGTGGTCTAATTCCAACACTCAGGAAGTAAAGGTAGGAAGATCAGGAGTTCAAGGTCACCCTTAGCTATATAGCAAGTTAGAGGTCAATCTGGGCTATATGAGATTCTGTTTCAAAGAAAAAACAAGAAGCTGGGATCTAAAGCTCAGACATATTCCTCTCAGTCACATGCATCTAATTGCCAGTGGGAACTGTCTCAAACTGTAATGTGCAAGACACTGAAGTTCTGCTTCATGTGGAGAGGCTACAGGGTCATAGAGATTTGCTCTTTGCTTGCCTATCCCTTTACTACACTAATGTGACGCTCAGTCACCCCTCCAGCTGTTACCTATCACTTTTTTTTTCTTCAAGGCAGGGTCTCACTCTAGCCCAGGTTGATCTGGAATTCACTGTGTAGTCTTAGGAAGGCCTTAAACTCACAGTGATCCTCCTACTTCTGCTTTCCGAGTGCTGGGCTTAAAGGCATGAGCTGCCATGCCTGGCTACCTGTCACTTTAATATAATATAAATATAATGTACTGGTTTTAAACTCTCTTTTGGTTAAGGATGATTTTTTAGGTATACTACAATCCTTGGTGAGCTAAAGGAGTCATGAGTACACAGAACACAAGAGAGACTGAGGTGTATCGGCAATTGATGAAAATCCGTTTTAACTACACTTGCAGGATATGGAGGCTGGCACTCCCCACTGGACATCAGGAGATGGTGTGGAGAACCCCTTCCTATGATGCAACACTGGCTTCCTGTGATGCTATAGGCACTGGAGCTCATATGAGGCTGTGAGTTGAGTTCAGGTAATATATGGTGTGCTTATTCTCACTTCTCATCTCTTTTCTCTTTGCCAGTTATTCAAAACCGCTGGACAGGGGGCCAGTGGCCAGCCAGAAGTTTCTAATTACTCATAAAAATCTGGAAGTGGGGCTGGAGGGATGGTGTAGTGGTTAAAACGCTTGCCTACAAAGCCTGGGGATCTAAGTTCGATTCCCTAGTACCCATGTAAGCCAGATGCACAAGGTGGCGCATGTGTCTGGAGTTCTTTTGCAGTGGCTGGAGGCCCTGGCATGCCCATTCTCTCTGTCTTTTTTTTCTCTCTCTCTCTCAAATAAATAAATAAAATATTAAAAATGTTTTAAAAAATCTGGCAATGAGGCAGCCACCAGCTTCCTGCTTGCTATTTACCCAGGAAAACCTGGGTCAGACACAGGTCCCTTTCCTTCCTCTCTAAGCTGACACCCTGTGCATAGCAGTTCAGTGCAGCAGTACAGGGGATGACCAGGTAAGTTTTGTGTCCTTTCCTTCTGGTACAAGCAGGGCTGCAATGTCTTCTTGCCTTCCATTTATTTGTCCTGTGCTAGGATGATTTAAGTAAAAGTGATGTGCTCCTTGTTCTCAATGAGCTTGTGGTCTGTTTATGGGGAGATAGAATAAGCATACAGATGGTGATAAAATCAGATGGAAAGCTCCAGTGACTACAAGCTGTAACAAAGAGCCACGGAAACCAGTCTATGTAGTTCTGTTAACTCTGAGGAAGTGAGTAAGGGGAAGCCCTGCAGGTGAGGGAGGGAACCAGTGTGAAGAGGCAGGGCCACACCATGCAGGTTATGGGAATAACCTTAAGAGCCACTGAAGTGGGGAGTGATCCAATTGGAAATTCAACTGAGCCCAACCACAGTTGGATTTTTTGAACTCATTTATTTAGAACTAAAATTGAATCAGCCCCCAGTAATAACAAGGCCATTGTCTTAGTCATGGGAAGTTTCTGACAAACTAATTATCCATTTGCAGCCTCAGAAATAATTTCTATAAAGTACTTTAAAAGCAGCTTTTAGGTTGGTTATCATTGTGCATGCTTGTAATTCCAATCTTTGGAAGGTTCATGAGTTCTAGGCCAGTCTGGGCTACACAGTGAGATCCTGTCTCCTCCCCGACAAAAAAAAGGGGGGGGGGACAAAAAGTCCCACTCTTTTTTTAATAATCCTCCTTTATTAAATTAAATTAATTATTATTATTTTGTTGTTTTTTTCGAGGTAGGGTTTCACTATGTACTCTCAGGGTGGCCTTGAACTTTCAGCGATCCTCCTACCTCTGCCTCCTGAGTGCTGGGATTAGAGACATGTGCTACCACGCCTGGCTAAATTAATTTTTAAGGTAGGGTTTCACTATGTACTCTCAGGGTGGCCTTGAACTCATGGTGATCCTCCTACCTCTGCCTCCTGAGTGCTGGGATTAGAGACATGTGCTACCACGCCTGGCTAAATTAATTTTTTTGTTTTGTTTTCAAGGTAGGGTTTCACTATGTACTCTCAGGGTGGCCTTGAACTCATGGTGATCCTCCTACCTCTGCCTCCTGAGTGCTGGGATTAGAGACATGTGCTACCACGCCTGGCTAAATTAATTTTTTTGTTTTGTTTTCAAGGTAGGGTTTCACTATGTACTCTCAGGGTGGCCTTGAACTCATGGTGATCCTCCTACCTCTGCCTCCTGAGTGCTGGGATTAGAGACATGTGCTACCACGCCTGGCTAAATTAATTTTTTTGTTTTGTTTTCAAGGTAGGGTTTCACTATGTACTCTCAGGGTGGCCTTGAACTCATGGTGATCCTCCTACCTCTGCCTCCTGAGTGCTGGGATTAGAGACATGTGCTACCACGCCTGGCTAAATTAATTTTTTTGTTTTGTTTTCAAGGTAGGGTTTCACTATGTACTCTCAGGGTGGCCTTGAACTCATGGTGATCCTCCTACCTCTGCCTCCTGAGTGCTGGGATTAGAGACATGTGCTACCACGCCTGGCTAAATTAATTTTTTTGTTTTGTTTTCAAGGTAGGGTTTCACTATGTACTCTCAGGGTGGCCTTGAACTCATGGTGATCCTCCTACCTCTGCCTCCTGAGTGCTGGGATTAGAGACATGTGCTACCACGCCTGGCTAAATTAATTTTTTTGTTTTGTTTTCAAGGTAGGGTTTCACTATGTACTCTCAGGGTGGCCTTGAACTCATGGTGATCCTCCTACCTCTGCCTCCTGAGTGCTGGGATTAGAGACATGTGCTACCACGCCTGGCTAAATTAATTTTTTTGTTTTGTTTTCAAGGTAGGGTTTCACTATGTACTCTCAGGGTGGCCTTGAACTCATGGTGATCCTCCTACCTCTGCCTCCTGAGTGCTGGGATTAGAGACATGTGCTACCACGCCTGGCTAAATTAATTTTTTTGTTTTGTTTTCAAGGTAGGGTTTCACTATGTACTCTCAGGGTGGCCTTGAACTCATGGTGATCCTCCTACCTCTGCCTCCTGAGTGCTGGGATTAGAGACATGTGCTACCACGCCTGGCTAAATTAATTTTTTTGTTTTGTTTTCAAGGTAGGGTTTCACTATGTACTCTCAGGGTGGCCTTGAACTCATGGTGATCCTCCTACCTCTGCCTCCTGAGTGCTGGGATTAGAGACATGTGCTACCACGCCTGGCTAAATTAATTTTTTTGTTTTGTTTTCAAGGTAGGGTTTCACTATGTACTCTCAGGGTGGCCTTGAACTCATGGTGATCCTCCTACCTCTGCCTCCTGAGTGCTGGGATTAGAGACATGTGCTACCACGCCTGGCTAAATTAATTTTTTTGTTTTGTTTTCAAGGTAGGGTTTCACTATGTACTCTCCAAATAGGTACATCAGGGAGAGGTGTTTTGGGGCTGGCTGGGCTAAAGAGAGTGCAAGGAGGGAAGAGGTGAGAGGGAGTGGAGTGAGGAAGCTGGTAAGTGGGTAAAGAACCTGTTGGGTAGCTATGCAGTCAATAAAGAGACCACAACCCAGGCATGGCGGCACACACCTTTAATCCCAGCACTCGGAAGGCAGAGTTAGGAGGATCACCGTGAGTTCAAGGACACCCTGATGTTACATAGTGAATTCCAGGTCAGCCTGGACTAGAGTGAGACCCTACCTCTAAAAACAAAAGCAAGAGAGAGAGAGAGAGAGGGAGGGAGAGAGACCACAAAACTAGTTAAAATGGATCCTTGCAGCCTTCCATGTGGCTTACCCTCAGCTGGAACTTTTTAAATATTCCTGTTGCTACTGTTCTATTTTCTATTTCTTTGGGTTGTTTCCTGTTTCAAGCTTTCTTTCTTTCTTTTTCTTTTCCCTTTTAGGAACTCTCAATCCATTAAGTTTGTCAAATATCCCAAAACCTCCTGTAAATTCCAGTAGGTCTGGGATGGCAATTCCCACTTCTCTAGAAGATGGTAGGACACTGACAAGGCTTGAATTAGAAAAGCTGAAATGGCTGGGCGTAGTGGCGCACGCCTTTAATCCCAGCACTCGGGAGGCAGAGGTAGGAGGATCACCATTAGTTCAAGGCCACCCTGAGACTACATAGTGAATTCCAGGTCAGCCTGGGCTCAAAACAAACAAACAAACAAACAAACAAACAAACAAAGAAATGCTGAAATGTCTTTAAGTCAAGAAAATAATTAATCTTTTCTTTTGACACTCAGGGGCATATCCACCAGCATCTTCTGGCATTTAAAAAAATATTTAATTAATTTATGTGAGAGAGAGAGAGATACAGAAATAGGCAGGTAGAGAGAGAGAGAGAGAGAGAGAGAGAGAGAGAGGAGCGCCAGGGCCTCCAGCCACTGCAAATGAACTCCAGATGCATGCTCCCCCTTGTGCATCTGGCTTACGTGGGTCCTGGAGAATTAAGCCTCGAACTGGGGTCCTTAGGCTTCACAGGCAAGCGTTTGACTGCTATGCCATCTCTCCAGCCCCTGGCATTTTTTAAAATGGAAATTTTTTTGTAACAGAAGAGACAAAACTTTCAACCCCCTTTTCTCCTGTTCAATTAATTTTGGGAAATCAGAAAGCACTTCCTTTTGACATCTGCTTTTGGGGAGGGAATTAAAAACTTTATTCTTTTACTTCATAGCAAAGTAACCCACATAGAGGTAAAGTTCCTTGACCCAATGCTTCTTTCACACTTATATGAAATTACTTCTATTTTTTTAGTCCTATTTATGCTTGACTCCAATCATTGAGTAACAAGCTTATACTACTCTTATTGGATCTATCAATGTTAGATGTTATCCACTGAAATCTTTCTATGACAGATCTGGGCTTCTTCCATCACTGATAACCTCCTTTTCCTTCGCTTATAATCAGTACTGCCACAGCACTTCTTATCTTGATTACATTAAATAACATCATTATTCTTTCTTTCCCTCCTTTAATTTTTTCAAATTTATTTGCAAACACAGAGAAAGTATGGACACACCAGGGCCCCCTGATACTGCAAATGAACTCCAAATGCCTGCTCCACTCTGTGCATCTGGCTTCATGTGGGTAATGGTGGAACTGAACACAGAGCAGCAGGTTTTGTAAGCAAGAACCCTCAACCACTAAGCCATTTCCCCAATCCTTTTGTGGTTTTTGGAGGCAGGGTCTCATGCTAGTCCAGGCTGACCTAGAACTCACTCTGTAGTCCAGGCTGGCCTTGAACTTACAGTGATCCTCCTGGCTCAGTCTCCTGAGTGCTGGGATTCAAGGTGTGTACCCCCCCACAACACCTAGCTCTAGAAACTGTATTTCATTATTCCCCAGCTTCTAAGGTAAGGACATTTGTATTCCTACTTTCCTTTAGCTTTCTCCTTTCCTTTCTTTTATTTTCCTCACCTTCTGTCCCCACTTTCTTCAGGGGATGGATCCCAGGACCTTAGGCATGCTAGGCAAGTGACCTTGTGCATGGAACCACTAACCTACATCTTCATGCCCCTGTCAGCATTCCCCTACCCAATGTTCACTTCCTGCCATTTGTACTTAATTAGCAAGTGTCTAAACCTGAGGCTCCTTTTGGTCCAGACCAATGTCCTTCATATTCCTATATTGTAATCCCAGCACCCTACCTGACTTTTTTCTTTCTTTTCTTTTCTTTTCTTTTTCTTTCTTTCTTTTTTTTGGTTTTTCGAGGTAGGGTTTCACTCTAGTACAGGCTGACCTGGAATTCACTATGTAGTCTTAGGGTGGCCTCGAACTCACGGAGATCCTCCTACCTCTGCCTCCCAAGTGCTAGGATTAAAGGCGTGTGCCACCACACCTGGCTGACTTTTTTCTTTTTGGTTTTTCGAGGTAGGCTGATCTGGAATTCACTATGTAGTCTCAGACTGGCCTCGAACTCAAGGCGATCTACCTCTACCTCCTCTGCTGGGATTAAAGGCGTGTGCTGCCTGACCTAACTTTTTTTTTTTCAAAACCCAGTCTAACTGACTTTTAATCCATAACAAAAAAACAAAACAAAACAAAACAAAACAACAACAACAAAAAAAAACAACCCAACTAGGAGCTTGGAGCTACAAACTCTTACATTTTATGCATTTTGTAGCCTTTTGCCTGCCAATGAAAGTTCTGAATGAGTACAAAAGAAATTAATGAAGTTTATTATACATTTCATGTACATTAATTTTATTTCATTAAGTGACACACTGAATATACAATAGAGTGATTACATACAAGAAAAGAAGTACTTTGGGGATGACTTATGGAAACCCACTTTACTACTCCATCATTGCAGGCAACCTCTCTGATCAGGGGCTTTCTTGTTTTACCTTTTGCAATGAGTACCATGGTCTTCTCCCCTCTGGGGGGTCTGCTTCTCCTAACTTTGCTTTCCTCCTATTATCTTTTAAGGATTCCTGCTTTTTCTTTGGAGTTTCCTGGATCCTGCCCTTCAGAGAAATGACTGCTAGGTTGAGGGGTCAAGAACAAATTCACTGGGCTGGAGAGATGGTTCAGTGGTTAAGGCACTTGCCTGCAAAGCCAAATGACTTGGGTTTGATTCCCTAGTACCCATGTAAAGCCAGACGCACAACGAGGGGCATGCACCTGGAGTTAATTTATGGGGCTGGAGGCCTGGCATGCCCATTCTCTGTCTCTTTCTCTCTCTCTCTTTGCAAATAAATAAAAAAAAATTTTTAAAGAATAAATTCAGCTGGGCATGGTGGTGCATGCCTTTAATCACAGCACTCAGGAGGCAGAGGTAGGAGGATTGCCATGAATTCGAAGCCACCCTGAGATACATAGTGAATTCCAAGTCAGCCTGGGCTAGAGTGAGACCCTACCTCGAAAAAAATAAACAAAAAACCTCAAACCAAAAAAACCCTAAAAACCAAAAACCAAAAACAAAAAACAAAAAAAAAAAAAAAAAAGAAGAAAAGAAAAAAGAAAAAGAAAAAGAATAAATTCGTCATGCAGAGTCCAGAACTTTCCAGGATGATTTTCTGCTCACCCTCTATGACCATCTATCCATGGTGGTCAGCATACCCATGGCCCCAGGAAAGAAAACAGGACTTTTTGAAAAATAGGTTCTTACTATGTATATTATCAGATGTAGCTTTTTGTTTAGTCAATCGATGCCCTACTATTAGGATATGACTACAGTGAACTTGCAAAAACAAAGCTGACCAAAACCTCAAAACCACAAGAAGCCTTCCTTTTTACCCACCAAGGGAATCCACTAATAGAACTTGAGAATCAAACTACAATAAAATGAGCTCATTCTTCGGTAGATCAGGGTGAGTCACAGAGATGGAAGAGGAAGCATGTCAAAGTACTCGTCTTTCTACAGAACATTGCACTACTTTCAAGTCTGTTCTTCCATTCTATTTGTTATTCAGGTTCCAAGCCCTCTGATTGATGGCAAGAATTTAAACCACAAGGCTCTATATTTAAAGGCACCAGGGCCACCCAACCTAGGATAGATGTAACAAAAGAGCAGATTTAGAAATCTGCATGTTACCTGCCACGGCTTTCTGAGGACAGTTGTGAATTTCTAAGTCTAATCTTATAATGTATTCTGTAATACACAGCGAAACCATGTCACATACTGCTCACAATACTAAAACCATCCAAATTGGATTAAAGGATATTTTGGTAGTCCGTGTGCCCAAGAAAATGGGCTTTGGAGATAACATTTTTTTTGTTTTGTTTTATTTTGTTTTTTGAGTTAAAGTCTTGCTATGTAGTTCAGGCTGGCCTCAAACTTAGGATTTTTCTGCCTCAGCATCCTGACTGCTGGGACTATAGGTGTGCACCATCATGCCTGACAATACACACAATTTCTTTTTTTTTTTTTTTTTTTTGGTTTTGCGAGGTAGGGTCTCACTGGTCCAGGCTGACCTGGAATTCACTATGGAGTCTCAGGGTGGCCTCGAACTCTCGGTGATCCTTCTGACCTCTGCCTTAAGAAATTGCTGGGATTGGTGGCGTGCGCCTTTAACCCAGCACCGGCCAATTTCTTAATTTAACATCAGCTTTGATTTCCTACTGCTTCTCTTTCAAAGTGGGTAAGTAGCTGGGCGTGAGACCCTACCTCGAAAAACAAACAAACAAAAAGAGGTTTAAGTGATCCTGAGTGGAAGTAACAGGAGGTATTTAGAAACTCATTAAGGCTGGTCAGGGTTCAGATGTTTTTTATCCCTTGTCTTTTGCTGAAGGTATACCTCCTCCTTGGAGTCTCCTCTTCTGAAGAGATGGCTATCATTTAATAACAGCAATGCTGTTCAGAGGACAGTCATGCAGAATAATGCCTATGAGTTTCTACTAGTGATTTTAATATAGTCTAGGGGCTGGAGCGATGACTCAGCAGTTAAATGTTCTTGCTTGCAAAGCCTGAAGGCCCAGGTTCGACAACTCAGCACCCATGTAAAGCCAGATGCACAAAGTGGCACATGTGTCTGGAGTATGTTTGCAGTGGCTAGAGGCCTTGCCATACCCATCCTCACACTGTCTCTCTCTCGATAACAATAAAAATATAAACAAATAAGCTAGGCGTGCACATGCCTTTCATCCCAGCACTTGGGAGGCTTTTCAGGCAAATGCCTTAACCACTAAGCCATCCCTCCAGTCTTAGAGCTGGTTTTCTTGAATTTGCCCATTATGAAAAATTAAACCTATGAATTTATAATCATAATCAGAACAGAGTGAGAGTAATATCCCCTAAAATTTTTTTTTTGTGGTAGGGTCTTACTGTAGCCTAGGCTGACCTGACACTCACTCTGTAGTCCCAGGCTGGCTTTGAACTCACAGTGATCCTCCTACCTCTGCCTCCTGAGTTGGTATTAAAGGCATGCACTACCATGCCTGGCCTCCCCCCCCCTTTTTTTTTTTTTGTTGGTTTTTCAAGGTAGAGTCTTGCTCTAGCCCAGGCTGACCTGGAATTCACTCTGTATTCTCAGGGTGGCCTTGAACTCATAGCAATTCTACCACCTCAGCCTCCCAAATGCTGGGATTATAGGCATGCGCTACTTTGCCTGGCCTCCTCTCTCAAGAGGTATGGACGAAGGAAGGGAGGAAGAGAGAGAGGAGAGAGGAGAGAGGGGAGGGAGGGAGGGAGGGGGAGAGAGAGAGAGAGAGAGAGAGAGAGAGAGAGAGAGAGAGAGAGAGAGAATGGGCATGCCAGGGCCTAGCTGCTGCAAACAAACTTCAGACGCATGTACCATCTTGTGCACCTGGCTTATGTAGGTCCTGGGGAAGTGAACCTAGGTCCTTTGGCTTTACAGGCAAGTGCCTTAATCACTAAGCCATTTCTCCAGCCCTCTTTTCTCAATATTTGAACAACCACGTGATTTGAACTAATTTAATGAACAGTATATATACTGTTGCAGTCAGGTTCGCATTGCTGGTAGAAATCATCCAACCAAGAGCAACTTTTGGGAAAAAAGAGAGATTTATTTTGGCTTACAGGCTCAAGGGGCAAGCTCCATGATGGCAGGGGAAAATGATGGCAAGAGCAGAGGGTGGACATCACCTCCTCACCAATATCAGATGGACAACAGGAACAGGAGAGTGTGCCCAACACTGGCAAGGGGGAACTGGCTATAAGACCCATAAGCCTGCCCCCAATAATACACTGCCTCCACGAGGCATTAATTCCCAAATCTCCATTAGCTGGCAATCTAGCATTCAGAAGTTTAGGGGGGACACTTGAATCAAATCACCACATTCCGCCCCTGGCCCCCATAAATTGATAACCACACATGATATAAAATATGATGCATTCATCCAACTTTAAAAGTCCTCATTATTTTTATCAATCCCAATGATGTTCAAACATCTCCATAATCCAAGGTCTTTTAACTGAGCCATAATATCAAAAATAACCCCCAAATGCCACAATGGCACAGAATACACATTCACACTGCAAAAGATGGCATTGGGCATAGCAAAGAAATATTCAACCAATACAAGATTTAAAACAACCAGGGCAAACATCAAACTCTGTAGCTCCAAGTCTAAAAACTCTAGTCAGTGACAAATCTCCAAGTCCCATAATTCTAACCAGCAACAAGTCTCTGGAGTTCTAATTCTACCCCTCCAGCTAGGCTATTCACAGTCCTGGAAAACTTTATCTGGGTCTGGCCAGCTTTCCTTAGCAGCTGTCTAGTGGTCCCGGCATCTCCGCTGGGTCTCCATGCAGGCAATCCAGCAAACTTACTTCACACTGCCCATGGTCGTTTCCAAAATACAAGATCATGTTGCAAATTCAATGACCCTTTCTTTCCTGCTTTTCTATACTCCATAATACCAAGTGGAGTGCCAGTTTGTTAATCCAGGGGGCAATAAAGCAGACATTGAACAACAGGACACTCCTTGAATATTCAGGCCCCTTCAAAAGACTGCATTCATCCTGTTGTCCCAATGCAGGTCAGCTGGCCCAATGTCAATGGTTGTAATCTCTCATATAATTGCAGCTAAATGGGCAGAAGTTTCAGCCCAAAGATTTCATTTCTGTGCCATATCCATATACTCACACCAGTCCATTTCTACACAAAGCAACCCTGCACAAATTCTCAGGACATGTGTGACAAATTCTCAGTCACACAAACTACTTCAAGCCCATTTCAGGCAAAGCTCTTTCTCATCCTCATAAGCCAAACCTCACAGTTCATAGTTCTTACTGCATTCAGATCTTTCAACTCTCACCAAAATAGTCCATCAAGCTGTACTTACAGCAATGCAAAGCATCTCTTAGGCCAAGGCTTCAAATCCTTCCACATTCCTCTTGAAAATCAGCTCCAAAAGGCCAAAGCCACACAGTCAGGTGTCTAGCAGAAATGGCACTCTCAGTACCAACTTTTTTGTTGCAATCAGGTTTGCATTGCTGGTAGAAATCACCCAATCAAGAGCAGTTTGTGGGGAAAATGAGGTTTATTTTTGCTTATAGACTCAAGGGGCAAGCTCCATGATGGCAGGGGAAAAGGATGGCATGAGCAGAGAGGGTGGGCATCACCCCCTGGCCAACATCAGGTGGACAACAGGAACAGGAGAGTATGCCTAACACTGGAAAGGGGAAACTAGCTATAATATCCATAAGCCCGCTCCCAATAATACACTGCCTCCAAATGGTGTTAATTCCCAAATCTCCATCAGCTGGGAACCTAGCAATCACAAGTTTACAGGGGACACCTGAATCAAACCACCATATATACCAAAGGTCAATGTTACTACAGTTCTATAGAGCAGCACTATTATGCTTTCTTGGGTTTTTCATTCAGGCTGGCCTTAAACTTGTGGCAATCCTTTGGCCTCAGCCTCCAAAGGGCTGGGTTACAGGTGTGAGTAATTCATGCCAGGCTGTTTTTTCTTTTCTCTCTCTCTCTCTCCATTTATTTATTTGGCTTTTCGAGACAGGGTCTCACATAGCCTAGGCTGGCTTTGAACTAGTTAGGTAGTCAATGATGGCCTTGAACTCCTGATCACTAAAGGCTAATAGCTTAAAGATCATAATGAAGTTCCAATTTTTGTATGTCATTTGGCTTTTATCCCCAATACTTTCCTAAAAAGCACTTTCAAAGGCTACTAAGCTTCCTTTCAGGCTGAAGTATCTGACCATGCTCTCCTCTTCCTCTTCTTTTTTAAAAAAGATTACAATTATTATTTGTTTTTGACATTCTCTCTCTCTCTTTTGGTAGGGTCTTGCACTAACCCAGGCTGAACGGGAACTCACTCTGTAGTCTCAGGCTGGTCTAGAATTCATGGTGATCCTCCTATCTCTGCCTTCCTAGTGCTGGGATTAAAGGTGTGTGCCACCACACCGGGTTTATTTTTGACATTTTCATACATGTATAATGTGCTTTGATTTTATTTCCCCCATTACCCTCTTTACTGTGCAGCAATATTGGCACATTCTCAGGGGACAGCACTGGTCCATGCCTGCTCCAAAGTGGCTACTGAGAATTCCACTGACAACTTCCAAGTGACATGAAGGCAGTTCTCTGAATCAGGACAAGGAAGCTAGAAAGTCTCTTGTGGGAATCATTTTCTACTCTCCATCCTCCTTTTACATTTTAACCATATCCCCTCCTAACACTCCTTTTCTTCCCTGTTAATGCCCCTCCTACTTTTATGTGTCTCTTTTTAAATCCATGCACTTAAATTAGGGTTGCTTGCATGATCATTGGTAGAAAATTATTTACCATCGAAAGGGTAACATCACTGATGAAACTCTTTCCTCCCAACAACCACTAGCTGCCATTAGCTACTCTAGGAAGCGTGGGGTCTCATGTATCTTTCCCCCATTAAAAATGAAGCACTGGGTTGGAGAGGTGGCTTAGCAGTTAAGGTGCTTGTCTGCGAAGCCTAATGTCCCATGTTTGAGTCTCCAGATCCCAAGTAAATATAAGGTGATGCTTGCACATGGTGATGCATGCACAAGGTCCAGCAAGGCTCATCTCCACAACTTTCTACAACAGTGCCGCCAGTTGGGGATTAAGTATTCAAGTAGATGAGATTATGGTGGGGGGTAATTTATATTCAAACCACCAAGAATGTCATTGCTATTTCACATAGCAGGTTGTATTTTCCGATCTACTAATTTTTGACTGGATGCTAGACACTTAATTTTATCTACTTGGGTGTCAGACAATTTTGTATTCCTATAAATATTTTTGAGCTTTTTATGAGTCGTCGTTAAGTTACTTGGAAATAATTTAATTCTTTTCGGTCTTGCTCTAAAGATTTGTTAGAGGACAGCAGAGAGGTGTTCAGTCTAGGTGTTCAGCCAATTGTTCACTAATAAAGCACATACTTTCTGAATATTATAATTAATGTCCCATCAGGTTTTCACTTTCTGGGTGTGCTAGGCATTAGTAGCGCTCATCTTTGTGAATTATCCTTTCTTTATCTTTGGGCAGTTTCCTTATATACTTGTGCTAATCATCATTCAGTTGTTTAGTCAAGAGGAACCTGTGCAGACCTTCAGAGTTCCTTCTTTGTGCATTTCTGCTTTCTGTTAGGGTCTTGCAAACTGTAGTCACCTTGATCTCCCAAGCTTACCAGGTTCTGCTATGGCCCCCTCTCTGTGTCATGCATGGCCTGGATACTCACAAGGCTGGAAGCTGGGGCAACTGTGGTGCTGCTCTCATTTTTCTGTTTTCAGGGACCATTGTCTTTCACTGCCTGATATCCAATGTCTTGAAAACCATTGCTTTATGCAGTTTTTCTTTTTGGTTGTATTACTTCATCTTGGATAAAAGTCAATTTTTAAAAATTACTTATTTAGGGCTGGAGAGATGACTTAGCAGTTAAGGTGCTTGCCTGCAAAGCCAAAGGACCCAGGTTCAGTTCCCCCAGGTCTCACATAAGCCAGATGTACAAGGTAGCACATGTGTCTGGAGTTTGTTTGCAGTGGCTAGAGGCCCTGATACACCCATTCTCTCTGTCTCTATCTGCTTCCTTCTCTCTCTCTATAAAAAAAAAAAAAAAATCCAGGCATGGTTGCTCACACCTTTAATTCCAGCATTCAGGTGGCTGAGGTAGGAGGATCCCTGTGAGTTTGAGGCCAGCCTGAGACTAATTCCAGGTTAGCCTGGGATGGAGTGAGCCCCTACCTTGAAAAGCCAAAAAAAAAAATAAAAATTATTTACTTAGGGGTATGTGTGTGTTTGTGTGCATACATGCATGCTTGCCATCACAAATGAACATACCAGATGCATGTACCACTTTTTGCATTTGGCTTTATGTGACTGTTTGGCAATCGAATCTGGGCTGGCAGGCACCGCTGAGCCATTTCCCCAGCCCCTAAAAGTCTAATTTTGAAACACAGAGATCTCCTTTAAAGCTAGTACAAATATAACCTTCTTTTTTTTAGGGTGGGAGAAACTATTTTGGCTTACAAACTCAAGGGGAAGCTCCATGATGGCAGGGGAAAACAATGGCATGAGCAGAGGGTGGACATCACCCCCTGGCCAATATAAGGTGGACAACAGCCACAGGAGAGTGTGCCAAACACTGGCAAAGGGAAACTGGCTATAATACCCATAAGCCTGCCCCCAACAATACACTGCCTCCAGGAGGCGTTAATTCCCAAATCTCCATCAGCTGGGAACCTGGCACTCAGAACACCTAAGTTTATGGGGGACACCCGAATCAAACCACCGCATCAGGATAGCATTATCTCTCCGGCCAGTGTGGGACACCTAGTCACCTAGTAGATGGGCTGTAAATATTGAATGACGAACAATGCCAATTGCATTTTCACTGCATGGACTCAGCTTGTAGGAAGGTGCAGCTTATAAACAGGACATGTCCATCAACACATGGCATTTTTGCTTTGCATGCAATTACCCATTGTCTTTCCAACGGCACAGTTGTACCACCTGGGAGCTCTTCACCATGCAGATTCCTGGGCAGAACCCGAGATGCACAGTTTTACCTAGCAATATAACCCTCTTTGATGATTTGCTCCAGTTCTCCCTATCATTCTCAGCCCTGTCTAAAGGTGTACTCTGACCCTGGTGCTTTAAGTCTCCTTCATTATATTTCTTCTTCTTTAAACATTTTAGTTATCTATTCTATTTATTTATTTGAGACACAGAGAGAGAGAGAGAGATCGAGAGAGAGAGAGAGATTGAGAATGGATGTGCCAGGGCCTCCAGCCACCATAAACAAACTCCAGACACATGCGCCCCCTTGTGCAACTGGCTTATGTGGGGCCTGGAAAATCAAACCTGGGTCCTTAGGCTTTGCAGGCATATGCCTTAACCACTAAGCCATCCTCCAGCCTTTCTTCTTTTATTAAAGGCAAACTTACTATGTTTATGCTTTGCCCCTTGATAGACCATACTAGATGGAAGAGGTTGCACTAAGCCATCCTCCAGCCTTTCTTCTTTTATTAAAGGCAAACTTACTATGTTTATGCTTTGCCCCTTGATAGACCATACTAGATGGAAGAGGTTGGTTTCTGTATTCCCAGGTATTATGACAAAGTCTGATATGTGACTGAAGTGGTAAAAATATGTAAATACATATTGACATATTTGACAATAACATTTGATATATGAAATAAATTTATAAATATAAATGTAATATCAGTAACATACATACATATTTTCCTTGTTTCTGTGGTGCTTGCTAACCAATACTAACTTTTTTTTTTTTTGGTTTTGCAAGGTAGGGTCTCACTCTGGTCCAGGCTGACCTGGAATTAACTATGTAGTCTCAGGGTGGCCTTGAACTCTCGGCGATCCTCCTACCTCTGCCTCCCGAGTGCTGGGATTAAAGGCGTGCGCCACCACGCCCGGCCCAATACTAACTTTTATTTCATGTTTCATCATCTAATTTTTTTAAAGATTTTATCTTCATTTACTTATTTATTAGAGAGAGAGAGAGAGAGAATGGGCATACCAGGGCCTCTAGCCACTGCAAACGAACTCCAGATGCATGTGTTACCATGTGCATCTGGCTTACATGGGACCTGGAGAATCAAACCTGGGTCCTTAGGCTTCACAGGAATGCACCTTAACTATTAAGCCATCTCTCCAGCTCCATCTAAAATATTTTTGTGTTTTTTTTTTGGCTTTTGTTTCAGTTAAGTTTAATATGAATAAAAACAGTGTATACATGAGGTGGTTGGGGAGAATGGAAAGGACAGGCTCAGATTAAGGGATGTGGCACATACCAGGAGGTTGACATCCCCAGTGATCTCCTATCTTTCCTGGCCTGGCCCCTGGACAGACCTTCTATGGATAGCTGCATGCGTCTATCCCTAGGTGACCAGAGAGGACAGTGTGAAACAGCTAGCCACCTACCTCACCCCCTTCAACTATGAAGGCAAATACTAATATGCTCCGGGACATAGCCCCACCTTGCTGGCCAGCTGCAGATGCTAGCTCTATTGCAAAGGCCTGGTTAAAGATATCATAAGCAACTTTCTCCATGTCCCTGGAGTCAGTGATGTTGGCACTGGGGCTGTGTCCTGGAAGAAGATTAGATGTGCCCACATCAATCAGTGTTACTCACTGGCTTCAGATAAAATTTTCACCTAAATTAGAGTGACTGTGTCAGTGCTGGAGCCAGGCATTAGTCCCTTGGGGCCTGGGGTCATTAGATGAAATACTCTTCCTTCTCTCTGCCCTTGGCTGAGTCACTCTCCATCTGGAGGATGGCACTGGGCTCGCCTTCTGCAGGTTCATAGGTGACATAGCTGCCTTTGTTCTTGTACAGGTAAAAGAAGATCAAGGTCACGACTGAGAGCAGAGTGAGGAAGACCACGGTTATAACAACTGCAATGAGGTCTGTGCTGGCTTCTTCAGCTTCTGGGGACACAGTCTCAGTGGCCTGCAAAATTGGGGTGGTCAGCAGTTCTTGGGGAGTGGGGGGGGAAGTACTAGGCAAACCTTGGGTTGAAGAGATGACTCAATGGACAAAACACTTGCCACACAACTCTTAAGTGCTTGAGTTCAAATCTCCAGACTCCGTGAAAAGTATTCCGTAATCACAGTGCACCTCTAGGAGAAGGCATGGTCAAGAGGCCGGTCATCCTGCTATGGACAGAGTTTCTTCACGGGGGGGGGGTTTGCTCCAATGCTGCTCCCTCCATGCATCCCTTTGAACTCGGCGGGGTGGGGGGCAGGAACAGCGGAGATTGGCCTAGCCACACACACACCCAGGAACCCTGCGAGCCCTACGGGAGCCTGCCGAGAACCCTTTGTTGTTATTTTTGAGGTTTTGGTCTCACTCTATTCCAGGCTGACCTGGAATTCATTCTGTACTCTCAGGCTAGCCTTGAATTCACAGAGATCCTCCTGCCTCTGCCTCCCAAGTATTAGGATTAAAGGTGTGCACCACCATGCCTGGCCTAAGTAATTTTTAAGTGTACACAATTTGGTGGAATTAAGTATATTCAAATTATTGTGAAACAGATTTTCAGAACTTTTTCAGCCTGTAAACAGAAATATATGTATTTTTAAAGGTTTTACAAAAAACTTTTTTTTTTTTTTTTTTTTTGGAGAGAGACAGAGAGAGAGGGAGAGGGAGACAGAGATGGGAGCGCCAGCAGCCTCTCAGCTGCTGCAAATGAAATCCAGATGCATGCGCCCCCTTGTGGTCAAGTGTGGCATTGTGCCCTTGCATCACTTTGCATCTGGCTAAACGTGGGACCTGGAGATTGGAACCGCTAGAGATTGGAACCAGTGTTCTTAGGCTTAGGAGGCAGGCACCTTAATCGCTAAGCCATCTCTCCAGCTCCCAAAAAACTTTTATGAGTGTGGGGGAGGGGGGAGAACTGGCACACCAGGGCTTTTAGCCACTGCAATCAAACTCTAAATGTGTGTACCACCTTGTGCACATGTGTCATCTGTGCATTTGGCTTATGTGGGTTCTGGGGAGTCAAACCTGGGTCCTTAGTCTTTGCAAACAAGTGTTTTAACTGCTAAGTCATCTCTTTAGCCCCCAGAAATATATGTATGTTTAAAAATGAATGATGCTGCTGGTGGTGGAACACATCTTTAATCCCAGCTGAAGTAGGGAGTTTGCAACCAGCATGGGGCTAAAAAGTGTATTGTATAGGTCAGCCTGGCTAGAGGGAAATTCTGCTTCAAGAAACAAATGAAAACAAAACAAAACAAAAAAACAAAAACAAAAGTGTATTTACAAAAATGAATGAACAGGGGAACTACAAAGGTGGCTCAAAGATAGAGAGCACTTCCTGTACAAGCATGAAGGCCTAAGGAGGATGGAAAGACCACTTTGCTCAAGTTTGGTCCCCAGGACCCACCTGTAATCCAATTCTCACAGGGAAGCAGAGAACCAAGAGTCACTGGAGCTCATGAAAAAATGGCAAGCCCTGGGATCAGTGGAAGACTCTGGATTAAGTAAGAATTGTCAGAAGAGCAGTGGAGTGAGACAGTCAACATTTCACTCTGGCCACCATAAGTGAGTGCACTCTGCAACTGCATGGGAGAGCCACGCCAAACCGGATCAGGCAGATCAAGAAAACTACACTCATCTGAGGAAGAGAGCAGAATATTTTCTCCGGGAAATAGCGGAAAAGCAAAAGACAGCCAGAAACCCACTGTGGAGAGAGCAGGCCCCGGCAGCAGCTCGGCCCCGCAGCAGCCCCACGGCCTGGCTCCCCAGCCGCGGGCTCCCCAGCCGCGGACTCCCCCAGCCCAGCTCCCCAGCCGGGCGCGGGCTCCCCATCCGCGGGCTCCCCATCCGTGGGCTCCCAGCGGCTTCGCTCCACCCCAAGAGCACCCCAGCAACTCCACTTCACTCAGCCGGCTCCCCGAACGGATCGGGCGCCAAGACTCCAACCTCGATCCAAAGCTGCCAACCAGATCAGCTAAGCCCCGCTGAGCTTCCGCTGCAAACGCCGCCTGAACAAACAAAAAAAAAAAAGGGACTTTTCAACCTCATCAGTCTCCTCACAGAGCCCAGAAATCAAAGAAAAATCTGGAGCTACTGAAAGAGACACACACCGTGAGTTGCTGCAGGCTTCCTGAACTCGCCCATCCCCAATCATCAGTTCCCAGGGAATTGGTAGAATCGAACAACAACCAGTGGCAAATTTGAACCACATCGTCAACACCGGCCCCAGCTGACCTGACCCAAGCTCCACAGCCCAGGTAACGAGGTGGGCACCCAGCATTGGTGAGTTTAAAAGCCACACCAAAAGATAACAAAGGCCTGCATTGGAAGTGCTAACCACTCTTTCCAGGTCAAGGCAGGGTATGTATTACATATTTGTGGGTGGCTTTACCATTTTCAAATAAGCTGAATGTGAGGGGTTGAATATTGCTATCTGTACTACTTATAGATTTAAAGGGCCTTTATCTTTTGCTTCAGTTATTATTGAGGACAGGGTCTGATTCCCAAGCTGACAGGACTAAGGGAGTGGACCATCACATGCCCTTAGGGATTTTAACCCTATAGGACTGGTTGTCTCAATTCTCACACTTGTATACTCTGTGTTCATGTCAATTGAATGTGTATTTTGCTCTGTTGAAGTTTAGAACTTGCCTCGAAATTGTTCCACCAGTCCACTACAATAATTGCTTAACAAGCAAACTCAACAGCTAGGAGTACTTCTACTTAAGTACAAGTGCTACACTTGACACCTTAAACTCATATCCTAAAATAATATAAAGGTGGATCACAACACCTAAGAACACTGAAGATAAATAGGAAACCTAAGCATCAAAGCAATCCAGGATGCAAAAGTCACTACATTATAATACAAGAAACACAAAGAATCAAGACAATGCAATCCCACCAAAAATTGCAAATCCATCAGATAGGTCCAACAATGAGACTGTTTTAGATGAAATTCCTGACAAAGATTTCAAGGGAATGATGATATCTATGCTCAAAGAAATGAAAGAAGAAATGAAAGCAATCTGAGAAGAAAACAAAGGAATTAGAGAAGAAAACAAACTGTTGAAGGAGATTACAGAGAAACAGTTTAATGAAATAAAAAGGTCATTAGAGGACATGAACAAGGAAATAGAACTACTGAAGAAAAACCAGGCTGAAATCTTAACCCTGAAGAACACAGTCAGTGAAATAAAAACTCTGTGGAAAGTCTCACTAGTAGAATGGATGAAGGAGAGGACAGAATATCTAAACTAGAAGATGAGGTGGCAGATCTATCACAGTCCAACAAAGAGAAAGACAAGCTAATAGAAAGGTATGAATGGGAACTCCAAGACATGAGGGACACTATGAAAAGATCAAACATAAGAATTCAAGGTATAGCAGAAGGGGAAGAATTTCAATCCAGAGGCTTAGTAGGTGTTTTCCATAAAATCATAGAAGAAAATTTTCCCCAAATTGGGAAAGAAATGCCAATGCAGATACAAGAAGCATTTAGAACACCAAACAGACAAAACCTAGAAAGATCCTCTTCTCGCCATGTTATAATTAAACTACTAAATACACAAACCAAAGAAAGTATACTGAAAGCAGTTAGAGAGAAAAAGCAAATGACATTTAAGGGGAAACCCATCAGGGTCACAGCAGATTACTCAACACAAACCCTAAAAGCCAGGAGGGCCTGGAGTGATGTATTCCAAGTTCTGAAAGATAAAAACTGTCAACCAAGATTACTTTATCCTGCAAAGCTTTCTATCCAAATTGATGGAGAAATAAGGACATTCCACAACAAAGACAGGCTAAAGGAATTTATGACAACTAAGCCAGCTCTACAGAAAATACTTGCAGGAATCATTCATGCTGAAGAAAAAGCAAAACACACACAGCAGGAAATAGGAAAAAGAAATCATATTCAACAGTTAGAACAAGTGAGTAAAACGAAAACCAGGAAGAACTACAAAACAAGAAAAATGGACAGATCAAATACATATCTTTCAATAATAACTCTTAATATCAATGGCCTCAATGCCCCAATCAAAAGACATAGACTTGCAGACTGGATTAAAAAGCAGGATCCTACCATCTGTTGCCTTCAGGAAACTCACATCCGATTAAAAGATAGAAACATTCTTAGGGTGAAAGGCTGGAAAAAGATATATCAAGCAAATGGACCTAGAAAACAAGCAGGGGTTGCCATTCTAATTTCTGACAGGATAGACTTCAAACCAACATTAGTGAGGAGAGATAAAGCAGGTCACTTTATACTGATTAAAGGAACACTCCAACAGGAGGATATCACAATCCTAAACATTTATGCTCCCAACACGGGGGCCCCAATTACATCAAACAAACACTATCGGACTTAAGGTCAGAGATAACACCTAACACAATAGTAGTGGGTGACTTCATTACTTGACAGGTCTACCCAACAAAAAATAAACAGAGAAACAACTGCATTAAATGATATCATGGAACAAATGGACCTAACAGATATATACAGAATATTCCATCCAAATACTGCAGAATATACATTCTTCTCAGCAGCACATGGGTCATTCTCTAAAATAGACCATATGATAGGACACAAATCAAATCTCAACAAATACAGGAAAATTGAAATAATCCCTTGTATGCTATCTGACCACAATGGGATTAAACTGCAAATCAACAACAAGAAAAACTACAGAGCATACAGAAATTCATGGAGACTAAACAGTACATTATTGAATGACGCATGGGTCATTGAAGAAATTAAGAAGGAAATCAAGAAATTCATAGAATCAAATGATGATGAGAATACAACATACCAAAACCTGTGGGACACAATGAAGGCAGTCCTACGAGGGAAATTTATAGCTCTAAGTGCCTATATTAAGAAACTAGAGAGTTCACAACTAAACAATTTAATGCTTCACCTTAAGGCCTTGGAAAGAGAAGAACAAGGCAAACCAAAAATCAGTAGACGGGAAGAAATAATAAAGGTTAGGGCAGAAATTAATGAAATGGAAACCAAAAAAACAATCAAAAAAATCAATGAAACAAAGAGTTGGTTCTTTGAAAGGATTAACAAGATTGACAAACCCTTAGCAAATCTGACCAAAAGAAAGAGAGAAGAGACAAAAATTGATAAAATTAGAGATGAAAAAGGCAACATCACAACAGATACCAAAGAAATTCAGAAAATCATATGGACATACTTTAAGAATATATATGCCTCTAAGTTTGAAAACCTGAAAGAAATGGATGATTTCCTTGATTTATATGACCTACCAAAATTAAATCAAGATGAGATAAACCATTTAAATAGACCTATAACAACCACAGAGATCCAAGCAGTCATAAAAAGTCTCCCAATTAAAAAAGCCCAGGCCCAGATGGATTCACTACTGAATTTTACCAGACATTCCTGGAAGATCTAACACCAATGCTTCTCAAACTTTTCCATAAAATAGAAGAGGAAGGAATTCTACCGAAATCCTTCTATGAAGCCAGCATCACCCTGATACCCAAACCGGACAAAGACAGATCAAAAAAGAAAACTATAGACCAATCTCCCTCATGAACATAGATGCAAAAATTCTCAACAAAATACTGGCAAAACAGAATACAAGAATATATCAGAAAGATTATTCACCCTGACCAAGTAGGCTTTATCCCAGAGATGCAGGGATGGTTCAACATACGCAAATCCATAAATGTAATACACCATATAAATGGTCTGAAGGACAAAAATCACATGGTCATCTCAATAGATGCAGAAAAGGCATTTGACAAAATCCAACACCCCTTCATGGTGAAAGTACTACAGAAACTTGGAATAGAAGGAACATATCTCAACATAATAAAAGCTATTTATGACAAACCTACAGCCAACATAATACTTAATGGGGAAAAACTTGAAGCTTTTCCTCTAAATTCAGGAACAAGACAAGGGTGTCCACTTTCTCCACTATTATTTAATATAGTATTGGAAGTCTTAGCCATAGCAATAAGGCAAGAGGCACTCATAAAGGGGATACAAATCGGAAAGGAAGAGGTCAAATTATCATTATTTGCAGATGATATGATTCTATACATAACAGATCCTAAGGACTCTACCAGCAAATTATTAGAGCTGATAAACACTTTTAGCAATGTAGCAGGATACAAAATAAACACACAGAAATCAGTAGCTTTTCTATACACTAACAACAAACATGCAGAGGATGAAATCAGGGAATCTCTCCCATTCACAATTGCCTCAAAAAAAAATAAAATACCTTGGAATAAACTTAACCAAGGAAGTGAAGGATCTCTACAATGAGAACTATAAAAAACTCGAGCGACAAATTGCAGAAGACACAAGGAAATGGAAAGACATTCCATGCTCCTGGATTGGAAGAATCAATATAGTGAAAATGTCAATCTTACCAAAAGCAATCTACACATTTAATGCGATCCCCATTAAAATCCCAATAGCATTCTTCACAGAAATAGAAAAACAATACTAAAATTCATCTGGAAACACAAAAACCTCGAATAGCCAAAACAATTTTGCATAACAAAAATCAGGCAGGTGGTATAACCATACCCGATTTTAAGTTATACTACAAAGCCATAAGTAACAAAAACAGCATGGTACTGGCACAAGGACAGACAGGTAGATCAATGGAACAGAATAGAAGACCCAAATATTAATCCAGACAGCTACAGCTACCTGATTTTTGACAAAAACGCCAAAAATACTCATTGAGAAAAGATAGCCTCTTTAACAAGTGGTGCTGGGAAAATTGGACATCTGTTTGTAAAAGGATAAACATAGATCCTTGTCTCTCTCCTTGCACAAGAATCAAGTCCATATGGATCAGGGACCTTAATATCAGACCTGAAACTCTGAAAATGCTAGAGGAAAAAGTAGGGGAAACTCTTCAAAATATTGGAATAGGCAAGGACTTTCTGAATATAACTCCAATTGCTCAGAGAATAAAAGCACTAATCAACCACTGGGACCTTATAAAATTACAAAGCTTTTGTACAGCAAAGGACACTGTGAATAGAGCAAAAGACAACCTACAGAATGGGAGAAAATCTTTGCCAGTTATTCATCTGACAGAGGATTAATATCCAGAATATACAAAGAACTCAAAAAACAGAATAACAAGAATTCAAACAACCCAGTTAAAAATGGGCTACGGAACTAAATAGAGAATTCATGGAAGATGAAATACAGATGGCATATAAACATCTAAAAAAATGTTCTACATCCTTAGCCATCAGGGAAATGCAAATTAAAACCACTTTGAGATTCCATATCACTCCTGTCAGAATGGCTGCCATCAAGAAAACAAATGACAATAAGTGTTGGCGTGGATGCGGAAAAACAGGAACACTTCTACACTGTTGGTGGGAATGTAAGCTGGTCCAGCCACTGTGGAAATCAGTGTGGAGGTTCTTGAGACAGCTAGAAATAGATTTACCATATGATCCAGCTATAGCACTCCTAGGCATATATCCAGAGGACTCTTCTCACTTCCTTAGAGATACTTGCAAAACCATGTTTATTGCTGCTCTATTCACAATAGCTAGGAAATGGAAGCAGCCTAGATGTCCGTCCACAGATGAGTGGATAATAAAGTTGTGGTACATTTACACAATGGAGTTCTATTCAGCAGTAAAGAAAATGAAATTATGAAATTTGCAGGGAAATGGATGGATCTGGAAAGGATTATACTTAGTGAGGTAACCCAGGCTCAGAAAGCCAATCGTCACATGTTCTCTCTCATATGTGGATCCTAGCTACCAATGTATAGACTTGTGTATGAACTGGAACCAAAAATAGGTACCAGAAACCAGTAAGCGGGTAAAAGGCTATAAGGGAGGGAAGAAAGGGAAGGACTTAAGTGTATGGTAATACACATATATAAGTAGAAGAACTGAGTACAGGGAGGGGAATGGCCTAAGCGAGGCCATGGGAAGAGAATGCATACAAAAAGGGCAGGGGGAGGGACAATCTAAACTCAAGATATTATCAATAAGACATATGTAAAATTACTTTTTTGAATAAGGGCACGTCTAGAAGATGTAGACTGTTACTAGAAAATTTTCAGTACCTGGGATGGAACTCCTTCCAGTGAGATGTTGGCCAAGGAGGTCCCGGTAGCCTCCAAAACATTAAGGCTTTTGCCAAAGCCCTTGGTTTCCCTAGAGAAATAGATAGTAAGACCCTATTGCTGAAGACATCTCATGCCTGAGAGGCAAAGACACTGAGAAAGCAAGCTGGTGCTGAGCAGAAAACCTTCTCCCTGTAGACCAGCCAACTGAAAGCTGGAAAAAGCTGCACTGCACGCAGCGTATGGGAGACAGAAGCCATCAACAGTGAAAATAGTGGATGCTGAATATTCAAGCTTGGCCAGACAGGCCCAATGACTGAACGGGTGCAATAGTGGCGTGTCTACTCTTGGGGTAACCAAGTGCTCCATAATTGGACTGAAGGCCCTCTCTACGGGAGGGAATACATACCCGGTACTGAAAAACCTAAGTAAAAGTCTATGGTAGGTGAGGTCATGAGCCTTGGGGGTATAAGCCTGCTCATGTCTGACTAAATGTATATATTATTCCCACCAAGCTGCCCTGGGGACACTACACTAAATGTTCATGTCCACATATTAACGCTATTCTCACTTCTGGCAGATTAGTTCAGAATAAATATTAAATGCAAAAACAACTTTTGGACGTGATATCATGTCAGCTCTTTTGGCTTCAGACAGCGAAGAAAAGGAAGCTTAGAATAATTTTAACACATCAAAAAGAATCTAAGGGAAAGAACTGCTGTTAACTTTTTAAGACCTGCCAGGTGATATACAAAGAAGCATGGGAGCTACAGAGGTCCTGGCTAGGAATGAATTCCATATGGAAACAACTGAACCTATATTAATGGTCTAAGCTAAAAATTCTAGAAAATTCTGGGGTCCCTACTCTTGGAAAATTCAATGGAGACAAGTTGACCTGAAGAACTATTTTGGTGGTTTCTTATTTGTACCCCATGTGACCAAGAGAATCAGATGTACAAATCTTGGGGACAGACATGGCCCAGTGGCTTTCCTACCCAAGTGCATACAAATGAGATGTTGAAGGTACAGCTTCACATTTACTTCCTTGTGTGGTGTCTTTTCATTATTCTAGACTGTCAAGCTATTCTGAATCCTGATCCTATCATGTAAACTTTAAGTCCTTCTGGGGTTTGTGTTCTTGCAAATTTGGTGAGCAAATCTTTATCCAAGTTGTTGTCTAAAGAGTCGTGGGTTTTTCCCATTTTCTTCTCACTGAGCTTATAATGATTTTTATAGTTTTATCTCTCTAATATTTGTAAATTATGGAAATTTTAGAATTTTGTGGAAAATTTATATCAGACTAACCAATTGTAATTTTTAAAAAGCATGGTTCTGGGAAGGTATCCAGGGCCTTATTTATGGCAGATAAATCATTTAACTATATCCTCAGTCATTTTATTTTATTTTATTTTATTTTATTTTATTTTATTTTATTTTATTTTATTTTATTTTATTTATTTTTTGGTTTTTTGAGGTAGGGTCTCACTCTAGCCTAGGCTGACCTGGAATTCACTATGTAGTCTCAGGGCGGCCTCAAACTCACGGCGATCCTCCTACCTCTGCCTCTAGAGTGCTGTAAGTAAAGGCATGTGCCACCAAGCTCGGCTAATTCTTGCTTTTTAAAAAAATATTTTGAGCAGGGTGTGGTGGCGCATGCCTTTAATCCCAGCACTCGGGAGGCAGAAGTAGGAGGACTGCCGTGAGTTCGAGGCCACCCTGAGACTACATAGTGAATTCCAGGTCAGCCTGGGCCAGAGTGAGATCCTACCTGGAAAAACAAAACAAAACAAAAAAACAAAAAAAAAAAATTGAGAGGTGGGGAGAATGAGAATGGGCACTCTAGGACCTCCAGCCACTGTGAACTCCAGATGTATGTGCCACTTTGTGCATCTGACTTTACGTGGGTACTGGGGAATTGAACTTGGGTTGTTAGGCTTTGTAGGCAAGCGCCTTATCTACTGAGCCATCTCTCCAACCTACTGAGACAGATTCTTGCTATATAGCTCATAATGACCTGAAATTTGCTATGTAGTAGAGGCTGATCTTGAACTTGTGATCTTTCTCTTAGCTTTTCAAATGCTGGGATTACATGTATGGCCACCACATCTGCCTAATAACTGAAATTCTGGGATCTTTGTTCACATTAGCAAAATCAGGAGAATCTTTAGCTGACTTTAGTATTTGAGCCCTTTTCCTGCCCCATGACCGACTGCTCAGTTTCTGAGGGTGCAGGGTCCATGTGGACATGCTTCCCAGTGTCCCTGGATGTGAGTCATCTGGCCTGAAGCTTTGACCTATACTACATTCACTTGTCCTTGTTTTCCTAGCTGGGCTTTTTATATCTCCCTTAGTACTTCTTTTCAAAAACATTTCTTCTTTTTAATAAACATTTTTATTTTTACTTATTTGAGAGAGAGTGAGAGGCAGACGGGGAGAGAAAGAAAGAAAGAGAGAGAGAGAGAGAGAGAGAGAGAGAGAGAAAGAAAGAAAGAATGGGTGCACCAGGGCCTCCAGGCACTGCAAACAAACTCCAGATGCATGTGCCCCCTTGTGTATCTGGCTTATGTTCCTAGGAAACTGAATCTGAGTGGCTGGAGAGATGGCTTAGCGGTTAAGGTGCTTGCCTGCGAAGCCAAAGGACCCAGGTTTGATTCCCCAGTACCCACATAAGCCAGATGCACAAGGGGGCGCATGCGTCTGGTGTTTGTTTGCAGTGGCTGGAGGCCCTGGTGTGCCTTTTTTCTCTCTCTCTCTGCTTGCACATAAATAAATAAAAAAAATTGAATCTGAGTCCTTTAGCTTTGCAGGCAAGTGCCTTAAACACTAAACCATCTCTCCAGGCCCAAAAACTTATCTCTTGATGATAAATAATACCAAAACACTTTAAAAAATATTTTATTATGTATTTATTTATTTGACAGAGAAAGATGGAGAGAGAGAATATGAGAGAATGGACACGCAGGGTGGGCGTGGTGGCACGTGCCTTTAATCCTAGCACTTGGGAGGCAGAGGTAGGAGGATCGTTGTGAGTTTGAGGCCACCCTGAGACTACATAGTGAATTCCAGGTCAGCCTGGACTAGAGTGAAACCCTACCTCGCCAATAAATAAATAGATAAATAAATAAATAAATAAATAAAAATAACTCAGATGGTAAACTGGTGAATGTTGTAAGTTAGATGAAATAGTTATGGGGCAGATTTGATGGGAGAATACCAAAGATCAAATGGAAAATGACTGAAAGAAGATTTCAAAATTCAGTATGGACTAAAGTTCTCACAGGAAATGCTAAAATGTGCGAGCTTCTCCAATTACTTTGTATTTTAAGAACGTGTTTGGGAATTACACAGTTCCAGTTTCTAGGCTGTGGATCTGCTGACCTAGAATGTAGGTCGATGCTTCTGAGTCACTCTGCTGTCTGGTGCTGCTGTGTGGGATGGATACATGGTCTTCTGAGCCCCCTGAGAGCACAACACTCATAGGAAACCATGTGGTGGAAGGAGCTCTTCCTTGACTACTCTAAATAATTTCCAGACATGCTTGAAGACTGGGGTATAATCCATTTTTCTGCTATAATTCATTAAACGACTAAAACCAGGTGCTGGGATTAAAGGTGTGTGCCACCACACCGGGCTAAAAAATTTTAATTATTAGAGGGAGGGAGGAAGGGAAGGAGAGAAGGAGAAAGGGAGGGAAGAAGAGAAAAAATATGAATGAATGAGTATGGGCACGCTAAGGCCTCTTGCCACTCAAATGAACTCCAGATGCCTGTGCCACTTTGTGCATCTGGCTTTACAATGATACTGGGGAATCAAACCTTGGCCATCAGGCTTTGCAAACAAGTGCCTTTAACTGCTAAGCTGTCTCTCTAGCCTTCATTTTAGGTATTTTTATTGCTAATAACCATAGGATGAGAGAAAATACTAGATAGCAGGGACACAAAGGTGAAGGAATTTTATTAGTTTTTCCTCTTAGGAGAATTTCTGCTTTTATTAGTAAGTGTTGCATCTGCTTTTCTAACTTCCATTCTTGTTAGCTATTTCATGGCTTAAATTTTCCTTCTGGCAAGTGAGTGAATATGTGCATGAGTAAGAGCATGATATTCTATCTAAACTAGTATTCCTCAAGTTTCTACTTCCCTTAAGTGGACACATACTTTGATTCTCAGCAGTCCGGTAAGGCGAATCTGTCATTGGGTTTTATCTCACTGGGTGCTTTTCTACTTACTGTTTCTTCCTTACTTATGAGACAAAACTCAAATATACCAACATAGGGTTTTATAAACTCTGGATTATTCTTCCAGTCTCATTTCTTGCTACTGACCCTTTAGTTGCCTACATAATCACCCAGTTCTTCAAAAACCCAGAAATTTTCCTCACTAAGCTTTTGCAATGCTTTCTTCTTTGGGAAAACTCTAGCTCCACCCTGTACCTGGTACCACCATGCAGTCTTTCTCCATGCAGAGAGACTGGGATTGACAGCTGTCTAAAGAGAATAGACTTAGTCTATCTTTACAAGGCCCTTCTACACACATGGCCCAACCTATGGCGGTGCTCTGTGAATGCATGCTCTGTGAATGCATGCATAAGAATGCAACTGTGTTTGCCGCCAATACAACATGGTTAAGTGTTGTGGTTACATGAAATCCTGATTCTAACACAGCTGATAGGACTCAAAATAAACATACCAAGAAAGCTTTTAAAAATCCCATTAGAGGGCTGGGGAGCTGGCTTAGCAGTTAAAGTGTTTGCCTGCAAAGCCAAAGGACCCACATAAGCCAGATGCACAAGGGGGTGCATGTATCTGGAGTTTGTATGCAGTGGCTGGAGGCCCTGGTGTGCCCATTCTCTCTCTCTCTCTCTCTCTTAAATAAATAAATAAAATATAAAAATTTCATTAGAGAGTTATAGCTAACACTCAGATTATTAAAAAATCCAACGGATAGCACAAACCAGAACACTGTTCACTAATCATTTGATGTATGCCTGTCAGTAGCTCCATTGCTCCATTTTAACCTATATTGAAAAGTTTAGTGCTCTGGCCTTTAAAAAAAAGTCACATTATACTCTAAATAGACATTATCTACCTGTGGAGAGGCTGAAAATATGTACTTCTTTTTGGTTTCTTTCTTCAAGGTAGGATCTTGCTCCAGCCTAGGCAGATCTGGAACTCACTCTGTAGTCTCAGGCTGGCCTTGAACTCAATAGTGATCCACCTACCTCTGCTTCTCAAGTGCTGGGATCAAAGGCATGCGCCATGATGCTCGGCAAGATGTAATTTTGTATTTACTCTTTCAACATGTTTCAATATGTTGCATAATATGTCATAAAAGTAGTGTGTAGCTTTGATCTATACAAAAATTTCCAGAAAATTCTCCACTATAAAGGCAGGTACAAAGGAAACCCTTGTATCCTGAACATATTCTGAGAGCACTTGGTGCCAAGAAGTGGTGTTTCTGGGCTGTCAGGTAAACTGCAGAGGGAGAGAAGTGACCTAGTACACTGCTGACAGGAGACAGCACTCATGACTGTTGGATTCTGGACCTGGCTTAGTCACACTGAAAACCTTCATTGTTTTTCTCTATGTTCCTGTTACAGCAGATGGGTCTGAGTATATAGGTTAAGTTTGTTAAGACAAAACCTTCTCTTGTACATGGAATTTCCTATCTGGGAAGGGGCAGGTAGGGCCTTTCTACAATTTTTTTTTTCAAGGTAGGGTCTCACTCTCCAGCCCAGGCTGACCTAGAATTCACTATTTAGTTGTAGGGTGGCCTCAAATTCAGTGATCCACCTACCTCTGCCTCCTGAATGCTAGGATTAAATGTGTATATCACCACACCTGGCCAAACTTCTTATAGTAACTAAAAACAATTGTTTAGGATGACTGACAGCTCCTAGGACTACTAGGTAGTGGTCATAAACAGAGCCTGGTCCTTGGCCAAGTCTAATCTCATTTCTAATTTCCACTGTTTCTTTCATCTGTTGCTGCCTCCCTTTAGGCCACCCCTCACCATTGGCCTCTCTTTACTGGGGCAGCTGGGGATGTTTGATTTGCACTTTACTTGGTAATAATTTAATTTAAAATTTTTAACTTTTATATATTTATATATATTTATTTATTTATTTTTGGAGAGAGACATAGAAAGAGACAGACAGAAAGAGACGGAGAGGGAAACAGATAGAGAATGGGTGTGCCAGCAGTCTCTCAGCTGCTGTGAACAAAATCCAGATGTGTGCGCCCCCTTGTGGTCAAGTGCGGCATTGAGCCCTTGCATCACTTTGCATCTGGCTAAATGTGGGACCTGGAGATTGGAACTGGGTTATTAGGCTTAGCAGGCAGGTGCCTTAACCACTAAGCCATCTCTCCAGCCCATATTTATATATTTTTATTTACTTGTAAGCAGTGTGTGTGTGATGGGCATGCCAGTGCCTAGTGCCACTGCAAAGGAACTCCAGACATGAACCACTTTGTATATCTGACTTTACGTGGGTACTGGGGAATTGAACCCAGGCCGCCAGAGTTTGTAAGGAAGTGCCTTTAGCTGCCGGGCCATCTCCACATCCCTGGTAATAATTAAAAAAATACAAACATTTAGTGGTTTTATTTATTTTTGGCTTGTGTGTCTGTGTGTGTATAGTGTGGTGCATGTTCATGTATGTACCTGTGTGATGCCTTTGCCCTCACCTGTGGTGGGGTACGCTTACCTACAGTGGCCAGAGTGAAATGTCAGGTGTCCTACTCCATCACTTGTCTGCCTGTTCTTTTTTTTTTTTTAATTATTATTTTTTTATTGACAACTTCTATACTTACATACAAAAAACACATGATATTTCCCTCCCCTCCCCCATTCCACTTTAGAACTCCAATCTCCATCATATCCCCTCCCTCTCTCCATTAGTCTCTCTTTTAATTTTATGTCATCATCTTTTTCTTCTATTTTGAGGGTCTTGTGAAGGTAATGCTAGGCACTGCAAGGTCATAGATATTGAGGCCAATTTCTGTCTGGGCGGTTGCATTGTAAGAAGTCAGACCCTTCCTTTGGCTTTTCCATTCTATCCGTCCCCTCTTCCGCAATGGTCCCTGAGCCTTGGAGGGTTTGACAGAGGTGTTTCAGTGCTGGGCACTCCTCTATCCCTTCTTCTTAGCACTATGTTGCCTTTTGGTGTCTGCCTGTTCTTATTTGAGTTGGAGTCTCTCACTGATACTGGAGTTTGCCATTTTTTTTTTTTTTTGTTGTTGTTGTTGCAAGCTCTGATGATTCTCAGGTCTCTTCCTACAGTACTGGGATTACAGATGTATGTGACCACATCCAGCTGTTTATGTGGGTCTTGGGGATTGAACCTGAGTAGTCTTCTCAGGTCCTCATGCTTGCACAGAAAGTGCTAACTGCTGAGCCATCATTCTAGCTCAGTTTGTCACAGTGGCTTCAATAAATTGGCCATGTCAAAACCTGACGTGTGCATCTGACTCATTTCCTATGTCAGCTATGAAGCCAGTGTCTCTCAAACTTTGGTATGAACAGGGAATTCCATTCCTGGAAGTGGTGGTTTAGAAGTCTGCGGCAGGGTCTAGAATGTGCCTATTGAACAAGCACCTTTAGAAGATGTCAATGAAGCAGACAATGGACCTCCTTCAGACATACAGAAAGACTTGCCATTTTTTTTTCTGGGGGGGGAGGGTATGGCTGCATGGTACTTCATTTTATGGAAATATAATAATTTACTGACCATGTTTACTTTGATGGGCTTTTATTTGATTTCAATGTGTTCACAATTTTAAAAAATTCTAGGAGCTGGAGAGATGGCTAAGTTGTTAAGGCACTTGTCTGCGAAGCCTAAGGATCCAAGTTTGATTCCCCAGTAACCATGTAAGCCAGATGTACAAGGTGGCACATGCGCCTGGAGTTCATTTACAGTGGCTAGAGGCCCTGGCATGCCCATTCTTTTTCTTTCTCTATTTGCCTCTTTCTCTCTCAAGTAAGTAAAAAATTCGATACTATCTTTTCCCTGCCTGGCATTACTTCAACTCCAAGCACTCCTACCAAGCTCTACCTTATCTTATTCCAAAAAAAAAAAAAAAAAAAAAAAAAAAAGAAATGACCCTGCATGGTCTTATTGGAGACTACTATATTTTGGGAAGCTCCTATTTCTTTGGTCAAAGTAACTAGTGTTGGGTTATAGGTGTCTTAACCATGCTGTGAAACCTCATTGCTCTGGCTACAGTTACTGGGTTGCTGGAAGCATTTTCCTAGAACTTTTGGATAACAGCCCCTGGATGATGGTCTTTATGTCTTCTTGGGAGTTATATTTCTTGTCATATGGTAGGAGCTCTTAAGGAAGTCAAGCTGGCAAACAGAAGTGAAGATGAATGATAGAGATTGTGACAGCTTTTGACTCTCTGATCATAGTTGTTCCTTTGCCAAAGAGCGCCAAGAGCACATCTACTTTCTGAGGCGTTTGACTGTTAAACACAAATGACAACTTGGTAGGGCATATAATTCCTGAGCCTTGACCTTTCCTCCTCAAAAGACTAAAGATGTGGCTCCTGTGGATTCTGACATTTACTGCTGCAGAACACAGGATGAAGGCAAACCTATTTTTATTCTTTGGAAAGGAATCTCACCCCATCCCAAGGTCTGGGTGTTTGAAATATAAACAGGTACCCTTGAGATTGTTAATCTTTAAGATTAAAAAAGATTATTATGGTAACACATAGCTATTACATTTTCAGATGAAGTGCTTGCAGTACAGAAAGATTTTCTTTTGGTGTGTTTTAAATCACCATATGTTGGAGTATGGGGAGATGGTTCATATGGGGAGATGGATAAAGGTGCTTGCTTACAAAGCCTGCCAGCCTAGGTTGAATTCCCCAGTACCATATAAAGCCAGATACACACAGTGACACATAGGTCTGGATTTCATTTATAGTGGCAGGAGGCCCTGGAATTCCCATGCTCTCTTTTGCATGCACTCACACACAAATAAATTTAAAAAAAATACCACATAAGATACCATCCATGAAAGATATATATTCTTTTTTTTTTTTGTATATTGCTAGGATAAAATGTTGCCCATTGTAAGTGAAAATCCATCAACTAAGTCACATCTCAATTTCAAAGGTGTTAAAATTTCAAAAAATTGTTCTTAGAATCCATGAAAATACAGTATTACTTTTCCTCAGCCTATGTCCTTTACAAGTACATCTGTCAACTTTTTTCTAAATTATTATTTTCTTCTGTATGGTGAGGCCTTATCAATTTTTTTTCCAAATTTTAAATGTTGACTTAAGTTCATTAATACTTTTTGCTTGTTTGAATACTCAAATACTTTCAATTGTTCCTCAGCCAGCACTTTCTTCAACTCCATCTGTCCTGTATAGTTGGTCTGTTTATACAGACTCCATGTTTCCTTGAAGCAGAAGTTACTGTAATATGAATTTTCTGTTGCAATTCTTTCTCTCTCTCTCTCTCTCTCTCTCTCTCTTTTAGATCTCCCAATTTATACCTTTCCTGATGTTACTGTCCTTCCTTATAGGCCTCATGAGAAGGCATCTTTTCAGTCCTGAATCCTCACATAAAAAGGGCACGTGGAGGCTCCTGGGTTCTTTCTTCTAGCCCACCTGTTTGTACTTAGAATCCCCGTCTCAGCGTCTAAGTTGGAGAATTGGCTCTGTGTGCAGCCACCAGTGTGGTTTCAAAGTCTTTTATTTATTAAGAAAGTGCTGATCTGAGCAGGAATTCCTACATCCTGCTTCCTCATCGGCTCACTGACAGAGAGTCTGCAATTATTTCTAGTTGTTAGCTGTTAAAGGAAACTGAATGAAAACCTTCAATTCTCAGCACAGAACATACCCATGGCTCTTTCAGCTCATAAACCTTATAGGTGCTGACTTACTATCTTGAAACACCTAATCACTCTGCCCTCAGATACATTACAATGCTTTGAACTATAAATCTAAAGGTGATACAAGAGGTATTTGGAAAGGAAAGGGCCTTATAACAGGATTCTTCCTTTCTTTCACATAGAAAGCAAGGTGCACATATCTTTGAGGAAGAGTTAGAAGTGCCTTACAGTCAATGGGTATACCAGCAGTTATCTTCTTACCAGTAAGCATCCAACTAGTACTTATAGACAACTCTCTACATGTCTGGCATGGTTTGAAATACTAGGAAACTGCCATGAACAGTAGAAGCAAAGGCCACACTTATGTGGACTCACACCTCAGTTGGGATACTTGCAATAAACAAACACAGCCAGGGAAGGCCTGCAGGGCAACATGGGAGCAGAGGTGACGGACAGTCTTGTCTGTGGGTCTACTGTGTTGCGATGTTTCTAGTATCTCTCTGTGGAAAGCTGGCATCTCTTCCTATGTGTTTATATGGAACTGTACTGGAGGCCAAGGAGGGTCAGTTATGACCACTCACTTTTCTGCTATCATAGATTAGATGCCTTCAACAATAACAATCTTAAATAGTCCATGCTGGGGGGCTAGAGAGAGGGCTCAGTGCTTAAAAGCACTTGCTTGAAGGCCTGCTGGCCAGGGTTTGATTCCCCAGTACCCAAGTAGGGCCAGATGGACAAAGTGGTACATGAATCTGGAGCTTGCTCACAGTGTCCAGAGGCCTATTCTCACTCACTCGCTCTCTCAAACAAGTAAATAACATATTAAAAAAAAACAAAAACAGCCCAAGCTGGGTATGGTGACAAACTCTGATAATCCCAGCACTTGAGAGATTGATGCATGAGGAAAACAGTTAGAGGCCAAACCGAGTTAAATAGCAAAACCTTGTTAAAAGGACAAAAGAAAAGGGCCAAATACTCCACCAAGTTGGGCCAAAATTTAATTAACCAATCTTCTATGGTTGGCAATCGAAGAGGTTTATTTTTAACTATTTATTTTCCTTGTATATTTTTAGTTGAAACATAAATTACTATGCTGAATATCCAGGGATTTGGGGAAAACAGTTCAGAAATATAGATCAAGGGCCATGAAAATATGATCTGAAGAGTGGGGAGTCACCCAGGCAACAAGCAGGAAGGCACTGGTGGAGTGATGGGTAAGTTTAAGACCTGAGGCCCCTGGGACAGGACTCCTTCTACTTCCCACACTCCTGTCTGGAGGCTGACCCTTTCCTGGCCCCTGACTCACACTCTCAGGGTAGTGACAGTGATGTACAGCCACTGGCCAAATGCCTGTCTACTGACATGAGTCTGCCCATGGTCTTAAGAGACAATTAAAAAAAAAAAAGCAAACTGAATCAGAGAAGCAGGTCAAATGTTCAGGTAAATTCAGTTAGTGATGCTCATGTAATTAAGCAGATATTAAAGACACTATTTATGAAAAGCAAGGAAGCATATAGCACTGACATCTGGCTTTCACCTACAGACATACAACAAGAAAAATAAGCAATTTCAATACCTGAAACTGGGACTATACCAAGGCTTTCAACATTTAGACAGCCAAATGCCTGGGCAGCTGTTTAAGGCAGATAGGTCCTTTGACAGTTTAATACTGCAGTTTTGGGTGAGTCCTGTGTTAGGGAGGCCAATATGATAGCATCTGTTTACTGATGGGCAGAATCACTCAGTACCAGAAAGTATTCGAATGAAATGCAGACCAAGAGTCAAGTTCATCATCATTCAAACTGTATGAGCAGACTGGTCTGGCAAACCCTGCTTCTGCAGCAGCAGGAAAAGCAGCCCCACTTTGTGTCCATGCAGGTGAACAAGAACACGAAGATTAGTAACAACACACTGAGGATTATTCAAGATACAGAAATGCCATAAGACACGTCATTCACTTAGAAAGTTCATTTGCTTTATTCTACCTTTCTAAACAAGAAAAAAATATGGAATTCAGACGCATGTATAAAATGCTAAAAATAAGCTGTAATTTACTTCAGTGAAAAAATTAGATAACATATTTATTATACAAGGTTGACAGTGAAAAAATAATCTCCATACTACTTTCCCCCCAGTACTGAGGTGTCCCCTCTCTAGAGACAGCAATTGATTTCCCATATATCTTTCTAGGTACCGTGTATCATATGCATCACTATGTTGTATGTATTATATATCTATCTATATCAGAATACATATTGATAAGTAAGGAAAAGAAGCAAGGCACATAATGATGCGTGCAGCATACTACCATTTAAATAGAAATTGTGAGAGAGATCTATAATTTATTTATTTTTACCAGCAACAAACAGAAGGTCATTATGATCAGACAGGGACTGAACAGAGCTGGGCAGCCCAGCCTGGCCCTTCTTAGGGATCAAGATATAACAAACACAAAGTGAACACAGAGAGGGGGCAGATGTCAAATTTGGTCTTGAACTTGTGAGGTGGGAAAGTAGCGATTTTGGGAAGGGACATAACAGGAATCAAGGTTGGGAGGGAAAGATACGTGTCCCCTGCCCAGTGCTGAGGCAGAGGCACTTGGCTCAGTCTCTTGCCCCTACCCACTCAAGGGCTTGGTGGCTCCTCGCCCCTTTCAGGGCCTCAGAGGCTATTCCTGGTTGAGCCTCTGGAAAAAGCTTTTGTCAAACTCCTAAGTGCTGATCATGATTGCACAAAGACACAGTCTTGATGATCCTTGGAAACCTAGAGAGTGCCCCGGGACCTGATGCAGCCCAAATTCCCATAGCTTGTTTTGCTACCAGTGCAGCTTGCTGCTGCGTCTTTACTAAACTGAAGGGTAGGGTCAAGGTTACTAAGATGCCACAAATCATGAAGCTGATGCTCATGGACATCTAGTCCTTTGGTCTGAGCTCATTCATCCAGCTCTTCATCAGCTCATAGTTGAACACGTACAGAGCTGAGAATAGTCTCTCAAAGGGCTGTGGGCCCTAGCCTAGACATAGCGAATGTTGGTCCACTGGACCACCATGGACTGGACACAAGTGGCTAGCTCCTGGTATGATGTGGCTGAGCCTGCAGCTTGGTTTGCACAAGCTCCAGGGAGCTGACCACTGTCACAGTACCCATGTGGGCCAGCCACCTGGGTGCACAGAGGTCAGAGGTTAGGGCTCGACCACAAAGGAAAGCCTTGAGTTGGCTGTAGGCACTGAAGTACATAGTGGCAGTGGTGCATTCACAGTGCCAGTGAAATGAGTAGGATCTAAGTCAGGTATTGCAGTGGGCCATTTGGGCACAGGTACAGGGGTTCCAGGACTACATTGCAATGTAGGAGGCACTTCCATTGTGTGGAGACACTCCATAATCTAGAGGGAGGTTACAGCTCACTGGCTACCAAGGGCTGCTGAGAATGTGGGCAGACCTTTAGCTGTCCAAGATATCAAGAAGTGGCAGGTGGCTGCAGCCCTAGCCTGAGGTCACCATTTGGTGTGTGTGTGTGTGGGGGGGGTAATATCCCCAGGATCTTTATCAATTATCTTAGTGTGTCAATCCTTGAAGGCTCATAGCAGCCCTGTTGCCAGTGGAGGTGGAATAGAGAAATAAATGTTGCCTGTTTGTTTGTTTATGTAGACATGGTCTCAGTCTGTAGCCCAGGCTGGCCTGGAACTTTCAGTGAACTTTCTATACCTCAGCTTCCCAAGTGCTGGGAGTATAGGTATGAACCACCACACCCAAGTTATAACACATTTCTCTATTTAAGGACACATCTTGTCTTGCCTTCTTCCTTTTTTCTCAGATATGGTTTTTTAAAATTAATTAATTAATTAATTAATTTTATTTTTGGAGAGCAACACAGAGAGAGACAGACAGAGAGAGAGGGAGAGGGAGACAGAGATGGGCGCGCCAGCAGTCTCTCAGCTGCTGTGAACGAAATCCAGATGTGTGCGACCCCTGGTGGACAAGTGCAGCATTGAGCACTTGCGTCACTTTGAATCTGGCTAAACGTGGGACTTGGAGATTGGAACCGGGTTCTTAGGTTTAGTAGGCAGGCGCTTTAACCGCTAAGCCATCTCTCCAGCCCTCAGATATGGTTTTGTATCAATATAGACAAAAGTCTTTTGTACTGGCTTTATTCAAGACCAATAAAGGCCTGAGAAGCACTGCAGTAAGTGAACTTGTTTAACTTCACATGTGACTGGGTTTTCACTTGTTCTGATGGTGGAATTTCTTGTCTGTGGAATATAGCCTGGAAATGCCCACATTGTTCTGTCAGGTGATTCTGGTGGCATCTGTTCTAACTTGATGAGCCTTGAATTATACTACTACTTTTTGTTCTTCATCTTTCTCCTACCCTCTTTTTCATTGGGGCTCAAGTCCAAGTTCTTGCATGTGCTGGGCAAATGCTCTACCACTGAGCTACTTACCAGTCTTTGGAATATGCTATTAAACACTGTCTTTAGGGCTGAGGATGCTGCTCAGTGGTAGAGCAGAGCATGTGCTTAACATGAGTGGGTCTCTCCTCCCCCAGGTTCACTCACTGGCAGCAGGGAAAAAGGCTGTCTTCATGAAACATATGTGGTGGATGCTTAGGGAGGCCAGAATAAGAGGTACAGTTGAGTCACAACTGCAGGGACAGGTTAATTTATATTCAGCTGCATTTAGTTTCACGATTCCTAAGGAAGTGCCAAGAAAGGTCTGACTTCAGCTCATCTAGAAGTTTGACTTGGATCTTCATTTTATATCTTCCATGTCTCAAGTTAACTTATAAATATCTCAAATAATGGGTGGTATATTTCTGCCATTTGTATGTCTGGTAATCTTTGACTGGATGTGGGATGTTGTGAATTCTACCTCATTGGGGTTGCTCATGAGCTCTGCTCCAGGATATGTTACTTGGAAGGAGTTTGATCCCTCAGGGTCTAAATTTGAAGATTTATTAGGCAGCGTTTACTATAACAGCATCCATCCCAGGGCTAGTGATTCTTCCTACTGAGGCAAGATCCTTGTATGTATCCTCACCCAAATGCCTGTGATGATTGAGTGCTCAGTGTGTTTTGGTAGAACTGATGCTATTCCTGGCTGTGACTGCTCATGCAGTTCCTTTTGGTCCTCTTGGTGGTCTGTTCCCCAACTGTGGGTGGCTCCCCTCCCCATGCACCAATCAGCATTCAGCTACCTTACAGGTTTCTTTATACACCAATCCTCTCTGGTCCTCTGATCTGCAGACTTGCTGCTCTTGTCTCCCCGGACTCTCCACTGCCTCCTTGGCTTTGGGCATCCACTGTGCTTCACATGGGTTCCCTGCATGCACATGCCAGGACCTCCTGCTGCTGCAAACAAACTTGAGGTTCATGCAACACTGTGTGCACCTGACTTTACGTGGGTACTGCCTAACTGAAGCAAGGATGATAGGCTTTGGAAGCAAGTATGCTTAACTTCTGAGCCATCTCTGCAGCCCTTGGCTTTAAACTCTTGATTCTCTTGTTTCAGTGTTCTGAGTGATGGAATTACAGGCAAACACTACCAAACCCCTCTTAAAAAAATAGTTGCTGAGGAGATGGTTCAGTAGACAAAGCACTTGTCACATAATCCTGAGGACTGTAGATCAAATCCCAGCAGTTAGGAGGTAGAGATGAGATCCTGGGGCAAACTGCCTAGCTACACCAGTCACATTGGTGAACCTTAGGCTCAAGTGAGAAACGATGACTTGAAAATAAAGTGGGAAGTGATTAAGGAATGTCAGTCTCTGGTATACACATGCACACATACTCCTGCACACACAACACATGCTTATTTTTAATTTTTTTCTTTATTTGAGAGAGAGAAATAGACAGGAGAGAGAGAAAGAGAGAGAGAGAATGGGCATGCCAGGGGCTCCAGCCACTTCAAACAAACTCCAGATGTGTGTGTCCCCTTGTGCATCTGGCTTATGTGGGTCCTGGGGTATTGAACATGGGTCCTTTGGCTTTGTAGGCTAGTGCCTTAACCACTAAGCCATTTCTCCAGCTCCACAAGGCCATTCTTTACTAGGCTTGTATATGTTCTTCTTCACTGGGGTCTCAGCATGGTCTACAAGAAATTTTCTTAGGCTGCAGGCCCTCCAAACCATTTCTGTTCAGCTGGCTCTGGATGGCATCTAAAAACATGCTTCTCTTTGGTCCTAGTCCCGTATTTACTCATTTTATGTGTTTATTCATTAGCAGTGAGTTTGACTTTTTTTTTTGTTTTTTTTTTTGAAGGTAGGGTCTTGCTCTAGTCCAGGCTGACCTGGAATTCACTATTTCACTATGTAGTCTCAGGATGGCCTTGAACTCGAAGCAATCCTCCTATCTCTGCCTCCCGAGTGCTGGGATTAAAGGCATGTGCCACCATGCCTGGCTTTTCCTTTCCTTTCCTTTCCTTTCCTTTCCTTTCCTTTCCTTTCCTTTCCTTTCCTTTCCTTTCCTTTCCTTTCCTTTCCTTTCCTTTCCTTCCCTTCCCTTCCCTTCCCTTCCCTTCCCTTTTCTTTTTTGAGTTTGACTTTATCAAATAGTATTTTTTAGCTGGGTGTGGTGGCACATACCTTTAGTCCCAGCACTTGCGAGGCTGAGGTAGGATCATTATGAGTTTGAAGCCACTTTTTGTGGGTATTTAATTTAGGATTAAATAAAATTTTTGTACTCAATGGGAACTGACTATACTTTTCTTTCTTAAAAAAATTGTGTGTGTTATGGGAGGTTGGGGGGGGGTGCACCAGGTCTCTCGCTGCTGCAAATGAATGCCAGACACCTGTGCTACATTTTTTTTTGAGGTAGGGTCTCACTCTAGCTCAGGCTGACTTGGAATTCACATGTAGTCTCAGGGTGGCCTCGAACTCACGGTGATCCTCCTACCTCTGCCTCCTGAGTACTGGGATTAAAGGCGTGCACCACCATGCCCGGCCTGTTCTACTTTTTATATCCAGCTTATGTGGGTGGCTTGTGAGTTAGAACCAGGCTGTAGGTTTTGCAAGGAAGTGCCTTTAACTGCTGAGCCATCTTCCCCAGTCCTGAACTGTACTTTTACTATTCTTATTTGTTTTGGGTATAGTTTGTATTATAGCCTAAAAGAGTTCTTTTTTCCTGTCAAAATTGGTATATATTTTCCTTCGATGTGAAACTTTGATGGAATTTTGTTCATGGAATTCAAATTCTGTTCCTCTCTCTTTTTAATTTTGTCTTTTAAATGACAATGATTCCTGTTAAAGTCTATCTATAATATCCAGGCATGGTGGAACAATCCTGCAATTCTAGCATTCAGGAGGTAATGGCAGAGGCAGGAGGATCTTAAGTTTGAGGCCAGCCTGCGCTTTAAGACCCTGTAAGTCTATCTCTGGATCTATGGCATGTTTTGCAAGTGTGAGTCCCCTTTCCTAACTTCTGATTAGTGAACTTCTCATAATGTGCTCTAGTGAAAATATGTAGAAGATAAGAATTTGTCTGGAGGTAAATCCCTCTCTCTCTTTGGTTTTTCATCATTAATGTAGGGACAAATAAAATTACATGGCACATTGTTATGCTTATAAAACACAATGTGAATTTCAAAGTCACACCAGTGATAAGACAATAAGGGAAAATAGCTAGAAAAACTGAAACTAACCTTTCCTCGTCAAGTCAATAGTAGGTTGATGATTATAACTCTAAATCAAAATTTCAAGCCTGAGATTTCTAACTTCAGGAAAGAGGTTTTATGTCTTCTTACCACCAGATCTCTAAATTTATAAGACAGAAACAACAAGAATAAACTGAGGAGAAAAACTATCATCTTGACATTCGTTCCTCTTACAGTTATGAATTTTAAAGAAATTAAAAAGTCTAACATATGTTAATAATATGAGGCACACTGGGCATGGTGGTGCACGCCTTTAATCCCAGCACTCGGGAGGCAGAGGCAGGAGGATCGCCATGAGTTCAAGGCCACCCTGAGACTACATAGGTAATTCCAGGTCAGCCTGGGCCAGAGTGAGACCCTACCTTGAAAAAACCAAAAAAAAAAAAAAATAATAATAAGATGAGGCACATACCTAGAAATGGAGATCAGAATGCACATGCTATGAGAAGAGAACCACTGATGTATTTTATCTCTGTCACTTCTAATTTCCCCCCATAAGATCATGATTAAGCATAATTTTACTTGTGATATTTAGAAGTATTAATTACATAAAGTACTTAAATGTCCATTTTTAGGACTAGGGAGTTGGCTTAATAGTTAAAAGTGCTTGTTGTGCAAGCCTGACAACTGGAATTCAGATCCCCAAAACCCACATATATCTGGATGAGTGGTGCAAGTGCCTATAATCCCAACGTGCCTACAACACAGGAGCACAGTCAGAAGAATCCCAAAGTTTGTGTGCCATTTAGCCTAGTATTTCCAGTGGCAAACAACAATGGAGCAGCTGCTTCAAGCAAGTAGAAGGCAAAGGCAGATACCCCGAGATTGTCCTCTGTATGCATGCTGTGGCACACATGTGCCCATATATACACACACATCATGCATATATACACACACATTCACCCACAAATCCATTTTGATTTAGAATAAAAGGTTTAATAATATAAAAACTGTGTAACCAACTGCTAAAATTATATATCAGCAAAAATAAATAGCAGAATTAGACATGTGATTCTGACTATATCTTTGAGGCAAAGAAAAGTACAAGAGTGCTTGGTCATTCCTGAGGACAAGGAAAGTGTCTTTCAGGAAGAACAGGACTGTTGTCACCACCTGCATCATTTTGTAGACAGTGATTTTGATGAGTGGTCTTGTCCCAGTATCAGGGTGGGGTGGGGATGCAAAGATAGTATGCCTCAATGAGAACATTTAACTTTGGGGGAGACATGCCCCATCCCCAGTACTCCATGACTGCTTACAGGAAGGAAAACTTCACCTCCAACAACTTTAACAAGTAACCCAAAATATACTCCTGCTGAAAATTATTCATTCAGGGCTGGAGAGATGGCTTAGTGGTTAAGGCACCTGCCTGCTAAGCCTAAGAATGCTGGTTTGATTTTCCAGGTCCTATGTTTAGCCAGATGCAGTGATGCAAGGGTGCAATAATGCACTTGCCCACAAGGGGGAGCATGCATCTGGAGTTCATTCACAGCAGCTAAGAGGCTGCTGGCATGCCCATTCTCTATCTGTCTCTCTTTCTCTGACTCTCTCCAAAAAAAAAATTATTATTATTCATTCACTCTCCAGATCAGCGCTCGGTTGATAGTTCTTACATCTCTGTTTGCTCATGCCTACCAATACTGTCTGGCTTTCCTGTGAAGTTCACAGAATATGCCATTTTTCATCATGATTGTTTCTGCAGCAGTTACTGTCTATCCTGGAAATGTCTTTAGTCTTTATGGACCTACACGTTATCTTAAATCTGTCTTCTAATTTGTTTATCATCATAGTAGACACACTAACTGATTAGATTTGGGGTAAAGAATAAGCTGTGACAATAGGAATATAAAGTAATTTCTTCTATTGTTTGAATTTAATTACATTTGGATCAGCAGTGAAGAAACAACCATTAGGGAAATCTCTCATTGTTGCTGCAGCTAGATGCTAGAACAGTAGAAGATCATTTTTTTTTTTTTTTTTTTGAGGTAGGGTCTCACTCTGGCCCAGGCTGACCTGGAATTCACTCTGTATTCTCAGGGTGGCCTCGAACTCACAGCAATCCTCCTATCTCTGCCTCTCGAGTGCTGGGATTAAAGGTGTGTGCCACCACGCCCGGCGGAGCATTCTTAATCTTGATACCAAGACTTGCTAATTTTACCTTCTATGAAACATAGGGCTTAATTTATCCTTGTGGAGGAAAATAACTCAAGACATTCACATTGGCAAAAAACAAGTTCAGCAATGAGTATGATTAATGATTTCATATATTTAAATTTTGTCTTAATTACAAAGATAAAACTTTACCTTTTGAAATGATTCACCAAGACTCCAACAAGCTCTCCAATTCGACTCTCGTGTGTTGGCTGTTTGCTGAAGAGGCACACAATGAGGTCTTTGTTGTCTTTTGTATGGAACACTACGAGTTGGTCCTTTCCATTGGAGACACTCAGACCAGTCAACTGCAAGGTGACAGACAACACATAGAAAACTAGTAGGATGGTCCTCAGAAGAAAGGATTGAAAAACAGTTTGCAGTGGTTTTGTTCCATGATGCTAATGACTTTAGTTTTTGTTGAGTTTCATTGAATAAGCAGATGGGAGGTGATAATAAAGGTAAAGGCAGAACTGTGTAAAAGTGGAAACAACAATCAGAGGAAATCAATAAATCAAAAAGATGCTTCTTTCAGTAGACAAACTTCTAGTTTAAAAGAAAAATACAGAGAAGATCTAATTGCCTCTATGAGGAACAGAAGACGGGCTATCACTACAGACCACAAGGACACTGGACAGATAAAGGGAATGTTTGGAACAACTTATGTAACAACTTCAGTGAAACCAAACAATGCCTTGAAACCTACAAACTACTAATCCCCTCTAGTCTAATTCTATATCTATTGAAGAAATTAAGTTTATAGTTAAAAATCTTACAAAAGAGAAAACTTTAGGCCCAAATGAATGCATCAGTGATTTGCACCAAATATTTAAAGAAAAATTAACACCAGTCACCATGCTTCTTCTAGAAAACAGAAGGGAACACAACTAACTCACCTTAAGAGTCATTTTTATTCTGATACTAAAAACAAATACAGACATTACACAACAAACAGATATCCTTCATGACCTTGGATGTGCAAACATTAGCAAGCGTGGCTGGGAATGTCATGGAGCTGTTTGGGTAGGGCTCCTACCAAACCAGCCAGGCTTTGCCTCCATCAGCATCAGCAGATATACTGGGAAAGGATTCCCACACACAAGAAAGTAAAGAAAAAAATCCAGAAGAAGGGTGCATATGGAAAGCAACTCAGTGCTAGCCTCTATGAGAGACCCCTGAAAGGATCTCACCCCAGGTGGATCACACCTCTAGACACGAGACAGTAAGTAATGCTGGGCATCCAAGCTCAGGTGGGCCTCTCACCCCTCACCTTCTTTGCCTATGGGGTCCTAAAAGAGCTGGGAGCAGGAAGCTGCCATCCTAGAGTGGAATTTCCTACCCACAGCTCGGAATTCCTCTTGGTCCCAGTCAGGGAGTACCAGCACTGTAGCCCACAAGGTCTCCAGGCTGGTACACACCAAATGGCAGGTAGTGGGAAGGTAAAGCTGGGCATCCAAGCCCAAGTGGGTTTCCCTCCATCTACCATGTGCTGGGAGTTGGGAGCCACAATACCATAGCAGAATCCTTACCTACAGCTGGTAACACCCTTTGGCCACAGTCCACAGGTCCCTGGGCAAATTTCTCACCAAAGGCAGGTAACAGGCAGGTAAGGCTGGATGCTCATGCCCTCAGGGCTTCTTACCCATCCCCTGTGGATGTAGAGCAGCCACACTAGAGCTGGATTCCTGACCCACAGCACACTACACTCTTCCTGGTGGCACCAGCAGTATAGCCCACAGGGTTCTGTGGCTGATCACACACCAAAGGCCAGGCAGGGGTTAATTCTGGTCATCCAAACCAGGAAGGCTTCCTCCCTCCCCACATGCATACAGGGTCTGCCCCTGCAGTGATGAGGAAGCAGCTACACTAGCAGGAATTACTTTCCCACAGTGGAACTCCCTCTATATAACCTAGTACTGCAGCATTGGCACTGTGGCCTAGCACATATCAAAGGCCAGGGAGTTGGTTGGTAAAACTCAACCAGGTCCAGGTGAACTCCACATCCTCCACAAATACCTGGCCTGGTAATGGATGAAGAGTGAGCTGCTACACTAGCAATGAACCCGCATCCTCCAGCCTGGGACTCTTAGAATTCTTGACCTGTTCTGTAGCTAACACTATCCCTGAAACACACAGGGTCCTGGTGATGATCTCACTTCCAAAATCCCAGGTAGTGATCAGCACTGGGAAAACATGGCCCTCCTCTGACACTGAGCAGGCCAGATCTCCCAGGGCCACTCTCAGACATACCTGGAGGCCACATAACAAGGAGAGCCCTGCTGAAACTCAAATGCACCTAGCCCAAGTAGGTGTATAGGCCACCCTCTGACTATAACCTTGACCAAAGCTGTCTAGGCACACAACAGGTACCAAAAGATCTATAATTGCCACACTGTCCGCAAAACAAGGGGACTATCTTGAGATGGGCAAATTCCAACACAAAACAATGCAAGACATCAAGCTAAGAGATCCCCACTAAGAATGACTAGTCCCATAAGGGAAGCCTCCAAGGAATTCATAGAGGAAATGCCAAATATAGACTCCCATAATGAAACAATGATAGCATATTAAACAAACTCAATGAGGCTATGAACAATAGGCTGAATGAATCTTAACAGAATCTTCAAAAAGAACGTAAAATAGAACTTCAAACATGGTTAAATGAAGAAAACCAACAAAATGAACTCTAAGCATGCCTGAAGGAAATGCCAGCAAGTTAATGAGAAGAATTTAACAGATGCCTGAATGAAATGGAAGAAAACCAACAAAATATTCTTATTAGATGCCTTGATATAACTGAAGAGAATCAAAAAGAACTTAGCAGACAAACAAATGAAATGGAGGAGAATCAACAAAACATGAACTCAATGGTCAGTGGAACAAGCTCAAAGAGGACATGATCAAATGCAGAAACAAAATCCAAGAGACAAGAAAGTCAAACCAGCAATAATGGAATTCAGTAAAGAGATGGAGATAATGAAGAAAGGCATAATGGATCATAAAAATGAAGTATCTCTTTTAAAAGACTCTGAAAAAGTCTCACCAACATAACAGAGCATGCAAAGGACAGAATATCAGAACTCAAGAACAGGACTGAGGAACTTGAGCGGGAGTCCAAAAATTACAAGTTCAGAAAAAAAAAATGTGAACAGAATATGAGGGAAATGTGGGATACATTAAAAAACCAAATATCTGGATTAAAGGCCAACAAGAAGGGGAAGAAACACAAACAAAAGGGATAAAGAATATCTTCAACATAATTATTGAAGAAAGATTTTCTACTCTCACAGAAGAGGCCAATCAGGTACAGGAAACTTGCAGAACACCAAACAGGATCAGAGAAAAAATTTTCCATGTCACACTCTAGTTAAAACTCTAAACACTGAGCCAGACATGGTGGCACACACCTTTAATCCCAGCACTTGGGAGGCTAAGGTAGGAGGATCACTGTAAGTCTGAGGCCAGCCTGATACGACATAGTGAATTTCAGGTCAGCAAAGGCTAGAATGAGATCCTACCTTTGGAAAACAAAACAAAACAAAAAAACTTCAAAACAAAACAAAATGAAACCTCTAAACACTGAAAACAATGAGAGATTACTAAAAGCTGCCAGAGAAAACCAACTTGTTACATACAAAGGTAAACCAATCAGATTACTTCTGATCTCAATTGAAGCTAAAAGCCAGAATGGCTTAGAATGGAATAGTTCAAATTCTGAAAGACCACACTGCCAACCCAAACTACTATACCTAGCATAATAGATGCCCTCATAATAGATGATTGTTATAGTCAGCTTTGCATTTCTGGCAGAAAACACCTGACCAAGAGCAGTTTGTGGGAGGAAAGGGTTTATTTGGGCTTACAAACTCAAGGGGAAGCTCCATGATGGCAGGGAAAAATGATGGCATGAGCACAGCGTGAATATTACCTCCTGGTTAACATCAGGTGGGCAACAGCAGCCAGAGAGTGTGCCAAACACTGGCAAGGGGAAGCTGGCTATAATACCCATAGGCTCTCTCCCAACAACACACTGTCTCCAGAAGTCAATTCCCAAGTTGCCACCAGTTGGGGACCTAGGGTTCAGAACACATAAATTTATGGGGGTACCTGAATCAAACTGCCACAATGATGAAAAGAAATCTTTCCATGATTAAAGCCAGCTTTGTGAATATATAAGAGTGAAACCAACTCTATGGAGAATACTATAGGTAATACTCTATACAGAAGAGATGAACAAGCATACTCAAGTGGGTAAAAGTAACAACCAAATCTAGAACAGACACGAAAAGATTCAAAGCTCAAAAAAACAAAACAAAACAAAAAAATGCTCCATAAAACTTCCAACATGGCAGGGATTAATTTAAACTTTACAGTTATAACTACGAATACTAATGGATCCTTCCACTTGCTGTCTACAAGAAAACCACCTTACCATCAAAGATAGGTACATCCTTAGGGTGAAAGGTTGGAAAATGATTTTTCCAAGCCAGTGGAAGTAAAAAACAAGTAGATCCAGTTATACTAATATCTGATAAAATAGACTTTAAACCAAAAGTAAGAAAAAGAGACAAAGAAGGTCACTTCTTACTCATTAAGGGAATAATCCAATAAAAAAATTACAATCATAAACTTATATGTACCAAACATAGATGAATCAAATTTTATAAGCAATATATACTAGAAAATAAACCAGAACTGAATCCTAATACAATAGTAGGAGACTTTAATGCTCTGCTATCATCACTAGACAGACAATTCAAGCAGAAAACTAACAGAGAAATAATGGAGCTAAAGAACACCATAGTTCAATTAGACTTAACAGACAGCTACAGAAAATTCCACCCTAACTCCACAGAATAGACGTTTCTTCTCAGAAGAGCATGCAGCCTTCTCTAAAATAGATCACATATTAGGGAATAAAGCATGTTTCTACAAATTTAGGAAAATTGTCACAACTCTTTCTTATATCTGACTACAATGCAATAAAACTAGAAATCATAAGAGAAACAACAAAAAATACAACTACTCCTGGAGACTAAATAACTCACTATTAAACAATGAATGGGTCATCATAGAAATCAAAAGGGAAGCCATGAATTTCCAGAACTGAATGATAATGAAAACACAACATACCAAAACTTATGGGACACAATGAAGGCAGTCCTCAGAGGGAGTTTACAGCACTAAATGTCTACATTATAAAGTCAGAGAGAGCTCAAGTCAGTGACTTAACAATTCACCTGAAAGCAATGGACAATCAAGAACAATCCAAATCTAAAGGTACCAGACAGAAAGAAATCATCAAAATCAGAACAGCAATGAATGAATTGGAAATTAAGAAAACAATTTTAAAAATTGATGAAATGAAGAGCTAGTTCTTTGAAAAAAATATATAAGATTGATAAACCTTTGGTCAAATTAATCAAAAGGAAAAAACCTCAAATCAACAAGATTAGAAATGAAAATGGAGATGTTAAAACATTTATCAATGAAATTGGAAGTATCATCAGGACATATTTCAAAAACCTATATTCCACAAAACTAGACAATCTGGAAGAAATGGATTATTTCCTTACCATGTACCAAATTAATTCCACAAGAGATCAATTACCTGAATAAAGCTGAACATCAAACAAGATTGAAGATATAATTAAAAGTCTCAAAAAAAAAAAAAAGTCCAGGCCAGATGGTTTCACTACTGATTTTTACCAGACCTTAACTGAAGATCTGAAATCCTTATTTCTCAAGTTATTCTATACAACTGCAAAGGAGAGTACATTCCCTGATTTCTTCTATGAAGCCAGCATCATGCTAATACTTAAACTAGACCGAGAAATAACTTATACACAAAAATTCTCAATAAAATTCTTGCAAACTGAATACAAGAACACATCAAAACTATCATCCACCTTGATCAAGTAGGTTTCATCCCAGGGATGCAGGGATGGTTCCACATGAGGAAATCAATAAATGTAATATACCACATAAACAGACTTAAAGACAGGAATCACATGATCATTTCAATTGATGTAGAAAAGGTCTTTGACAAATTACAACACCCCTTCATGATTAAAATACTGGAGAGACTAGTGATGGAGGACCCATATATCAACATAATAAGGGCCATATATACCAGGAACAAGCCAGGGGTGCCCACTTTTACCACTGCTTTTCAACATAGTATTTGAAGCCTTGGCTCAATCAGTAAGGCAAGAGAAAGAAATAAAAGGGATACAAATTGGAAAGGAAGAAGTCAAACTAGCCCTATTTGCAGATGACATGATTTTTATTTATTTTTCAAGGTAGGGTCTTACTTTAGCCCAGGCTGACCTGGAATTCACTCTATATTTTCAGGGTGGCCTCAAACTCATGGCGATCTCCCTACCTCTGCCTCCCGAGTGCTGGGATGGAGAGGGGAGTTCTGAAGGGGAATGGGGGAGGGGAGGGAAATATCATGGTTTATTGTCTGTTAATTATAGAAATTGTCAATAAAAAAATTAAATAAAAAAGAAGAAGATAGTAACTTTAATACAGTTGCTTCTGGTAACATCTAAGAATTTTTGTTTTCTACTTATCATCACAAAAAATGAAGTTCTTAAGTATTCAAAATGTTTTCTAATAAGTTAAAATTTCGCTTAAATAAACTATTGATTTCTAAATTAAAAAAAAAAACTCTGAAGAAAGAAATGGAAGAAGACATGAGAATATGGAAAGACCTCCCATGCTCATGGATTGGAAGATTTAATATCATGAAAATGGATATCCTATAAAAAGCAATATACAGGTTCAATTCAAGTCTAATCAAAATTCCTGTAGCATTCTTTACAAAATTAGAAAAAATAGTCTCAAAATTCATATGGAAGCACAAAAGGCCTCAGATATCTAAAAGTATCTTCATCAAAAGGAATATCTCTGGTGGCATTATCATACCCGGTTTCAAGACATACCATAAAGCCATAGTAATAAAAATAGTAGATGAAGGCTGGGTGTGGTGGCGCATGCCTTTAATCCCAGCACTCGGGAGGCAGAGGTAGGAGGATCACCGTGAGTTCAAGGCCACCCTGAGACTACATAGTGAATTCCAGGCCAGCCTGGGCCAGAGTGAGACCCTACCTCAAAAAAAAAAAAAAAAAGTAGATGAATGGATTAGAATAGAAGATCCAGATATAAGTTCTTCCAACTACAGTTACCTGATCTTTAGCAAAGGTGCCAAAAAGGCAAGCTGGAGTAAAGTCTGCATTTTCAACAAATGTTGCTGGAAAAACTAGATAGTTACATGTAGAAAAATGAACCTGGACCATCTTCTCTCACTCTGCATAAAAATCAACTCCAAAGCCAGGTGTGGTGGTTCACGCCTTTAATCTCAGCATATGGGAGGCAGAGGTAGGAGGATCGCCCTGAGTTCGAGGCCACCCTGAGACTACACAGTTAATTCTAGGTCAGCCTGGACCAGAGTGAGACCCTACCTCGAAAAACAAAACAAACAAACAAACAAACAAACAAACAAACAAACAAACAAAAACAAGTCCAAGTGGATGAAGGACCTCAATATAAGACCTGAAAGTAAAATGACTAGAAGAAAAAATAGGCAGAACACTCTAAGATATAGGGAAGGACTTTCCAAACAAGGCCCCAATAAACCAGGCAACTAGACATACACTCAACCAGCTGGATCTCATGAAACTCAAAAGTTATTGTACAGATAAGCTAACCATCAACAGAGTCAACAGACAACCTACAGAATGGGAGAAAATCTTTGCCAGCTATATATCTGACAAAGATCGGATACCTAGAATTTATAAAGAACTCAAAACTAAACAATAAAAAGTCAAGAAACCCACTCAAAAAATGGGGAGGGGAATTGAATAGAGAGTTCTCAAAGGAAGAAATTCAAATGGCTAATAAACACCTAAAGAGGTGCTCAATATCCCTAGCAATCAGGGAAATACAGATTAAAATGACTTTGAGATATCATCTCACCCCAGTCAGAATGGCAGCCATCAAAAAATCAAGTGACAATAAAGGCTGGCAGTGACATAAGAAAGAGAAACCTTCACCCACTGCTGGTAGGAGTGTAAACTTGTACAACCACTATGGAAATCAGTATGCAGACTTCTCAAAAAGCTAAAAATAGACCTACCATTTGATCTAGCTATGTCACTCTTGGGCATATACTCTAAAGACTTTACTTTTTACTACAGAGACACTTGCTCAGCCATGTTTGTATCTGCTCTATTCACAATAAGTAGGATTTGGAATCAGCCCAGATGCTCATCAACAGATGAATGGTTAATGAAGATGTTGTACAAATACATAATGGAATTCTACTCAGCAGTAAGGAAAAATGAAATGGTGAAATTTACAGGAAAATGGATGGACTTGGAAAAAATCATACAAAGTGCACTCACACAAGCACAGAAAGATAAATGCCACGTGTTCTCTCCCTCATATGTAGTTCCTAGCCTGGAACAGCTTGAGTTACCAGCATACCTGACAGACAACTGAAGGGACAGAAAACAGGGAAGAAGGTTTTGTAGGGAGAGAAAAGGAGGGTAGGGTGAGATATATACAAAACTAAAGCCAACGTGAATTAGTACCATAGAAATCTTTCCCCTGAACAGCAAACTAAATGATATAACCCTCAACAGGAATGTGGGTGGGTGGAGATCATCTGGGCAGAGGGGGCTTCAGAGAGGGTGGGAGGAAGCCTAATCCTAAAACCATTAGTTCTGGCTTGTAACTCCCAGTACTAGAAATGAGTTACATTTCAAAATGAGCTGTTGGTCAGAGAGACCTATGAGGTCCCCAAAACAAGGCAGGCTTCTGTCAGAGCACTTGATTATTCATCTGAGCTAAAAGCTAAGACCCTATTGCTGAAGACACCACTAGTTGCTGACACAAAACTTTGAGAGATCATGCTGGAATCTGGAAGGAAGCCAGTTCCCTGATGGCTAGCCCATATGTATAGTGCTGGAAAGAGCTACATGAGCTTCTGGGGGAAAATGGTCACCAACACTGGAAGCAAGGAAGGGATCCTGCTAGAGATAAATCAACCAGCCAGATAAGATGTGCAATAGTGGCAGTCAGCCTCGGTGGGTAACCAATGGCTCTCTGATTGGCTAAGAGACCTGCTCAATGGGAAGTAATTCATACCTGCTATTGGGAACCAAGTCAGAATCCTATGGAAATGAGGGTCATGGACTTGAATAGGAAGCTCCCACTAGTTTTTGGCCCAAAAAGGATATGCCCATCAAAATCTCTTTATTTTTTATTAAATTTTTTTATTATTTTATTTATTTTTGGAGAGAGACACAGAGAGAAACAGATAGAGAGGGAGAGGAAGACAGAGCTGGGTGTGCTGTGAATGAAATCCATATGTGTGCGCCCCCTTGTGGGCAAGTGCGGCATTGCGCCCTTGTGTCACTTTGCATCTGGCTAAATGTGGGACCTGGAGATTGGAACCAGCATTCTTAGGCTTAGCAGGCAGGCGCCTTAACCGCTAAGCCATCTCTCCAGCCCCAAAATCTCTTTTAATAATTAACTATGTCTAACCCCTTTAATCCATGCTGCTCTCACTCTCCACTGGAGAATCTGTTTTCTCTTTTCAGAAGGCGGCAAAAAATGGGGAGAATCAAAATCAATCAACATGATAAGAAAAGAGCTGACTCTATATCATGAGATAAGCCACCTCTTGCGCACGAGCCAAGGTCCAGATGAAACTACAGAGGAACTGGCGAGTTAAGCATGAGTGCTTTTCTTACTGTGAGCCTGCCAACCTGTGCCAGGGAGATGATAATACACACTGAGGACCCTCTAAATATATGAAAGCAGAAATCCAGAAGTTTCTGAGTGTTTAAAACTAAAGTAGACTTAAAATACACCTGTTGGGCTGAAGAGATGGCTTAGCTGTTAAGGCACTTGCTTGCAAAGCGTAAGGACCAAGTTTGGTTCCCCAGCACCCACATAAGCCAGATGCACAAGGTGGGTGTATGCATCTGGAGTTCCTTTGCAGTAGCTGAGGGCCCCAATGCACCCATTCTCTCCCCTACTCAAACAAACAAACAAACAAACAAACAAACAAACAAACAAACAAACAAACAAAATGTTAAAAAATTACACACCTGCCAAGGCTCAGGGAACATGTTGGAAGAGGGGTGGAAAGATTACAAGAGCCACACGGTGTGAAGAAGTATCTAGAGGCATTGCCGCCCCCAGAATGACTGACTGCTTCTCTCACCAATCATTTCTCCGTGGTGAATAAGGTGATGTATGAGGGTGAGGAGCGCCTTCAGTGGAATGGGGGCAGGGAGGAGGGGAATGGGACCAATGCTTGATTTGTCCATACAACAAGGTTTCTAATTAATAAAAAATAAAATAAAAACATTAGCAAACAACTCAGTAATGTATAAAAAATACAATACCCAAGTGGAGTTTATCTAAGACATGTAAAGCTACTCCAGAATTAAAACATCAGTGTTACAAAAGGATAGAACAGAGTATAAAAGAAAAGCCACACAACTATAATTTGATATAAGAACATAACTTAGCAAAATTCTTCATCCATCCATAAGAAAAATTTCTCCGAAAACTATGATTACAAAACAACCTGATAAATGACTTTTACAGAAGTATCATAGCTAAACTGAGCATGGTTCACTTTTAATCCCAGCCTTTGGGAAACTAAGACAGAAGGATCATGAATTTTAGGTCAGACTGGGTGAGACCTTATCTCCAAAAAAAAAAAAAAAAAAAAAAAAAAAAAAACCCAAATAACAATAACAAAAAACAAACAAACCCCTTCCCTGTCCCCCCCTCCCCTGCCAAAGGCCATAGCTAACATGCTTGGTAAAGAACAAGTGTTTTCCTCAGGATGAGGAACAATGTAGGATTTCATTGTCATTGCTGCTATGCAGTACTACAGTGGAAATCCCAGGAAGGCACAAAATGAAGTTCAAGAATTAAAAAGCAGGGCTGAAGAGATGGCTTAGCAGTTAAGGTACTTGCCTGCAAAGCCTAAGGACCCAGGTTCAATTCCCCAGTACCCACATAAAGCCAGATGCACAAGGTGGCACATGCATCTGAAGTTTGTTTGTAGTGGCTGAAGGTCCTGGCTCGTCTATTCTCTTTCTTTCAAATAAGCAAACATTAAAAAAAAAAGAATTAAAAAGCAAATACCTGTTGCAAACAGCTCCAGGTTACTGTGATAAACATCCAACCAGACACAGTTTATGGGTGGAAGGGATTTATTTCAGGCTTATAGATCCTGGGAAAGTTTCTTTAATGGTGGACGAAGATGGCTCCCATTCACAGATCAAAGTAGAGAGAAACCACCAATAGCCAACACCACAAGTAAGCAGAACTGCCAGAGCTCAAATTGCTTTCTACACACCTTGGGCCTGGAATTCAGATCCTCCCCCAAACACTCCTTAGGACTAGACTCCCAAGATCTACTGGCAGTGACACGCTCCTTGTCTGCTAGGGTTCACCTTGTGAGCTCAATTTTAATGAAACACCTGAGTCTCTGGGGCCAGATATTCAAACATCACATTATACTACCATACAGATTGAGTAGAAATAAATGTCTCTATTTACAGGTTGCATAATCATCTACATAGAAAATCCCAAGAATCTATAAAATGGCTCCCAAAACTAATAAGGGAATTAAGTAAGGTCATAGAATCTATAAAACTATTTCTATATACTCTCAAAGGACTTGAAATAGAAAATTTAAACTAAAACTACAATGATTTCAAAAGCAAAAATAATGAGAAATCAAACAAAAATGTGTATAGGATTGATTATTAAGAACCATTAAATGTTAATGAAGTCAAATTAAAATGCTGATGAAAAGAAAACAACCTTTAAGTAAATTGAGAGAAAATGTTTTTAGAGATTGGAAAACTCAGTGTTAACATACTAATTTAAGATACACTAACCCATAAAAGTCAATTTTAAAAATTAAATTACATACAAATTTAATTAATTTTATTTATTGTTTTGTTTTTTTGAGGTAGGGTCTCACTCTAGCCCAGGTTGACCTGGATCTCACTATGTAGTCTCAGGGTAGCCTCAAACTCACAGTGATCCTCCTACCTCTGCCTCCTAAGTGCTGGCATTAAAGGTGTGTGCCACCATGCTACATAAAAATTTTAAACACATGGCTTTCAGGTTGTTTTGATTCCAAGACATTGTCCTTTGGGCCATAAAGCAGAAGCTGGAGCAATTTCTCATCTTGGGATGTGTTATTCTACTGCAGACAATGCTGAGGGGTGCACCAGTGAGGCAAATGGCCACATGGACAAAGAAGCCTCTAGGCAGTGCACAATGCCAGCACTTGGGACGGAGCTAGCATAGATACCGAAGACATAAATCTTGTTCTTGGGGGATTCCTAACAGTTGGATTAATGGGACTAATATACCATAGAGGCATACTTTTAACAGTTGTAGATATGGAAAGCCAGTTAGTTCCAAGCCTATGTTTAAAAAATATTAATTTTATTTATTTATTTGAGAGAGAAGGAAGAAGGAAGGAGGGAGGGAAGGGGAGAGAGAGAAAGGGAAAGGGAGAGGGAGAGAGAAAGATGGAAAATGGGAGCACCAGGGTCTCCAGTTTTTATAAACGAATTCCAGACACATGTGCCACCTTGTGCATCTGGCTCACATGGGTCTTAGGGAATCAAACCTGGGTCCTTTGGGTTTGCAGGCAAGTTCCTTGACTGCTAAGCCATCTCTCCAGCCTCCCAAGCCTACATTTTACAGATAAGGAAAGTGAGGCTCAAGGTGGTTAACTGATCTGCTGATCTGGAAACTAGAGGTCAGACGGACTATGGACTAACTAACCCAGACCCATATTCTTTATATCACACTAACCCATTGTTTCTTTAGTACTGGTGATCTAACTCAGGGCTTCGTGCATGCTAGGCAAGTGCTATAATACTGAGCTATCCCAAGTCCTATTGCATAAAGTTTTTTCTTAAATATCATATGTAAATAAACATAATCTGAATAAATAGGAATTCCTATGAGCAGATTTTCATCACAGGTGGGTTCTCAGGTACATTTTAAGGCAAGTCAGGGACAGGTGTTTAATGGAGAGAATGGAAAATAGTCAAGACATTGGAAATCAGTCATCAACCTATGTAGATCATGAATTGTCTGAGGTCATTGGTAAGATAATACATCAATTTCTCTGCCTCTTAGACATATTGCATCTAGATGATTTTTGTATGATTAAATTAAAACTATCATTTTCATTAAAAAATCTTTGCCTATTATGTTCCACTGTAATTTATTATTTTGTAAAATCCAAAACTGAATTTTTATAGTACTTCATGGAAGAGTTTGATTAAAGGCTAATAAAATGAGAATTATAGCAGCAGTACTGCCAGTACATCCTGGGAGTGGAAGCTGTAGGGGTTGGGAGGGAGTGGAGGAAGCATGTGTGCTAGGACTCCCCAGAGAATCTTTTCCCAGAAGGTTCTTCCTTGGCCACCACCCAGCCCAAGGAGCTTCTCTTTCTTTCCCTCTCTGTCCATGTGCAGGTTGTTTCATCTGCCACATTTAGATCTTGGGGTGTGTCAAGTCCAGGGAGAAAGATGGAAAATAGCACTTAGCTTGTTCTGCTACACAATGAAAGACTGGGTTTCTATTGTCTCAGAAAGTCTCCTTTTGTTCTGGGAGTGAGGATGGTGAGTGGGAGGACTGTGGGCCAACAGATGCCCCTGCCTGTGCAGCCCATCTCAGCCATATGATCACAGAGACCCATTCATTTCCTGCATAGTAAGGATAACAGCAGGTGCACTGTCTACTCACAGCACTGTGGTGAGGATCAGATGGCAGCAACTTAAGTGCTAAGAAAGAAAAGGAAGCAAGACCCCTCTGTCTTTAAGGTGCTCATATTCTAAGAGAACAGATGAGACAGCAAAACGTTACAGCTGAAGACATATTTTCAAAACTTTATAGCAACATGCAGATGCAGGCACTGCATGGAAACAGCTTAGGAAGAAGTCACTCCTCAGGTTCCAAAGGGAAGTGGCTTCTCCACTACTCCTTGATTATCTCCTTATTCGCCACTGTCTATAGAACTGCTGGGTTAGCACCAATCTAAACCTTCACCCTCTTTGCCCTTGAAGATTTATGAGGGCACAGAGTCTCTGACATATCCATCTCAATTCCCTGGCCTCTCCTCAGTCATAAGGACTGAGTGGGAGGACACAGTGTGGGACAGGTCTGTGGGTTGGACAGATGCCCTCCTATGCATTGAAGTAAGTGCGAGGAAGAAGGGGCCACAGAGGAGGAACCGCTTAACTGCATTTTCATTTGTAAAATTAGTGCACAATAGACCACTGTTAGAGAAAGGAAGGGTTCTGAAAGTTAAATATGATAAATTAAATATACCCTGGGAGAAGTAACATAATGTATACTGCAGAAAGATTTGAGTTCTTCCAAAGAGTCACAATGCCCAGAATTACATGATTTGCAGCCTAGAAAGTTTCAAATGTGTCTCTTGAGAGCCTGGATTACAGGTGTGGGCCACTCTGCCCAGCCTTACTTTTTTTTTTTTTTAATTTGTTTCTTCTGTTTGAAAATATAAGGAAGGATGTGGGAAGAGAGAGGAAGGAAACATTAATTTTTCCTATCATTCCCAGAAGATGCATAAATCCATTTTATTCTTTGTAATGATAAAAAGATCAATTTAAATACTTATCAGCACAAATATTAAAAGAATATATAGTCTTCTAGTTATTAGTCAAAAAGAGAATAAATAAAACTTAACTGATAGAGTAACTAGAAAAAAGAAGAAAACAGCATGGGAGCATGACAAACAGAATACATTTAAATAACATGATTACATTAAAAAGCCGGGAGTGGTGGTATAAGGCTTTACTCTCAGCACTTGGGAAGCAGAGGTAGGAGGATTGCTGTGAGTTCAAGGCCAACCTGGGGCCAGGTCAGCCTGGGATACAGTGAGACCCTACCTCACAACAAAACAAAACAAAACAAAAAAAAAAAACAAAACAAAAAAAACAAAACAAAACATACGCAACAAAAATTTAAGAAAAAATACTGTCAGATTCTACAAGAGATGTGAATTAGTTAAAGAAGACTCATTAATTAGGTTTAAAAAATCCCCAAGCTGGGCATGGTGGCGCATGCCTTTAATCCCAGCACTTGGAAGGCAGAGGTAGGAGGATCTCAATAAATTTGAGGCCACCCTGAGATGACATTGTAAAGTCCAAGTCAGCCGGGGCTAGAGTGAGACCCTACCTCGAAAAACAAAAAACAAAAACAAAATCCATGCCAGGCATGGTGGCGCACGACTTTAGTCCCAGCACTCGGGAGGCAGAGGTAGGAGGATTGCCATGAGTTCGAGGCCATCCTGAGACTACATAGTGAATTCCAGGTCAGCCTGAGCTACAGCGAAACCCTACCTCAAAAAACAAAAAACAAAAAAAAAAAAAAAAAAATTCCCCAAATTTAGCCCCGGCATGATGATATACATGCTTGTAATCTTAGCACTCACAGGCAGGAGAATGGAGAGTCTGAAGTCAGCCTGAACTACATAGTAAATTTGATAGCAGATTGGGCTACATTGTGAAACTGTCTCAAACAACCAAAACCAAAGCTGGGCGTGGTGTCTCACGCCTTTAATCCCAGCACTTGGGAGGCTGAGGTAGGAGGATCGCTGTGAGTTTGAGGCCACTCTGAGACTACATTGTGAATTCCAGGTCAGCCTGAGCTAGAGTGGGACCCTACCTCGAAAAACAAACAAACAAAACAAAAAACAAACAAACAAACAAAAAGCCCAAAACCAAAACCCAACTGCAAAGAGGTATCTCACACAAAAGACATGAAAAAAATAAAAATAAATGAAAAACAAATGCTTGGTGGTACATTCCTACAATTCTAGCTACTTGGATGGTTGAGGCAAGAAGACTGCTTCATCCCAGGGGGTTGAGACTCTGTTTCAATACAAATAAAAATACCAGCATAACGACAAAGAAAGAAAGCAGGGATAGCCATCACAAGACAATGCAAAATACAAGGTGAAACCCACAAAATGTTAGCCTATGAACTTTGATCTATAAAGTTGCTATCTAATTAACTTCCTTATTATTAGTTGTTGTAATAACTATACTTTGTTCAATCCACAGTTACTTAAAGTAGGTTGGTTTGGGGTCCTGTTTTAATTTTCAGCAATAAAGTTGTTTCCTTGTTAAGAGTTTGTTATAATTTTATAGCTTTATTGCTATATGGTTATAGAATATGGCCTCAGCATTTCCTACTAGTAGCTGGCAAAAGAATGTTTATTTGTGGCCCTAATACAAGATAAAGGAAAAAATACCTCAGAAATGGTAATAAATGTGGGTAAAGTTTCATATGGCTCTGTAAATCTATTGGTTATTTAGCCTGTATCTGCTTTCAATAGCTTTTTCTCTGCTTGAACTACCAAAGACTGGGCTGCTACTAAATTTGTGACTCAGTTTATCTGTTCTGTATTTCCGTACCATGGTATTCAATGACAATGGTTTTAAAGTCTATAATTTTATCAATATAAAACCAAATTTTTGGGCTGGAGAAATGGCTTAGCAATTATGGCCCTTGCCTGCAAAGCCTAAGGACCCAGGTTTGATTCCTCAGTACCCATGTAAAGCCATATGCACAAAGTGGCAAATGTGTCTGGAGTTTGTTTGCAGTGCTACAGGCCCTGGAGCACTCTCTCTCAAATAAATAGATAAAAAAAAATAAAAAAACTAAATAGAGCTGGTTTTGAGAAAAGACCAATAAAATGAACAAACCCTGGGTAGAGGCTCATCAGAAAAAAATAACAATGTTAGTAATAAGAAAGGGATTTTAGAAAAACTGTTTACTCTAGAAATGATAAATGATCCTAGCCTTCAGATTATCAAAGATGGATTCTGATATTAGAATTTGGTACCTATTCCCATTTTTCAGCATCTTCCTGATACTTACATACTTGTCCAACTAGAATTATTTTCTTCAAGTCAGGCTTGATGGCCTTCAATTTTTTGAGGCAAGTACAACATTTTGTATGTGTATCATTTTGTTTTATTTGAGAGAGATAAAGAGAGTGCTAGAGAGATAGAGAAAGAGAGAATGGACGTGCCAGTGGGCTCTCAGCTGCTGTGAACAAACTCCAGATATGTGTGACCCCTTGTGGGCAAGTGCGGCATCGCACCCTTCCATCACTTTTTGTGCCTGGCTAAATGTGGGACCTGGAGGTTGGAACTGGTGTTCTTAGGCTTGGCAGGCAGGTGCCTTAACTGCCAAGCCATCTCTCCAGCCCATGTGTATCATTTTTATTTTATAATACTTTGTGGTATATTAAAGAGCACCTTTCTCCAGAGTAAGCTGGTCAACATTCAAATGTATTTATTACTATTTTATTATTCTATTGGTTTTAATTTTTTTTTAATGTGAGAGAGACGGGGTGGGGGGAGGCAGAGAGAGAATAGGCACACCAGGGTCTTTTCAATCATTGTGAACAAACTCCAGATGCATGTGTCCCCTTGTGCGCATGTATGACATTGCACGTTTGCGGCACTTTTGCGTCTGGCTAAATGCAAGACCTGGAGATTTGAACAAGCATTCTTAGGCTTTGCAGGCAGGCACCTTAACCACTAAACCATCTCTCCAACCCAGTTTTAATTTTTTTTTTTATGGACTCCAGACACAAATGCTACCTTGTACATCTCGTTTTATGTGGGTACTGGGGATTTGAACTGTACCCTTTGCTTTTCAGTCAAGCCTCTTAACCACTAGGCAATCTCTCCAGCCCGGTTTTAATTTTTTTTTCTTACCACCTAGCAATCTGTGGCAGTAATGTGTGTGGATAAAAGAGATTTCACCAGGCATGGTGGCGCATGCCTTTAATCTCAGCACTTAGGAGGCTGAGATAGGAGGATGGCTGTGAGTCTGAGAACAGCTTGAATCTAGAAGGGTGAGTTTCAGGTCAACCCAGATTAGAGTGAGACCCTGCTTCTAAAAACCAAAAAGAGCTGGAGAGATGGCTTAGCAGTTAAGGCACTTGCCTGTGAAGACTAAGGACCCATGTTCATTTCTCCAGGTCCCACGTAAGCCAGGCATATAAGATGATGCAAGAGCGCAAGGTGGCACATATACACAAGGTGGTGCATACATCTGGAGTATGACTGCAGTGGCTGGAGACCTTGGCATGCCAATTTTGTCTCTCATAAAAAAAGCAAAAAGAACAGATTTCCTCCTTCAAATGAAAGTCTGAAAGGACTAAAGTTCAGCACTTTAAAAACTTTTGTGTGTGGGAGTTGTGAGACAGGGTCTTACTGTATAGCCCAGCTGGCCTTAAATTTGTAGCAATCCTCCTGCTTTAGCCTACTGAATATTGGGATTACCAGAGTGAACCACCATACCTACCTTTAAACTCTTATAGGCTACAAAGATTAGAACATTACTTAGATGTAGATACCCAGGGTCTAGTGCAGTAAGATTACTCTCTCAAAATACCAAAATATCATTTTCTACACAGGTCATACCAATTAGGCTAAAAATTTTCCAGAGAAAATGAACAGCAAATCTTCAGTTTGGCCTGATGGTAGCTGCGCTGGAGTCACAGTCCATCAAAGCCTGTTGTAATTTTGTCATTTTGCTGGTCTATTTTGTTTTATATTCCCCTTTCTTCTATCTTTACACCTCTACCATTGTGTGTCCCCAAGCATACTCTGTCAGTGAAAACTGTGGGCCCTAAAAATGATAGCTGTAAAACCCAGAATATCAAAAATTAGCTTCAAGAATTTACAGATTTTTCTAGAACATGTGACTCATAGGTAAAGGATCAGATATTTTTAGACAAAAAGACTCTACTATCATAATAGGACACTAATTCTTGTTTAAAGCCACTGAGGACTTCTGGGGAAGAGATCTCTGTGTCTCTTGCTTCTATTTTTTTTTTTTTTTTTTTAAATACTTTTATTTATTTGAGAGAGAGAAACAGAGAGAGGGAGTGAGTATGGGTGTATCAGGGTCTCCTGCCACTGCAAAAGAATTCCAGACACATGCACCACTTTGTGTATCTGGCTTTATGTGGGTATTGGGAAATCAGGCTTTGCAAGCAAGTGCCTTTAACTGCTGAGCTACCTCTCCAACCCCTCTGGGGTGTTTTTAGCCCAGACTCATTCCTAGTCTTCTCAGGAGGAGGGTTTCTTCTCTCAGCTGGCTGCTACTCTCTACACATATCTCGAGGTGGGACCTCTCACCCACCAGGGAGATGAGGGCCTCCACGAAACTGCAAATGTCTTTTAATTTTTCCAGGTGTATTTACACTTTGATATATACACTGGCTGTTTGAACTTACTATTGTTCATTTCATTTCTTTGGTTTCATCGCAGTTATAATATTTATGCTCTTTTGATCTCAATTAACAAACTGACTTGGCTGCTACTCAATGAAGAATATTCTGTTCATTCTGTTTTCCATCCAGAAACTTGGAAGACAATTATTCTGGCTTTGTACACAATACCCAGTAACTTTAACTCCTTCCATTCATCTGTCTCTCTCAATCCTCCCTTTCTTCACTCTCATTCCTCCCCTTGTTCTTTCTTTACTCCTTGCTTCAACTAGATATAAATAAAAATCTTATCTTTGGTGGTTCATCATGGAAATAGCACATGGTTTAGGATAACGTAGTGTTTATCCCTTTATAAACCACCACCAAGAACTTGTGCCCTGAGCCACCATATAAGCTGGCAGACTGTCCTTAGGTGACCTCAGCGGCTGTGAGGAAGCTAAGCCTCTTATAGGTCAGCAGGCCTTGTTAGAGCCATCTAAACTTGTGTGTCAGGCAAATATGAAGGTTCCAATGATTCCATGCCCAGTTGGTCCATTCCTGCCCCCATTGTTAACAGCACAATATCAAAGTAAGTTATGAAGAATATAGGTTGACTCTGACAAACAGCTCTGGTCCACAGTCGAGGGGCCACAACTGGAGATGTTCTTTCTGGCAGAGTCCTGAGATGACACAGGGCACCACTTGGTGTATATGTCAGTGTCTCTCCGTTTCTCTCTCTTCTGATCAAGCCACCAGTCTTCAACATGGGCTCCAGTCTCGGGAACTTATCTGGTCACAATCACCTTTCAAAGACCCCATCTTTTTTTTTTTTTTTAAAGGCAGGAGTGGTAGCTCATACCTGCCTTTCTTCCCTCCCTCCCTTCCTTCCTTCCTTCCCTCCTTCCTTCCTTCCTTCCTTCCTTCCTTCCTTCCTTCCTTCCTTCCTTCTTTCTTTCTTTTTCTTTTTCTTTCTTTCTTTCTTTCTTTCTTTCTTTCTTTCTTTCTTTCTTTCTTTCTTTCTTTCTTTCTTTCTTTCTTTCTTCTTTATGTATTTATTTGAGAGAGAGAGAACAGAAGAGGCAGAGAGAAAAAGAGAATGGGCATGCCAGGGCCTCCAGCCACTGCAAACAAACTCCAGACACATGCGCCCCCTTGTGCATCTGGCTTACGTGAGTCCTGGGAAATTGAACCAGGGTCCTTAGGCTTTGCAGACAAATGCTTTAACCACTAAGCCATTTCCCCAGCCCCAAACCCCATCTTTTTTTTTTTAAATTTTATATATACTCTGGTTTCTCCTCAGATCGCATAAATCTTTCGCCTTTAAAAAATATTTTATTATTATTATTTATTTATTTGAGAGAGAGAAAGAGAGAGAGAATGGGCACCCTAGGACCTCCAACCACTGCTAACAATCTCTCGATGCATGTACTACCTTATGCATCTGGCTTACTTGGGTCCTGTATCTGGCTTACATGGGTCCTAGGGAATTGAACCTGGGTCCTTTGGCTTTGCAGGCAGTGCCTTAACTGCTAAGCCATTCCTCCAGCCCCATAGACCCCATCTTTAACCTTTATAGTCAGATTAAGTTTTCATTCTCTTCATAATGAGGATTAAATTTCCCTGTGAATTTTAGGGGGGAGAGCAGGGACTGATCTCAGGGCAGAACATGGAATAATCCCAAGTTGCTGAGTAGTGAGTGGCCTTAGCGTCTTTTCAGCTGAGATCTGAGATGCTGTGGAGCAGAGGTGAACTGCCCCCAGCCCTTTCCAAACTCTTGGCCCACAGAATCCATGACTATGACCAAATGGTCACTGTTTTACTCCCTTCAATCCAGGTGGCTTGTTACATAGCACAGGCACTGTAATAAAACATGGAGAGAGGAGGTGATGCTACTGTCACAGTCCTAACATAGTTGGCTTGGCTTGGCTTTGGGAAGTGGGTAGGAGGAGCTGAAAGAGCCTTGAAGAGCCTGTAAGGGGAACCTGCTATGTTTCTAGGAGACAGTCAGTGAAGGCAGCAAGTAAGGTAAGGGAAATAAGTCCAGCCTGGAAGAAAGGGGACCTTGTTTATGAAGGGACAGAAGATCTGACGACACTGCTGTGGATGGGAAAGTAAGGAAAAGACAATGTTCCTAGCAGGTGTGATGACCCAGAGAAGGGAGTTTCTAAACAGAAGAATAGAAGTGCCACCTGGCCTCTTGCTGTCCATGAAAAAAGTGTGAGAGGAAGAGATGATCCTAATAAGGAACTGTTCATCTTTCATGCAAAATTTAGAGGAAATAGAAAGAAGCCCACAATTGCTGGGCTTCAAAATAAAACTGTTTCTTATTCGCAGCTTCTCCAGATGGCAAATGATTCTCAAATTAAGAAATGGTTTCAGGGCAATGGATCAAATCCAGAGGACTGTGAGATCCTTTGTTACAACCCTAGAAAGATCTAAAGCATTGCTTCAAAGAATCTTCCAGACAGATGAAAGGCATTCTAAAGATCTTCAGGGCATGCCTTTAAGTTTTCTCCATTGACACCAGGGCTCCAAAGACTTGAGGCCTTACCCACAGCAGCTTTCAAGGAGCCCAAGTACAGGATGGCTAGCTTTCCAGAGGTTCAAGGTGTTTTTTTTTTTTTCTTTTTTGTGTAATGGAAATGATTATAAGTTGATACACAGTGAATCCATCACGATTTCAAAGAGACAGAGATTCCAAACTGACTAACAGGCACAAAGATGTTTCACACTGCAGAGAAACTTCTGGAACTCAAGCTTCTGTGGGCAGGAAGCAGGCTAGGAAGGAGAGTTGGGACCACAGATGGCTGTAACTTTAATGCGCTTGCATCCCCTCAGGGGACAGAACTTTTGGGCATCTTGGGAGGGAGAGCATGTACTTTTAATCAATTTATTTAAAAAGTTGTTGCTCTGGGAACTGAACCTAGGACCTCACACATACTAGGATACTAGGAAAGTGCTCTACCACTGAGCTACAGCCTCAGTCCGTGCTTTTTTTCCCCCTTTAGTGTATTCTAATCAGAGAAACATGAATAATTTTTACTAAAGGGTAGACTGTGGAGTATTTAAAACACAATCACAAATCCATTAGTACTCGTCCCATTGAGGGGTGGGGTCTATGTCCTTTCCTTTTGAATCAGGGCTGACAGTATGATGCAGCAGAAATGAGGTTGTGTGACTTCCAAAGCTAGTTCATAAAAGGCAGGTGATGCAGGTCCAGCCTCAAAGGGACACCCATGCTGTGTATCCTGAGTGCCTCATCAGAATCTACTGACAGGAATGGTAGCACATACCTGTAATCCCAGTAGCTAGAATGATGAGACAGAGGATCACGAATTAGAGGACAGCCTGGGCTACACAGTGAGAACTTGCCTCAAAAAATAATAAAGCAAAAATATATAGAAGGAAAAAAAAGAAGAAGAAATCTAGCTACTTGGGACCTCCATGTTTGAGGGAGCAGAGTTCTCCAGGAGGCCTTGAATAGCACTCCAGCTGCAGTCTTCACATCCTTCCAGCCAAAGTCAGCCACTGGAGTAAGCCTTCAAATGACTCAGGCTCCGAGCTCTGAGCCACTGCTAGCTTCAATTCTTCCTCACTGAGGATCAGAGATTTCTGCTTTAAACTATAAATTCCTGACCCAAGCAGCCATGACCATAAAACATTTGTGTTTCTATGTTTGGGATAGTTAATAGATGAAGTAATAATGACTGGAACACAGAAAAAAAAAGGGGGGGTGGCGGTGGTGGTAGGACTTGAACTGAGTGCCTTCTGCATGCTAAGCATGTGCTCTACCACTAATCTAGCTACACTCCAGCCCAGTAGAGACATACTAATATTTGTTTTGTTTTGTTTTTGTTTTTCAAGGTAGGGTTTCACTCTAGTCCAGGCTGACCTGGAATTCACTCTGTCTTCTCAGGGTGGCCTTGAACTCACAGTGATCCTCCTACCTCTGCCTCTCAAGTGCTGGGATTAAAGGTGTGTGCCACCACGCCTGGCATGAGACATACTAATTTTGAAAATGCATCATGGAGAGAATGTGTGCTTTGGGATAAGTACGAGTTAATTCCCTTTCAAACAAACACCATTTTACTATTTTAAGAAATATTTTTTTATTGTGCTGGACAGATGGCTTAGTGGTTAAGGCACTTGCCTTCAAAGCCAAGGGACCCAGGTTCATTTTCCCAGGACCCATGTAAGCCAGATGCACAAGGTGGTACATGCGTCTGGAGTTCATTTGCAGTGGCTAGAGGCCCTGGCATCCCCATTCTCTCTATCTGCCTCTCCCTCTCTCTGAAATAAATAAATAAAATTAAAAAATATTTTTATTTATTTGTAGAGAGAGAGAGAGAGAGAGAGAGAGAATGACATGGCCTCTTGCAGATGAAAACAAATTCCAGATGCATGTGCCACTTTGCACATCTTGCTTTATGTGGGTACTGGGGGGTTGAACCTAAGCTGGCAGGCTTTGCTAGCAAATGCCTTTAATTGATGAGCTATCTCTCAGGCCTTTTAAAAAAATATTTATTTTATTTTTATTTATTTATTAGTGGCAGAGAGAGGGAGAGAGAGAGTGAGAATGGGCACACCAGATGTGTGTGCCACCATGTGCATCTGGCTTATGTAGGACCTGGAGAATTGAACCTGGGTCCTTAGGCTTCACAGGCATGCGCATTAACTGCTTACGCTATCTCTCCAGCCCTATTTTTTTTAAAAATTATGTATTTATTTGAGAGAGAAAGAGAGAGAACGGAAGAGAAGAGGAGATGAGAAGAAAGACTGAGTGTATAGTGGTATGCCAGGACCTCTTGCCAGTGCAAACAAACTGCAGGCACATGTACCACTTTGTGCATCTGGTTATACATGGGTACTGGGGAACTGAACCCAGGCTGAGAGGCTTTGCCAATAAGCACTTTTAACTGATGAGCCATCATCCATAACAAACAAACACTGCTTAAATTTTTTTTCTAGGGCTGGAGAGATGGCTTAGTGGTTAATGCACTTGCCTGCAAAGCCAAAGGACCCAGGTTCAATTCCCCAGGACCCACATAAGCCAGATACACAAGTGTCTTGAGTTTGTTTGCAATGGCTGGAGGCCCTGGTGTGTTCTTTCTCTCTTTCCCCACTGTCTCCCATAAATAAAAAAATAAATACTAAAATTTTTTGTAGCCTAAATGATATTTTTTATTAGTAGAAATAAAAAAAGATTTAAAAAACACAGGTAAGTTTAAAATAGAAATTTGGATCATATGCTCACTTAGAGAATTGGTGACATCATAGACCATGACATTATATATTGTGTTTTCTACCATACTACAATAAATTATAAATTGATAGCAAAACAGAGTTAAATACAACTAAAGTAAGTTTGGATAAAGAACTTGTAAATATTTAGAGTTGAGTATAAGCAAAAGTGCCACATATAAAAATAAGCAAGTTGACAGGCTGGAGAAATGGCTTAGCGGTTAAGGCATTTGCCTGCGAAGCCAAAGGATCATGGTTCGATTCTCCAGGACCCATGTAAGCCAGATGCACAAGGGGCACATGCATCAGGAGTTCGTTTGAAGTAGCTAGAGGCCCTGGCGTGCCCATTCTCCCTCTGTCTGCCTCGCTTCTATCTCTCTCTCTACTTGCAAATAAATAAATAAAAAGTTTAAAAAAAAATAAGCAAGTTGAATTAGAAATACTACTTGCTGCAAAATTTATATGGGTGGTCTCTGACTTACTGAGGAATTTATTGCTTTTATTTTAACATGCTGATTGAACATTACAAATCCTTCTATATTTTGGAATTTTTCCAGCTTTTTAAAATAGATCAAAATTATTGTTTTAATTCCTTAAAGATTCAGTATTGTGGTGGTGGAAATTTACTAGTAAGTGTGTTTTAAAACAGATGCATCCTCAGGGATGCTGGAGTCCACAGGACTACACTCTTGGGCCACATACTCCCAACATCATACTGAGATGTATGAACTGTGACTTTTTTTTTTTTTGGTTTTTCAAGGTAAGGTCTCACTCTAGCCCAAGCTGACCTGGAATTCACTATGTAGTCCCAGACTGGCCTCAAGCTCACAGTGATCCCCCTACCTCTGTCTCCTGAGTGCTGGGATTAAAGGCGTGCTCAGTGGCCACATGACCAAGGCCTTGGGCAGGATTTAAAACTGTCTCAAAACCAGTATAATTGACTTTATACACAAGTGCTTGTTATAAGCCTAGTACTATTGATCAATATTTTTCAGGTCAGTGAAAATAATTATACTCCACTGGTTAAAGGGGCCAAGTTTCACAGTGTTGACTGACAAGGGCTCTCAGTTCTTGATTTTAACAGCTTGATGAAATCTACTCAATACAGTAAGTTTCCAATACCAATCCATCTCACTGCACTGAATAAATAACATTTCCTCATCCAACTTCAATTTCTCCCAAATTCTACATTCTACAGGGATCAAAGTCATTATCAAGAAGAAAATATACAACTTAGACAATGTTCTCATAGTAAATGAACTTTACAAAATGAAATACAGCCTCATCTAGAAAGTGACACAAGGCAAACTGGGCCTGTCATAGCCTCTGTTTGGATGCTTGGATATTCCTTCCTCATCTGTAGCAAGCAAATCCAGCCTCTTTATATTTAGATCAAATTTGTCAGATTCCTTACTACGAAGGTGGTTAGCAACTACTAGCTTATGGACCATTGTCATCTTTATGCTGGAATTCTCAGATATGACTACTAGAGGGCTCTGCCCTGGAATATCTGGAAGTTTGAGTACCAGAGTTTGTCATTCAGCTTGGAATTCAGTATTACAGTTTTATGAAAAACTAAATTTGAATTCCAAAAAGACTGCTCTGAGGAAATAGCTCAAGAAAGTACTTGAACAAGTTTTTTAAGACCAAGCCATCTAGCAGAATTGAAGTAAATCTCCTTTGAGTCTCCCTGCACTTTCAGCTTTCATATATTGCAGCCATCAATATGCCTGCCTGTGGCAGACTGACTCCCTTTTAATTACTGCCTCAGATTTATTGTTGTGGATTTGGGAACCATATAATCAAATTCATCACAAGGGGACATGAAGCAAGACAAATTGCCCAAGAGGGTGCTCCTTTAGAAGAAGCATGCAAAGTTTAGTGCTTAAACCTTGTCATATCTATTCTGACTATTTAAACTGTGCACAAATCCTTCCACTAACATTCTGAAGGTAGCTCACAGGAACCAGTGGTTCCAAACACGGCTGCACATTAGAATCACTGGAGATATTCTGAATTATTTGGTTTGGGACTGGGCGGGTTATCTTCTTTGTAAAAGCTTCCCAAATGATTCTGATTGTATAAAACCACTGATTTAGGTGAAGTTGTTAAATAACTGGGTCTTACATAGTCAAATTATTATTTTATAAAGATAATTGTTTTACTAATTGAATCGAGTTTTAAAAACCTATTTTAAATTTATTTTTCTCTCTCTCTCTTAAAATACCAACTTAATTAAGTTGCTTTCCTTTATTGGTCTTTTAATTGAATTTTTTTAACCTTAACAATTAATGATCCTCTCTATGAAAAAGATTATTCACTTATCATTTTATTTATTTATTTATTTGAGAGCGACAGAGAGAGAGAAAGAGAGAGAGAGGTAGGGAGGGAGAGAATGGACGCACCAGGGCCTCCAGCCACTGCAAACGAACTCCAGATGCATGTGCCACCCTGTGTATCTGGCTTACGTGGGTACTGGGGAACTGAGCCTCGAACCAGGGTTCTTAGGCTTCTCAGGCAAGCCCTTAACCACTAAGCCATCTCTCCAGTCCATCACTTATTTTAGGTTCATTGTTCTTGCCTCATCTTTGTCAACAAATTCTATCTGTGTAGTTCCTCTCTATTTTGGATATGAGTGATATTCAACTTTTTTCTGGTCATTCTGTGTATTGTGTTCAATCTTCTATTTTAGCAGGCCTCTGCGAAAAATGGGTCAGTAGGGGAAGGCAAGGGGTGGGCAGGATCAGTTCTTTTGGATAGGAGAGGATGGAGGCCTCACAACTTGGCCTTCCTTAAGAACACCTAAGTGGGGACTCCTGAGAAGTCTTTATAACCTCTGGGAATCTAGTCCAATCTGCACAGGAGGCAAAAATAAACAATTCCCCCAACCCTGTGGTGCTCACTGCCTTGTTACTTCCTGAGTCTTTGGCCAAGAAGAGTGGTTGCACCCATCAAAATGTCTCTCAACTAAGTATGCTTATCCCCTTTAATCCATGATGCTCTCTTGGTTAGAGATTTTTTTTTTAACAGATGACAGTGAAAACCTGGGAGAACCAAGATCTATCAATATGACAGGAAAAGGTAACTGTCTAGCATAAGACAAGCCACCTTTAACACATCTGCTAAGGCCCAGAAGACATTACTAAGGATGTGGTGATTTAAACTTAAGTGCTGCTCTCACTGCTAGCCTGACAACCAGCTCCAGGAAGATGGCAATAGACACTGTGGTAGTTTGAATATATGTCCCCCAATATATTCAGTATTTTATTAGTTATAGTTTGCATCTGCAATCACCTTGCTAGAGGCAATGTCACTGGGGGCTGGTCTTAAGGTGTTGGTGGTGGGTTTGAGATTCCATTGTAAAGACATGCAAAGTGTGCCTAGCAGGAGTTACTGAAGTGTGCTGGGCTTTGGCTGTAGTTTTTGCTCAGTGTGTTGTGTGCCTGGTTGGCTTTTTCTCTCTCTGCTTGGCCCTGTGAAGGCAGGCCAGCCTCTTCTGCCATTATTGGAACTTCCCCTGGATCTGTAAGCTTCAATAAATAATATCCCTTCCTCCATAACTGTGCCTGATCTGGAAGTTCATCTCAGCGAACCTCAAGCTGTCTGTTACAGACACCAAGGACACTCAGAACACATCAAAGCAGAAATCCAAAGGCTGGGCTGGAGAGATGGCTTAGTAGTTAACACACTTGCCTTTAAAGCCTAAGGACCCAGGTTCAACTGCCTAGAACCCACATAATCCAGATGCACATGGTAGCACATGTGTCTGGAGTTTGTTTGCAGTGGCTAGAGCTCTGGTGTGCCCATTCTCTCTTTCTCTCTAATACAGAAATAAAATTTTGTTTTGTTTTTTGAGGTAGGGTTTCACTCTAGCCAAGACTGACCTGGAATTCACTATGTAGTCTTAGGGTGGCCTTGAACACACAGTGATCATCTTACCTCTGCCTCCCAAGTGCTGGGATTAAAGGCATGTGCCACCACGCCCGGCTATAAATAAATTTTTTTAAAAAAAATTAAAAAACTGAAAAAAGAAGGCCAAAGGCTACAGAGAGCTCAACATTAAAGTAGACTTATAGCAATATACTTACCAATTAAAACACAGTTATAACACACCCACCACTTATATAATACACTTTTTTAAAAAATGTATTTACTTATTAGAGACAGAGAAAGGGAAAGAGACACACACAGAGAGAATGGGCATGCCAGGGCCTCTAGCCACTGCAAACGAACTCCAGATGCATGCACCACTGTGTGCATCTGGCTTACATGGGTCCTGGGGAATTGAGCCTTGAACCGGGGTCCTTAGGCTTCACAGGCAAGTGCTTAACCGCTAAGCCATCTCTCCAGCCTTATAACGCACTTATAACATACCTCAGGGAACAATGTGGAAGAGGGGTGGTAAGAAACATACTAAGGCATTGTGCCCTCTCACCCCCAAGTCTGATGTATTCATAACCCCATGGTGAATACCAATGACCCCACTGAGGAGGGCCATTGGTGGAATGTGGGTGGAAGAGAATGGATATAAGAGATTAACACAAGGGGAATGGGACCAGCACACAACTTGTTTATAATGGGACCATAACACAATTTGTTCATACAGTGAAGTTCATAATTAATGAAATAAAAATAAAATAAAACCTATTGCTTTACAGTATCTTACAATCCTTTAAGAATCTGGGAAAAACTACTAAATGTTCAGTGTAAGAAAATGTACAAGAGCTAGCATACTCCCATGGACCTCTGAAATCCTTCCTTGTCTCCAGAAGCCATTCCTACCCCTTCTCTATGCCTAGAACAGTCCTTCCAGTTCATCACTGGCACAGCATTTCATAAGTTGTACTTTGATGATGAGTTTTCCTAGTCCTCAGGACAGTAAGAAGTGAATTCCTATGTCTTATACCATTCATTCAGGCTGTGGTGTTCTGTTACAGCAGCCAAGCCCACTAAGACAGTCTCCATCCAAGATGGTTCTCTGGATAGCCAACTGTCTATTGGACCTCTCTATATTATACTCCTCAAACACCCCAACTGAAGCCCATTTAATACTGAACTTATTTCTTTTCTTCCCTTTTCTTTCTTTCTTTCTTTCTTTCTTTCTTTCTTTCTTTCTTTCTTCTTTCTTTCTTTCTTTTTTTTTTTTGGTTTTTCAAGGTAGGGTCTCAGTCTAGCCCAAGCTGACCTAGAATTTACTATGTAGTCTAAGGGTGGCCTCGAACTCATGGCGATCCTCCTACCTCTGCCTCCCGAGTGCTGGCATTACAGGCGTACGCCACCATGCCCAGCTGAATTTATTTATATACTCTGACACATCTATGCTTCTTTTCCTGCACTTCCCATCCTGATGAGACTACCATCTACCTAGGTATCCAGAAACACACTGTGACTCTCCTCAAAACCCAAAGACTGGTATTTTAGCCAGTTAAGTAGTTCTTGAACCCCCAAGCTTTACCAATTTCCCCCTTTGGTATCCTTGCCTGAGTTCAAGCTCTTGTGATTTTTTTATGAGATATGGTGGGAGGGGGAAAGGGAGAGAACTGGTATACCAGGGCCTGCAATCAAACTCCAGACGTATGCGCCATCTTGTGCACATGCATGGCCTTGTGTGCATGTGTCACCTTGTGTGTCTGGCTTATATGGGCTCTGGAGAGTCTAACCTGGGTCCTTAGGCTTTGCAGGCAAGCACCTAAACCGGGTAAGCCATTTCTCCAGCCCTCTTGTGATTTTTTACCAGGGCGTAGCGGCAGCCTCTTAGATACCTTTCCTGTCTCCATCTACTGTATGGAAGGAAGTATTCATGGATTAAGAGTCATGACCCTTCTCTTGTGTACTCTGTGTTCTAATGGAGGGAATGGGGCAGAATTTAAACAACTATATAGAACATGGCAGGTGGCTGTGAAGAACAGTAGGATAAAGGCACAGAAAGGCATAGGATGGAGGTGGCTGCATCATTGCAGAGCACCCCTTTGAGGTTATATGTGAGCAGATTTCTGGATGAAGGAAGAAGGCCTTGCAGTTATCTGAGAGAATGAACAGAAAGTCAATAGTGCAGTCTGACAGCTGCTTTCCTTCTACTCCTGATTTCTACAGGTGCAAGAATGTCAGTGTGGAAGCAGCCTAAGAGCAATTTAGGACTGGAGCACTGTACTATGTGAGGAGGACTAAGCTAAGCACTTCACAGTACTATGTTTGATGTGTTACACGTATCTGCAGAGGTGGGTGCTATTAAAATGGGGCTTGATTCCAACCATATCCCAGATGCTTCCACCTATTCTCAAAACTGTGTTCTCAGACCCTACTGGAATATGATTTATTTTCCTTCCTGAAATGATCTTCCAATGCAATACAGCCATCTTCACAACTCTAATTTTGTGAAAGGCCAGGAGCTGGCATAGCAAGAACATGGGTGGCCTGGGGAGGAAAGGGAGGTGCTGGAGAGTTAGAAGGATCCTGAACTGTTTGACTATGCTGCCCCTGCTGGACATTGCCCTACCCACAGCACAACGTAAAGATGTCTCTGGGTAGGTACAATTCTAGTAAAAAGTAATTCCTTTTAATATTTACTATTTAGAAAACCAAGTTTTCTCTGTAATACAATGGAAGTTCAGTTTAACAATTCTGTATAAATAAATTTTTTTTCTGGATACAACCAATTGCAGAGAAACAAACTTAGTTATCTGATGCCTATCCACCTCTAGAATTCATAACTAGCATAGAAGCCAGGCGTGGTGGTACATGCCTTTAATCCCAGCACTTAGGAGGCAGAGGTAGGAGGATCGCTGTGAGTTTGAGGCCACCCTGAGACTACATAGTGAATTCCAGGTCAGCCTGTTTTAGAGTGAAACCCTACCTCGAAAAGTCCAAAAACAACAACAACAACATAACTAGTGTAGGTACCTATCCATTATGAGTGGGACTCAAGTGAGGCAATATATCCAATAGTCATTATAAGAGATAAAGACTATTCTTTATCTTTTTAAAAAAGATGTTATTTATTTATTTAAGAGAGAAAAAGGCAGATAGAGAAAGAAGGGGGGGGGGAGGGAAGAATATGGGCATGCCAGGACCTCTAGTCACTACAAACAAAGTCCAGATGCATGTGCCACCTTGTGCATCTGGCTTATGTGGGTACTGGGAAATTGAACCTAGGTCCTTAAGGCTTCACAGGCAAGTGCCTTAACCACTAAGCCATCTCTCCAGTCCCTTCTTTATCTTTTATACTACTTTATGTATTTAAGTATTTATTAATGTATGTTATTTATTCATTCATTTAGAGAAAGGATATCCTTATATGGCCAAGGCTGGTCTCTAACTTTTGATCCTGACCCTCTAGAGTGCATTATAAATGGTACCACCAACACCCAATTTATAGCCTCTCATTTAAGGAAAATCTTTTAATGAGACTGTGCCCTTGAACTTCATTTTGAGTTCAACCATAAGACTTTGTAGAAAAAAAACGAATCCTAAGGCCGATGTGGTAGTGCATACCTATAATCCTAGCATTCAGGAAACTGAGGTAGAAAGATAGCAACTTTGAAGCCAGCCTGGGATACAAAGTGAGTTAAAAGCAGCCTGAGCTACAAAGCAAAACTTTGTCTCAAAAGTAAATAAGTAGGGCTGGAGAGATGGCTGAGTGGTTAAAATGCTTGCCTGTGAAACCTAATGACTTAGGTTTGCCTCCCTAGTACCCACTTAAGCAGATACACAAGGTGGCACATATATCTGGAGTTCATTTGCAGTGGCTAGAGGCCCTGGTGTGCCCATTCTCTCTCTTTTTGCCTCTTTCTCTCCTAAATAATAAAAAATTTAAAGTTAAGTAAATAAACAATTAAAATGAAAAACACATTGTCCTACTTTTCTTTGAATCCATTTAGACTGTTATGGCAAAATAACACAAACTAAGTATTTGGTAAACAACTGAAATTTATTTCTCATTGTTCCGAATGCCTGATAGATGTCCAAGATCAGGGTACTAGTATGGTATCCAAAGGCCCATGTCTGGGCTACAGATTGCTGACTTTATGGTGCCCTAATGTGGAAGAGAGTATGAAGGTCTTCCTGGAACCTCTGAGATGTAATCAGTAATCCTCTTAAATGCACCATCTCCAACCCTATTACTTCAGGGCCTAGGATCCGAACATAGGAATTTTAAATATTTTTATTTATTTAAAGGAAGGGGGCCAGCCTCTTGCCACTTAAACTCCAGAAGCATGTGCCACTTGGTGTATCTGGCTTTACATGGGTATTGGGGAATTGAACCTGGGCTAGTAGGCTTTGTAAGTATCCACCAAATGTTTAATGTATACAAGAAAGCTATTTTCTTTCTTTTTTTTCCCTTTTTCTTTTCTTTTTTTGATTTTTTTTTTTTTTTTTTTTTTTTTTTTTTTTTTTTTTTGAGGTTGGGTTTCACTCTAGCCCAGGCTGACCTGGAATTCACTATGCAGTCTCAGGATGGCCTGGAACTGACAGTGATCCTTCTACCTCTGCCTCCCAATTGCTGGGATTAAAGGTGTGTGCCACCATGCCCAGCCTTGAGAAAAGCTTTTTGATAAGATAGTTGCTTATTTCTTTTTATATCTTTTCAATCCTGGGGATTGAACCCAGGATTTTATACATGCCAGGCAAGTTCTTTACTACTGAGCTACATCCCAAGTCTCAGATAAGACAGTTGTATAAAAGAATTCAATTATTGTCTTAGTATATTGACATCTATTTCTGCATATACAGAGATTTGTTTGTCTATGTTGCAATTAGATCGCTGGAAAAATAGGTGGTTGTGTACTTACTTTCCTTCACGTTAGTTCTTAAAGACATTAATTTAATGAGATGACTTTTTCTTTTTGTTTTTTTTTTGAGGTAGGGTCTCACTCTAGCTCAGGCTGCCCTGAAATTCACTATGTAATCTCAGGGTGGCCTCAAACTCAGGGTGATCCTCCTACTTCTGCCCCTCCCGAGTGCTGGGTTAAAGGCGCGTGCTAACACGCCCAGCTGAAATTTGAATTTTTTTTTTGAGTTAGGGTCTCACTCTTGTTCAGGCTGACCTGGAATTTACTATGTAGTCTCAGGGTGACCTTGAACTCACAGCGATCCTCCCACCTCTACCTCCCAAGTGCTGGGATTAAAGGTATGCATGTGCCACTACACCGGGCTTGAAATTTAAAAATTTAAATACAGTATTGCCTTAAATGGATTCTGTCTTGTGTCTGAAAGGACCTACCATTGGATTTGCTTACTCTTGTTCTGCATAAGCAGTTTTTTTCTAGACAGTGTAACAAAAGCCATTTACTTCTGAACACATGCCAGGAAAACAATCGATAGGGAAGCTCTGAAATTTTGACTTCTTTTTCTCTTTTTAACAGAAAACTATGAGAGAGAACATGGCCCAAATGTCATATTTTAAATAAGTATTTTTAAACCATATAAACCATTCAAATCCAAGGATAAAATCATTGAGTGCTAAAACACTGTAAAAGACTGTTCCTTCACCAAAGCAACAATAAGAAAAAGTCTAGCGCAACTAAACTGAAACCTTAGCATCTGCATTTTCCCTCTTTTAAGTATAGATATCACTTCTCTTTTTCTAAGAACAGGGGTTTTCAAATGTCTAATTTTATTAAGTGTGTCTTTGTTACAACAGGAAGAAATATAAATATTTATACAAGATGTTCAAAATAATAGAGCTGGTAGGACCTGCTGAGAATTAATTAGGAAGGGAGATTTATTCCCCAAATAAATAAGTAAACCTGAGTGCCACTCAGGGTGTGGCATTAAGGGATTATATACTTTCATAAAGAGGACCAATAAATATCGTTTAAGAACTTGAGGGAGGGCAAAAAAGGGAGAACGCTAGCAAGCACTAGCTCAGGCGGTGCCAGACAACAGCTGACTGCCTCAGTTGGGGTTACCATGGAAACACCTTCCCTTGGGACACTGCCAGGAGGGGAGGGTACTTTAGAAATAGTGGTGGGGAACAGAGCTGGCAGGAAGATGGATTTCAACAGGGCTCACATTACAAGGACCATCTATATTCCAAACAGAAAGATATCTTTCTAGCAAGCTACGTCAAATAGAGTAATAAAGCATGCAGTTTGGTATAATTACAATCCATTTACCTCTATGAAACCAGGATATCAGTTTAGGCAATTGTTTCTTTCCTCTCCTCGACTTGCTTTGTGTCCCACAGAACTAAAGGAGGGATGTGCGTGATTAATTGGCTACTTCTTTAGCCATCAAGCCCAGGCTGACAAAAAGAGACTATATCAAAACACCATTAATGGGCAAATTCAAACCTTCTTTTAACCAATTCATCAGGCAAAACTAATACCAACAAAAGAAGGGCAAGGAGAATTCCAGTTGCTGTCAGGTTAAATGTTTCAGCTTATGCAGTCTCCCTCGAAAGCAGTGAGCAGATTTCAGGTTTATGCAAATTAAACCCAGTCTTGGCAACCTGCTCTTGTGAGTACTGGTGTACCAACATCTACATGAACCCAAATGGCAGACAAGCATTTATTCAAGTAACAAGCCCCAGCCACAGGGAGCAATATTTTCCACCAACTTACAGTGATCTCCCATGATAATTCTGACTCAGAGGTTGTAATCAAAGCTTTGAACATAGCACTACTAATTATGTAGGAAATGTTGCCTTTGTTCTCCATTATCAAGCCCCAGCAACCAGTCTCTCAGTGTTCCCTTGAAAAATTTTATTCTTTCTCGACAAATGTATTAGAACTAATGCCTTAATTTGATATATAATATACAAATATGGTATAAGAGTGACTTTAAGGGAAAGATACTAATCACACAATAACACAGATTCCAACTGATTGAAACTCTAACTGAAGCTTATAGAATTTATATGTTGAAGGTTATTTATCATCTAAAGAGGTCACCTGTAACTGGAATTTTCATTCTCATACCACTGTTTACAATTGTGTGATCATGCCATTTGTGAAGACAATGTTTACTGAAAATAGTCTCAAAAGCCTGAGGTAATTTCTGATTTTTATCTTTTTTGGGAAAAGCAACTGGAACCAGTATTATAAGATAAATTGATTGGATAATTCTTGATAGAGGGGAAAGGTGTCAAATGTACCTTTAAATATATTTGCTTACAGCTGGAGAGATGGCGTAGCGGTTAAGGCGCCTGCCTACCAAGCCTAAGAACGCCCATTCAATTCTCCAGGTCCCATGTCTAGCCAGATACAAAAAGTGACACAAGGGTGCAATGCCACACTTGCCCACAAGGGGGCACAAGTGTCTGGAGTTTGTTCACAGGAGCTGATAGGCTGCTGGCGCGCTCATATTCTCTCTCTCTCTCTCTCACTCAAAAAAGTATATATCAGTCTTTATTTCTGAATATAAATCAAATTGAATGGGTGTGTGGTTCTTGCATTTAAAGATTGAGACCTAGTATATACTGTTATATATTTTAGGATAATAGAAAAATACGTTATAGCCTGGCGTGGTGGTGCACGCCTTTAACCCCAGCACTTGGGAGGCAGAGGTAAGAGGATCACTGTGAGTTCACAGCCACTCTGAAAATACATAGTGAATTCCATGTCAGTCTGGGCTACAGTGAAACTCTACCTTGAAAAACCAAACCAAACCAAAACATTATATAAGCACATATATATTAGAATGGGTGAAATAAAAGTAAACTGACCATATCAAATTGTCATAGGTGAGAATATGAAACACTAGGCAGTCTTATGCTGGCTATCATGCAAAATGGTACAGCCACACTGGAAGGCAACTGGAAGTTCTTACAAAATAAAACTTAGTCTTACCACATGATCTAGCAATTGCACTCCTAGGTATTTACCCAATTTTTTCAAAAACTTCTCTTGGGAGCTGGGCATGGTGGCGCATGTCTTTAAACCCAGCACTTGGGAGGCAGAGGTAGGAGGATTGCCGTGAGTTTGAAGCTACCCTGAGACCACATAGTGAATTCCAGGTCAGCCTGAGCTAGAGTGAGACCCTAAACACAAACAAAAACAAGATTTCTTCTTCTTCTTCTTCTTCTTTTTTTGGTTTTCTGAGGTAGGGTTTCACTCTAGTTTAGGCTGACCTGGAATTCACTATGTAGTCTTAGGGTAGCCTCGAACTCATGGCAATCCTCCTACCTCTGCCTCCTGAGTGCTGAGATTAAAAGCGTGTGCTACCACGCCCGGCAAACAAGACTTCTTTGGGCTGGAGGGTTGGCTTGGTGGTTAAGGTACATGCCTGCAAGACCAAAGGATCCAGGTTCAATCCCCCATGACCCACATCAGCCAGATGCACAAGGTGGCACATGCATCTGGAGTTTACAGTGGCTGAAGGCCCTGGTGTGCCCATTCTTTCTCTCTATCTGCCTTTCTCTCTCAAATAAATAAATAAAAGACTATTTAAAAAAACTTCTGTCTAGGGCTGGACAGATGACTTAGTGGTTCAGGCGCATGCCTGTGAAGCCTAAGGACCCAGGTTTGATTCTCCAGGTCCCACGTAAGCCAGATGCACATGGAGGTGAATGTGTCTGGAGTTTGTTTGCAGTGGTTAGAGGCCCTGGCGTGCCCATTCTCTCTCTCACTCACTCACTCACTCACTCACTCACTCACTCACTCACTCACTCTTCCTCCCTCTCTGTCTCTAATAAATAAATAAAAATAAATCTTAAAGAAAAAACTTCTATCTGGGCTGGAGAAATGGCTTAGCGGTTAAGGTGTTTGCCTGTGAAGCCAAAGGATTCCGGTTCAATTCTCCAGGACCCACGTAAGCCAGATGCATGAGGGGCACATGCATCTGGAGTTCGTTTGCTGTGGCTAGAGGCCCTGGCGTGCCCATTCTCTCTCTGACTGCCTCTCTTCTATCTCTGTCTATGCTTGCAAATAAATAAATAAAATTAAAAAAAACTTCTATCTATAAAACAACCCTACATGCAAATGTTTATAGTAGCTTTATTCATAATTGCCCCTAACTAGAAGCAACCATTACATCCTTCAATAGTGAACAGATAAACACACTGTGCTATATCCATACATAGGCTATAAGTCATTGGTTGAGAGCACAAGAGTTTCAAGCCATAGAAAGACACTGAGAAACTTTAGATGGTCACTCTTATTTGAAAGCCAATGTGAAAAGGCTACATTACACCTGAAAGATGGAACAACTAGAGAGATTTAATAGGTTGTCAAAAATGAAACACTTGGGCTGGAGAGATGGCTTAGCGGTTAAACGCTTGCCTATGGAGCCTAAGGACCCCGGTTCGAGGCTCGATTCTCCAGGACCCACGTAAGCCAGATGCACAAGGGGGTGCATGCATCTGGAGTTCATTTGCAGTGGCTGGAGGCCCTGGCACACCCATTCTCTCTCTCTCTCTCTCTCTCTCTCTACCTGCCTATTTCTGTATCTCTCTCTCTCAAATAAATAAATAAAAAATAAAAAATAAAATATTTAAAAATGAAACACTTATGAAGATATACTGCAAGGTGGAGTTAGCTAAATATGTGAAGATTTTTTTTGAGATATAGGTCTAATCTTTTATGTTTACAACATACTGGATTTCATTGTTATATTTTCATATATGTACATATTGATCATATTAATCCACATTTCTCTTATTGAGTATATGGAAATATATTATTCAAACAAAATTAACACCTCCTACCTAACCTCAAGTTCATATGAAATGTAAAGAATGGAATAAGTTAAATGAACCAAAAGGACACAGCCAGACAATGAGTTCTTTGTAAGCACTGCTGGCTGTCCTCCGGTGAGGATGTACTCTTTAAGAAGCCAACATCATTCAACATGAAATGTTGGGGAGTATGTGGAGAACACAGAATTTCCACATAGTGGAACAGCCACTTTGGAAAAACCCATTTGGTAGTTTCTAACAAATTAAACAAATGTGTTTTCACTTCTAGTAAGCTATTTACCCAAGAGAAATACACACACACACACACACGAATGTGTACAGCAGCCAAATGTCCATCAACTGGTAAATGGACACATAAAATGCGCACTTGTTCCTACACAGTGGAATATTACTCAGAAATAAAATAAACTACTGATATCTAGAACAACACTGGTGAATTTAAAAAATGATATGCTGAGTGAAGGACTCAAGACACAAAACAATACCTATTATATGATTTTATTTGTAAGGAATTTCCAGAAAAGGTAAAACTAGAGACAAGGTCAGTGTTATATAGGACTAAAAATATGAGTAGAGATTTAGTACAAATGAGTATGTGATAACTTCCTGGGGAAGCAACAATGTTCTCAAATTGGATTATATGATGATGATGGAACTGCATGAATTCATTCATTTATTTATTATTTTATTTAAGACACATACAAGAGGGAAGGAGGGAGGAAAGGAGAGAGAGAGAATATATGAATGGATATGGGCATGCAAGGCCCTCTTGCCACTGCAAATGAACTCCAGACATATGTCCTACTTTGTGTGTCTGGCTTTACATGGGTTCTGGGGAATTAAACCTGGGATGGTAGGCTTTGTAAACAAGCATTTTTAATCACTGAGCCATCTCTCCAACCTAACTTCATGAATTTATTAAAAATAATCAGGCTCTGCCATGGGTGAATTTTATGACATGTAAACACATTAGTTTATAACAAGGTGACACAAGCTGAATGCTGGATGGCTTAAAGAACAGAAATTTACTTCCTTGCACTTCTGGTGACTTCTTCTGAGGTCACTTTCCATGGATAGTCTTTTTTCACAAGGTCTTTTCTGTCTTTGTCCTAATTTCCTCTGCTACTCATATTCGTAGGGCCTACCCTAATTAACTTATTTACTTTTTTTTTCTTTATTTGAGGTAGAGTCTTGCTGTGTAGTCTATGCTGGTCGCAAGTTTCTGGTCCTCCTTAGTACTGGGATTATGATGTGGTCCACCATGGCTGGCCAAAGAATTAGTAATATTTCCCCTTCCCACACTCCCAATGTTGGGGATAGAAACCAGGCCTTCTTTATGCTAGGCAAATGTTCTAGTAATGAGCTATATCCCAGCCCTCAATCATATTTTAATGAGTTTTTAAATTTAAATTTTTGGCATGTAGTATGTGTATGGTGTGGTATATGTACATGTGGAGGCCAGAAGATAATGTGGATGTCCTGTATCACTGTTCCACTTTGGTTCCTTGAAACAGAGCCTCTCACTGAATCTGGAGTTGCTGTTTTTTTGTTTTTTGTTTTTTTTTTGGTTTTTCGAGGTAGGGTCTCACTCTGGTCCAGGCTGACCTGGAATTAACTATGTAGTCTCAGGGTGGCCTCGAACTCTTGGCAATCTTCCTACCTCTGCCTCCGGAGTGCTGGGATTAAAGGCATAGGCCACCACGCCTGGCTAAGGAGCTGCTGTTTTTGGTCAGACTGCTTGACTAGCAAGTCCCAGTGACTCTCTGATCTCCACTCCCCACAGAACTGGGGTTACATGGCTACATGTAGTATGGCTATATCTACCTTTTTTTTTTTTGTTTGTTTGTTTTTGTTTTTCGAGGTAGGGTCTCACTCTAGCTCAAGCTGACCTGGAATTCACTATGTAGTCTCAGGGTGGCCTCGAACTCACAGCAATCCTCCTACCTCTGCCTCCTGAGTGCTGGGATTAAAGGCGTGAGCCACCACGCCCAGCATATCTAGCTTTTTATATGGGTTCTGGAGATCCAGCTCAGGGTGAATCAGCCCTTATCAGACCCTTATCAGGCCCTTATGCTTGCATAGTAAGTGTTCTTGCCCACTGACCTTTTTTTTTTTTTTTAAGTTTTTCGAGGTAGGATATCACTCTAGTCCAGGCTGACCTGGAATTCACTATGTGATCCCAGGCTGGCCTTGAACTCATAGCAATCCTCCTACCTCTGCCTCCCAAGTGTTGGGATTAAAGGGATGTGCCACTACTGGTTCCCACTGAAACTTTTTTGTTTTGTTTTATCAAGGTAGAGTCTCACTCTAGCCCAGGATGACCTGGAATTCACTCTGTAGTCTCAGGGTGGCCTTGAACTCACAGTGATCCTCCTATCTCTGCCTCCCAAGTGCTGGGATTAAAGGTGTGCGCCACCATGCTTGGCTAAATTTTGTTTTTGGTTTTGTGTACCAAGGTAGGGTCCCACTCTAGCTCAGGCTGAGGCTGACCTGGAATTCACTATGTAGTCTCAGGCTGGTCTCGAACTCATGGTGATCCTCCTACCTACCTCTCTGCCTCCTGAAAACTGGGATTCAAGGCATGTGCCACCACACCCAGCTTTCCCACTGAAACTTTTTTTTTTTGAAGTAGGGTCTCACTCTAGTCCAGGCTCACCTGGAATTCACTATGTAGTCTCAGGGTAGCCTCGAACTCACAGTGATCCTCCTACCTCTGCCTCCCAAGTGCTGGGATTAAAGGCATGCACCACCATGCCTGGCTTCCCACTGAAACTTTTAAAGAACTTTTCTGAGGTGCTGGCATTAGGACTTTAACACATGAATCATGGATGAATACAATTAAATCTCTAACAGTAAATTATCTCCAATGAAGTTGAGAGTTCAGTGAAAAAGAGATGGAAATGGGGGCAACAGAAGGCAAAAGGAGGGGATTATGATTAAAATATATTATATACATATATAAAAATTGCCAATAAAATACTTAAAAATATGTTGGCCCCCTTCCCAGAGTCAGTATTATGGAGGGTGATAACAGATTGGGCTGAATTACTGCTCTAATTGTTACCCATCTTCTCAAAAAAACTGGTTTTGGATGACTGGCATGAACTGAGTGCAATCACAACAGAAAGCTATGAGGCAGACAATTTATATAGGTTATTCTCATACACCAAAGTGAATGAATTCCTTCCTACTTCAAATTTGAATTTGCTATCTGTGGTGGTCTGGATGTAAATTATCTCCCATAGACTCATGTGTTGAATACTTTGCAATTGGTGGTGCTGTTTGGGAAGTTTGTGGAGCCTTTAAGGAAGTGGAGCCTTGTTGGAGGAAGTTTTTGTCACTGGGGGTGGCCCTTGAGGTGTTATAGTCCAGCATCATTTGGTACTTTGATGCTTTCTACTTCCTTTCTGCTGATATGAAGATGTGATGCTGTCTGCCCTTGACATGCTCCCCCGCACATACCCATGATAGAAACTTCCTCTTTAAACTATAAGCCAAAATAAACCATTTGCAATCTGGGCATGGTGGCACATGCCTTTAATCCCAGCACTTGGGAGGCAGAGGTAGGAGTATCACCATGAGTTCGAGGCCACCCTGAGACTACATAGTGAATTCCAGGTCAGCCTGGGCTAGAGCGAAACCCAACCTTGAAAAAAACAAAAACAAAATAAATAAATAAATAAACCCTTTGCTTACATAAACTCCCTATGGTCATTTTATTCCATTAATAAAAGAACAACTCCTACACTATCTTTTTTCCTTTTAGAAAAAAAAAAAAGTCAGCATCACAGGGAAAAAGAAAGGGTATTTATTTGTGTTATCAAAGCATTGTACTGAAAGAGACAAAAGATATATAACTAGCAAATACCATATAAAGGAATAATTCCATTCTTGGATATAAAAATGTGAACCTACGAAGGTTTTACTATTTTTGTTTTGTTTTGAGGTAGGGTCTTGCTCTAGTCTAGGCTGACCTAGAATTCACTATGATTTCTCCGCGTTTTACTATTTTTAAAGTTTAAAAGTTATTAGTTGAATAACTGGGGAAATTTTGAGTTTGTACTAGAGATAGATAATATTAATGGCATTGTGGAGAAGAAGAAAGACTTTGTGTTTTGTTTGTGGGAGATTAAAATATATTAGTACTTTAGAGGTCAAGCATTATGAAAGATATGTAAGTCAAGTATGGCAAAAACCACAGATTGGTGCTATCCTGTCAATTTCTCTGCATGCTTAAACATTCTCATAAGGGGGGGGGAGAAAGTTAGTGTTACCAGTGAACTCTGAGGGATCATAAATAAGGCTTTCAAGTTAGGACAGGCACTCCTCCAAGATTTCCTTTATATTTATTTCCTTGATAGCTGGGGTAGAAAAAGACTCTTAAGATCTGTACCCATTCATAGCTCTGTAAGGAAGTGAAACATGGTTGTTGTCTATCTCTCTGCTACATGAAGTTTAGGATAAAATATACATTTAAAAATTTTTTTAAGTCTGGACAAGGAGGAGTTTTTAGAGTCTGGTTGGTTACTACCTCACTGAATATAGCAAATTTCGAGACTTCCTGTAACAGGAGTAGCAATCTGGTGACCCAGAGCTGATGTCCTACAGTCACACTATGCTTTCGTTTGCATGACATTTTATAGTTAGTTTGTAACATTTAACAGTTGGGAGATTTCACTTACAAAGCCAACTTCTGATTTTTTTTCTCAGCAGATCCACAGCTTTGGTCAGACTTGGCATGGCCATCAGGCTGCAGTGTAGAGGCGGCTGTGTGTGATAGTACACAGGCTTCATGTGTCTCTGACTGCTAAAACCAGTTGGCTTTTTAAAAATTTATTTTTATTATTTATTTATTTATTTATTTATTTATTTATTTAAGAGAGAGAGAGAGAGAGAGAGAGAGAGAGAGCAAGCGATACAGAAATAGGTAGAGAGAGAGAGAATAGGCACGCTAGGGCCTCCAGCCACTGCAAATGAATTCCAAATGCGTGCAGCCCCTTGTGCATCTGGCTTACGTGGGTCCTGGAGAATTGAGCCTCGAACCGGGGTCCTTAAGCTTCATAGGCAAGCGTTTAACCACTAAGCCATCACTCCAGCCCCCAGTTGGCTTTTTTCCACCTTGGTTCTTGGAATTGTGTCCAGGGCCTAGGACATGCCAGGCAAGTTCTCTACCACTGCACCACACATCAGTCTCAAGTAGGAAGTTGCTGCTCCAGACAGGATCCCTTTTTATCACTATCCCCAACACTCTTTCCCTTCAGGCTGGGTGACAAATACTATTGAGCCACATCCCAGTGGGATGGAATCAACTTGAAAGGAGGGAATTGGGGAAGTTATGATGATTTTAGAGTTCATAAACATTTGTCCATTGTAGTTAACAGTAACTGGTACAAGGATGACTACTAGACCAACATAATGCAGTAGAAACCAGAAAAGGACATGAGGATACTTGGTTTATGGTACAGCACTTACGTGCAATTGGGACAAGGCAGCCTCCATGGAACATAGATGTCCCGCCTCCCCCATAAATTACCATTGATTTCGCTCTTCAGAAAAATAAAAAACCTCCAAATATATATATACTACAGCTGGACATGGTGAAGCACACTTTTATTTCCAGTACTCAAGAGGCAGAGGTGGGAGGACTGCCATAAGTTTGAGGCTAACCTGGAACTACAAAGTGAGTCCAGGTCAGCCTGGGCCAGAGTAAAGACCTCCCTCAAAAAAACAATGACAACAAAAATATATACTACCAGAGCCCAGCATGGTGGCACATACCTTTAATCTCAGCACTGAGGAGGCTAAGGTAGGAGGATCTCCCCAAGTCCCAGGCTAGTCTAGGCTATGGAGTGAGACCTTACTTCAAAAACAAAACCAAAAACAAAAATCCCAAACTCTACCAAACAATTCATGCTTTAAGCAGAGCTCACAACAGAAACAAGACTAGTGTCATGTGAAGTTCAGGTCAAGCCATTTTTAAAGACAAACATAAAATCTCAAATGAATTTAAATAATTATAACAATTAAAACTAAAGCAGTTAAAAGACCTCATCTCAAAAAGCTAGAAAAAGAACTACTTGAAGAATGGAGAAAGACAGGTGTGGTGGCTCTCCCTGCACTTGGGAGGCTGAAGGGAAGACCTGGGCAACATCCTGAGACCTGTTATCACTCACAAACTAACCAACCAACCAATCAATAAACTCCCCAACAAGAAAGAAGAAAAAAAAGAGCAGAATCGATCTGGGAATAAATGGGGAAAAGCACCCATCATCACAGTTAGGAACACAAGGAGGGATGTGATAACTTTAGGTACTTTTCCTGCAGGCCCTTCTGGAGGTCATGGCCAGTCAGAAGACTAGCTTCCTCTATTCAAGTGTCTGTCCTACTGTGGTCAAAGGCTGCCTTTCTCTGAGGAATGTCTGAGGCTGCTTCCCTTGCAGAGGGGCTAATCTTCTCCCCACAGCTGTAAAGCAAGCATTATTGTAACATCTCCCATACTGTAGGACACAGCTGCACACACCAATGTCTTTGGGTTTTGGGTTTTTTTTTTTTTTTTTTTTTTTTTGGTTTTCCCAGATAGGGTCTCACTCTAGCTCAGGCTGACCTGTATTTCACTATGTAGTCTCAGGGTGGCCTCGAACCCACTGCGATCCTCCTACTTCTGCTTCCCGAGTGCTGGGATTAATGGCATGCACCACCATGCCCAGTTTCACACACCAATGTCTTTAAGTATGATGTTGCTATCTCTCCCAAGCTTGAGTGATCATTTACTTCTTTTTGTCAAAAATTAATTTTTATTTATTTATTTGTATGCAACTACACCATGGCCTCTTGCAGCAGCAAATGAATGCCAGAGGCTTGTGACACTTTTAGTGTCTGGCTTACGAAAGTGGCTTGGGAGTTGAATATGGGGCCAGTAGGTTTGGCAAGTAGGCACCTTTAACCCCTAAGCCATCTTCCAACCTCTTTACATCTTTGCTTCTCTTTGACTTACATCTCTCCTCTCATGTTCTCTTTAATTTATCTTTTTATTAATGTAAAACAAGCATGCAATAGAGGGTGCGCATCTCAGATAAACACCTTGATGAATGTCTGCCATGTCCACACCTGTGCCTTTGCCTCCAGATCAACCTCCTAGGCACTCCCACCCTTGGAAGATGCCTCATTTGGCTTGTTTGTCTTGCTCTTCCTTCTGCCTGGAATACTTTCCCACAAGTGAACACAGGATTAATTCCTTAACGCCTTCAAGTCCTTCTTAAATGTCAGCCTCACAGGGAAGCCTGATTATCCTATTCAAAACCACCATACCATCACACTCTGCGTCTTTTCCCCAATCTTAATTTTTCCCATTATCATTTTTATGGACTAAATACATACATATATTTGCTTTCTTACAGTGGGGAGTAGTGAGGGCAGAGCCTGTGACTGTTGTGACACTTTTATGTCCCTAATACCTATGTGGTTGCTACATAATGAACATTCAGTAATTATTTGAATTGAATGGTTTACTTAACAAGGGTGTGACAGAGAAAGGTGTACAGCTGCTTAGAATCCTGAGTAAAGGTATTTCTCTACCATCTATGTCTTCAAACTAACTTTCTGTATTTGCTTGAGATCACTTGATTCTCTGTTCATTACAACTCAAGGTTAACAAAAGGCACAGAGCCCCAGGAAGTCAGAGGGATGCAAGTGGAAGAGCACAGACAGCTCTCTCTCCCCAGCAGGGAAGGCCAGTGGCCTACAGTCTGGAGGGGTGAAGTGTTGATCTGTGGCTGGTGACCTATGGATTTGCTGATGTTTCTGTTAATATTAGGCAGTTGGGGCCTTAGTTGCTGCCAGTTTCTAGAAGTTCAGTGAGTTATGAGGTATGAGGATGCTGGAATTGGCTGGATGCTTTTGTAGCACATTAGATCTAGACTGCTTGGCTGGAGGCAGTTAAAAAGACAGGAAACCAGCCATGCTGAGGGTTCATGAGTGCAATTTTAGGTCCTGCTTGACAAAGACTGGGATCCTGACAACTGAAGTGTGGGCTTATGAATGCCTGATGAACCTGCCCTATTTGAAGCATTTATTTCCCACTACTCCTTCCCACTGGGAAAACTTAATGACTTACCTTAATATTCAGCATGATCTGGGGAGCCAAGTCCAAGCATGGCTTGGGCCGTAGGACAATAATCACAAATAGTAGAAAGAAGAGATTATTCATACCCCAAATAAGTTATGGGAATTATCCATGTGATAACAGAAAAGTCAGGAAAGGCTCTGCTTGTTTGACAGGAAACAAGTATGGATTTGAATCATGAAGAATTGGTTCCTATGGAAAGGCTGCATCTGAGACATGGTGTCCAATATGCTATTGTAGGATGAAACCTACTGTTTACTTGGGAGTTGACCCTTGTTGCCTAGCAAGGAAAAGGTGATTGTAAAAAGATAAAAGAGAACAGACTGGAAGAAAGTCAGAAGCTTGGACTGTCTACTGCTCATATTGTTCTTTCTTCCCTAAGGTAATTCATAACCTCATGGGTCTGAAGGGAAGTCAGACTTCACTTAGTACATTGAGAGAGAGATAAGAACATGGAAGACCATAGAGATTGGTTTTTTATTCCTTTTTCTTCAGTGATTCTTTCTCTGCCAGTTAACTGTGAATGTTCTTGAATAATCTACCTCCTTTTTCCTTCTACATTCAAAATTTCCACCTCCAGCTGTATATACATCCACCTTTAAGTTTTATTTATTTTTTATAAATATTTTATTTGCAAGCAGGGAGAAAGAGAGAGACAGAGAAATAGAGAAAAAATGAACATGAATGAATGAGTGAAGGAATGGGCATGCTAGGCCTCTTGTTATTGCAAACAAACTCTAGATTCATAAGCTACTTTATGCAACTGGCTTTATGTGGGTACAATTTGAACCCTGGTTACCAGGCTTTGTAAGCAATATTCTTTAATTGCTGAACCATCTCTCCAGCCCCACTTAAATTTTTTTTTTGAGGTAGGGTCTCACTCTAGCACAAACCTGGAATTCACTCTGTATTCTCAGGGTGGCCTCAAACTCATGGTGATCCTCCAACATCTGCCTTCCCAGTGTTGGGATTAAAGGCATGCACCACCATGCCTAGCTCTCACTTTTAAAATTGAATCCTAACTGTTGAATTATTTATTACTTTATAATATCAGACTTATGATTATCTATGGAATGTATATACCTGTAACATAACGGGTACCTGAAACTAAAAATGGTTCAATTTGATTCTTTGGTTTTGGTTTTTTTTTTTTTTTTTTTTAAAACATAGTGGAGTGGCTGGAGAGATGGCTCAATGGCTAAAGCTGCTTGCTTGCAAAACCTGGTGGCCCAGGTTCAATTCTCCAACACCTACATAAAACCATATATATATAATGGAGCATGCATCTGAAGTACATTTGCAGTGGCAGGAGGCCCTGGTACACCCATACTCACTCTCTTTCTCTCTCAAAATAAATAAATATATATTTTAAAAAACATAATGGAGTGTTCAGCACTAAATAAGACATCTCTATCATATCCTCCATGGCTCAGGGACCATTGTGGAAGAAGTGGTAGAAAGAATATAAGCACCAAAAGAAGGGGAGGAGTGCTTACAATACTGTCTTCCTGACACAAAATGGTTGTGGTATTCATGACCTCACAGTAGCTGATGCTACCTACACAAGACCTGCAAGATCGGAGGAAAACAATGATGACATCAAAATAGAAAACAGACTACTTAGAAATAAGAAAGGATTCAGTGGAGGGAGGATATGAGGGAGTGGCAGGAGGGGATTATGATCATGGTATTTTGTCTATATGTATAGAGGCTGATAATAAAAAGTTTAAAATCTATCACCTACCTATCTATCTGTCTACTTATTTGTTTATAGGAGTGCCAAGGTCTCTTACCTTTGTAAATGAATACCAGACATGCAAACCACTTTTTGTATTTAGTTTTACCTGGATTTTGGAGAATTAAACCTGGGCTGGCATGTTTTATGAGCAAATGCCTTTAACCACAGAGCCATCTCCAAGCATTTATTTATTTATTTATTTTTGTTTTTTGAGGTAGGGTCTTGCTCTACCTCAGGCTGACCTGGAATTCACTACGAATTCTCAGGGTGGCCTCAAACTCATGGTGATCCTCCTACCTCTGCCTCCCAAGTGCTGGGATTAAAGATGTGAGCCACCACAACTGGCTATTTATTTTATTTTTGAGGCAGAGTTTCACTCCAGGTAACCTAACTGGAACTGTTGCCCAAGTTGGCCTCAAACTCATGGTAATACTCCCACCTCAGCATCTAGAGTACTGAGATTAAAGGCACAAGCTACTATGTTTGCTTTTTTTTTTTTTTTTTTTTTTTTTTGAGGAAGGATCTCACTCAAACTGTGGTGGTTTGAATGTAAAACTGTCCCCCTTAGAATCACATGTTTGAATACTTAATTCTTACTTGGTGCTGTTTGGGAAGTTTGTGGAGCCTTTTAGGAAGTGGAGCCTTGCTGGAGGAAGTGTGTCACTGGGGTGGTCTGTGAAGTGTTATAGTCCAGTCTCACTTGGTGCTTTTGTGTTTTTACTTCCTCTCTGCTGATGTAAAGATGTGATGCCAGCTGTCTGTTCCTGCCATATCCCCCCCCGCCAATAGAAACTTCCCCTTGAAACTGTAAGTCAGAATAAACTCTTTCCTCCCCTAAGCTACTTTTGGTTGGGTATTTTGTTCCAGCAATGAGAAAGTAACTGATACACTAGCCTAGGCTGACCTGGAACTCAACTCTGTAGCTCAGGCTGTTCTCAAACTTATAGAGAACCTACCTTAGCCTCCTGAGTGTTAGGATTAAAGGCATGACCACAAGCCTGGATGAATTTTGTTTATTGCTATTGTTAGTTTTTAAAGCAATTAAAATACTTTATTTATTTATTTATTTATTTATTTATTTATTTATTTGAGAGAGACACAGAGAGACAAAGAGGCAGATAGAGAGAAAAAGGGTATATCAGGGTCTCTAGCCACTGCAAACAAACTCCAGATGTGTGTGCCACCTTGGGCATCTGGCTTAAGTGGGTACTAGGGAGTCAAACCAGGTCCTTAGGCTTTGTAGGCAAGTGCCTTAACTGCAAAGTCATCTCTCTAACCCAGAATTTTAATATTTTTTTCTATTTTTTTTATTCATTTATTTGCGAGAGAGATACAGAAACAGGCAGGGGGAGAGAGAGAGAGAGAGAGAGAGAGAGAGAGAGAGAGAGAGGGAGAAAATAGGCACGCCAGGGCCTCCAGCCAATGCAAATGAACTCCAGATGCATGCGCCACCTCGCACATCTGGCTTATGTGGGTCCTGGGGAATCGAGCTTTGAACTGGGGTCCTTAGGTTTCACAGGCAAGCACTTAACCACTAAGCCATCTCTCCAGCCCCAGAATTTTTATGTTTTTGAGGGAAGATCTCACTATATAGTACAGACTGGCCACTATGTAGCCCAGGTGGGTTGTGAACTCTGACCCTTTTGCCTTAGTCTCTTGAGTAGCTAGGATTACAGGGATAGACCTGGATATGGTTGAATAGAAATTGTTTTCTTTCAGTCTCTCCCAGCTTCTCCACCACTATTAACTAGCACCATTATTTCTTTTCTTAAAAATTTTGGCCAGGCGTGGTGGCGCACGCCTTTAATCCCAGCACTCGGGAGGCAGAGGTAGGAGGATCACCGAGAGTTCAAGGCCACCCTGAGACTACATAGTTAGTTCCAGGTCAGCCTGGACCAGAGTGAGACCCTACCTCGAAAAACCAAAAAAAAAAAAAAAAATTTTGCAAGCAGAGACAGACAGAGAGATGGCCATACTAGGGCCTCCTGCAAATGAACTCCAGATGCATGCCCCACTTTGTGCAATTGGTACATGGGTACTGGGGAATTGAACCTGGGTTATTAGGCTTTGCAGGCAAGTACCTTAACTGCTGAGCCATCTCTCCAGCCCATCATTTATTTCTGTAAAGAGTCCTTGTCTTAAACTTTACTACTGGGTTGGGCTGGAGAGATGGCTCAGCAGTTAAGGTGCTTGCTTGCGAAGCCAAAGGACCCAGGTTTGAGTCCCCAGGACCCAAGTAAGCCATATGTACAAGGTGGCACATGTGTCTGGAGTTCATCTGCAGTGGTTGGAGGCCTTGGCATGCCCATTCATTCTCTCTCTCTCTAATAAATAAATATAAATAAAATATTAAAACTTTATTATCAATTTCAAAATATTTTATTTATTTATTTATTTTGAGGCACTCTCTCATTCTAGCCAAGGCTGACATTAACCTCACTATGTAGCTCAGTCTGGTCTCAAACTCATGGTGATTTTCCTACCTCAGATCCTGAAGTGCTAGGATTAAAGGTATGTACCACCATGACCAGCTTTCAAAATGCTTTAATAATAAAACATCCAAACTTAATATCTGTCATATTTGCTTCATACTTATTTATTGTTATTTTTTTTTTTTTCTTTTTTTTTTTTTTTTTGTTTTTTCCAGGTAGGGTCTCACTCTAGCCCAGGCTGACCTGGAATTCACTATGTAGTCTCAGGGTAGTCTCAAACTCATGGTGATCCTCCTACTTCTGACCCTCCCGAGTGCTAGGATTAAAGGCGTGCACCATGCATGGCTTTGCTTCATATTTAAAAAGAACTATAGATACAGTTTTAAGTCCCCTTTTGCATCCAACATGCCTCCTCCAAGCAGTAGACCCAAAGCAAGGCTGATGAAGATGTGAGGCTGATCTAGGAGGTGAACAGACAGTGGTAAAGAAGAAGGGAGTGGTTCAGAGTGAAAGGGATGCTACTGCTACGGACACCACAGCTTGCTCTGTAGGGAAGCTCTGGGTGATTATCTTGGGTGCTAAGTGATGGAGCTGGAGCATTTACACACCCACACCCATTACTCACTGCACTTCCAGCCATTTGTGTGTGAGTGCAAGATGAGTTCTGCCCGAGGAAAGCCTCTTCACAAAGATGCTGGACACTGGAAGTTAGGGTGATGTGCACAAAAATGGCATGGGGAGACAAAGGCACATGGGCATGTGACTGAGAACATCTGCAATAGCATGGATCCATTCTGCTGAGAGCTACGTTTACTATAAAAGTATTGTAAATTTTTATTACATATGATACTATTAAATATAATTAACAATTATGAGGGGAAACAATGACAATAAATAAAAACTCATTTAAAATTTTTATTTATAATCAATGCACAAAAGGAAGATAGTTTAGAAAATAACTTCAAAGAGTTAATGATTTATTGATTTATATCATGAACTTGATAAATTCTTCCCTTAACAAAAAGAGAAAGAAGTAAAAACATAAAATTCATTTTTGATTGGTTTCACATTCCTTAGATTTTGACAAAACATTTTTTATTTCTTGTCTGTTCTCATCTCCTACTGTAAGCTTGCATATTATTAGACTTAAACTGTGATGATATATAAGATTACAAGTCTTGTCTAAGAAGGCTACATATAATCTAAACTGTCTTAGAATATCATTTTCTTGTTAGCTGCAATTCACTGGCTTTTCTGTTGAAAAGAAAAGAGGCATACGATGTGATGATGGGGTGAGAGTGAGGAGGATGCCACAGTGAAGATGAGTCTATACCTGTCTATAATCTGGGGTTAGTCACAAGTCTACAAGTCAGTCAACAAAGCTATTTTCTTTATTACTTATAACCCAAAAGACTCCTGGTGTAACAAAATAAAGCCATAAAACAATATGCTTCCAATTCCCTTTAGAAGAGACCAAAGGAATTTAAAATAATCGCTGTATAACACTCCTCATATGTTCTATCTAGTACTGCATGAACACAGACTTCCCAGTGAAAGAACTAGCAGACAGAAAAGCTGTATGACAAATGAAAAGACCTAGCAGTCCAATAGGATCTCTTTCAGAATCCAAACAGCCACTTTTAAGGCAGACACTGTTAAACAGGAGAAATTAAAATAGCATTCAGCTGGGTATGAAGGTCCACACTATGTAGCTCCAGCTATTGTGGAGGACCACTTCAGTTTGAGTCTAAGACCAGACAGAGGAACATAGTCAGAGCCTGTCTAACACTGGCAACCCAAATAATGAAATCTCATTTTAAGATTCATGTTTCAGGCAAAGATGATTGCAGAATTTGAAAATTCAGGTATAACAGTGAAAAAAATAGAGTGGATTTAGATCAGAGATCACACAGCTAGCAGAAAAAAATGTGTTTAAAACATATTGGTAAAAACAATTTCTGGAACTTGAACCTGACTAAATTTTACATTTAAAAGAGCAGTAATGGGGCCAGCTAGTCTAGCCAACTTCTGGCCTGACATGTACTGGCACATGTACCTCCCCTCCCCACATAAACATGCATATACACATGCACATCACACATATGCATACTTTTTTTTTAAAAGAGCAGTGGTGTTTCTACCCAGTGGTCTGCCTATTGGTCCCTGGTCTACAAGGCCCAAATTAAGAGTCTTTTCTTTGGCGTGTACTCACATTGTACAGAGGTATGGTCTTCATCACCTTGTACTGCTTAGTGGGATCCATTTTGTATAGGTGACGATCAGTCACAAAAATTGCTCGGTCCTCTACCTTACTAAATCGATTCACCTGTAAGAGGAAAACAAATGGATAAGCCATAGATACCAGAAAGGAAATCAAGTCATGTCTGGAGACATCTAGGCTCAGAGGTGGCAGAATGCTGAGATTAATTCTGTGGCAGATGGGCACCAGGTATGGCACTCTATGGGGTGCAATAAATGATCTCAAAGAAGTAGCATTTTCCAGATGTGTAGAACCAGGCAATTGAAATTTTACAGCTTAACTTGGAAAAATATAACAACTGTAGAATTCAAGGACTAGAAATATGTAACATATATCATCAAGAAAGTGAACAACCAGACATGGTGGTGCATGCCTGTAATTTCAGCACTGGAAGGCTGAGGTAGGAGGATCACTGTGAGTTAGAGGCTAGCCTGGGGCTACAGAATGAGTTCCAGGTCAGCCTGGGCTACAGTGAGACCCCACCTTTAAACAGCCCCCCTCCAAAAAAATTAAAATGAAGGAAAAGAAAATAAAGGTAAACAGACAAACCCACAGAATGGGAGAACAGTTTTGCAAATAATATACAAAGGACTTGCATCTAGACTCTATAAAGAACTAATTCCACTCAATAATTAAAAGACAATCTAATTTATAGCATTTATACCTGCAGCCTTTGCTATGTAAGAATCTAAGGATAGTGTATGGAGGTGAAACAAATAAGCAGCCAGTGAAAATAATTTCATATAATATAAAGGAAATAAAAATAATGACATGAAAAGATGTACATGTATTTCTGTAGAGTGCTACTTTATTAGAAAAAGGATCCAAGAATGTCCCTATTTGCAGATAAATATTTTGCCTAAGAGACAAAATTAATCATAGTACATTGTATAAATTGTGGCTAGCTAGATTTGAGTAATATTTCAATCAAGGTACCTACTTTTTTATTTTTATTTTTTGTTTTTTTGAGGTAGGGTTTTGCTCTAGCTCAGGCTGACCTGGAATTCACTATGTAGTCTTAGGGTGGCCTCAAACTCATGGTGATCCTCCTATCTCTGCCTCCCGAGTGCTGGGATTAAAGGCGTGTGCCACCACACCTGGCAAGGTACCTACTTTTTTATAGTTAAGCTTGTTTAATAGAAATATTAAAATAATCATTACAGGGCTGGACAGATGCCTCAGTGGTCACGGCACTTGCCTGCAAAGTCTAACGACCATGGTTTGATTCCCTTGCTCAACAGTGGAAGTATCAGATTCATGTTCAGATTGAATGCCATTTAAGACAGTCACTGTTCAGAAAAGTCTTTATTTGGGGAGATGCAGAGAATTCTCAAAACAGAGTCATGGCTTCTAAGTTGTGGCACCACAGAAAGAGCCAGGGGACACTACAGAATCACCCCAGCTGAGAAGGGCTCATCTACTGTCATTGCTAGACTAAACATTTTTTAAAACAGATTTTAGAAATTATCTATTTATTTGTGTGTGTGTGTGTGTGTGAGAGAGAGAGAGAGAGAGAGAGAGAGAGAGGAAGGAAGGAAGGGAGGGAGAAAATGGGCATGCCAGAGCCTTAAGCCACTGCAAACGAACTCCAGACACATGCACCACCATGTGCATTATATGGGTACTGAGGGATTGAACCTGGGTCCTTAGACTTTGCAGGTAAGTGATTCAACTGTTAAACCATCTCTCCAGCCCCATAAAAATTTTTGAACCACTACAATTCCATGCTTCTCAGTGACTATAATAAAAAAGCAAGTAAACAGAACAAAATAAAAACAAAAATTCCCTACCCCAACTAGAAGGCATATCTGTGATACACGTCTTCTATTACATAAGCACATACCTATGTGCATATAAATATATATCCCTTTCCCCCTTTCCCAAATTCTTACTTCTGAGATATTAACAAAGAAGTTAGAGATTAATCTGAAAACCGTGTGTTCCAGGAGGCTATAACTGCCTTGGGACAGGCAGAATGGGACACAGCATAATATTCTATTATAGGTAGGATGGAGCAAACTGAAATTCAAACTTGACCGATTTTTTTTCGATCATCCTCTGTTTGTCTCACTGTTTTAGAGATCAATCACCTAATTATTGATTTTATAACCAAAGCATATTTTTCAGTCTTCATGACAGAAAATGGTATATATAGGTAAGAGTAAAGCACATTCTACATGGTAAATAATTCATGCTCTTGAATAATTGCCTCAAATTGCATCTGTTTTTTGCCAAGACAGATGCCTGGCACTTCTTAGGAGACTAAAACACTGACTATGGAGATTCCCTACCAGCTGTTATGAACTAGTCTGTAAGCACTAGTCTTATGTGAAGCATTGTAAAAAAAAAAAAATGTCCCATGGTCCAGCCAGTTTGAGAAATACTGTAAACCACAGCTTCTGCAAGGATACTCATAACCAAAAAGATCTCACAGGCTCTGAAAATTCTACATCGACACAGTATGCTTAACCCAGCATCTCCAGAGTACATCTGCTTTACAGAATCCTTTTCCAATACCTAGTAATATTCAACAAAACAGTTTTTTTTTTTTTTTTTTTTGGTTTTGCGAGATAGGGTCTCACTCTGGTCCAGGCTGACCTGGAATTAACTATGTAGTCTCAGGGTGGCCTCGAACTCTCGGCGATCCTCCTACCTCTGCCTCCTGAGTGCTGGGATTAAAGGCGTGCGCCACCACGCCCGGCAACAAAACAGTTTTTGTGAAGCCCATGTTGGAGAACACTAATCATTTGTATCAATCTTAGAATAAATAAAACAGAGACCATCTAACATTGAACCCTAATAATAAGCAAACATAATGAGTCATATTGAGAAATACACAAATGTGGTACAAAAGAGTGTAATAAAAAAACTTTGTTGCATAATTTCACAAGGTCATTCCAGAGTTGAAACAAATAGCCCACATGTCTCTTTTATGATATGCCCATAAACTAATCTAAAAAGCAACAAGAAAAAAAATCCCTCAAAACAGCAATTGTATTGAAGCTCTGTTTAGAAGTATTCTTTTATATGAATAAAATGCAATTTCTAAAGAGAACAAACACATCACAAATATTTACCTTCTATTTCAGCTACTCAAACCTTCCTTTAACGTCAATCAAGTGAGTGGGAAAGATGTCAGGTCTAACAACATAAAAACCTCAGCTTACCTTAGCTATATCAACATAGCAGCTTAGCTCTATCAACACAGCAAAGGAAAAGATTCAACATAAACAGGTAAATCCCAGCCTAATACAATTATGGTGTAGGTCCCAACACTATTTTTCTTTCACTTAGGTTCATGAAGTAATGAAAAACTGTATAACAGACTCAGTGTTAGGTAAGACCTCATCTTCTTTCTTTTACCCCAAGCTAAAATCCTCACCAAGAAAAAATCCCTACCTAAACATTTCAAGTGATCTGTTTATAGGCTTAGTTAGTTCCACAGAGGTCAGAGACAAAGCATCCCCCAGAGAGTCAGAGCAGAACAAACACAGTGGGGTGGTGAGAGGAGCTATTTGCAGCAGTCTCTCACCTTAAAGAATGCTTTATAACTGTGGTTAATGGGAAGTGGCTGTTTCAAAAAGAATTAAAGCATAAAGAGGGCTCTGTGGAAATGTATGAAGTTTGCCTTGATGTACTTTGGGATTGAAAGATCCTACAAAAGGCATTATCTAAGCTACTGTGTAAAGAGTATTATGCACTGAACTTAGAAATATAGGAGCATGAATAAGAATCTTTCAGTTTTTGGGCTGGGGAGATGGCTCAGCACTTAAAGGTGCTTGCTTGTAAAACCTGCCAGCCTGGGTTTGATTCATCAGTATCTAAGTAGAGCCAGGTACACAAAGTGGCACATACATCTGGGATCTGTTTGCAGCTGCAAGAGGCCCTGACACATCCTCTCTCTCTACCTCTCTCCCCTCCTCCCTCCCTCTCACAAACAAATGAACAAACAAAAAACCGTCCTCACTGTAATGAGAGATCCTCCCCCATCAGACTTTTCTGCAGCAGATTGTATAATTCACAGAACCAGCCAACTCAATAGTTTCCATTTTAATTTGACTTCCAGACATGTTGACACTAGAAATGAGGTATAAGACTCATGGATATGGTACACTCCTTGCTACATTCACAAATTGGAAGTACAACTTAAGGTTTTGTATGGGTGAACCAGGTTTTAGTAATCCTTTTCTTGATTGTCTGGTTAGCCCTTGGTGCACTTCATAACAATCTTGGGAATTTGTTCTCCATGCAGCTCTCCATTCTCTTCTACTCTGCTCTGAAGGTCTGCCTTGGTCTTTACCAGCTCTGGAAGTCCACTAGGATCTGAGGAGGTTCCCTTGCTTCCCTACAGACTGGAAGTCCCTGAGGCATGAGGTTGTCTAATGGTACTATTGACCTCACCTCACTTTTCTTTCTCCCTCTTTTTCTTTCTTTGTGCTGAGATGTACACCAGGGCCTCACACATGCCAGGCAAGCACTCTGCCTCTGAGCTACACTTGTGTAGCTCATTTCACTATTCCTCTGATTTCAGGATCTTTGTCTTTTCATGCTGATGATGTCTACTGTTTTAAACTCCATTGTTTCACAGTTCTGTGAAAATGCATGTTCCTTTTTGAGGTAGAGTCTCACTCTAGCTCAGGCTGACTTGGAATTCACTATGTACTCTCAGGGTGGCCTTGAACTCATGGTGAGCCTCCTATCTCTGCCTCCCAAGTGCTGGGATTAAAGGTGTGTGCCACCTAGACTTAAAACACACCCAACATGGCTCAGGGAATTTTGCGGAAGAGGGGGAAGAAAGGTTGTTAGAGCCACAAGTTGGGACATTATGCACAGAGACATTGCCTCTCCTCCATAACTGACTGCTGCTCCAGCAATGCACAACTCACAATCCCCATGGGCATGACCTGCATACCCAATGAGGAGAGGCAGGGGATGAGGGAAGGATGGTACCAACATGTGTTGTTTACATACTAAGTATGCCCAGACTAATAAGTATGAAATTAAAAAAATGCATGTTCCCTTCTCCTCCTATAGGTATCTTTGCTCATTTATTTAAACAGCCTCATTGAAGCCGGGTGTGGTGGCTCACACCTTTAATCCCAGCACTAGGGAGGCAGAGGTAGGAGGACTGCCATGAGTTCAAGGCCACCCTTAGAATACAGAGTGAATTCCAGGTCATCCTGGGCTAGAGTGAGACCCTACCTTGAAAAACCAAAGCCAAAACAAAATGAAACAGCCTCATTATATTGTAGTCTTACTGTATGCATTCACTATTTATTAAAATCAGTCATCTTTGACACATATTTACATTTTTATATTTTTGGTGTTAAAATGCACCAAGGCATACATATACCTGTCTTTGGGTATTTGTAGCATTTGTAAAGCAAACCTTGAGTTGTGGAGTTTTAGAGTAAAAAGTATGGACATGTTCAAACTGTCTACTCAAAAGGAATGTAACTTATACTAATGTTTCTCTAAATTCTTACATATACTGGCTACTATTAACCATATATATATGTTGTTGTTTTGAGGTAAGGTCTCAGTCTAGCCCAGGCTGACCAGGAATTCACTATGTAGTCTCAGGCTGCCCTTGAACTCATGGCAATCCTCCTACCTCTGCCTCCCTAGTGCTGGGATTAAAGACATGTGCCACCACGCCTGGGTTTTATTTTATTTATTTATTTTTAAAATTTTATTTTTATTTATTAGAGACAGAGAGAGGGAGAGAAAGAGAGAGAATGGGCACACCAGGGCCTCTAGCCACTGCAAATGAACTCCAGACGCATGCACCATCTTGTGCATCTGGCTTACTTGGGACCTGGAGAATTGAATTTGGGTCCTTAGGCTTGACAGGCAACTGCTAAGCCATCCCTCCAGCCCTTTATTTTTTTAATCTTTTTATTTATTTATTTATTTGAGATAGAGATAGAGAGAGAGGGGGGCAAAGAAAGAAAGACAGAGAGAGTGTGTATGTGTATGGGCATGCCAGGAACTCCTGCCACTGCAAATGAACTCCAGATACAAGCTCCATTTTGTACATATGGCTTTATGTGGATACTGGGGAATTGAACTCAGATTGTCAGGCTTTGCAAGTGAATGTTTTTAACTACTAAGCCATCTCTCCACCCCACTAATCATATTTTTAAAAAAGAGTAATAATATCTGTATAAAATGCAGTAGATGTATGGTGTGATGGTGCACTGTTTAGTACCAGTACGAGGGAGGCTAAGATAGGAGGATCACTGTGAGATGGACATCAGCCTGGGACTACAGAGTGAGTTCCAGGTCAGTCTGAGATAGTGAGATTCTACCTTGAAAAAAAACCAAACAACCAAAACAAACAAACAAAAAACCCCAAAAAAAAAACAAACAAACAAACAAACAAACAAACAAACAAAAAAACAGTTATCAGTGTGGTGTGGAATATACCTAAAATCTCCAGCACTTAGGAGGTAGAAGCAAGATCAGGAGTTCAAGGTCAACCTTGGCTACATTATAAGTTTGAAGCAGACTTGGCTATATAAGATCCTGTCCCAAAAATAACAAACAAACAGAAAAAGAAATAGTTATAGAAAATTACCCCTTTCCCTTGGGAACAGTTTATAGCCTAACTCAAACTGTTATGTCAGCCATTTGAACACTGCCTCAGTGCTGGTGGACAAAGCTCATGGATGCTGGAGCTGACTGCACACCATTGCCAGGTTTTATGGCAGGCCCACTTACGTGAGTTTCATCTCAACCAGCCTTTTCTCCAACATCATCTGTTTCAAGTTTTCCTTGCCTTACCTTACGGACATGACAGGAAAAGAGGATGTTCATGTATTTGTCCTTCCGTTTCAGTTCATTAGCAACGGGGACAAAAGTGCCTGAGGTTTGGGGTGTATCTGGCTTCTGAAAGAAAAAAGAAACAGTAAAGAAGAATTCTTAGCATTACAGATGTAAAGGTGCTTTTCCAGTTGCTTTACAACTATACTTTTATAGTTTCACATGTACACATTTTATCTCCACATATCAGGTTAGTAAAGGGTTCTTGTAACATCAAAGATCCTATAAAATTTTGAAATTAGAGAATGAGAGAGAGGATAAAATGGAGCTTTGGGAATCATACAAAGATAGTAGTTAAAAATAGTGGCTGAGGGGGCTGGAAAGATGGCTTAGTGGTTAAGCGCTTGCCTGTGAAGCCTAAGGATCCTGGTTCAAGGCTCGATTCCCCAGTACCCACGTAAGCCAGATGCACAAGGGGGTGCATGCATCTGGAGTTCGTTTGCAGTGGCTGGAGGCCCTGGTGCACTCATTCTCTCTCTCATTCTCTCTCTTTCTCCCTCTTTCTCTCTCTGTCATTCACAAATAAATAAAAATTTAAAAAAATAGTGGCTGAAAAATTCAAGGGAAGGCTTAAGTGGTCAAAGACCAGGTTATACAGTTCACCTAATACATATGGATATAATTGTGAGCCGTTTTCCAAATGGAGAAAGCACCAAATATTATATATTTAGGAGCAATAAAAAATTTAAATTCAGAGCCTCTCATAAACATTGTTGTCTGAAATTACACTATTCCTCTCAATTTTTTTTTTCAGGACTGGGGATGGGGCCCAGGAGCTCTTATATGCTAGGCAAGTGTACCCCTAGACTACATCTCTCCTCCTCTTTCTGTAACTTCTTAGAGAAACGTTCTTCTCTTTCTTTGTAAAAAGAGTAAGAGTAGATTCCATGTAATTCTGGACTTACCGAAGCAAGATAGTTGCCTTCCCAGGCCCTCTGGAGCCCAAGGTCAGCTCTTTGTCCTTTTAACATTTCCATGGCTGCGACCTTTGCCCTAACCTGAGGCAGGTCTGAAGCAGGTACGCTCTTGATGAGCTGGGATGCTCGCCATCTATAAGCAAATCAAGTTTACAGACCTTAGAAAGTCAATCCCATCATTCTCAAAAAGAATTTAATCAGTAGTAGAGAGCAGGCTATGAGGGAAGCAAGAGAGGGGAGGGTATAGTAGTTATGTAAACAGAGGGGCAGAATACTAGGTGGGGGAAAATGGTCTCCGGGGAGGGAATGGAGGAGAGAAGGGGGTGGGATTAGGGTTCATAAAAATTTAAGATTTATGAATAAACCATAGTGAAACATACTTCTTCACTAGCTAATAATATATATGTTAAAAAAGACAGAGTTTGGGCAGAAGTATCTTACAGAGGTGGATAATGTTGTGCCCAAAGGCCACATATTGTTATTAGAAAAATTGTAGTGCCAGGGGTTGGATACCTTCCAGTGAGATATTGGCCAGGGGGCCCCTGATAAACCCCAGACATTACAGGGTAGTGTCAAATCTCTTGGTTACACACCACAACTAGATTATAAAACCCTATTGCTGAAGGTCCTACATGCTTGGGCCACAGGTCACTGAGAAATCAAGTTGAGCTGAGCTGGAAGCCTCCTCCCTGTTGGCTGTCAGGATGCTGGAAAGACCTATGCAGCCTGTTGGGAGAGAAAAGTCACCAATGGTCTTAACCAGCACTGTGTTACAGGCAGGCCAAATGTACCAACTGGTGCAATGGTGGTATATCTGTTAAAGGGGAAGCAAATTGCTTTCTGATTGGACTTGAAGTTGGCTCTATGGGAGGGAATTCCTGCCTGGTACTGAAACCCTAATGAAAAGACTATGGCTTGGGAGGTCATAAGCCCTAGGGGGGAATCTACTACTGTTCTTTGGCTAAACTGATATATTATGCCCACCAAACTGCCCTGTTAATACTTTTACCCATATATTTTACTTATTTATTTGAGAGAGACAGAGAGAGAGAGAGAGAGAGAGAGAGAATGAATGAGAATGGGCGTACCAGGGCCTCTAGCCACTGCAAATGAATTCCAGACCCATGTGCCAATTTGTGCCTCTGGCTTACGTGGGTCCTGGGGAATCAAGCCTGAGTCTGTAGGCTTCATAGGCAAGTGCCTTAACCACTAAGCCATCTTTCCAGCCCTATGCCCATATATTAATGCTACTCTCACCTTTGGTTAGAGAAACTTCTCTTTTCAGATGATGGTGACCACTGGGGTGACTCAAAACTAACCAAAGTGCAGAGAAGTGACAGTAGTGTTCATCATTAAATGACATATCTACCAGATCCTCCAAGGCTGAAGGATCATTGTAGAAGAAGAGGTGTAAAGAATGTAAGAGCCAAAGGACGGGGAGAAATGCTTACAATACTGTCTTCTAGATGCAAAGTATCCTAGATATTCATAAACTCACAATGGCTGATGCTACCTACATAAGTCCTGCATAATAGGAGGAAAAAAAATGATGGCATCAAAAGAGAAGAGATAAGAAGAAGGAAATATAGGACTGAAGGAGCAGATTATGATCATATTATATTGTGTATATTTACAAGAGTTGTCAATGAAAGTTTTAAAAATCACACAAAAAAGAATTTAAGCTGCCACTAAGTAGCATGAAAGTACCTATACTATACTAAGAAAAAAAGGCAAAATGCCTACAAAATGTACAGTTGTTGAAGTAAGGTTTATATAGAGATGTTTTGTAAAAGTTGTTTCTGTGTGCTTTGAAAACAACTAGAACTTGGTGACATATGTGCTCTCATAATATAAGTTGAACATCCCTAATCTAAAACAAAAATCAGATATCCAAAATGTTCTGAAACCTAAAACTTCTTTCAACTAGTAAAATCTGTGTAAAATTCCAAAGTCTGAAAAAGCTCTAACATCGAACTACTTTTGAGTACCCAGCATTTCTACTAAGAGACTCAAAAATCTTTGTTTATATTTAGGGTATGAGAGCACGGAGTTATCCCTTCATTCAACTATGTGCTAGGTACTTACTGAAGTACACAGGGGTTTTAGGTAATGGAGGCACAGAAATTAGCACCAGATCAAGGTCCTTTCTGTTAGATGCTTATATGTAGGAGAGGAGTAACCAACAATAAAAATGTCTGTGTATGTGTTACGGGGATGGAGACTTGATACAAAGAGATGAAAGACAAGGCAAGGAGGATGGGAAGTGCCTCAGAGGGAAGGTAAGGAAGTGTCCATATGGGTGATCACAAAGGCCCCTTTGATTAAGGGTACATGAACAGAGACCCACAGGAAGTAAGAAGCCAGACGAGTGGACACCTGCATAGCAAAGTACCAGAAAGGGAACACAGTACAAAAGCTCTGAGATGGTGACTTCTTGTTGTGAGGGAAGCCAGGAGTCCTGTGAAGCTGGAGTGGCAAGGGATGGGGGAGGAGGAGGACAGATCAGAAGGAGAGCCAGAGCTGGATCCACAGATCCACAGGCTATTAGCAAGGCTCCAGTCTCTACTTTCAAGGAGGTCAGAAGCTCCTGAAAGGTACTGAACATAGAAGGAATGTGATCAGAATAAGACTTTAACAGGATCAGTGCCACTGTTGTAGGCTGGGGATAGGATGACCTGTTAGGATGCTATTTCCAAAATCCACATGATGTTAGGAGGCTATTTCCAAAATCCACATGATAGAGGAATGTAGCTTTGTTCAGGGAGGTGGTGGTGGAGGCAAAGATAAGAGTTGATTTAGATATATTCCAGTGGAAGGGCCAGTGGTATTTGTTGAAAGATTAGACTGTTGGAGAAAGAGGGGGTTTGAGGATGACTAAAACTTTTGTTTTGTTTTGCTTCGAGGTAGGGTCTCACTCTAGCCCAGGCTGACCTGGAACACACTCTATAGTCCCAGACTAGCCTCAAATGCACAGCAATCCTCCTACCTCTGCTTTCTAAGGGCTGGGATTAAAAATGTATGCCACCATGCTCAGCTTTAAGATTTTTTTTTTTTGTCATACATAATATAAACCAAGTATATTCTTCTTTTTTTTTTTTTTTGAGGTAGGGTCTCACTCTAGCTCAGGCTGACCTGGAATTCACTATGTAGTCTCAGGGTGGCTTTGAACTCACGGTGATCCTTCTACCTCTGCCTCCCGAGTGCTGGGATGAAAGGTGTGTACCACCACTCCTGGCCCAAATATATTCTTGATGAGAACAACAGCAGAAGAAATTTTGTGCAGCAGCCTCATGTAACATGATACTCTGTCTTCTTTCCTGCTATAGGACTATCAGGCAGGGAGGCTGTTAGTTGGATGAATAGTCAAAATTAGGAGTTCTCAAACCATGTTATCATGGTACACTGGAATAATATTCAATTAAAAATTTGTCCAGAGAAATAACTAATGTAAAAATAAGGGAAAAATACGTAACTGGAATGGTGCCAATACAATGGAAGGAGTAAAGCCGTTCTGGCAGGCATGAAGCAGATGGGTTGGGGCTGAGAGGTGACTCAGTATAAAGTGGTCAGAGTGGTCTGCTCTGGCTATCCTAAGGCCAGAGTAGCAAGGGCTATAGCAGGGGAATGAAGAGATTGGTTTTGTTGCACTTACTTTTGAGTTGCTAGACAAACACCCCTCCAGAAGCAGCTGATGGGAAGAAAGTTGTTTATTTTGGCTTACAAACTTGAGGGGGAAACTTCATGATGGCAGAGGGAAAATGTACCATGAGCAGGGGCTGGACATCACCTCTTGGCCAACATCAGGTGGACAACAGCAGCAGAAAGGTGTGCCAAACACTGGCAAGGAAAAGCTGGCTGCAATACCCATAAGCCTGCCTCTAACAACACACCTCCAATAAGATTCCAATTCTCAAATTGCCATCAGTCAGGAATCAAACATTCAAAACACATAAGTTTATGGGGGATACCAGAATCAAATCATCACATAAACTGACAACCATTTATGATGTAAAGTGAAATTATGCATTTAGTTCAACTTTAATGTTCCCAAAGTTTTTTTTTTTTTTTTTTTTTATCAATCTCGCTATTGTTTAAACATCCTCATAGTCAAAGGTCTCTTAACTGAGTCTAAATACCAAAACAACAATAACAATAACAACAACAACAACAAACCCATAATGACAAAGAATAAATATTCACACTGTAAAAGAAGGCACTGGACATGGCAAAGAAAGACTGAATGCATACAAGATCTAAAACAGGGAAAATAATCAAGTTCCATAGCTCCAAGTCCAACATCTCTAACCAGAGACAAAGTTTGGAGTTCCAATTCTGCCCCTCCAGCTGGGCTGCTCATAGCCTGAGGTATACTCTATCTGGTGCCAGCAGCTCTCCTTGGCAGCCATCCCATAGTTTGGCATCTCCATTGAGTCTTCACTGCAACCCATGGTTCATCATCTAAATTGGTCTCCACACAGGTAATTCAACAAGCCTGCTTCACGCTGCCCATGGCCATTTCCAAAAAGAAAATCATGTTGCTAATTCAATGACCCTCTCTTTCTTGCATTTGTTATACTCCATAGTACCAGGTGAGCCACCAATTTGTTAGTGGTGGTAGTGGTGGAATAAAACAGAACACTCCTACAACATTCAGGCCCCTTCAAAAGAGTCTGAATTTTTCCTGTTGTCCCACTGCAGATCAACTGGCACAGTCTCAATAGTTGCAATCTCTTAAACAATTACAGCTAAACAGGTATCAGTTTTAGCCCAAAGATTTCATTTCTGTCTGTGCTGTGTCCATCTGCTCACACCAGTCTGTTTCTACACAAAGCAACCCTGCACAACTTCTCAGAAGTGTGTGCCAAACACTGATAAGGGGAAGCAGGCTATGACACATGACATGACTGCCTCCCAGAACACACCTCAAACAAGGTTCCAATTCCCAAATTTCCACCAGCTGGGGATCAAGCATGAACACATAAGTTTATGGAGGACACCTGAATCAAACCACTGCAGGTTTCAAGGTAGAAGTCATGCCAGCTCTCTGCATAGGAGTGCCTGGCTTTGGTGAGGTGGAACATCTTGCCAGGGCAGGTGGGTTCAGCCATGTAGACTGCAAAGTAACCATGAACAGACAAAAGCTGAGCATAACTATGAGATCCTCTTCTCTACTTCCCATAGCCAACCAGTGTCCCAATGAGAGATTGTCCTAAGGTCCTTACAAAAAGGCTAGAAGAACAACATGTCTGGAGCAGCTGGTGGTAAAAGTCACCTAAGGACAGTGATGGCAGGTAGGCCCTACCTGCCTCAATGGGCCTTTGAGTTTCGGATTTCATTACTGTTGGGAGAAACCTTTGCTCCAACTGCCTAGCTAGCCTGTCTCTTATTTATATCTGACTCCTGAGACCCCAAGTACAAAGGCACACTGCATTGCTGGAAATCTGCCTATGTGGTTTCCATGAAGACAGAGTCATGTAGATTTCTTATTCTGGTCAGGCAAACCACCTCTCATAACTACAGGCAGTTGACAACAGCTGCAGCCATAAAGACAGCCTCAACAACATGGAAAGGGACAAAGCTGAACACAAAGCAGGCTTAATTACAAAGAATTTCTGTGAGGAAAGGAGCAATTTAAAAACACAATAGGAAAGAGCTGGGCACGGTGGCACACACCTGTAATCTAGTACTTGGGAGGTGGAGGCCAGAGAGGTTCAAGATCATCATTAACTACATAGCAAGTTTGAAGCGAGCATGAGCTACATGAGATCCTGTCTCAAAACAAATCAAAATTAGACAGAGACACATCATGGAGATTCCAGAAAAACAAAAACAACACCCATAATAACAATGGGACACTTTAAAGTACTTCTCTCAGTATTTCACAGATCAAGATTTCAAGATTAGGGGTTTGAAAACTATAGATTGTGCCAAATCTGACCCAAGGTCTGTTTTGTATTGCCTGTGAGCTAAGAAGAGTCTTCATAATTTTACATGTTTAACAAAATCAAACTAAAACAAAGACTGTGTGAGAGACCATATGTAGCCTGCATAGCCTAAAATACTTACTAGAGGCCCTTTATAGAAAAGTTTGCTATCTCTTGTCTAGATGAATACATATGGCAAGATTCACTGAAAGACAGAAGACAGACAGAGAGAGAGAGAGAGAGAGAGAGAGAGAACATGCATGTGTGTGCACCCAGACAACAAACAGCAGACACAGTATTTTCATGTGTGCATCAAGTATGAATCCTAGGAGGCTGGGACTGTCTTTCCCATTCTTCCTGTTTGTCACTATTCCTGGAAGCAAGGCTAGTGCCTGCAGCATAGCCAGGTGTTCAGTAAACATTTGTTGGAAGAGTAAATTGAATTTTACATAGATTAATCAATTCTAGGCTTGCAATAAAACCTCAAAATATGCAATAAGAGCCTATTCAAATCAGAGTAAAATCCAAATGAAACCAATCACAATCATCTTCAGCCATTCAAAAATGACACAAACCTTCACTATCAGGGTCTGCTTTGTACAACTTACTAAGTAAAGTCACAGAAGTATACATATAATTCTGCTTGTGTAAAAAGGAGAGAGAGAAAAAAGCTCAAGTGGTATGTGGCTGTATGCATCCACACTCAGAGTTGCATGTCAGGCACCATCTGAGATGTTTTGAATGTACTTACCCACAGTTCTTTCAGCAATCCTATGAAATAAATGATTTTCTCAGCATCCTTTCTTAATAAGGAAAAAGACACACCAAAAGGCTAACTAGGGCCAGGCATGGTGGTGCATGCCTTTAATCCCGCACTCAGGAGGCACAGATAGGAGGGATCTCCTTGAGTTCAAGGCTACCCTGAGACTACATAGTTGAATTCCAGGTTAGCCTGAGCTAGAGTAAAACCAGACTAACCAGGGCTAGGATGTAGCTCAACTGATAGAATTCTTGCCCAGCATGCATGGACCCCTGGGTTTCATCCTCAGCATTACATAAACTGTGTTTGGTGGCTCAAACTTATAATACTAGCACTTGGGAGGAGGAGGCAGGAGAATCAGAGGTTCAAGATCATCCTTGGCTATATAGTGAGTTTTGGAGGCTAGTTGAGGGTACTTGGGACCCTGTATCAAAAAAAGAAAGTGAGGGCTGGAGAGATGGCTTAGTGGTTAAGGTGCTGGCCTGCAAAACCAAAGGACCCTGGTACAATTCCCTAGGACCTATGTAAGCCAGATGCACAAGGCGGTGCACGTGTCTGGAGTTTTTTTTTTTCAGTGGTTAGAGGCCCTGGTGCACCAATTCTCTCCCCCTCTCAAATAAACAAATACAAATTTTAAAAAATTAAAAAAAAGAAAGAATGTGAACCCAGGTTCTAGGGTCTAGGTTCTTTATCATTCTATGATACCTCATATGATGTGTGTGTGTACTTACAAATGCACAGACAGTGGTTCATGACAATACTGACTCACTGCCAGTTATCTCAGGTGAAGGAAAGACAGACATAGAAGAGACAAGGACACTGTGGGGGATTTCAACTCTATAGCCTATATATTTCACTTAGAAAACAATTAATATGTATTTAAATATAGCTTAATTACTTTTAAATATGTAAAACATACATGCATATAATACAACTAATACAAAAAAATGTTGTCTGCATATTAAAAAGCTTGCCAAAAGTAATACTTGTAACACCGTATCTGAGAATAGAGGTTTGAAATATTTTTGATTTTTTTTTTGTAGTACTGGAGATTGAACCTAGCACCATGCTAGGCAAGTGTTCTACCACTGAGCTATATCCCTAGTTCTCATATTACTTTTTATCTTGAGGTATGGTCTTATTAAGTTACACATGCTGGCCTAGTTTGAACTTATGATCCTCTTGCTTTAGTCTCCCAAGCAGCTGGGATTACACGTGGGTACCATGAGGCCTGGATTATTTATCATTTTTGGTGTGTGTGTGTACAGGTGTGTGTGCCCTGGCACATGGCCAGAGCAGGAATCAGATGTGCTCTTCTATTGCACTTCTACCTTATTTCCTGGAGACAATCTTTCTTTGAGCCTGAAGCTAGCTGTTTTTTTCATTAGATTGCCTGAATAGCAAGCCCTAGCTATTCTCTTGGCTTTAACCTCCCTCTGGGGTTACAGAATGTGCCATCATGCCCAGCTTTTTTTTTTTTTTAATTTGAGAGAGATCAGCAGATAGATATATAGACAGACAGACAGACAGACAGACTGAATGAATGAATGGGCGCTCCAGGGCCTCCAGCCGCTGTAAACGAACTCCAGACACATGTGTCACCTTGTGCATCTGGCTTACATGGATCCTGGGGAATTGAATGTAGGTCCTTTGGCTTTGCAGGCAAGTTCCTTAACCACTAAGCCATTTCTCCAACCCCATGCCCAGCTTTTTATGTGGGTGCTGGGGATTGAAGTTAGGACCTCATGCTTTGCAGCAAATGCTCTTATCTGCTGAGTCATCTCCCCAGGGCATGGTTCTTAATTTTTAAAAAGTATATGTAAGTTTAATGAGTTTTTCTGTCATGCATTTTCTTTATCTTTGCATATCATACAAAATATATTGGGGGGTGGTGCTGGAGAGATGGCTTAGCACTTAAGGCACTTGGATATAAAGCCAAAGGACCCAGTTTTGATTCCCTAGGATCTATGTAAGGCAGATACACAAAGTGGCACATACATCTGGAGTTCATTTGCAATGGCTGGAGGCCTTGGGGTGCCCATTATCTCCTTCTCTATGTATCTCTTTCTCTTTCTCTCTCTCTCTCTTGAATAAATAAAAAAATATTGATTAAAATTGAAAGACAAAATCTGATTTAGCACAGAATTATAAGGTAAATATTTTATTAGAATATCAAGTAGTGCTCTTTTAAAGAAATAATATCCAATGACTACATTTGAGGGTTGCTAGTTTGGTTAACATGATTAAATGCTTATACCTATGACAGTGCTAGATCAGCATTCCATATCCACAAGTTCCATAGCCTTGGATTTAAGTGACTTCAGAAAGCAAATGTAGTTACTCCAACAATGGTTGTGACTCTGCTGAACACATGTAACCTACCTTTTTACTTCTCATTATTTCTTTTTTTTCTTTTTCTTTTTTTCTTTTCTTTTTTTTTTTTTTTTGGTTTTTCGAGGTAGGGTTTCACTCTAGTCCAGGCTGACCTGGAATTCACTATGTAGTCTCAGGCTGGCCTTGAACTCTTGGCAATCCTCCCACCTCTGCATCCCAAGTGCTGGGATTAAAGGCGTGCGCCACCACGCCCAGCCTTCATTATTTCTTAGATATGCAATCCAGAGCTGGTTTAAAATATCTAGGGGACTAGAGAGATGGTTTAGCAGTTAAGGCACTTATTTGCAAAGCCTAACGGCCCGGGTTTAATTCCTCAGTACCCATGTAAAGCCAGATGCATAAAGTGGCCCATGCGGCTGGAGCCCCTCTGCAGCAGCTTGAGGCCCTGGTGAGTACATTTTCTCTCTGTTTGCAAATAAATAAATAAAAATATTACAAAACATATAGGATTGTGGGTACTATGCAAACACTAAACTATATACTTGAGTGTCTGTGGATTCTGGTATCTACAGGGTTCCTGGACAAGTTCCTGAAGATACTGCAGGACAACTGTCTATCTGCTGCACAATGGTAGCATATAAGCTCAAGAAATGTGGAAGGACTTACGAAAGGAAAAACTCAGATTCAGGGTAGACAGTTCTTGGCCTATTTTTTTTTTTTTTTTTTTTTTTGTGTGTGTGGAGGGTTGGGGAATAGGGTCTTACTCTACCCTAGGCTGATCTGGAATTCACTATGTAGTCTCAGGCTGGCCTCAAACTCATAGCAACCCTCCTACCTTTGCCTCCGGAGTGCTAGGATTAAAGGCACGCACTATCATGCCCAGCTAAAATTGTTATTTTTTTCTCCCCTGGTTGCACTTTTAAATCATCCTGGAAGCCTTAAAATATATAGGCTCCACCCTCAGCTCCATCAAGCAGACTCCCTAGAGGTGGGGCCTGGCCACTGTGGCTTCTTAAACTCCTGAAACTAAGGCACAGTTGGATTGAGAACTGTTGCTATAAAAGGATCAATGGACTTGCTAGTTTAAAGTATGGGTGGTGATTTTAAGAAACAGTTACTTTTGGGTAATGACATAAAGTGGAGACAGCATGCTATCAGCTAATCTTAAATGTGGCTTAGATCCAGGAGCTACGGCACACTGCTATCAAGTGCTAAAGGAAAAGCAAGCTGATAGTTCCATTACTTTGACAGGTAAGCTGATGCCCTTGAAAACAAAATTGATAAAACTGGAGAAGGGAAAGGTAAATGTCACAATAGTGAAGAGATGAGCCAATATCATGGTCTAGGATTTTTGAGTATATATAAAGTATGCTACCACAAAGGGATGTGGCATTTGCCAAGTTCTTACCTATTAAAAATTGCCTGCAGGGCCTCCTCAAATCTGCGCAGAACTTTTGGAGGGGTTGGCCACTTCACATGCTTCCCATAGTCCCTCATCATCTTGACTCCGTGGAAGCGTCTGGACACCTCATGGATGTAAGACTTCACTTTGTAGCGCCGATAGTACCTGATTATTGTCAGAGCCGCCTTGGTCCTCTTGTACCGCATGCGGGCCAGAGTGCCTCGCCACACCTTCACAGAAGAAAAAGACAAAGGGAAATGTTGCTGGCTGTCTGAGTAGTAGCGACTTTATAGAAGGCTCCTCTGCTTAACCAACTCAGCAGGAGATGTGATGGTGGACAGATCAACAATACTGTAAATTCCAACTGCCTCCAACAGATGGCTCTGGGAAATATGGCCGTCATTTCTTCCTGCATGTATCTAGCTACATGGACAGGTGTGCTGGGTTGAAGTGATGTCTTGTTTTACTTTTACTGTCATGAAAAGAACAAAGCCAAAATACAAATATGTGTAGGTAGATAAGTATTTCAGGAAAGCTGAAGTGAGCAAAGCAAGTCAGGACAAATGAGAGGGAGGGAGGAGTGGGAGAGAATGGGCACACCAGGGCTTCAAGCTACTGCAAATGAACTCCAGATGCATGCACCACTTTGTGTATCTGGCTTTATTAAACCTGGACCATTAGGCTTTGCAGACAAGTGCCTTTGCTGCTGAGCAATCTCTCCTGCCCAGGAAACCTATCTTTGCACAGATAATACACACTGGTCACGAGTAGAATGTTATTTTGAGTATATAAACTGATTTACACAGAGCCTGTGCACCTCCTCTCCCAGGCATGAAAGACAGCTCCTGAGAGTTGAATGGTATTTCTAGAGAAAGGGTAAAACATTAATATCATAATGTTTAAGTGCTCAGAAATCAATCAGTCAGTATATAAATGGCCCCATACCAACTTCATCCAAGCATTAAGTCAGAGGCATTTGTATTTCTTTCAGAATCCTGTGTCAAGGTAAATTTAATGCAATTTTAATTTGTCACTGGGTTCTCCAGTCTCCCCCAGGTTTCCTTTCATTTCTCTTAAGCCCCCATCAGTGTCACCAATTTCTCTTAAGACACATGTGCACTGGCTTTCATTAAGTTGTTTTAGGTCTATTTTTCTGCACACTCTAAATATTCACTGTGCACTTGCAATGTTCTCCCTTTGCTGTCTGTGGCACCATGTAGACAGATTTATTTGTAACCACATGGGAGGAAGTCATCAAGAGAGCCCCATAGGTCAAGAATTACCGTAATACTCAAGGGAAACACTGTGTGTGAGCTATTTGTGATGGGAACCCAGAGTTCACCTGTAAACAGTACTGAAAGACAATGAGGTAATGAAAACTATTTTGTCCTCTCATGTGGCATCAGTACAACAGCCCTTTTTAGTCACAGTGGCTCTTTCCTGTAGCCAAATGCACTGTACAGATGGCTATGCTACACTCCCACCCAAGTGCTAAAATAAAGGCCCCTTCTTTAGTAACTGAAGAACCAAGTGGAATACAATTAGAGGGTATAAATATATGATTCAATGTCTTAGACAAAACATATTTTTCAAGTTTCATACTTTCTGTGGCTTTGTCTTTTGGGGGAAAGAAATTAGGATTCCTTGGAGCCCTATCTATACTCAATCTTCAGTTTCCAAGAAGAATTATATAGAGCTTTTTATTAAAATGCTTTTGGTTAGATTCTTTAATGATTATTTAAAAATTTTTATTTTATAAAAATTTTATTTTTATAAAAATTTTATACAGATAGTCCATAATATTTCATCTGTGATGGTACTTTATTTAGGTTTTGTGTACTTGAAGAAAATCAAATAGTACAAAAATGCTTATAATAAAAGACTAGTTCTTCCCTTTCTTCCCTTCCATCTAACCTTACTTCCCTCACCTTATTTCCTTACTCTGCACAAATCATGCTAGCTGTTTCTTTTGGGATCTACTGTCATACTTATGAATAATACACATACACTGTGATTTCTATGTTGAGCCTTTCAGGAAGTATCTGAACTGTAGAAGCTCTCTCACCACTTTTTCTTCTACCATCCCAATAACAGTCACATAAAAATTTCTAGCTGGGTGTGGTGGAGCATGACTTTAATCCCAGAACTTGGCAGGGCAGAGGTAGAAGGATCACTCTGGATCACACAGTGAATTCCAGGTCAGCCTGGGCTAGAGTGAGACCCTACCTTAAAAAAAAACACAAAAAAGTTCTAATAGTGCTTATATTACATGTATCATTATGTTGAATGAGTAATACATATATATGTATATATTGTATATCACATATTTCATGAGAATTTGGCTTATCATCATGCTCCAGAGTCTGCTTCTTCTCTGGTTAATTCACCATGTAAGTTTTTTTTTTTTAATTTATGGTTGAGAATTACATGTAAACATTTAAAAAATCTGCTTAATTTTTTTTTTTTTTTTTTTTTTTTTTTTGGTTTTTCGAGGTAGGGTCTCACTCCGGCCCAGGCTGACCTGGAATTAACTTTGTAGTCTCAGGATGGCCTTGAACTCATAGCAATCCTCCTACCTCCACCTCCCGAGTGCTGGGATTAAAGGCGTGCGCCACCACGCCCGGCTAAATCTGCTTAATTTTTAGTATATCTGCTGTTAATTTTTTTTTTTGAGGCAAGCCCAACAGACTGGCCTTCTTCATGAGAGAGAGCAAGAGTAAGAGATAAAGAGAGAGGGAGAGTGAATCAGTGTACCAGGGACTCCAGCAACTATAATCGCGCTCCAGAGGCGTGTGCCATTTCATGCAGATATGCAACCTTGCACATGCGTCACCCTGTGCATCTGGCTTATGTGGGATCTGGGGAGTTGAACATGGATCCTTAGGCTTCCCAGGCAAGCGCCTTAACCACTAAGCCATGTCTCCAGGCCCTGGAGTTAATTTTTGCCAAATGCTCTTTTTGTTGTTGTTTTTTTTGAGGTATGGCCTTACTCTAGCCCAGGCTGACCTGGAATTCACTATGTAGTCTCAGGGTGGCCTTGAACTCTCAGTGATCCTCCTACCTCAGCCTCCAGAGTACTGAGATTAAAGGTGTGCACCACCATGCCCGGCTGCCAAATCATCATCATCATCATCTTCTTCTTCGTCTTCTTTTTTTTTTGTTTGTTTTTTTCAAGGCTGACCTGGAATTCACTATGTAATCTCAGGTGGCCTTGAACTCATGGTGATCCTCCTACCTCTGCCTCCTGAGTACTGGGATTAAAGGCGTGCGCCACCATGCCTGGCTGTAAATGTTCTTAATTGACACATCCAATGATCAGCAATACTTTTCCCAATTAAAGGAATCTTTTTCTTGAGATGTTTCCCATTTCCTTATGCTCTTTAGGCTGCTGTATGGTTCCTGTTCTGGGACTTCATCAACTATTCCTCCATGTAGGATTTCTGATTCCTGACCCTCTTTCTTCTTGGTTTTCTTCCCTGTCATAGTTTGCAAGAACAGATGCATAACCAGATGATTTCTTTAATTTCCTTGAGTACAAAGTAGTTGCTTAAAATGTTGGCTTCTGGGTCACAGGTTCAGAATAGATGACAGCAGGCTATGGGCACAGACTGCCTCTGTTCAAATCCTGACCACTCCTAACAGCTGAGCAGATGTGGGAAAGCTTTAAGCCCTCAACCTTAGGCTTGTTAGAAATAGAAGGTGGCATGTTAATAATGCAGTGAGGATGGATGGAGCTAGTGCTCTCAAACACCAAACACTGCTTGGTTGTAGGGAGGCAGTGCTCAGTAGGCAAGTAGGCATGGCTTGAAAGTAGCCTACTTGAAAGTCATTAGTAGGCTCTGCTACCTTCTTTTTGGTGTGTGCAGTGTTTTTTTTTTTTTTTTTTTTTTTTTTTGCTTTTTGCTTCTATAACATGTCAGTGCAACCTGTAAATTCTGTATTGAATGCAAGCCGTTCATTCATCTGTCCCTAGTAGTGCTTAGATGGGTGTTATCTTATGTTACTACCTATAAGATGACTGCATCGCAGGATATGTATGCCGTGTCTGGTCGTCCAGCTGCTTGGGGCAGCAGGGAGGGAGCTAGGGCTTTGGGTGACTGCCATTCTTTCTTTAATTTCACAGGAATGAATACTTCATTGAATCTGGAGGCTCTGTGAGTTTTGGCTTGGCCATATTTACAAGAGATTTTCTTTGCTCAAGTGTAATAATTATTGCTAACAGAGGTTCCCTTCATTCCTTGCCCACCTCTAGATATATCAGAGGTAGGGAAGATGGTAACCCCTGCTGACTTTTCTTGCCTGGAGAAGCAATTTTTTGATGTATGAAAGGCTCCCCAGCAGAGGGCTGGATATTCTAAGCCTTCCCTCTGGCATGCCTCCATATGGAATGGCAACACCTCCAAAAGCAGAGGGGACTTTTCAGAGTTCCCTCCTTGTACTTTTCCATGTTCCTTTTTGAAGAATATATGATTTTGTAGCATTAATCTTTTTGAGATAGGGTCTCACTTTAGTCTAGGCTGACCTGGAACTCACAGTAATCCTCCTACCAAGTGCTAGGATTAAAAGCATGCACCACCATACCTGGTATTTTTGTAGCACTTAAAAAACTGGATCCATTTTTTAAAAATATTTTATTTTCATTTATTTAGTTGAGAGAGAAAGAGGGATGGAGGGAGGGAAGGAGGGAGAGAAAGAAAGAGCATGGCCATACCAGGGCCTAAAGCCATTGAAAATGACTCCAGACACATGCACCATCTTGTGCATCTGGCTTACATGGGTCCTGGGAATCAAACCTGTGTCCTTTGGCTTTGCAGGTAAGTGCCTTAACCACTAAGCCATCTCTCCAGGCCCACCTTTTCTTTTTCTTTTCTTTTTATTTCTTTTTGGTTTTTCAATGTAGGGATTCACTATAGCCCAGGCTGACCTGGAATTCACTATGTAGTCTCAGGGTGGCCTCAAACTCATGGTGATCCACCTTACCTCTGCCTCCCGAATGCTGGGGTTAAAGGCATATGCCACCATGCCCAGCTTCTTTTTCTTTCTTTCTTTTTTTTTTTTTTTAATATTTTTATTTACTTATTTGAGAGGGAGGAAGACAAAGAGGGATGAGGGAGGTTCAGGCAGAGGAAGAGGGTCTGGGCATGCCAAAGGCCTCTGCAAACGAGCTCCAGATGCATGTGGCACATTGTGCATCTGGCTTTTATGTGGGTACTGGGAAATTGAAGCATGGATGGTAGGCTTTGTAAGCAAGCATCTTTAACCACTGAGAAATCTCCTTAGCCACCCCCCCACCCATTTTTCCTGAATGGTACATATACATGTTTATAGGTGTATTAAGTTGTATCTTTTTGGTTTCAAGGTTGATGGAATATTCTATGTTGCTTGAATATCTGGCATCTGTTAATTTCACAATGGTAGCAAATAAATTCTGTGCACCTATAGTTATATCATCAACTTTATCAGAACTCCTTTAGGCTTTATTTATTTTTTGACATTGGAGAAAAAGTACTATTGAAAAACTCCAGAAGAAAACAGATTTCATGAGAAAAAATGTTTCTTACATTTTCCTTTATGATCTTAACATGTTTGAGTATTCACTTTAAAAACATATTGTTCTTGGGCTGGAGAGATGGCTCAGCAATTAAGGAACTTGCTTGCAAAACCAAAGGACCCAGGTGTGATTCTTCAGGACCCATGTAAGCCAGATGCACAAGGTGGAGCATGCATCGGGAGTTGGTTTGCAGCAGCTGGAGGCACTGGCACGCCCAAAATGTCTTTCTCCCTCTCTCAAATAAATAAATTAAATTAAATATTAAAAATACACATTGTTCTTGTTTTATAAATGCAACATCTCATTAAATGGATGTGTGTCCATGAAGGCTGTGTGTCTGCCTGGGGGAAGGGTTACTTCTGGTTTCCTCTTCAAGGGCTGCATGTTGAAATTTAAGGTGTAAGAACTATGACAGGGTAAGAGGGACAGCAATGTAGAATGAAATAAGAGCATCAGAGTAACACTGCACTCATTTTTCTATCTGGTGCCCAAAGTGCAACACAGCAGCCAGAGTGACCCTTGTCATGCCATTACTCTGCTCAAAAACTACAGTGGCTCTCCGAGTCTCTCAGAATAAAAGCCACAGTCTTCCCAATGGCCTACCATGTCCAGCTCCCATTGTCTTTCTCCCTGGCGCATGCCAGCCACACTGCCCACCTTACTGCACTCTGCACTGGTCAGGCACCCTAATCTCAGCACCTTTGTCTTACCTGTTTCTCTCTGGAATGATATATCCCCATCCCCAGATGCCACAGAGATAATTTTCTCACTGTGTATCTTTGCTCAGCTATCATCTTCTTAATGAGACTAGATGTTGCCATTCCATTGAAAAGTTCAACTTGTTTCCCCTTTCCCTTCCTGATACTCCCCCTCCAACTCCTGGAACCCTTGATTCTCCCTCCCATGCTTGTTATCTTCTTTTCCCTCAGTACTGAACACTTTCTACACATCGTGCCACTGACTTGTTACAGTATAGTGTAGGCTCTTCCCTGCTGAAAGTTAGGCTTTACTAGGCCTACCTTTGTCTCTTCTGGTCACTGCTTATCTCCATTTCCTAGGACAATGACAAGGATACTGTAGTCACTCATCCTTGTTTCTCTTAGAAGCACTTTGTTCTTGTTTTGCAAATGCAACATCCTCTCACTATTTCTTAGCATAAGATTTTGGTACTATTTTTATACTGTTCCTGTACTGCACCTGCTACTTCCAAATCTCTTCTCCCATTTGTCTGTTCTCAGCCTGTGGTGCCAGGAACATTCTTCAAATGTCTGGGCTCTTGGCCATCCACTCACACCACAGACAGAAAACCCACTTGGAAGCCATGTATGAATAGCAGACTGCCCTGTAGGGTAGTTAGTTCAGGGCTAGCCATCTGTGGGGAACTCTGGAATGTTTGTATGGCAGAATGTCTTCCATATTTCCAAGAGTGAATGGGATAGTGGGATGTGCCTTATTCTTCAGTATATACTGTTTTATTTCATATTCTTTTAAAAATATTTTATTTATTTATGGGAGAGGGAAGGAGGGAGGGAGGGGGAGAGAGAGGGAGGGAGGGAGGAAGGGAGGGAGAGAGAGGGGGGGAAAGAATAGGCATGTCAGGGCCTCTAGCCACTCCAAAAAAACTCCAGATGCTTACACCACCTTGTGCACTTGGCTTTAGGTGGACAATCAAACCTGGGTCCTTAACTGCTGAGTCATCTCTCCAGCCCTTATTTCATATTTTTTTTTTTTTTTTTGGTTTTGCGAGGTAGGGTCTCACTCTGGTCCAGGCTGACCTGGAATTAACTATGTAGTCTCGGGGTGGCCTCGAACTCTCGGCCTCTGCCTCCCGAGTGCTGGGATTAAAGGCGTGCGCCACCACGCCCGGCTTTATTTCATATTCTTAGTTTCAGTATGGTGTCTAACCCCTCTCTTAACTGAACCTGGTGTCCCAAGCTCAGAGTTCCTGGTTCAGTGTCTTCAGATAGCAAACTTTGTGCCATCTGTGAGAATGAGACCCAGGGAGTCACCCAGCTTAGTGACGTTCTATTCCTCTTTATACTAATCAACCTCCTTTAGCTGCACCCTGCACCCCTAATACAGAGGCACTTGGTTCCTTCCCTCCTGGATCTTCTCAGAGTCCTGCAGTTGGAGGGACTGTATTGTCTTGTTATGTTCTCTGCAGGCTCTTGGATTCCAGTACATTCTTCACCTGCTTGGGAAAATTGCCACTTGTTCAGTTCTAAAAGTATGCTGCTGCCTCTTGCCTGATGTCATCTGCATTGTGGTTTCACATGTCCTTGTGGCTTTATCCAATGTTTAGTCCTTTCAGGGGTATTGAGTGCAGATACAAATGCACTGTCTCATATAGCCAGCTGTTTTACAAAGCCATCTTAATTCTGCATGTTTTGCTTTCGAGCATACTTCCTCGGTGGTCAGGCCTTTCAAAGCAACATCTGGCAGTCATTCCAGGTCAATTATGAATCTCTGCTTGAGTCTCATAATCAAACATAGGCCAATTTTTATCCCTCAACCAGGTCCCATTTTATTTGTTCTGGTTTGTTTTTATTCTAATTGCCATGGCTGTTGGGCTTTTTCTGTCTTACTGTTAGTACAAATCACCACCTCACAGCTCTCTAGTACTCTGAACTAGATAATTCTCTTGGTTCTCCAATGAGAATTCTTTAAAATTTCTGCTTATCAGGCCCTCTATGTCTAGGGACAGTTTTTAGGAAGGACTTTATTCATACAGTTGTCCATATAGTTATTCCGGCAGAGTTTTGACCAGTTATATGTGTTTAGAGAGGTAACAGCAGTGGCAGAAAAGTGTATGTTTAGGCAGCAGGTAGAAGTCTGAGCAAACTGCAAGACATACACAATTTATCTTTGCTATCCACATACCCCATTAAATTTTTTGTTTTTTGTTTTTTCAAGGTAGGGACTCACTCTAGTCCAGGCTAACCTGGAATTCACTGTGGAGTCTCAGGGTGGCCTTCAACTCACAGCAATCCTCCTACCTCTGCTGAGTGCTGGGATTAAAGGCATGTGCCACCACGCCTGGCAACACCCCATCAAATTTTAATTTAATTAAATTAATTAATCAATTTATTTTTATTTGCAGAGAGAGAGAGAGAGAGAGAGAGAGAGAGACAGAGAGAGAATGAGTGTGCCAAGGCCATTAAGCCATGTGTGCCCCCTTGTGTGCATGTGTGACATTGCGCACTTGCATTGCTTTTGCATCTGGCTATATGTGGGACCTGGAGATTTGACCAAGTATTCTTTGTGCATCTGGCTTTATGTGGATACTGGAGAATCAAACCCAGGCTGTTAGGCTTTGCAAGCAAGTGCCTTTAGCCACTGAGCCATCTCTCTACCCCACATTCAATTTAGAATGTAAAATTTGCATCCAATTTGGTTTAATTCATGACTGATTAATGTAACCTTCTGAGAGTCATTTTTAAAAGAGATTAAAAAATTAATTTTGGGGGTTGGAGGGATGGCTTAGGAGTTAAGGAATTTGCCTGTGAAACTAAAGGACACAGGTCCTTCAATTCCCCAGGACCCATGTAAGCCAGATGCACAAGATGGCACATGCATGTGGAGTTCATTTGTGGTGGCTGAAGGCCCTGGTACACCCATTCTTTCTGTCTGTCTCTCTCTCTCAAATAAATAAAATAAAAAATTAACTTTTGGTTAGCACACAAAAATCTGTGTTTTACTGTGACATTTTCACACATTAGTATCTTTATACCTTATTCTTTTTTTAATCATTTTATTTATTTTTGGAGAGAGACACAGAGAGAGATAGACAGAGAGGGAGAAGGAGACAGAGAATGGGCACGCCAGCAGTCTCAGCTGCTGTGATCCAAATCCAGATGTATGCGCCCCCTTGTGGGCAAGTGTGGCATTGCGCCCTTGCGTCACTTTGCATCTGGCTAATCGTGGGACCTGGAGATTGGAACCGGGTTCTTAGGCTTAGCAGGCAGGCGCCTTAACCACTAAGCCATCTCTCCAGCCCTATACCTTATTCTTATAAACCCACACTTCCCTCTTCCATCTCCCCTTGGTCTTCCTCTTCTCCCTAAATAATTTAGTTCCCTTTTTTTGCTCTCATAAAATTTTGTTGCTCTCCCAAGAGTTACTTTAAAGAAAGAGTCAAAGTCAGAAACATATACTTTAGTCATTCCTCTTAAATATCTCTGTGAGGGACAAGACTAAAAAAGACATGGTGTGCTATTTTATAATGCTTTACTACATAACAGTAAACTATACCAAAAAGAAAATAAGATCTAAGGAATATAATTTATAAGTTTTTAGCATAATTCATAACACAAGGGCCTTGGTTTGATAGATAAGCCAACAACATTTTGAGAGGATGTAAAAGAAATCTAAAAGGCAATGAGATAACTAAATCTTCATCAAAACCATCAAAAAAGAGATGCAGAGACACATGAATGTGATCATGATAAGCTGTTCTGACAAGCTAAAGGACTATAGCAGGGTGGGATGGTCTGCCTGGTGGATTGTAATTTACAAACGACCATCCCTGAGCTGCCTTCACTTGCTCTGGGTGAGCCACTTGCAGTCAGGTGGCTGGTGAACCTTCATTAGGACATGTACATTTTACATATAGCCTTGTCCAGATCTATTAGCTGGCAATTCCTCCCTGCCAACCATTGTTGCCCACTAATGACTTCTTTACTATGGTGGGGAAACGATCTCACAACCTCCCTGCAACTCTAATTTGATGATGCAACAAGCCTTTGGGTCAATTCCTATCAGGAGTACATTTCAACATTTATTCCATCAAACCCAAAATTTCAGTTACTTTGCAATAAAATGAAAACAAAATTACACCAGTTAACAGGCTTAGTAATTTGGATGAATCACTTTCAGGATTCAATCTTGTTTAAAAGTAAATACTCTGTAGAGCTATACTGAAGTGACTACTTGTTTTTCTTTGGTTTTATTTCCTTGAAAGAAAAGACAGAACTGATAATTCACCTTTATAATCTTTCAGGTCAAGACTATCTCTAAACTGCTTTTCTAATATAAAATTATAGTATTTTGGTTGAATGTTGAGCATTTGATGTGATCCAATGATATACATAGGGATGTTTTGACTTTGTCACTTTAAAAAATTATGAACAGATTACTGTGGGTGGAATGGCCTAAGCAAGGTCAGGGGAAGAGATTGAGCAAAACAGATGTGGGGAGAGGGTTAATCAAAACTCAGGATATTGTGAATAAGCCATATGATAATCTACTTTTTTGGATAATGGCACACCCAGAAGCCATATATTGTTACTAGAAAAATTTCAGTGCCAGGGATAGAATCCCTTCCAATGAGTTGTTGGCCAGGGAGGTCTCTGAGGCCCCCAAAGCATTACAGGCTATTGTTAAGGGTCTTGGTTTCCCACCAGGAATAGATGACAAGACCCTACTGCTGAAGACTCCACACACCTGGGCTGCAAGGTCACCAAGAATCAAACTGGGGCTGAGCTGAAAACCTCTTCCCTATAGACCAGCTGACAGAAAGGTGGAAAAAGCTGCACTGCATGCAGCCTTATGGGAGTCAGAAGGCATCAGTGGTAATTGTATAGCAACCTCACTCTAAGCTTATTAAAAATGACACACTTCCTTGAACTAAGTAAACTCTTAGAAAATTGCATAGCATTAACTTCATTTTTAAAAACGTTATTTACTTGATTGATATATATATATATATGTATATGGAGAGAGAGAGAGAGAGAGAATGAGCACCCTAGAGCCTCCAGCCACTGCAAACAAATTCCACATGCATGTGTCACCTATGCATCTGGCTTATATAGGTCCTGGGGTAATCAAACCTGGGTCTTTTGGCTTTGCAGGCAAGTGCCTTAACTGCTAAGCCATCTCTCTAGTTCCTAACTTCAGTTTTAAAAATATTATTTATTTATTTGAGAGAAAAAGGCAGAGGGGGTGGAGAGAATAGGCATGCCAGGGCCCCTAGCCACTGCAAACAAACTCCAGATGCATGCACCACCTTGTGTATCTCATTTATGTGGGTACTACTGGGTAATCGAACCTGGGTCTTTAGGCTTCACAGGCAAGCACCTTAACCACTGAGCAATCTCTTCAGCCCAACTTCCTCACTTTGGTAAGTGTATTGTTTATGGAAGAGAATATCATTGTTTTTACAATGAAGTATTATGGTAAAAAGACATGATGCCTATAAGCTATTTTTAAATAGCCAACTATATAAGTACATATAAATACATGCACACATGTATATATAATCATATATATATATATATATACACACACACACACACACACACACACACACACACACACACACACACACACACACACAAATACACACAGATATTTCTCTCTGGGCATATACTTATATAGAAATACATATACAATATGATGAAGAGTGGATTTGTGAGGGAGAAAGTGGAGGTGGTGAGGGAATTATTGTGGCTTATTGTCTATAATTATGGAAGCTGTCAATAAAAAAGCTAAAAAAAGAAATACATATACACAGAAAGAAATCAAAAGAACAAGTATGATAAAGCAAATATAGTAAAAATTACAATATTTGGGAAATTCAAGTGAAAGGTTTATACTAACCTTACCAATTTTCTGAAAATCTATAATTACTTCAAAATAAAATCAGTTAAAAAGTATTTTTAACCAGGAATGGTGGCATACACCTTTAATCACAGTACTCAGTAGGTAGGAAGACTGCTGTGAGTCTGAGGCTACGCTGGGCCTACAGAGTGAGCTCCAGGTCCGCCTGAACTAAAAGTGAGACCCTATTTCAAAAAAAATAAAAATAGAAATAAAATTCTCAAGAGATAGAGAACAATTGAAAAACATATTTCTGACAATTTTCTTTAAGTGAAAATGATCCTTGTACTTTCATTAAAAATTGAAATGCCACCGGGCGTGGTGGCGCATGCCTTTAATCCCAGCACTTGGGAGGCAGAGGTAGGAGAATTGGCGAGAGTTCAAGGCTAACCTGATAATACAAGTGAATTCCAGGTCAGCCTGGGCTAGAGTGAGTCCCTACCTCAAAAAAACAAAAAAAACAAAAACAAAAAAAAAAAAAAAAAAAAAGAAAGAAAAGAAAAATTGAAATGCTGTTCTACGGACTTTATTGTATTATGCTTTATGAATACAGGTAGGTAACATACAGTAAATTGAAAATGATAGCAAGTTTTTGAGAATGTAAACGAGCCTATATTAGTTTAAACAAATTGGAAACATGATTAAGAATGCTATTTGTAGCCGGGCGTGGTGGCGCACGCCTTTAATCCCAGCACTTGGGAGGCAGAGGTAGGAGGATCGCCTTGAGTTCAAGGCCACCCTGAGACTACATAGTTAATTCCAGGCCAGCCTGGGCCAGAGTGAGACCCTACCTCGAAAAAACAAAAAAAAAAAAGAATGCTATTTGTTAAAAAAGAATGCTGAGCTGGGCGTGGTGGCGCACACCTTTAATCCCAGCACTTGGGAGGTAGAGGTAGGAAGATCGCTGTTAGAGGCCACCCTGAGAATACAGAGTGAATTCCAGGTCAGCCTGGACTACAGTGAGACTACCTCAGGGGAAAAAAAAAAAAAGGATGCTGGGCTGTAGAGCCGGCTTAGCTGTTAAGGCACATGCCTGCGAAGCCTAAGGACCCCAGTTAGACTTTCCAGGTCCTACATCAGCCAGTTGCATATGGTGGCATTTGCAGTGGCTAGAGGCCCTGGTGCGCCCATTCTCATTGTCTCTTTCTCTCTCTTTCTCTCCCTTTCTCCATCTCAAATAAATAAATAAATAAATAAATAAATAAATAAATAAATAAAATCTTTAAAAAAGAATGCTATTTTTGTGTGTTTGTGTGTGTGTGTGTGTGTGCGCGCACATGTGTGGTATGCGTGTGCATATGGATGCAAGTGCATGTGGAGGCCAGAAGTAGATGTTGAGTGTCTTCCTCAGTCACTTTCCACTTTATTATTTTGAGACAGGGTCTTTCAATGAATTTTGAGTGGATTCAGCTAGATGAGCTAGCCAGAAAGCCCTTAAGGCTCATCCTGTTTCCATCTCCCCAGCATTAGATTTACAGACATAAATTACCATGCCCAGTTTTTGCATTATCTGAACTCAAGTCTTCATGTTTGTGTAGCAAATGTTTTACCCACTGAGCTGTCTCCCCAGTCCCTGAGTAAAGTCTTACTTACTCTATTCTAGAATTACATATAGAGTACTATGCAGGGATGAGTTCAAAGTTGGAAAATTGGAACCAGGGGAAAGGGAAAAAATGAAAAATTAAGAATATGGAATTTACCTTTAAAACCTTTTGCATGTGTGTTCCTGTGTGTATGCATGTTCATATGTGTGTGGGCATTTATGTCAGTGGAGTATGTTACTCACCTAACCTGAGACCTGGCTCTGCATAAAGAACTAAACAAGTGTATCAGCTGGCAGACTGGGGGTAGGAGGTATAGGGCGCCAGTTATGTGCTGGACTCTATAAGGTGACTGGCACATGCTATCACATTTAATTATCCTAGTGGTCTACACAGGCAGATGTTTTGAGTAATATACTGTGCCCCATAAAGCAAATACTAAAATATCTCAGTCTGGCCTAGCTCCAAGAATTGATCATAGTGTCTCCTCAAGGAACCCCACTTCAGGTAGTGACATGAATACAAGGTAGTGCTGATGATTGAGTTTCTCTTGGAAGATGAAGTCTGAAGTTTCTGTGATACTCAACAGAGTATTAGTTTTCAAAAATCCACACCATGTTCTTCATATAAAGGTAGACAAGACTCTGAAGGACAAAGATTTGGGTTGAGCACAGTCTTTCTGATGAAACTATCATGATTTACAGTTATGTTGATCTTTCATGAGAAGAGCTTTATAGTATTCTGATAATAGAGGGTAGAGACACACCTGAGATGAAATGAGTTCTGTGTATTATAGCTAGTATGGTCACCAAAAGAAAGAGCATAGTTTGTTTCCTGACCGTTCATTATAAGAATTTTGGCTTAATTTGCAGTTATGAAAGAAAAAAAAATCTCCTTATTGGTTACTTAAAGCTTTCTTATCTTCTGATTGACTATTCTATGGAATTACATAACCATGTAGAATCACATTTTTCATAAGAGTGACAATATACTTTGTAGAAATGGTTTTGAAGAAAACATGATGTAAATTTTGCCAATAAAAATAATTTGAAGAAAATGTTATCTAAATTTTGTCAATACAAAAACAAAGTAGACTTATTTGAACTGAGATACCAGCTGCTTTCAGAAGCCATAAGGCTATTAAATAAAAATCCCAGTGCCAGGGGTAGGATACCACCCTCTGAGTTGTTGGCTAAGGAGATCCCTAAGGCCTCCAAAACAATACAAGTTACAACTACCACTGTTGGTTGCCCACCAAAATGAGACGGTAAAATCCTATTGCTGAAGATATACACATTTTGGTTGTAGGACACAGAAAAATCATAATGGAATGGGGCTCGAAGATTCCATCTCACTAGCTAGCTTTTTTGTTGTTGTTGTTTATTTGTTTGTTTTTTGTTTTTCAAGGTAGGGTCTCGCTCTAGCTCAGGCTGACCTGGAATTCACTATGTAGTCTCAGGCTGGCCTTGAACTCAAGGCGATTGTTCTACCTCTGCCTCCCAAGTGCTGGTAATAAAAGGCGTGCGCCACCACACCCGGCTACTAGCTAGCTCTTATAGTGCCAGAAGATGCTCTGCAGGCGCTGGGGGAAACTGTCAACAGTCTTACTCAGCTATGGACCCTGTGTGTTACACTATTGACCTGCCAGGCAATATGTGTCTACTGGTGCAATAGTGGCATGACAGGGTAAGAAAACATTTCTAATTGGATTTGAGGCCCTCTCCACCAGAGGAAATTCACATGTGGTATTGTAAAAAGCTAGTCAAAATCCTGTGTAGCAGGGGAGGTCATAGATCCTAGGTCCTAGTGGGGAAGCTACAGCTGTTATTTTACTAAATGGACATGATATGCCCATCAAAATGCCTCCCAAATATTTATATTTATGCCTACAGATTAGTGATTCTTTTTTATTTTTTATTTTTTGGTTTTTTGAGGTAGGGTCTCACTTTAGCTCAGACTGATCTGGTATTCACTATGTAGTCTCAGGGTGGCTTGAACTCACAGTAATTCTCCTACCTCTACCTCCTGAGTGCTGGGATTAAAGGCATGTGCCACTAAGTCTGGCCAGATTAGTGATTCTGAAAGCTTTGGTCAGAGAAGCCTCTTTTAGCAGGGACAGTGTTTTACTGCACTGGTCAAGGTACTGAGAATAAATAACTTGAATGCTCAGCTCTAAATGGGTCATCTATAGTAACTCCTCCAAGGCTCATGTAACATGACAGAAGAGGAGGCAGATAGAATGTAAGAGCTAGAGGAGGGGGCAGTGTTGCGGAATGCTGCCTTCTGGGCATGATGTGGTTGTTGTAGTCTTGAACTATTATGAGCTGTAATTACTTGCACAAGACCCCTCCCCCAACATCCTGTTATGGAGTGGGGAGGGGTTCAAAAGTCCCTTCCCTTCCCTGGGGAATTATAGCAGTTAATGGTTGCTGGGGAAGGAACAGACATATTCTTTAGTGGTTCTGCAACAAGTTAATAACCCATGCTACTGCAAATAACCCCAGCTATGATCCTGTAAGGATCATACACACATACAAAAGACAAAATGGCCCAACAGATGGCTTGCTGAAGAGCACTTTCTGTGCAAGCATGAGGCCTGAGGAGGCGTAAGAGACCACCAAAGTTAGTTCCCTAGAACCCACATAAACATCAGGGTGTGGCCACAAGTCTGTAACCCCAGGCCTGTAGGGGAGCAGAGAACCAAGAATCATTGGTGTTAGGTTGGGACAGGCTCCCAAAATGGAGTCACCAAGGACAGCAGAATGGAGACAGAGGCATAAGGAAGTGGATTATCTACATTCCTCAAGAAACCACCTAGCCATTATCCCTTCCTTGCCTAACAATGCCCCCAGGTCATGGTTTCCTCCCTCCTTATCTCCTAAGTCAACTGGTCACTGGTCTTGTCTCACACCCTGGCTATCTTAGATCTCCCCTACAGAAACCTTTCGTATTCAAGTTTTCCCTTCCTTACCTTCCCCCAACTGAAGTAGCCTCATATAGGCCACTACCTGAAAACTCAGGCTGGCTGCGCTCTGCTCTTGAGAGTCAGCCCTGGCAGCTTGTGCTTTTCCCAAATAAAAGCTTTCATCTTTGCCTCAGAGTGGTTTGTGTGGTCTTGGTCACTCCCAAACCTTACAACTAGAGCTTGTGGGAAAAAAAAGGCAAGCTTGGGGACCATGGCATGTTACTACATGGGTACACAGATGTGCATACACCACATACACACACAAATATAAGGGGTGCTAGTTGGGAAGAAGAGGATCAGCAGGAGTGGGACAGGACAAAGTGAGGGGTAAATATGATCAAAATACATAATATACATGCATGAAAATGTCATAATGAAATCTTTTATTATGTGTAATATATGTTGATAAAAAGTTTAAAAAGTAAATTTGATGTTAGCCAAGATACTTTTAGTCAATAATCAAGAAAAAGTTAATCATATGGTTTTAGAAAAATATAGAACTTAAAACTGATTATTTTCCTCATCTGTATACAGGTCCAGTGACATATTAAACACTTATTAACAGTAACTTTTTTTTTGAGATAGGGTCTCACTCTAGGCCAGGCTGACCTGGAATTAGTTTCAGAGTGGCCTTGAACTCACAGTGATCCTCCTACCTCTGCCTCCCAAATGCTGGGATTAAAGGTATGTGCCACCATGCCCGGCAGCAACTCATTTTTAATTTTTTAATTTTTATTTATTTATTAGAGACATAGAGAGGGGAACGAGAGAGAGAGGGGGAGAGTGAGAATGGATGTGCCAAGGCCTCCAGTCACTGTAATGTGCCCCTTTGTACATTTGGCTTATGTGGGACCTGGAGAATCGAACCAGGGTCCTTAGGCTACACAGCCATGTGCCTTAACTGCTAAGCCATCTCTCCAGTCCCAGTAACTCATTTTTAATGGGAAAGAGAACAAATACATTCTGCTACCTGCCTAAAGGCATGAGGGTATTGGATTTCAACAATTATTCCTTATTGACTTTTGGGGCATCTGGATTTCCATGCAATCCAAGTTATGTTTTTATTAACTTATTTGTTTGAAAATATTTTTGTATCTTTATAAAATACTGGCATTTGGATTATTTTCTTTATTTATTTTTATTATTATTTTTTTTGAGGTAGGGTTTCACTCTAGTCCAGGCTGACCAGAAATTTACTATGTAGTCTCAGGCTGTCCTCAAACTCATGGAAATCCTCCTACCTCTGCCTCCCAAATGCTGGGAGTAAAGGTGTGTGCCACCATGCCTGGCTTTCAGTTTTTTCTGTATTAGCTAGTAATGCAGTTGAGAATGGACCTAGAACTTGGTGGGTTTTGTTCATCCTAAGAGCAATTGTAAAATGCCTATGGTACAGGTGGTTTTTGGAGGGAATACAAAGGAAGGAGCATCTTTATGATATCCTAAGAAAAATCAAGCATTCTCTTAGGTAACTGGAAATAAACTACAACTAGCACTTAAAAAATAAAATCTTGGGCTGGAGAGATGGCTTAGTGGTTAAGGCACCTGCCTCCTAAGCCTAAGAACGCCGGTTCCAATCTCCAGTGGTTCCAATCTCCAGGTCCCACATTTAGCCAGATGCAAAGTAATGCAAGGGTGCAATGCCGCACTTGACCAGAGGGGGGCTCATGCATCTGGATTTTGTTCGCAGCAGCTGAGAGGCTGCTGGCGCGCCCATCTCTATCTGTCTTCCTCTCCCTCTCTCTCTGTGTCTCTCTCCAAAAAAAATAGTAAAATCTTAATCTACTACAGAGATGCTCATCATGTACATTTATTGTCACAATCTCTGCAATAGTTATGGATTCCACGTAGGTGTCCATCAGTGGACGGATGGAATTTCATTCAGCCATTAAGAACAAAGTAATATTGTGTATAGGAAAAAGGATGGAATTGGAGCTCATATGACAGACACAGTTCAATATATTTTCTCTCACATGTGAAACCTAAATTATGCACATACATACATATGTATAGATGACATGAAAGTAGAAAGGGGGTCTATTTTAGAAGAGGGGGAGGACAAATAGGGAAGGGGACAGCAGAGGGTAATGAGAGAATGAATATGGTCAAAGTACATTGTATACTTGAATTAAAATACCATTATGACATTCAATGTTTTATTTTTAAGTTATTTTTTAAATACAATGTCAGATCTGATCAAAGATGCCTTCAATATAAACTCCCCAGTATCCCAGTGAGACTGAAGCAAAGAGCAGCACTGCTCAGGTGGACAGCTCCCTGACTGGCTCTGTATGGATGGAAATGCCAGCTTTCCCCTCCACTATCAGAGGACAAGGAAGCCAAGTTTTGCAGGTTTCAGGTTCTTCCCTGTAAGCTGACGATATTACACTTAATATGCACCTGTATTTATGTGGCCTCAAGCTCACAATCCTCCCCCCTTAACCTCTAAAATGCTGGGGTTGCCTGACTTGAAAGATTTCCTTTGTAAACTGTTTCATCATTCTTTTCTTTCTTCTTCTTCTTTTTTGGTCTATCACGTTTATAATTTTACATAGTAATTTTAGTGTTTTTTTTGCATACAAAATAAGCTAGCCTTCTTTTCTTTTCTATTTCCTTCCTCCATTCCTTTTCTGTTTCTACAAAGAATGTGTAGCATTTTGCCTCTTAGTTGTACGTGGTTATTTGTACGGGCCAATAAAACACAAAAAGAATTTTACTAGATATTTCTGGGCAAAGGACACATTTCCCATTCTTCTGAGATTGTCAAGTATTTATTCACTTCTTTGTCCTAGTTAATAAGCCAGGCTGCTGAGTTTGCTAGCTGAAATCTTGTAACCAAAAGAAGGAGCCAGATTTAGAATGAAGATGATCCAAGAAAAGGTTCAATAGAGACTCTTCCTGTTTTATGAAATAAATTCCCAATATTCTCTATGCCAGTTTGAATTTCACTTTTTGATTTGAAAATGAACACATATAATGGTATGCTTTGAGAAACAGAATAATAAATGTTTATACCAGAGTATCTGTCAATATCTGCCTTTTGCAATTCTTTGCTGTTATACTTAAACCTTATCCAGCCTAAAATCAAACATATATCCATAAAATGAATTTTAGATTTTGTTAAGATGTAAGCTACATGGGGTGGGGCTCAACTGCAGCTATCAGCAGATATTCTTTGTTTTACATCACTCCATGGCTGGCAGTTGTTTGTGCTCACCCAGCAGATTATCCACAATTTAAAAAGTGTGAAATGTCCACAAAAGCTCTAGAGTCTTTGAAATACAAATGAGTTGTCAGCTACAGCTAATTAAGATAACAAGAGTGGACTCACTTCTATATGAGTGGGTTCAATCTCCATCAGCGCTTCCTGGTCAGACACTCAGAAGGATTAATATTAGAAATCTTTATGAAAGTGTCTTTTCTGAAACAGAGGTACAAAAAGCCACTGGGAAATAAAGAGGGACACACACACACACACACACACACACACACACACACAAAACATGTTATACATATATGTATATTACATAGATAAACAGATGTGTGCACACACATAAATAAATACAATTTCTTGACTGTAAAGGCCTGAAACTGTCATGAAGTTATATGCTATAGTTTTAAAGATACTAGTGAAAGCAATAGTTTCATGCAAAGTTATAAATGTACCTGGGGCTCAGTGGTTAAAGGTACTTGTTTACAAAGCCTACTGGCCTGGGTTCAATTCCCTAGCACCTATGCAAAGCCAGACTCAAAGTGGCACGTGTCTAGAGTTTGTTTGCAAGAGGCCCTGATGTGGGTATTATTTTTAAAAATCAATATATCTGAAATTCAGACTGTTTTCCCAATGAACACCGCATTAAACTGCCTAAACTTACCATAGAAACACTTTAGGACTATCAGAATCTATCCCCCTTTTTGGTCTTTTTCTCATTGCTTACAGTCGATCTTTTATGGACACTTCCACAGCTGTCCTCTAGGGTCCTTATAGAAAACTAAAACCAACCCAAGCTTTAATTTAATTTGTTTAATTCGATGAAAACCAAATAAACAAAAGTTATACACTACCTCTGAAATCAATAAAAAAATAATTAATAAAAATCTGCTTGCAAATGAGTGAGGAGTCAGGTCTGGTTGATTACTGAGATGAATTAGCTCTCCAAGCCCACAGGGCCAAGGTGACAGGAGAAGGCACTGCAGAAAGGGGGCTCTGGATTTACTAAAGCCAATGTGGGAAATCAGGTCACTCCTCTTCTGGAGATGACCCAGCAGGTACCTGTCCTTCCAAAGGGAAAGAAAGCCCTTGCTGCATTTGCATAGCTCCACTAACTCCAGAGAGTCGTAACTCAACAGCAACAGTTAGCCTATGGAATCTCAGAGTTTCCATGTATGTTGAAGCTTATCCTCTAAAAAAAAAAAAAAAACCCCATGGAATAGGGTTTCTAGAAGAATCACATTCAGAAGTACATTTATTTGGCCAGGCCAAGATCATGATCTACAAAGCAACTTAACATCCAACAAGAACTACAGAAAACGGTATTGAATAGCTTTTAAACTTCTGGATCTTTTCCTCTCCTACACAAGTTTGTTGCTGATTTAACCTTAAGTTATTGTCATTTACAGAAAATGGTGTGTTGGACTTTCCAAGGCTCAGGGTCCATTGCGGAAGAGGGGGTGGGAAGAATGTAAGAGCCAAAGGAAGAGTAGGACTCCTTACAAGGTGCTCCTCCAGACACAAAATGGCCTGGATATCCATGACCTCATAGTGCCTGACACTACCTACACAAGACCATCATAATAGGAGGAACAGATCATGACACCAAATTGAAAAGAGAGATTGATTGAAAGGGGAGGGGATATGATGGAGAGTGAAGTTTCAAAGGGGAAAGTGGCGGGAGGGAGGGAAGTACCATGGGATATTGTCTACAATTAAAGAAGTTGTCAATTAAAAAAAAAGAAAAAAAAATGGTGTGTTGGTTGTGCTATGGCTTAGCAAACACTCCTTTCTTCTTGCTACCATGGATTACCCCATCATAGAACTGTTTTGGCCATGGGTAGAGGCACGGACATGATCCAAACACCCTGAAATTTCCTTGTGCGGTCTACCAACTTGACAAGTAGCTCTAATGGATTCATAAATCTCTTTGCTTTCATATATAACATAGCTAGTAAGACATTACATGTACTGGGCACTACGCTGGGCCCTTGTGTGGAACAGGATCACATATATGGATGACATTTCCTTCAATAATCATAAACCTACTTGAAGGTACAAGACAAATATGCAAAATTCATAGATGGTTGAAGATTCAAACACTGGTTAAAGATTGCAGAAATGACAAAATTCAACAGGCATTTCTGGGCAGAGTTCTTACATATCACCTAGCTGTTCTCTTCCCTGATTCTCCATGGCATGTCTTAGGAAGGAAATTCACATGTGCAACATGCTCCCACGATTGTACAATCCCCGAGATGTCCCCTTCTTTCCTACTCAAGAAAGCAAGTATCAGTTTTATACAAATGACTTTGAATTAGCTCCTACTTAAATTTCCCACTATATACCTCACATCTGACTGTAACAAATGTACCCCGTCTAACCTGACCATTTTACAGGTTAAAGAAGTATGACTGGGGCTTGGGAAGATACCTCACTGGATAAAGTACTTGCCATGCAAGTGTGAGTTTAGACTCCCAGAACTCATGTAAAAGCTGGATGCTATATAGCACAAGCATCTGTAATCCCAGAGTACCTTCAAGCAAGAAGGAAGGCAGAGATAGAAGAATCTTCCAGAAGCTATAGGGCCATCCAGGTTAGCAAATGCAGTGATAAACAAGAGATCCTGTCTCAAACAAGGTAGAAGGTGAGGACGAACACTTGAGCTTGCCCTCTGATGTCCACGTGTGCGCATGTGCTCACACACATGAACATGAATAAACAAGTATGAAAATATTCATACACAGGCAAGTGAGGATGACCTAAAATCTCATATTAACTTCAATCTTGTACCAATATTAAGTTAATGGTCCCTGCTTCCCACTGAACTCAGAGTCTTGGAGCTTATACCACTGACCATCAGTGGAAAGAAGTAAAGATGACTACTTAGGGAGGTAGAGTATAGTTCAAACAACACTAAAAACAAAACAAACAGCATTGGTAAAAGCATGCTAATGAGACACAGATATGTTCGTGGGTTGAGATAAATTTAACAATCATTCCATGGCATAATGAGAGGTGCTGGAAGAGTCTTCTTAATTTTGTAGATGACTGAAAAGTTTATAAACAGAGAGACAACATCACTAAAACCAAGATTAGGGTGTCACGCAGATTAGAGACAAGGAAGGAAGCCTAGACGATCACTCAGAAGCAGGCTAGAACAGAGGACCCTGGCCATCTCCATGGTGCTGCTGATTTTTTTGTTTTGTTTTGTTTTTTTGAGGTAGGGTTTCACTCTGGTCCAGGCTGACCTGGAATTAACTATGTAGTCTCAGAGTGGCCTTGAACTCACGGCAATCCTCCTACCTCTGCCTCTCAAGTGCTGGGATTAAAGGCGTGTGCCACCACAACCAGCTTAATTTTTATATGAGAATACCTATGTACAGTGCACAAAGCATGGCTTTGACTCTAAAACTCGGTGCAAGAGTGAGTTAGACAAAGACTAGGCTAATATATTCCAAAGAATTAATAGTGGCTTTCATTTGATGGAGAAAGAATGGGTGATATTATATTTTTTAATTAAAAATCACAATAAACATGTATTAATTTTAATAAAAAGCTGTTTCTTAAAAATTTAGGCTGGGTCTGGGGAGATGGCTCTTTAATTAATGGCACTTGCTTGGATTGCCTGCCATCTGGGATTCAGTTCTTAGTACCCATGTAAAACCAGATGCAAAAAGTAGTTAATGTGTTTGGAGTTCATTTGCAGTGGTAAGAGGCCCTGGTGCACCCAGTACACACACACACACACACACGCACGCACGCACGCACGCACACACACACGCGCGCGTGCGCAAATAAATAAAAATTAAAAATTTAGGCTGAAACAATGCTATTATAGTTACATCCTGTTCTTATTATAATCTACTTAAAGTTCGATAAAACACTGTGTGAAACTGCATTTAAATTACAACAATTTGAGTACATTTTTAGCTCTCCAAGGATATGTGTCATCAATATACAATCTATGAATGGTTCACTTCCTATCCATACCAATACAATAAAATCAACTCAGGATAGCTGACTAGTAATTATCCTATTTTGCAATTAGATTTTCTTAGAAACATGGACTGTTATTATAGTACTAAATTTGGATGGGCTGTGATATTTGGCAACATTAAGACCTTTTGACAAAACCAATAGTAACAATAGACCTAAATTTTCTTTACTTATGAATAAAGGCCCCCCAAGAATGACTCATTTGTTCTAGTTCAGTTATAAGCATATGTAAATGCTTTCAAAATTCATAGTGTGGTTAAAAGAAATCATATTTAACATTTTATTTTATAACATATACTTGCCATTTCTCAGGAACACTTCTGATGTTCTTATATTTTTTACATTATTATTGTTATGGCTTCATAGTTTTCTATTGTACAGATGTAGCGTAATTTATATGACTTCTTAACATTTAAAATTCCCCACCTTTTTCTATTTTCATAAGAAATGTTATAAACAAAATTTTTACAGGGCTGGAGAGATGGCTTAGTGGTTAATGCACTTGCCTGAAAAGCCAAAGAACCCAAGTTCGATTCCTCAGGACCACGTAAGCCAGATGCATAAGGTGGCACATGCATCTGGAGTTTGTTTGCAGTGGCTAAAGGCCCCGGCATGCCCAATCTCTCTTTTTCTCTCTCTCTCAAATAAATGAAATAAAAATATATTTTAAAAATTTACAAAAAATTTTACATAAATTATTAAGAATTTCCTTGGTATTAATTTCTAATAGCATAACAGTTGTGAATAAAGGTAAACAGAATTTTTAGATTCATTTTTTGGTAATCCTTTGGAAAGTTCTTACTAATTAGCTCTTACCCCCAATAGTGTACATATTCTTAACACCTAAATATAATTTTTTAAAAAAGTGTGTATTTGATATGTAAAAACAAGGTTTCTGATTACCTTTCTCTTTTGTGTACTGATTACACATATTTTGTTTTCTCTAATAAAATTTTTCTCTTATTTATTAGTAATGCCATATTTTTTCTTTTAGAGACAGGGTTCATATAGATAGCCCAGGCTGTCCTCAAACTTGCTATGTAGTTAAGGCTGGCATTGAATTCCTGATCCGCCTGTCCTGACTTTTAAAACACTGGAATAACAGACATGCACCACCATGCCTGACTATATATTAATATTCTGTAGTTGCTGAAATAAAAGCTTAAAATTGCTTTGTCTTTTCATCAAAAGAAACAGAACACTCTACGTATATGAAATAAATAATTCTATATAACCTAGAATATGTTGTCTATTTCATAAACTGTTTTAGGTTTGTAGCAAAACTTGATAGCTCATCCCAAGCAGAATGTGTTTAAATATGCCATGACAAAAAACACGAGCTCTTCATGGTAGAAGTTATACACATTTAAGCCAGATGTGGTGGTGTATGCCTTTAATCCCAGCATGGGTAGGAGGATCGCTGAGAGTTCGAGGCCACCCTGAGACAACAGAGTGAATTACAGGTCAGCCTGAGCTAGAGTGACACCCTACCCCAGAAAACCAAAAAAAAAAAAAAAAAAAAAAAAAAAAAAAAGTTATACACATTTGCTAAGAACGAAAAAGAAGGGTTAGAGCAATGGCTTAGAGGTTAAGGCATTTGCCTACAAGTTCAAAGGACTCAGATTTGATTCCCCAGGACCCATGTAAGCCACAGATGCAATATGGTGCATGTATCTGGAGTTCGTTTGCAGTGGCTGGAGGCCCTGGCATGCTTATTCTCTCTCTCTCTGCACCTCTGTCAAATAAATAAATAAAAGTAAAAAATATTTTTTATATTTATTTTTATTTTGGAGAGAGACACAGAGAGAGACAGAGAGAGAGGGAGAGGAAGACAGAGAATGGGTGTGCCAGCAGCCTCTCAGCTGCTGTGAACGATCTCCAGATGCGTGCACCCCCTTGTAGGCAAGTGTGGCATTGCACCCTTGTGTCACTTTGCATCTGGCTAAACGTGGAACCTAGAGATTGGAACTGATGTTCTTAGGCTTAGCGGGCAGGTGCCTTAACTTCTAAGCCATCTCTCCAGCCCAAAAGTAAAATATATTTTTAAAAAAATAAAGAAAAAGCAAAAAATATTAACACTCACACCTGAACTACATACATTCTATTATATACCTACCTGTTAAAGGGCTAAATTTTCATAGGTTAATGAAATGTGAGACAAAATTAAGTATGCCAGAATTTGTTTTTCTTTTCAAGAAAGTCATTTTTAAAAATGAAGTTTAGGTGCATGCAGTTCAATGGGAGAGAGAGAAAACACTAGTGAAGATACTCAGCAGTGGACACTGAAAGCTCTAAATTTGGTCAGCCAGGCCAAATGAGCCATTAGGTACAATAGTGACATGTCTGTTATTGGGAAAACCAACTGCTCTCTAATTGAACTGGAGGCCCACTCTATGGGAGGGAATACTGATACTGAAAACCTACAACATGGGTACTCATGAGCCCTAGGGATGTAATGTCTGCTGGTATCTCGCTAAATATATATATTATGCTCACCAAACTGCCCAGTAAGCACTCCTCTTAATGTCCACACCCATATATTAATACTAATCTCACTTCTGGTTAGAGAAGCTTCTCTTTTCAGATGGTGATGACCTTGGGATAACTCAGAAGGCACCATGGTGCTGAGAAGAAGTGACGGAGGAGTGCTCAACACTGAAACATTTCTTAACATATCTTCCAAGGCTCAGGGTCCATTGCAGAAGAGGTGGCGGAAAGAATGTAAGAGCCAAAAGAAGGGTAGGGCTCTTTACAATGTCCTCCTCCAGACACAAAATGGCCTGGATATCTATGACCTCACAGTGCCTGACACTACCTACACAAGACCATCCTAATAGGAGGAAAAGATGATGACATCAAAATGAAAAGAGAGACTGATTGAGTGGGGGAGGGGATATGATGGAGAGTGGAGTTTCAAAAGGGAAAGTGAAGGTGAGGGAAGTCAATAAAAATATTTAAAAAGATGAAGCTTAGGGGCTAGAGAGGTGGCTTAGCAGTTAAGGTGCTTGCCTGCAAAGCCAAAGGACCCAGGTTCGATTCTCCAGGACCCATGTAAGCCAGATGCACAGGTGGCGCATATGTCTGAAGTTCATCTGCAGTGGCTGGGGGTCCTGGTGAGCTCTTTCTGCCTCTTTCTCTCTCAAATAAATAAATAGAAAATAAACCATTTTAAAAAAATGAAGCTTGGGCTGGGCAAGGTGATGCACGCCTTCAGCACTCAGGAGGCAGAGGTAGGAGTATTGCCATGAGTTTGAGGCCACCCTGAGACTACATAGTGAATTCCTGAGCTAGAGTGAGGCCCTACCTCGAAAAACCAAAAAAAAAAATTAAAAAAAAAAAAAAAAAGAAGAAGAAGAAGAAGAAGAAAGAAGAAGGAGGAAGAGAAGGAGGAGGGGGGGGGCCAGGATTGTAGCTCAGAGAAAGGGTGTGTGACTAGGAAATATGAGTTCCACCTTCAGCAACACACACACATTCACTCACTCACTCACACGCACACAGCTCCAAATCCCCTTTTTGTTTTTTTTTTTTTTTTTTTTTTTAACCAAGCAGATTCTGATCTTTATAGGAATGGGAAAAGGTCAACCAGACAATGGGATGAGGATATAAGCAGGAAAGGGAACAGGTATGCCAGCAATCCCAAACTAAGCATGGTTCCTGGATCTGTATAAGTCTGAGCCTTGTGCTTCATCAAAAGCTACAATACATGAGAAACTTAATGAGTTGCAAGGATTCCATGACTTAACAGGCATTTTTAATAAGGTTGGTAACTAAAATAAATACTCTCTGCACCCAAATATGCCCTTTTATTTTTAAACAATCATTTCTGTTAGGGAGGGAACAAAATTAATTGCTCAGCAGTGAGTCAATTGGCTTGGCTGTGCACATCTCCTGCTACTTCTGTAATAACAGTCTTTCTCCAGATACACTTTTGATTGTATGTGTTTTATTTATGATATTGTTCAGAACAGCAGCAGAAGTTTTGTTATTTAGTAGACATCTATTCACCAAATCACTTTCCTTTTACTAGTTAATTCCTTACAAAGAGTCACTCTCTTGAGCTTGTAGCAATTAAAAAAATACAATGAAAAGGTAACCATATTTTTTCCCCACTTCCTTTTTCTTTTGCACCACCTATAGGGGCTAGAAAGTGTTGTCATGGAAACAACAGCTGTTGGGTTATGAGTGACAGGTCTCAAGAGAGAGGTGTCTTGGAAAGGGAACATCTTAAGTTAAAAAAAAGGTGGTAAAGGAGAAACTAGAGCAAACTGTTTTCCTAATATAGTGGAGACTCAATTGAAAGGTGTATTTAGGTTAGCAGAATAAAAGCACGATTTCCCCCCTTATTTCATCTAACATAAGAAATGTTCTCCTCCCATAAGGGGACAGATTCCTTTTAAGTTAATCTGCAGCATATGTACACATCTTGGCATAATTACATTTTAAAATTAGGATTCACACTGATGCACCAAATTGGTTGCCGTAGTAATGAGATATCACCCAGGCAACGGGCTTGCTGCTCTTTCAGGAGAGCAAATCATCTGCTTCCAACTTGGGGGGAGTGGGCTGGAGAAGGGGTAGTGGTGGATGCTTATTGGCAGTATTCAAGAAGAGAAAAATAAGAAACAAATTATTTTTGGCATGTCATCATTATTTTCCAAATATGCTTTTATCTTTTTATTCATCAATTGGATGGGAGAGGAAAAAGGGAGGCGGTGAGGGCAGCAGGAAAGAAAGTTCTATTGTTTCAGTGTTCAATTTTTCAGAAGCATTTTTATTCTTCTAAAAGCCTGCACACTTGTTAATGTGAAAATTCTGACACATTTAATGGATCTGTTACTGGCTTATATGATAAAACAACAGATTTTTTCCACAATAGTAAGATCAATGACTTGTCCACAGTTATGTTATTCTAATAGCATTGCTTAGTAATATATGCAGGGGCAAAGATTCAACATCTACTAGATGTTACAGAAGATAAATATGCTGTGGTTTCATTTTCTTACACTCTTTTAACTTCTATGATTTATTAATAAATGTCCAATAGGCTTTCTTGCTGAAGGATTCTGGTCCTTGGATTTTCTTCTTCTGTGCTCTGTGCTTATCCTGACCGAGTGTGACATGCTGGTTATTAATAATAGATTATAAAATACTGTCAGACTGTGTTGAGGAGATGGCTCAGTGGTTAACAGCACTTGCCACTTATGCATGAGGGCCTCTCAGGGCTAGAGACCACCAAGTTCAAACTCCCTAGAGCACATGATTAAAAAAAAAAAAAAAAAAGGTAGGTATGGCCACACCCAGCTGTAACCCTAGTCCATGGTATGGGGTTGGTATGGAGACCACAGAATTGCTGGAGCTCACTGATGGGCAGCAGCTCTGGGTTGAGTGAGACTATGTCTGATGAAAAACCCAATATTCTCCTCTGGCCTCCTCAAAATTGCACATGGGACACACATATGCATACGTGAGTATGCACTGTACATTTGTACTCACACACATGCAAAAAGAAAAAAAAGCCTGCCAGACTAACTGGGCATTTTCCAGTTCCTTTTATTTTGTTGGCCGTTTCTATTGTGTTTAACATTGTTGGTTATTTTGTATTTGAAATTTACTGCTTTCTTCCCCTAAATTATCCACTGCTTGCTCATTTCCACCTGAAGGTCTCATACAAACTTTGAATACATCATCTCCTACACTATTAACATCGTCCAAATACATACCCGTTTCTGCACCTTCTACCTCTGTCTCAGAGATTAGTGGTATCAGCTACCTAGGACTGAGTTGGGAACCTGTACACTACTCAGTGCTGCTTTTATCAGCTTCCCATCCAAGCAACTATCACAATCTCTTAATTTTACTTCCTATGTATTTTTCAAATTTCATCCCACCTCAGCTACCATGTCTGTAATTTAGTTCCGCATTAGCTTGGCTCTTAATTGGCCATCCATGTTAGTCTTACTGATTTCTAATCTCTCCTTGATACAGACATTATCAAAACTTAAAATCTTTCTATATCACTTTTCTCTTAAAATTTCCATGGAGTATGACAAGAAACTAGCTAATAACTCTACTGCAGAGGAGAACTGAGGAAGATGGCTCAATGAGTAAAGTGCTTGCTGTGCAAGTATGAGGACCCAAGTTTAATTCTCAGCATCCATATAAAAAGCTGGGCACAGTGTCATGTACCTACAACTTCAGTGCTGGGGAGGCAGACAGGAGGATTCTTAAGGCTTTCTGGCTAGCTAGTCTATTTGAATCAGTGAGCTTTAGGTTTAGCAAGAGACTCTCTCAAAAATAAGGTGGACCAGGATATATTATGTACGTGTATGGAGGTTGTCAATACAAAGTTAAAAATATAAATATTCTTTAAAAAATGAGGTAGAGAGCTACTGAAGTAGATACCTGGCATCAACCTCTGGCCTTCACATGCATGACAACACACATAGGAACATGCATACACATATATAGAAAAAGGTAACAGGACATAGTTGAACATGCAAAAAAGTAAAGATCATATTTAGGAATCAGTATCAGACTGGCCAAAATTAAAGCTTGATTTCAAATTATGGCAAGGATATGAAACAACAAAAACTGGAATAATTTTTTGGTATTAAGTATAAAATAGTAGAATAATTTTGAAAACAATCAATACACTTAAAAATGTATACACCTTGTATAGCATTTGGTATGTAGGGCTTATACCCTAGAGCAGCAGTTCTCAAAGTGCATTCTGGGGAACCCTGGGTACTGCTGAGATCCTCCTCAGGGGATCCTAATTATAATTAATTTCATAAGAATAGCAGCCAGTTATTTGCTTTTTTTTTTTTTTTGAAGTAGAGTCTCACTCTATCTTAGGTTGACCTGGAACTCACTATAGATCCAGGCTGGCCTCAAATTCACTATGATTCTCCTATCTCAGACTCCCGAGTGCTAGGATTAAAGATATGCAACATGATGCCTGGCTTCATTTGCTTTGTATATTCTTGCCTTCTTACAAGTCTGCATTGGAGTTTTCAAGAGATATATCACATGATGACATCAGCAATTTGATATACCATGGAGTATGTACTTGAATATTCTTGCAACCTGTAGAATTTTCCAAAATGAGCTGTCTGGGGTTCTCAATATTTGATGACAGCTGCTCCACAGAGAAAGCAAGAGAACAGACATCAATATGTTAACTTGAAAATTTTATGGAATGATAAATAATTCAAGGTGGCACATACATCTGGAGTTCATCTTCAGTGGCTTGAGGCCCTGGTGTGCCCATTCTCTCTCTCTCTCTGCCTCTTTCTCAAATAAATAAGTAAATAAAGACTATTACCATGAAAGTAAATATGTAAACCATAACTTTTTAGCAATAAAATAGCACAAAAAGTATAAATGTAGTGAAACTATTGTTATATTTATAGATCCTAAAGAAAAAATTAAAATGTTATGTTAAAGTAGAGTGGTGGTACAGGTCTATAATCCCAGCACTGGGAAGGGTGAGGCAGGGAGATAGTGGGGTTCAGGCCAGCCTGGGCCTATACAGTGAGAACCTGTTTCAAACAACCAACAAAGCCAAACCAAGTCATGATGCTGAATGGAAAAACAAAACAAAAAAATAAAACAACAACAAAAAACCTAAAAAAAAGAAATTAAAAAGCTGAACTGCAGAAGACCATGCACAATGCACTGTAAAAAGCAAAGTATTGGGCTGGAGAGATGGTTTAGTGGTTAAGGCGCCTGCCTCCTAAGCCTAAGAACGCTGGTTCCATTCTCCAGTGGTTCCAATCTCCAGGTCCCACGGTTAGCCAGATGAAAGTGATGCAAGGGCGCAATGCCGCACTTGACCACAAGGGGGCTCACACATCTAGATTTCATTCCCAGCAGCTGAGAGGCTGCTGGCTCGCCCATCTCTATCTGTCTTCCTCTCCCTCTCTCTGTCTCTCTCTGTGTCTCTCTCCAAAAAAATATAAATAAATAAAAAAAATAAATTTAAAAAAACAAAAAACAAAGTATCACCTGGGTGTGGTGGCACACGCTTTTAATCCCAGTACTCAGGAGGCAGAGGTAGGAGGATCACTGTGAGTTCGAGGCCACCCTGAGACTTCATAGTGAATTCCAGGTCAGCCTCGGCTAGAGTGAGACCCTACCTTGAAAAACAAAACAAAACAAAACAAAAACTACCAAAAAACAAACAAACAAAACCCCAAAGTATTATGAACCACAACAAAATAGCAGAACTGACCAGAGGCTGCCGGCCTCAACTATTAGTTATTAATGAAGAACCTTGGCAGAGAGAGTTTAAGAAGACAAGTTGTGAGCCAGCTCTCAGACACATATTTATATACTTGTAATACAATTCAAGTTAAATCTAAATTTGGTCCTTCCAACTGCAATACTGCCCTTGGTATTTGCTTGGCAGTTACCCATTTGCCTGGGTATAAGACAGACAAGACCTTTCCTGCAACATGGGAAGAGTTGTTTCAGCAAAGGACTAGTGTGTTATAGAAAAAAGTTTGAATGTTTTAGTATAAAATTTTGTTCCTGATATATTTGCAAGAGGAAGTTTTTTTTTTCTTTCTGTTTTTCAAGTAGGGTCTCACTCTGGCCCTGGCTGACCTAAAATTAACTATGTAGTCTCAGGGTGGCCTTGAACTCACGGCAATCCTCCTACCTGCCTCCTGAGTGCTGGGATTATAGGCATAAACCACCACACCCAGCTAAGAGGAAGTTTTTACTTTTATTTATTTATTTGAGAGAGACAGAAAGAGGCAGATAGAATAGGCATGCCAGAGCCTCTAGCCACTGCAAACAAACTCCAGACGTTTGCGCTATCTTGTGCATCTGGCTTATGTGGGTAATAGGGAATCGAACCTGGGTCCTTTAGCTTTGCAGGCAAACACCTTAACCATTAAGCCATCCCTCCAGCCCCCAAGAGGGAGTTTTGGTGTCAATTAATCCACTGTAACAATAATAATTCAACTCTAAATGAATTCAGTATGTATGAATAGTTCATAAAATCCAGATTAAGATCTGTCCTCACTGTAAATGATTCTCTTTTGGTAAAAACATGTGTGAAAGTACTTGTTAATGTGTGTGCACTTACACTTGCATGTGCACCACTACGAGTAGAAGCCAGACATCTCAGGTATCATCCTCAGGAACATTTTCCACCACTGTCAAAGCAAAGTCTCTCATTGGCCTGGTGGGAACTCACCAGTTAGGCTAGACTGGATGGAAAGTGAGCCCTAGGGATCCTCTTATCTCTACCTCCCCAATGGTAGGGTCAAGGTATGTACCACTAGGCCCAGCATTTTTATGTAGGATCTGGGGATCAAACTCAGGTCCTCACTCTTGAGAGGCAAAATCTTTACTAAGCTATGAATATGTTTTCTTTCTTTTCTTAAAGACTGAAATTTAAAATTAGCATACAAAGTAATGTGTTTTGCCAGGGTTGGTGGCACAAGCCTGAAATCCTAGTACATGGCTACAGAATGAGTTCGAGGCCAGCTTGCTACATAACAGCCTGTTGCTCACAAATAAACAAACCCCAAAGAACAAAGTAATGGACTTACAGCATTTTTATACATATATGCCATTATACTTTGTTCTTAATTCACCCCCTTCTCTTCTCTCCTCCCTTAGTCTCCTCTAATCACCTCCTGCTGGTCTCTTCCTCTTTCCAGTAGTCCTCTGTCATCTGCTTTCATGTCACATGTACCGCCTTGTGAGATCTCTTCCTCTTTCCCTTGGCCCCCTTTCTTCTTGTAAATACATTTTCAAGTAAAATATGGATCAACAGAGATATAACATTTTGGTAAAGTTTTTGGCATCTCTTTATTTTTCAGAATTCTTATTCTCTCCATCTCTGTCAGGGTTCTCTTCTGAGACCACCTGGCCATCACAACCTCCTCCAGAGCAGCACAATTACTCCATCTCACTGGGGAGAGTGCTAACACATTTCCATCTGGACTGGGCTATAAGCTTGTGGCCTTGCTCATCTTCATGTGCCCATTCAGAAAGGGCAAGTCCACGCTTATTATTCATCCAGAAGTACTAGAAAGGCGGCTGGAGAGGTCGTTCAATGGCTAAGAGCATTTCCTGTGCAATCATGAGAGCCTGAGACCAATCCTCAGAATCCACTGGCTGCGGCCACATGCACTTGTAGCGCCAGTGCAGTAGGTTATCAGAGACCTGAGAATCATGAGAGCTTATAAAAGAATGGTAAGCTCCAGGATCAGTAAGAGACTGGTTCATATAAGAATTGGCAGAAGAGGGATGCAGCACAACACCCAACATTCTGTTCAGGCCAGGGCAGGTGAGTGTGCCCTGTCACAGGCAAGCACATGAGGCATACAACACACACATACACATGCATAAACAAAAACAAACAGGAAGATGTAGTTAGTGGCTACCATCTAATCAAACACTCAGGCAAGAGGATGCAGCATACTTTTAACTATAGATGTTCCTTGTGAATAAAGCACTGAACTAGGGGCCACCTTTTCCACTATATAGTTAGTCCCTCTCCTTCCTCTAATTTCAGTTTATGCTTTGTAAGTTGCCATCCAAATGCACCTTTTCCAACCTACTCCTGGCTCAAAAGTTAAAAAAAAAACACCCAGAAATGTTTTCTACTGGAGAATGTATTCTCAGAACAAAGCAGTCACTGGACACTTTTCATACTGATTTATACTTTGGACATCAGGGTTCTTCCCCACTTCTGTTAAAAAACATTCCTTAGACCCCATTTTTGAGGTAAGCAATTCAAATATTGCTAGATGTTTACCAAGGTCATTTTGCCAACTTAGTCTGCTTCTTCTCTGACCACAATGCCATCATCACCTTTCGGGCTAGTCTTATAAACTTTTCTGCAAACGTGTGAATCATGCTTGTTTTTCTTGAAGGAGGGCATCCTGAAGTATGATATAATTGTGTAAGTGCCAACTGTGCAAGGGTGTGTGTGAGAGGCAGGATTATTGGATTCAAATCCCAGTTCCAGAATTCATTATCTGTGTGATCTTCATCCAGTAACTTAACTATGCAGTAGCTTTAGTTCTCTCATCTATTAAATAGAGATAATAATAGATACTTTTAATAAGGTTCTTATAAATATTTTGTTAACATAGAGAATACCTGTCAGTAGATATTAGCTACCACTTTGCTAAGTGTTTGGTTTGTTTAAGGGTAAAAGTAACTTTCTATGAGAGGTATCATTTTGCTTTTTGCCTGAGAAGTAAAACACTTCGCTGGTTTCTCAAAGAAGCCCAAGTGCTGTGTTTGACACCATGCCCAGCTCTATTTGAAATTGATGTGAAAGCCCCCATTGCTTCATGCCTCTACTTGACAAAGTTTCACAGTAAACAACACATTAGAGAATAGGGGCAAATGAATGACAAAACCAATAAAATCCAATTTTCAGAAAATGATTCTACTCACACTTCTTCTTGTGGCTAATTTACAAAGTTATTATACTCAGGTCTATATACTAACTTCTGAGGCTGCTTATAATTAACAGTTATATTATTCTCAGTTTCAGAACTTACTATTTTCATTACATGCATATGTGTTAATGAGACACTTTTAGTTCTTCACAAGATTCTATTTGTGATGGAGCTTTAATAAGTCTAATAATAAGAATGGAAAACATAAACAAAAAATGTAAGAAAATATAAGACTAAACTGCTAATCAAGATAAACCAACAAGGATAATTCTTAATAAACATGCCACCTTTGAAACAGATAATTTTAATGAATGAAAGGTTATGTCACAAAGAATCCTAATTAATGTGACTTATCAAGAATCTATAATATATTTGAGCAAAACTCCAAATCAATAGAGGGGCCTGTGAGGCTGCCAGGAGCCACTGCCCATGATGTATGGAATGCCCTTTGATGGGCTACATACCTCAGCTATCCTAGACCATCTGAAAAGACAGGTTTCAATCTACTGGCAACAGGAAGCAGACCATGTATTGGATAATAATAAGAATCATTAATTTTATATAGTCTGATGATATGCCATCTTTACATAACAGGTAACTGTAGAAATAATACTGGTATTTAAAATAAGACACCTGAAGGCTGGAGAGATGGCTTAGCAGTTAAGGCACCTGCCACCTAAGCCTAAGAACGCTGGTTCCTATCTCCAGCAGCTCCAATCTCCAGGTCCCACATTTAGCCAGATGCAAAGTGACGCAAGCGTGCAATGCCACACTTGCCCACAAGGGGGCGCACACATCTGGATTTCGTTCACAGCGGCTGAGAGACTGCTGGTGCGCCCATCTCTGTCTGTCTCCCTCTCCCTCTGACTGTGTCTCTCTCTGTGTCTCTCTCTAAAAAATAAAAAATAAAAAAAATTTTAAATAAGACACCTGAGATTTCCTTTTTTAAAAAAACTTACCTAAAACATGAAGTGATTATTAGGTAAAATAAAAGTGACAATGTGTTGTTAGTTGTTGAATTTGGATGATGGAGACATAAGATTCATTATGCTATTACTATTTTTGTGAATATTTGCAAATTTACATAATAAAATATTCTTTAAAAATGTGCATTTTGGAGGTTGGGGAGTTATACTCAGGAGTTTTATTAAAACTGTAACTTGGAGGCCTGGAGAGATGGCTTAGTGGTTAAGCGCTTGCCTGTGAAGCCTAAGGACCCCAGTTTGATGTTTGATTCCCCAGTACCCACGTAAGCCAGATGCACAAGGAGGCGCATGCATCTGGAGTTCGTTTGCAGTGGCTGGAGGTCCTGGCACACCCATTCTCTCTCTATATATATATTTGCCTCTTTCTCTCTCTGTCTGTCACTCTCAAATAAATAAATAAATAAATAAAATATACAACAACAAAAAAATTAAAAACAAAAATGAAAAAACTATAACTTGGATTTCCAGCCAAATGGATAGAAGAGGTGTCACTGGGGGCAGATCCTGAGGTCCAAAGGTGTGTCTGGGGGTAGATCTGATATCTAGCCCAAAGGTAAGCAGGGCAGTCTGAGCTCTGCCTGGGTCCCTGCTGCTTGTTGCTTTGGGTGTGTGCTAGCTAGTGGTGGTTTTTCTCTCTGCTTTCATTTGTGAAAGGGGCAGCCTGTTTTTGCCATTATGGAACTGGATCTATAAGCTTCAAACAAATTCCTTCCTCCCATAAACTGTGTCTGTTGGAAAATGCATCCCAGCAACATAAAGCTGACTACCATAGGGAGAGAGCTCAGTCGGTAAAGTGCTTGGCTTACAAGCGTAAAGACCTGAGTTCAATCCCCAGAACTCATGTAAAAGATGCTGATTGTGGTGGTATGTGCTCACAATCCTAGGGCTAGAGAAGTGGAGACAGGTGGATCCCTGGGGCTTGCTGGCCAGCCAGTCTAGCCTACTTGCAAAGCTCAAAGCCAATAACAGACCCTGACTAAAGAGGAAAAAAGGTAGATGGCATCTAAAGAGATGACAATTGAGTTTGTCCTCTGGCTTACACACACACACACACATGCGCGCGCACACACACACACATTCTTTTTTCTACATTGTACTAGAAAAAAAAGACTATATACCAGACTCCCAAACAAACCTCCATAAATTCCAGAAAGTAAACCATAGAACATAATCATGAAACAATAAAAGTAAAAATTAATAACTAAATTAGAAAATGAAATACCACAGACATCATTGCCTAGAAATGATTTAAATTAAAAATATTTATTTATTTACTTATTTATTTATTTGAGAAAAGAGGCAAATAGAGTGGGAGACAGAGAGAGAGAGAGAGAAAGAGAGACAGACAGAATGGACACATCAGGGCTTCCAGCCACTGCAAACGAACTCCAGACACATGTGTTACCTTGTGCATCTGGCTTTATGTAGGTACTAGGGAACTGAACTTGGGTCCTTTGATTTTGCAGGCAAGAGCCTTAATTGCTAAACCATCTCTCCATCCCTGATTAAATTTTTTCATGTAGTTGTAGGGATAGAACCTAACACTTGTACAGGTTAGGTAAGCACTCCACCACTGAACCACATCCTCAGCTCTTGTTTCTTTTCTTTGTGAGAGCCCCTACTATACAGCCCAGGTTGGCCTGGAACTCATTATATAGCACAGGCTTGCTTCAAACTTATATTCCTCCTGCCTCTGCTCCCTGAGTGCTGGAATTACACATATGGTACCCCCTACTCTGGGGTGATTAAAAAAAATTAAACCAGTATTGGAAAAAAGAAATCCAAACACACAAAAACATAGCTAAACAATAGTGTAGCAAGTCCTGTAGATATAAGAGAAATAAATCTTAGAACAAATTCCACAGTCCATCATTAATACACATGAAAGAAATGGGGAAAAGATAAGCTCATCACTCTAGTTCTTTCTTAAAATATTTATTTATTTGCAAAGTGAGAGAGGTAATGAATGAATGAATATGGGTGTGTCAGAGCTTCTTGCCAATGCAAATGAATTGGCTTAACATGAATACTGGGTAATTGAGCCTGGGCCATCAGGCTTTGTAAGCAAGCGCCTTAACCACTGAGAGATCTCTCTAGCCCTCACTGGTTCTTTATGTCAAAAAAGAAACTGATGGCTGGGCATGGTGGTGCATGCCTTTAATACCAGCACTTGGGAGGTAGAGGTAGGAGGATCACCATGAGTTCGAGGTTACCCTGACACTACGTAGGGAATTCCAGGTCAGACTGAGCTAGAGTGAAACCATACCTTGAAAAACCAAAAAAAAAAAAAAAAAAAAATTAATAAACTATAAAATTATAAAATAAGTAAGCTGAAGAGATGGTCTCTTGAGAAAAATTTAATAAAAGGTATAATGAAACTTGACAAAATAGAGTGAGCAAGGCAGGCAATGGGAAGAAACTTAAGACATTTATCTGACTGTATTCAATTAAATTTGAGAACCTGGATAATTTGCTAGAAAAACATAAATTACCCAAACTGACCCACAATATATATTAAACAAAAACTCACCAACTGCCTTAAAGAACACGAGAAAGTTATCTGACATAGTGTACACCTAGAATCTTAATAATCAGGAGGCTGAATTTGAGGTCAGCTTAGGCTATATAGCAACACCCTGACTTAAGAATAAAACAAATCCAAAGGTAAATGGGAAAAAAATAAAAGAAAAAGAAAACAAAATTCCCCATGAAAGTTGTTGAAGAGGTATGCTCCTAAAATGCCTCTTACCACATAACTTCCTAAACAAATTAGTTCAATTCTATTTAGACTGTTCCAAAAATGGATTAAAAATAGTATCAAATCTAAAAAAAGGAAAAACAAATATTAACTTTAAAAACCATAATAGAGAGCTGGGCATGGTGACACATACTTCCTAGCTCTATGGAGGCCAAGGCAGAAGGATGAAGAGGTTTATGGCAAGCCTGGGCTTTACCATAAGTAACTTGCCTCAAAGAAACCAGCCAACAAATCAACCACAAATCAAATACCCCAACAGCAACCACCACTACAAGAACCTGTAAGCCTATCAAGATAAGTCCTGGAGATGAGACAAAGGACTTGAAGAGAGAGAACAGATGCATGAAAACAATTTATAATGGCAGACAGAAAATAAAGGCCTAACATCAGCCTTTGTGAGACTAAAACAGAATTGAACAACAACCAATAAAAAGAAAATTCAGCTGGGTGTGGTGGTGCATGCCTTTAATTCCAGCACTTGGGAGGCCGATGTAGGAGGACTGCCATGAGTTCAAGGCCTCCCTGAGACTACATAGTGAATTCCAGATCAGCCTGGGCTACAGCAAGACCCTACCTCCAAAAACAAACAAAAAAACAAAAACAAAATTCAAAAAGCAATCGATAGAAGGAAATTATATTTGGGGTTGAAGCAGAATTTAGTATTCCTGTAAAAGTTATTTTGTGTTCTATGCAAAATAAATACAGACTAGCACTTAGAAACTCACTGGCAACTTGAAGGGAAGAAAAACCTTTTGTCTGCATATGATGTAACCATTCAACCAGCAAATGATGTAAGCAAATCTGAATCAAGAAGAGTTTCCTTCTGACACCAACCAACATAAGCAGCATTATTTCTCTGTACCAATGCCATGAAAAAATGTAATAAATTCATAGTAGCAACGAAAATAGCAAAGTATCTACAAATTAATCATAAGTCCATAAGGCCTCTCTCAGTCTAAAGCCAATGCAGATGATTTATTTTTTTACTCATAAGATGATTTAATATTGTGAAAAATGTTAGTCCTTTAAGCAAATCCATAAAATTTGATGCAATTCTGTAAAATTATTGGTGCATTTAATGAACCTACTATACAAATTAAAAATTAAAAATATTTTATTTATTCATTTGCAAGCATGAGGGGGGGGGAAGAGAGAAGAAAAAAAGAGGCATGCCAGGGCCTCTTGCCATGGCAAATGAATTCTAAGCACATGTACCACTTCATAGATCTGGCTTTATGTGGGTACTGGGGGATCAAACTTGAGCTGTCAGGCTTTGCAAACAAGTGCTTTTAACCTTTGTGCCATCTCTTCAGCCTCACACATTAAAACTTACAATGGGGCCTGGAGAGATGGCTTAGCAGTTAAGTGCTTGCCTGTGAAGCTTAAGGACCCCAGTTCAAGGCTCAATTCCCCAGGACCCACATAAGCCAGATGAACAAGGTGGCACAAGCATTTGGCACGCCCATTCTCTCTCTATCTGCCTCTTTCTCTGTTGCTCTCAAATAAATAAATGAAAAAAAAAAAAGCAAAAAAAAAAAAAAAAAAAAAACCCACCTTATACTGTAAGCTAAAGGCCTAAAAATGGGTCAACCCATCTCAATACAAAAAGTAGAGAAGATGAATTTATCTCACCAAATACTAAGAAAATGTTTTGTAAATTATTCTTACTATGGCCCCCTTTCACCCAAGAAATTTTTATAAGATACTAGATATACAGGTATATAAAACAGATATACAATTTAAGCATTTACTGATAATAAATCATAAGTAAATATATATTAAAAAGTTTATCTATATAAATTTTACCATTTATTAAAGATGAAAGAAATCTGCATATGGATGAAGGGATACATTCATTTTTATAAAAAGAATTAACTCTTGGTTGAATATCAGATACCATATGTGATAGTTTGATTCAGGTGTCCTCTATAAATGCATGTTTTTTTCTTCCTTTTTTATGAGAGAAAAAGAGCAAGAAAGAGAAAGAGAAAGAGAAAGAGAGAGAGAGAGAAAGAGAATTGCCATGCTAGGGTCTTAGCTACTGCAAATGTACTCTAGATACATATGCCATCTTATGCATCTGGCTTATGTGGGTTCTGAGGAGTTGAACCTGGGTCCTTAGGCTTCTCAGGCAAGCAGCTTAACTGCTAAACTGCTCATACCATGTTTTCTCCTGCCATCATGAAATTCCCCTCAAGTCTGTAAGCCAAAAGAAATCCTTTCTTCCCATAAGCTGCTTTTGGTTAGGCGCTTTATATCAGCAATGTGAAGGTAACTACAACAGCAAAATTGGTATCAGTGGAGTGGGCTTGTTGTTGCTATAACCTAACTGTGGTTTTTGGCCTTTTGGAACTGATTTCTAGGAGGAATGTGGAAAGATTTGAAATCTTAGTCTGAGACATGCTATAGTGCTGAAGGCAGAGTTTCACAGACCATTATTCTTAGAGCTGAAAGACCTGAATGTAGTAAAAACTGTGGAGTGTAAGGTTTGGCTTATGAGGGGAAGAAAGAACTTTGTCGGGACTGGGCTAGAAGCAGGTTGTGTGAGAAGCTTGCTGCTACGTCGGTGTCCTGAGAACTTGTGCAGGGATGTGTTGCAGAGAAATGACTGGTGTGAACAGATGGATATAGCACAGAAAGAAATGAAAGCTTTGGGCTAAAGACAACAGCTTGTTCAGCTAAAATTATTTGGGAAATTACAACCATTGAGATTTGGCCAGCTGTTCTGCACTGGAGCAACAGATAGCATCACAACTCTTTCCAAAGTAAGGGACCTGAATGCTGAAGGAATGTCCTCCTCTTCAAAGTAGGTTTTATTCTACCCCCCCCCCAACCGACTGACAAGCTGGTAGCCCACCTGCTGCTATGGAGTATAAAAAATGCAGGCAAGGGCTGGAGAGATGGCTTAGCGGTTAAGGCGCCTGCCTGCTAAGCCTAATAACCCGGTTCCAATCTCCAGGTCCCATGTTTAGCCAGATGCAAAGTGACGCAAGGGTGCAATGCCGCACTTGCCCACAAGGGGGTGCACACATCTGGATTTCGTTCACAGCAGCTGAGAGACTGCTGGCGCGCCCATCTCTATCTGTCTCCCTCTCCCTCTCTCTCTGTCTGTCTCTCTCTGTGTCTCTCTCCAAAAATAAATAAAATAATAAAAAAAAATTAAAAATGCAGGCAAACGAGGGACATTGAATTTTCAAGGTGGCTTTGATTTTTTGAAATGGCCATGGGCAATGTGAGGCAGCGTTGTTGGAAGTCCCTCCATGTAGACCCAGAGGAGATGCCAGGACAATGAGACAGGTGCCAAGGAGAGCTATTGGTTTGGGATTGTTCCCTCAGCTGTGAGCAGCCTTACTGGAGGGGAGAATTGGAAATCCAGAGACGGGCTAGAAATGCCAGACTTAGAGCTATAGAATTTGATGTTTGCCCTGTTTGCTTTAAAAGTTATATTTGATTCAATCTTTCTTTGTTATGCCCAATACTATCTTTTGTAGTGTGAATGTTTATCCTGTGCCATTATGTTCTAATTTTCATTTTTTTTTATTTGAGAGAGACACAGAGAGAGAAAGAGACAGAGGGAGAATAGGTGCGCCAGGGCCTTTTCAGGCACTGTGAATGAAATCCGGAAGCATGTGCTCCCTTGTGCGCATGTGCAACATTGTGCACTTGCATCACTTTTTGTGTCTGGCTAAACATGGGACCTGGAGATTTAGGCTTCGCAGGCGGGCACCTTAACCGCTAAGCCATTTCTCCAGCCCCCATTATGTTTTTCTTTGGTTTTACAGCTAACAGTTGAGATCTTAGACTATGGGGATATTTGAATAGCACTGGGATTGATAAAAACTGTGGGGACTTGTAAAGTTGGACTGAATGCATTGTATTTTATATCATGGATGGTTGTAAAATTATGGGAGCCAGGCAGAATGTGGTGGTTTGAAATAGGTATCCCCCACAAACTTATGTGTTCTGAATGCTAATTACTTAGCTAGTAGCAATCGAAATTGGAGCTTCTCAGAGGAGGTGTGTTGTTGGGGGTGGGCTTATGGATGTTATTGCCAGTGTTTTGTACACTCTCCTGCTGCTGTTGTCTAGGAGGTAATGTTAATCCTCTGCTAATGCCATTATTTCCCCTGCCTTCACAGAGTTTCCCATTGAGTCTATAAACCAAAATAAACCCTTTCCTCCCACAAGCTGCTTCTGGTCAGATGCCAGCAATGTGAAGGTAGCTTCAACACTCTAGAATGTAAAACATCTTCAATGGTTTTTAGAGTTGACTGATACTTTCATTTTATAATTGTCAATGTTGTGATACTGCTACTCATAAATACATAGTATAAAAAGTAGAAGTATGTTTAGGCTTATTTCAGAAATTATTGAAAATTCTGTCCTAATCTCAGACCAAAATTTATTTAGTAATGTTTTAGGAAATTTAGGTCTGCAAGTCACACAGCAATTTTTAAATATTTATTTATTTATTTTTTATTTGAGAAAGAGAGAAAAAGAAGGAACAAGAAAGAGGCAGATAGAGAATCGGCATGTCAGGACCTCCAGTCACTGCAAATGAACTCCAGATGCATGCACTCCCTTGTGTCTCTGGCTTATGTGGGTCCTGGGGAGTTGAACCTGGGTCCTTTGGCTTTGCAGGCAAACACCTTAACCACTAAGCCATCTCTCCAGCCCAACATAACAATTTTGAAAGTCAAACATTCTAACACAATGCAATAAAACGATAGTTAGGAGCTAGAGAGATGTCTCAGCAGTTAAGGCACTTGTCTGCAAAGCCTAATGACCCAGGTTTGATTCCCCAGTACCCACAGAAAGACAGATGCACCTAACTGCGCATGTGTCTGGAGTTTGTTTGTAGTGGCTAGAGGCCCTGGCATGCCTTTCTCTCTCTTTTTCCCTTCCTCCCTGTGTCCCTCCCTCCCCCTCTCCCTCTTTTTTTGAAATAAAAATAAATAAAATATAAAAAAAGATGGTTTATTTTATACATGCTGCAGAATGATGGCAGGAAAATATTAAAAGTATTTATTTTCTATAATTAGAGCAGTATTTTTTTAAGAGCAGACAATTTTGTCTTTACAGTAAAAGCACTGTAATTTATAACATACAGTAGTCTCCAATCTGCTGAGGTGTTACAGGTAGCACTGATGGCATTGCATGTTGTGATAACATATGCACAGTGAAGGGTACATGTTTTATTTTCAGAATGGAGGCTGCAGTGATATCAGAGGATGCAACATGGATGAATGCTGTCAGAAACATCTCGAATTCATTACATATTTGATTCTGATTTTAAATTAATTTTTGGTTACTGTGTGCTCAGAGGCATTTTACTACTATCAGATTTTTCATGACTACTACATTCAGTAATATGGCTCCAAATGGATCACAATACACAGTCTAAGAAGCCGAGACATAATATAATTAATAAAAGTTGTGTGGTATGAGTACAACCTGGGGAAACAGAAAAATAGAGCAGAATACAGCACCAAAGAGAGAGAAGAAACAACCAACCAAAGAAACACAAAACCACACAAATAAAACCTTAATGTATGATATATTAAGCACCAAAAACCAAGGGGAAAAGAATAGCTTGTTTAGTAGATGGATGAGAAGACTGGCTAGCCAGATCAAAGAAAATAAAACTGGATTCCTGTATAAAACCACATGTATAGGTGGATTCTAAATGAATTAAAGGCCTAAATGGAAGAGAGAAATATATACAGTTCATGGAAACAAATTCAGGATAATGTCTTTGTGGCCTAGAAACAAAGAAATTCTCTTCAAATAAAAATTGAAAGCCTAAAGTATATGGAAAAACACTGAAGAAGTTGGTTATGCAACAATTAAGGAATTTGTTCAACAAAGCATATTACAGATAGTTAAATTTAGCTGAATGCCCACGGAATAGAAGAACATATTTATAACGTCTAAAGAAGATCTAAGGTAATGTCTACAATGTTCAAGGAATTCCTAATAATTCATAAGAAATATCAATTTGAGGAGAAAAACAGAGAAATATATCAATAGACAGTTTATAAGGAAAATTCCCCAACCAAACCAGCATTTATTGAAATTCTCTACTTCAGTAGTAATTAGATAAACACAAAGAAAAACAATAATGAACTATTGCTATACCAATCAGGTTAAGATATAGGTAGTTGTATCTTATTGATAGGATATGAGTACACAGTTACCCTCATATGTGGTCGGTGGCACACATGTTGGTAGTCATTCTGAATAGGACTCTGGAAGTACTTATACCCATTAGATATACAGATATATGATGACCTGTAACTTTCTCACAGAGATGTGAATTTTTTAAAATACACATACATTATTATTAGCATTTGGTTTTTCGAGGTAGGGTCTCACTCTGGCCCAGGCTGACCTGGAATTAACTATGCAGTCTCAGGGTGGCCTCGAATTCATGGCAATCCTCCTACCTCTGCCTCAAGTGCTGGGATTAAACGCATGCGGCACCCATGTCCAGCTATAAATACACATACATTTTTACTTTTTTTTATTTTGGTTTTTCGAGGTAGGGTCTCACTCTATCTCAGGCTGACCTGGAATTCATTCTGTAGTCTCAGGGTGGCCTCGAACTCATGGTGATCCTCCTACCTCTGCCTCCCGAGTGCTGGGATTAAAGGTGTGTGCCACCACGCCTGGCCCATTTTTACATATATTTTAAAAAATATTTTTACTATTTGAGAGAAAGAGGAGAAAAAATGAGGTAGACAGAGAGAGACAGAGTGAGTATGGGTATGTCAGGACCTCCTGCCATTGCAAATAAACTTCAGACACATGTGCTACTTTGTGCATCTGGCTTTATATGGGTATTGGAAAATCAACTCTAGGCCATCAGACTTTGCAAACAAGCGCGTTTAACCACTGAGCTATCTCTCCAGCCCCATATATATATTTTTTTGAGACAAGGTCTCATACTGTAGCCCACACTGACCTAGAACTCTGGCTTCCTGCCTCAATATCCAAAGTGCTGGATTACAGGTGCAAGTTACCATGTTTGGCTCACATATATAATTTTTTTGCATTAAAATGGTTCACATGGAAGCTATGAGAAAAAAGCATGGGAAATGAAGAAAATAATACATGAAGGTGATAAGAAGAGTGTTTTGAGCAGATCAATGATGACAGCACAAGTAATGAGGTGTGGAGTTAGCATTCACAATTGAATGGTGATGGGGTAATGACTGAGTTTGGGGGTGGTCACAAATATATTGGCATAATTTTTGGAATTACAATATTTAAAAGGCACTTTAAGCACCTAAGTAGAAAGAGAGAAAAAATAGTTAATGACAAAAAACAAAGGACACTAGCTCAGACTATTTCTCTAACTTTAAATAAATAAATAAATAAATAAATAAATAAAATAAATAAACTTACTTACTTATTCATTCATTCATTTATTCATTCATTCATGTGAAAGAGAGAGGGGGGCATAATGGTCACACCAGGGCCACTGTTAGCAAACTCCAGATGCATGCACCACCATGTGCATCTGGGTTATGTGAGTTCTGGGGAATCATATCTGGGTCCTTAGGCTTTGCAGTCAAGTACCTTAACCACTAAGCCATCTCTGCAGCCCTCTTTCTAACTTTAAATAGTAGCAGACAGAATATCTTTAATGTTTCAAGGATAAAATAATTTTGAACCTGGGCAGCCACATAAATTTGATGTCTGAAGGCAATAAACAATTTTAAGATATGCATAGACACACAAGCTACACCATCCACAAATATATTTCTTGAGATAAATATTACGAAAGTTTTGAAAACATAAAAGTGAGACCTTATGCTTACATATAAACTATAAAATTACCTTTTGTAGGAACAGGACAATCCTTACAAGCATCTGAGCACGGAGTTCTTCCAAGGTAAACAATGTACGGGGTGTTCGAATGAAAATTTTGGTCTTTCCATAAGCTACATCATCCTGAAAACCACATTGTTCTATCAGTTTCTTCACAGCCTCTTTGTCTGAAGGAAGGTCATGGTTGGGCCAGGTGAATTCAGAGATCATCTTGTACCTGGGAAAAGAAAGAACAGAGCACAAATTAGAGGAAAAATTGTATGGTCATGTCAACAGAAAAACTATACAACAAAACCATTTTCGTAAACTGTTAATAGAAGTGAATTCCGTTAATCTGATGAGTTGCAAAAAATGTGTTTAATAAAACACTTCTTCATGATAATAACTCTTATTAAACTGGGTATAAAATAGCTTTGCTTTTGAAGGCCATGCACCAAAAGTTTACAAGAAATACCATTTGCAAGTGGGTGACCTTGGAAACATTCTCTTTAAGCACAAGACAGATGGATGCTTCCATCACGTGTTCTACTCAACATTGTTTTGGAGAGTTAATGAGCACAGTGAGACCAATAAATTGGTAATGAATCGAAGAAGAAACAAAACTGTCACTTCTTAGGAATAGTATGACTCTCTTCATAGGAAATCAACCAGTTCTTTAGATATTTTCAAAACTAAAAGAAATTTAAACAGTGTTGTTGCATATAAGTTTAATACACAAAAATTAATTGCATTTGTACATATAAACAGCTCCTTGCCACATGGGCCTCTCATAGAACAACTCCCCACACCACAGCTAACATCATAAGACATAAGTAAGTGTCACAATCTCAAAAGTAATGTCCTACCACTTCTACCATATTCCAGAAGTTCAGCGTACACTCAAGAAAGTCATCCAGGGCATAAATATCAGGAGGCAGGGACATGTTAGAATTCTATCTGCCATAGGGATTTCCTCCTATACATACACAGTCATACACAGTCAATACATGGAGCCATTGCCCCTGAACTTTATAATCATTTGAGAAAGATTTTCTTCGCACTTGCTTATAGAATAATTTACTGACATTTTCTTCTAGTGCAAACGTGTTTTCATTGTTTTTTTTTTTTTTTTTTTTTTTTTGGTTTTTCGAGGTAGGGTCTCACTCTAGCTCAGGCTGACCTGCAATTCACTATGCAGTTTCAAGGTAGCCTCGAACTCGTGGCAATCCTCTTACTTCTGCCTCCTGAGTACTGGGATTAAAGGTGTGTGTCACCATGCCTGGCTCAATGTGACAGTTTTATACTTGCATGTAACATACTTGAGGAGCATCTACAATTCTCATTATCCTCTTTAACCCTTCCTCCTTCTTACCCCAATCTCCTTCCATAATAGTCTATCTTCTACTTTCATGTTTTTCCTTCTCTGATTCAACACATGAAAAAGCATGAAACTATCTGAATCTGAGTTATTTTACTTAATATGACAATGTACACTTCCATCAATTTTCTTGCAAATGTCATGGTGTCATTCTTGTTTTTCTTTCTTTCTTTTTTAAAAATACTTTAGTCAGGCATGGTGGCACATGCCTTTAATCCCAGCACTCAGGAGGCAGAGGTAGGAGGAGTGCCATGAGTTCAAGGTCACCCTGAGACTACATAGTGAATTCCAGGTCAGCCTGGGCTACAGTGAGACCCTACCTCAAACAAACAAACAAACAAAACGGAAAAAACTTTATTTTTATTTATTTGAGAGAGAGAAAGAGAGCAAAAGAGAGAGAGAGAGAGAGACAGAAATATGCAGGTAGAGAAAGAGAGAATGGGTGCGTCAGGGCCTCCAGCCACTGCAAATGAACTCCTGATGCGTGTGCCCCCTTGTGCATCTGGTTTATGTGGGTCCTGGGGAGTTGAACCTAGGTCCTTTGGCTTTGCAGGCAAGCACCTTAACCACTAAGCCATCTCTCCAGCCCTGGTGTCATTCTTCATTACTGGATAATAATCATAATATGTATATATTCATATTTCCTTTATTAATCTGTTGATGGACACTCACGTTAATTCTTTTTTTAAGAGTATGACTTCTTTTTTAAAAAATATATTTTATTTATTTATTTGAGAGAGAGAAAAAGGGAGGGAGAGAGGGAGGGAGGAAAAGAGGGAGGACAGAGACAGAAAGAGAGGGAGAGAATGGGTGCACCAGGGCCTCCAGCCACTGCAAACAAACTCCAGATGCATGCACCCCCTTGTGCATCTGGCTTATGTGGGCCTTGGAGAATTGAACTGGGATTCTTTGGCTTTGCAGGCAAGCGCCTTAACAGTTAAGCCATCTCTCCAGCCCCCACTTATGTTAATTCTATCACATGTCTTTTGTAGATAGTGCTGAAATAAACAAAGGTATGCAGAAATTTGTGTTGTATGCTGATATAAAATTCCTTAGGCTATATACTCAAGAATTGTATAGATAGATCATATGGCAGTTCTAGCTTTTTTTTTTTTTCACTACTGACTGCCATGCTTATACTAATTTATGCTCCCACCAACAGTGTATAAGAGTTCCTGCTTTCCATGAATTTTCATGAGTATTTGTTTTCTCGATGATGGCTATTGGACTGGGGTAAGATAGACTCTCAAAGTAGTTTTGTTTTGCATCTCACTGGTAGATAAATTTTTGATTTTTTTTTAAGCAAAGCCTTACTCTAGCCCAGGCTAGCCTCAAGATCATGGTGATACTCCTATCTCAGACTCCTGGTTGCTGGGATTAAAGGCATGCACCCAGTAATTTATTTTAAAAATATATTCTGGATATTAATCTCCTGTCAGATGAATAGCTGGTAAAGATCTCCACCAATTCTAAAGTCCATCTTGTTCCTCTGCTGTTTCTTTGCTGTACAGAACCTTTTTAATTTCATGCAATTCTTGCTAACATATCCTGAGGCTGTTGCTCTTAGGCAGACAGCTATTGTTTATGACTATATCTTGAAGCATTCTCTTCTAATTTCAAAGATTCAGGCTGTACAGTAACATCTTTGATGCATTTTTAAAAATTGATTTTGGTACAGGGTGAAATAGTTTCACATATCTAGTTTTCCCAGCACTGTTTGTTAAAGAAGACATTTATGACATCCTTGTTGAGAATTAGATGGCTCTAGCTATGTGGCTTTACTTCTGGGTCCTCTATTCCATTGACCTCCAAGTCTGTGCTTGTGCCACTGCTGTGTTAGTAATTTGAAACTGTGTATTATAATGCCTTTAGGAATGCTTCCCCCTACCCCCCACTTAGGATTGCTTTGGTTATTCAGGGTCTTTGGTGCTTCCATGCAAATTTTCAGTTTTTCCTAGTTCTGAGAAGAATGTCATTTGTATTTGAATAGTGATTGCACCAAATCTGTAGATCGCTTTTGGTAAAATAGCCAGTTTAACAATATTCTACTGATCCATGAATATGGGATTTCTTTCCATCTTCTAGTGCCAACAATTTCTTCAGTGTTTTATAATTTTGATTGTATAGATATTTCATTGCCTTGGATAGGTTTGTTTTTAGTTGATTTTTTTTTTCAGGGTACCGTGCATGGAATTTTTGTAATTTCTTTCTCAGTGAATTCATTATTGGTATACACAAAAACTACTAACTTTTGTAAGTTTATTTTGTATCCTGCTGACTTTTGTTTAAAAAATGTACCATTAGCTGGGCATGGTGGCTCACACTGTCATCCTAGCGTTTGGGAAGTTGAAGCAGGAGGATTGTTGTAAGTTTAAGGTCAGCCTGGATTATATAGTGAATACCAGGCCAGCCTGGGAACAGAATGAGAGCCTGTCTCAAAGCACCAAAACAGGGCTGGAGAGATGGGTTAGTGGTTAAGGTGCTTGCCTACAAAGCCAAAGGACCCATGTTAAATTCTCTAGGACCCATGTAACAAGGTGGTACATGCATCTGAAGTTTGTTTGCAGTGGCTGAAGGCCCTGAAGTGCCCATTCTTTCTCTCTGTATCTGCTTCTTTTTCTCTCTCAAATAAAAATAAATAAATAACATTAATTTTAAAAACCTTAAAAAATACCAAAGAAATATACACAAAACAAACAAGAAAAAAGACAAACAAAAACTGCATCATTCAATCACCATGTGTTTGTTTAATTTCTTTGGTTTCTTTTGCTGGGGAGTTCTAGATTTATTCCATTATGATGTGATCAGATGTAAGAAATTACTTCATTTTTTTTCATATTTGTTGAGATGTTATATTTTATACCATAAACTATGATCCATTTTAGAGAAAGTTCTATGGGCTGCAGAAAAGTGTGCATTCTGCAGTTTTAGGATGGAATATTCTGTAGATCACCATTAGGTCCATTTGATCTATAGCAGTTTTTTTCCCTTTAGATGACCTATCTGTGGGTAAGACAGGGGCACTGCAACCACTCATTATTATTGCATTGGTGTTTGTCCCTTTATTTCCAAAGTTTCTGCTTTATGAAATTGGGTACACCAATGTTTGGTGGACAGATTAGCTCAGTGTACCTTTAGAGCTGGACTGACAGCAAGCTTTTCTTCTATGTGTCTCTATCTCCTCCAAGAAGCCCACAAAGAGGGGAGGACAACAAACTGTACTGGGCACAAGGGGGCACAGCTGGTTTTTGGAGACATAGTTCCTGTAGCCAATCACACATGCCTGCTTAGTCTCATGACCTTCTTCAGCTGCCAGTCTTAAAGAGAAAGTGTCTCTGGCTCAAATCCCACTGCATATATTTTTCAATGAGTTTGGTTGAGTAGGACTCTCCTGGGGCCACAATGAGCCACAGGGGTATATGCTGGCCTAGACAGCAAGCAGTAACATTTGCTATATGTTACTTGAAAAAGGAAAACAAAGGGACTTGTTATCTAAAGCAGCAAGCTTGAGATAAGACTTTCTTAAGATGGCTCCCTTCACAGCTCCAGGCTTTTACTCTGAGAAATGCAGAGCACGTAAGTGCCAGCACACGCTGCAGTTCCAGATCAGTTGAGCTCAGACTTTGCATCTGTTTCTATACCAATTTCCCTCCGTGATGTCTCTCTTTTCCCTTTCTGTTATTCCTTCCTTCTGCTGCACCACTGGGCTGCACTAATGCACTCTTTCTCACTTTCTGTTCTGATTAACAGTTTCTGAGTCTCTCCAAGTCTCTGCTATTACATTTTTGTGTGTTCTATTAGTCAACCACCTCACTGAGAAGCTGCCTTCTGATAGATTTGATCCCAAAATGCTGAGAAGCCTGAAAGCACTGTTTGCTTCTAACCCACCATTTGGGGTCCAGGCAAACTCCTGCTATAATATACTAAGTGTTGAGACTGTCCAAGGACTTAGCAGTAGGCTGTGAATTCTACTTTAACTATACATAGCCTGTTGATTTTACTCACTTATTTTTTTGGGATCAGGTCTCCTGTAGCCCAAGATAGCCTCAAACTCACTACATAACTGAGGATAACCTTGATCTTTGGATCCTTTTGCCTTTACCTCCCAAAGGCTGGGATGTACTACCACACCCAGTTTAAGCAATGCTGGGGACTATACCAAAGGCCTCATGCATCTAGACAAGCACCCTACCACCTGAGCTATATCCCCAGTACTAGCCTACTGACTTTAATACATGTAAAAGGCAAAAATATAAAACATAAATATGTAAATACTTAAAATATGTAAAGTATAAAATCTAAGATATATTTTTAAACTCATGAGTGTATGACCCTAGCCCTGTCTTTAGTTCTGAGTTTCAGACTTACTGATCCAGTGAAACTTGAAGGTATATTTTTACCTTCTCTTTTAGTCTTTCCAGTCCTAACTGATCCAGTTACTAGAGTGCTGGAAATATTTTTATCACCTTTCTATCAGTATTTCATTAAGTCCTACTGATTTTATATCCAAGATATCATTAAAATCAACCTGGGGATGTGGCTTAATGGTACAGAACTTGCCTAGTTGGATTTGCTACCAAGCAGGAGACCAATTTCTTTCATTTCTCATTTTTTCTTTCCCTCCTTCCCCCTCAACTCCAATAATTTTCCTCATCATTATGGCTGCAAGCCCTAACCCAAGCAACTCTCTACCTTACTACAACTGACTCCTAAGTTTTCTTGTATTTTTTTTTTTTTTACCAATCTATTCTGCATATATCAGCACAGTTGTTTTCATTCTAAAAAGCTTTCAATTGTTTTTGTCTTTTACTGCTCTCCTCACTCCCCAGCATCCTGCAGTCACCTTGCTTTATTAGGGTTTTGCACTGCAGCTGCCTTCTGGCTTTATAGCTTTTGCATACATTGTCCCATCACTTAGAAAAGTTTTACCCACTCCTTGAAAGGCTGCCTCCTTCTCACCCTTGTCTCTCCTTGATCTTCCTAACCCAATAGCCTCTCTAAGGTAATTAGTCTTGTGTTGTTTTTTCCCCCTCTACCATTTACAATGATTTGTAATCAAAATGATTAGTGGGTTTACCTCTTTAATATCTGTTATAAGTCTGTGACTACCAAGAAGACTCTTTGTTCCCTGATATATACCATCTGTCTTTCATATTATCTGCCATACTATGAGGCAGTAGATATTTGTAGAATAAACAAAAAATTAATAAACATATTTAAACTCCTATTCACTTTGCAAGGTATGAACAGAAATAGAAGCCAAATCAAAGAGACTTTTATTTGGTGGGGTTTTGTTTTGTTTTATTTTGAGACAGGTCTCATGTAGCCCAGACTAGCTTCAAATTAGTTGTGTAGCTGAGGGTGTGCTTGAACTCCTGATCCTCCTGCCTCCACCTCCCAAGTGCTGGGATTACAGCGATGTGCCAGCATACTCAGCTATAAATAAGACTTTTAAGATTAAGACAGAAGTAATGTCATACAATCACACATGAAAAAACTAGAAAGCTGTTAAATTCATTTTAAACTTGAGTAAGGATGCCTATTTGGACCCTAGTACTAGTAACGATGGTGTATGTCTGAAGACCCAGGCCCACTGTGGAAGCTGGAAGCATTCCACTGCCCCACTGTTCAGCTCTTGTGGCAGAGCAGAAGGGCACTCTGCTTTCCTTCCTGCCAACAAAGGCTATGATCCCAGGTCTCTAGAACTTGCTGATGAAAAGTTGAACTCTGCTTTGTGACAGTTTGCCTGATCTCCTTGAAGGACGCCAGCCACTTTCAAAGCTATCAGTTATGTTTAAAACCCTTCTTTCTATTTTCAGTAGAAGAAATGGAGATTAAAAAAAGTGACAAAGATTTAGGCTCAAACCTAGACTGCTCACTAAAAAATCTGAAGAATCAAAAGCAAAACTTCCAAGTAGAAAGATTGAAATGTTACTTTTTCATTATCATCAATGGAAACACAAGTCCAATATACCACCACTTTTTATCTCACCTCACTTTCCATTGTTAATTAGTTCAGTAAGTACAATAATAAAGTTATAAGTTTTTCAATTTGAGAAAACTCATTTTATGTGAGTGGAGATAAACTCACTCTATAAAATAAGGATATATTATTTTTCCCATAAACCCATTGTCTTATGTAGTATCTTCTTAGACAATTATAGAGAGGCATTCACCTTGTCTTAAGTGGTCATCAACTGCACAGACTTCCATCAGTCCCAAAGCATGTCTTCTATAGGGTGAGTTAATAGGTTAACTGTGATTATTGCTATGTCTCAGATTTCACAATTATATCTTCTATTAGGTATACTTCCTTCTTGCTCTGTTTCCTTTTGGATAGACTAAGCTTTTGTTATTCTATTTTATTTTCTCCTTTGATCTGAAAGTTATACATTCAATTGTGAGGCAATACAATTTTTTAAAACTGTTTTTCTTCTTTTTCTTTTTTTTTTCAAGGTGGGGGTCTCACTCTAGCCCAGGCTGACCTTGAACTCTCTCAGTAGTCTCAGGCTGGCCTCAAATTCACAGTGATTCTCCTACTTCTGCCTCCTGAGAGTTGGGTTCAAAGGTGTGTGTAACTATGCCTGGCTATTTTCTTCCTGTTTTTTTTTTTTAATACATTTTATTTATTTCTTTCAGAGAAAGAGAGAGAAAGAGAGAGAATGGGCATGCCAGGGCCTCTAGCTACTACAAACAAACTCCAGATGCATGCGCCCCCTTATGCATCTGGGTCCTGGAGAATTGAACTGGGATCCTTTGGCTTTACAGGCAAATGCCTTAACTGCTAAGCTATCTCTCCAGCCCATTTTTAAAATTATTTTTATTTTTATTGACAACTTCTTTAATTGTAGACACTATCCCATGTTATTTCTCTCCCTCCCCCCACTTTCCCCTTTGAAACTCCACTCTCCATATCCCCTCCCCCTCTCAATCAGTCTCTCTTTTCAGTTTGATGTCATGATCTTTTCCTCCTATTATGATGGTCTTATGTAGGTAGTGTCAGACACTGTGAGGTCATGGATATCCAGGCCATTTTGTATCTGGAGGAGCACATTGTAAGGAGTCCTTCTACTCTTCCTTTGGCTCTTACATTCTTTCCGCCCTCTCTTCTGCAATGGACCCTGAGCCTTGGAAGGTAGGTTTGAGATGTTTCAGTGCTGAACACTCCTCTGTCACTTCTCAATTCTAGAGGCCCTGGTGTGCCCATTCTCTCTTTCTCTCTATCTGTTTCTTTCTCTCTCTCAAATAAATAAATAAATAAATAAATATTAAAAAAAAGATTGTAGGCTCTAGGGCCAACTTTCTAAGTTCAAACATGGTCCTGCACAATGTCCTTACCCACACAAAATGAGGGTGAAATCCTGTTCTGTGACTGCCACTTTCAGTGAGTTACTACATAAAGAATGCTTAAGATGGTGCTTGGTACTCAGACAAAACATTTTAAAATGTTAGTGGCTTAATTCTATTGAAAATTTAAAATATAACTCTCTTGGGAAATTTGACCACTGCTTGTTTGAACAGTGTTTCTTCCTATCCTGTCTCTTCTTCTGTTATCCTTCTTAGGTGGGTTTTGCTTCCCTCATAGCTGTAGAGGTGGTTACTTGTCGTGGTTCAAGTGACATAGCTACAGAGAATCAGCTGGAATGACTTCCTTTATACGACAGATGAGCCTCCCTGTCTTCATGTGCAGGCCAGGCTGACCTCTAAGTCACTACATAGCCCAGACTTTGAGCTCACAATCCTCCTGACTCAAATACTGGGATTAAAAAAGGTGAATACCAAGCCGGGCGTGGTGGCGCACGCCTTTAATCCCAGCACGCGGGAGGCAGAGGTAGGTGGATCACCGTGAGGTCAAGGCCACCCTGAGACTACATAGTTAATTCCAGGTCAGCCTGGGCCAGAGTGAGACCCTACCTCGAAAACCAAAAAAAAAAAAAAAAAAAAAGGTGAATACCACCATGCCCAGCCTGAGCTGGCTTTTAAAATGGCAGCTCAAGCTTCTTCGGCCTGTCTTTGCCTATAATTGTGGCAATAGGTTGCTTTTGGGTCTTCATATAATATTGTGCAATGATTAACATCTTCAAGGCTCACTGAGAATCCCTCTTCTTGATTCCATGTATTGGCTGTACATTTGCTTTTTAAAAAATGTACATTTAAAATATACATATATTCTTATTCTAAATATGCATAGTTTTAATTACTTAGGGATCTTTTAGAATAGGGTATTTAAGCTTGTGCCACCAAGAACATCATATTGGAAGCAAGTTCTTTTTAAACTTTCTATTTTTATATGAGTATTAGAAAACATATTCTAATCCTTATACTGTGTCTTTCATGCCAAAAATAAACACACTAACATCTTTTAAATTGAAAGTAGAAAAAAAAAGTCCAAAAGAGATTAAAGGTAGGCAAGGATACATAAGCACTAGCAGATTCCCTGTTCCTTTCACATCAAGCTTGCTTACTTCACCTATTCACATGGCTTCCACTTTATCTCAGGATGGTGTATTTCCAGCTCAGGCACACCCACTGTTACCCATTTCCAACTGCTCACCCTAATATTTAACTTCTGCTGATTTTCTGTTGGTGACAACACAATATCTGACAGTTGTGACAACTTTCCATGTAATAACAATGGACTAGAAACCTTTGTAATAAAATTGTTTGGCACTATTTGAAATCAAGACTCAATGAACACATCTCTTAGGAAAGCATTCGTATCATACAGCCTCATGGAAATGGAAAACCAATTTTACAGATCTGTGTGATTTCAACAGGTAAAATGGTCAGTTTTGAGCACAACCTTTTGGTTAAAATAAAACTGAACTCTAGTTTTCCAGGCTATTTGCTATAAAGTTTTTTGTTTTTTTGTTTCTTTTGAGACAGGACCTTGAACTTCTGAAACTCCTGCTTCCCATCTCCTCAGTGCTGGGATTAGGGTGTACACTATTGCACCTAGTTTATGTGGTGCTGGGGATCATGCTAGGCAAGCACTCTACAAACTGACCCACACCTCTAGTCTAAAGTTTTATTTATTCCAGATAAGAATATCTCTTTGGCATAATCTCTTCTGTACACAAGTAGCTGAACACTAGTGTAGTGGAGACAACCTGATATTATTAGGTAGTCTCAAAATGTCATATCTCAAATGGGCATCCTCTGCTCTCTCTGATGGTGAGCCTATCAAGCAAGCCCATTTCTTCTCAGTCTCATTTCCCCTTTGACCTACACCATCACTTCTCCAGATCTCACTCAAGACTGTGCCTTATACTTTACTGAAAACAGAAATGGTCATACAGGAACCACATCTTTGTCACTAGTGAAGCTTTCAGCCTTTCTGCATTTATGCTCTATGTCCTATTGCCATGGGTGAAATGCCCCTGCTCCTACATCAGGCTGACAAACCTTCCACCTGAGTTTGGGATCCTACCCTGTCTTGCTGTCTTAAGGATGCTAAGGATGTTAGCTCTCTCTTGCATGCACCATGGGCTTTTCCATGTTTTGAATCATTTCACCCACATACAAACATTCTAAAGTCTTTCCTGACCTCAAATCCTTTTCTAGCTACTGCTTTCATTTCTCTCTCCTCCGATGCACAGCCAACGTTTTTAAATATTTATGTATGGGTGGGGGGAAATGGGCATGCCAGCACCTCCAGCCACTGCCAATGCGCCAGACACATGCACTACTATGGCTTTACATAGGCACTGGGGAATTGAACTCGGGCTGTCACTCTTTGCAAACAAGCCCTTTTAGCCGCTGAGCCATCTCTCTAGCCCAGAGCCAAAAAGTTTTTTTTCACTTTAAAACAATTTATTAGAATTAAATCTTTACATACAATATAATCCTTTTAAATATAGAAAATAATGTTCTTTGACACAGGCTACTTGGTGGTTTAAATGAGATGTCCCACCATAGACTCGGGTGTACTGAGTGCTTGGTCTCCACCTCCTGGCAGTTTGGGAGGTGAAGGAGGTATGCTGCTGGGGTCAGTCTTAGGGATATTATAGCCCAGCATCCCTTTCCCAAAGCTCAGCTTGCTCTTGCTGCTTCTTGCCAGCTATGACAAAATGTGATAACCAGCCTCTGCTCTACCATTATTTTTTTTTAATTTTTATTAATTATGGACATACTTGGTATGTAAACAGCATATGTTGGTACCATCCTTTCCTTCATCCCTGCCCCTTTTCCAAAGGGACCCTCTTGTTGGAGATGCAGGATGTCCCCATGGGACATGCATTGTGGGGACAACCATCAGTTATGGGGAAGAGGCAATGTCACAGCCAACATTTTTGAGCTATTGCAGGAACCTGCCTTCTCACTTCATTTCCTATCCTCCTCAAATTAGACTGTCCATTTTCTTCTTTGCATCTATAAAATCTTGTAGTTAACTTGTGCTATTCTTCTTACATAACAATGTTTCATATGGTGACCATGTTTCTTCCTGAAGTGTCATCACCTGTGGGCTCCTGTGACTTAATAATTTTCCTTCTGTCTCACTGGTTATTCCTTCTCTTTTATTGTTTCTTCACGTCAGACCACAAATATAATCACTACCATGTACCTCCTCTTTGCTGTCCAGTTTGAGGCTTTATTCATTATTGCATCCTAATCTTCAACACCTCTTATCCACAGCCTGACTTCTTTCCAGAAGTTAAGGAGTATAATCTAATAGTATACTTAATGTTTCCAACTAGGTATTTAATTGGCACTTTTAGGTTAAGATAGAGAATAACCTTTTTTAAATTTTAATTAATTAATTAAAATTAATTAATTTGAGAGGGTGAGAAAGAAAGAGGGAGGGAGGGAGAGAGAGAATGGGTATGCCAGTGCCTCCAGCCACTCCAAATTAACTCCAGGTGCATGCACCACTTTGTGTATCTGGCTTACGTGGCTCCTGGGGAATTGAACCAAGGTCCTTTGGCTTTGCAGACAAACACCATAACCTCTAAGCCATCTCTCCAGCCCCAAGAGAATAATCTTAATTCCGTTCTTAGACCTCTCCTCCTCTTCTTATACTCAGTTACATGCTTACTCAGATTCTCAAGTCACACCTATCTCTCATCCTTCATTCTGCTTCTCCTGTCTCATCATTGTCATTGCAAGCCTTGTTCACTCTACCCCCAATGTATCCCAAATGTGCCCACTGCTCTTCCATAATCCATAACCCATAATAATGCATTGTTAAATATGCTATATTTATGGCATATTTTCTAGATCTTGCCATAGCATCTCCAAAAGACTCCTTCCTTTCTGTGCACATGGACGACACAATGATTCTTTGAAGACACCCATAACTCCATGTGTAAAACCCACCAATTTCAAAACCTAAAAGGCTCAGTCTCATTACAAATTTTGACATGATTTAGCTCTTGTCCATCCCTCTGTTATCTCACATCATTCCTGTTACTCCACATCCTTCAACACAGGGTATATGTTGAGTAATTAAAGCACTACACTCATTACTGCAATAGAGCCTTTTTGCTGTCTGTTCTCTCTGACCCACCTTTTCTCTTCTCTGACTTTTGTGCCTGGGTTTCTCCTTGAGAATTTTATTTTTTTTAGCAACTCATCTGACTAAAAATATAAGATTTTCTGCAATTTTTCTGGTCTAAGTTTTTTTTTCCAAGTGAGAAAGAGAATGAGACTATTTTTCTGTCTCGTGCCTCATTCCTCTTTATTTTTGGTCTAAGTTTTATATGTTTATTTACTCACTTTTTTGTGGACTCTGAAGTTCAGAATGTAGGTATTGCTTACTATTTTAAAATAATTAAACTGCTGGAATTTAAAACACTTTTCCAGTTCCATGTTGACAACCGTCTTTGTCCTTGTCAGTCATAAATCAACAACAGTGACATTCTTTCACATTTGTTGAGTGATTACTTCAGGACAGGTGCTATTCTACATCATTGTACATATTATACATAATTGCAGTACTCTACAAGGTAGTTACTACCATAACCCTCACTTCACACACAAGGAAACAGTAGTATGGAAAGATGATGTGATTTGCCCAAAGTCACAGAGTGAAAAAGTGGCAAAGCCAAGATTCAAACCAGGTAAACTAATTTCAAAGCCTCTGAGCATAGCTTACTACTATGATGATGATGACCATTCTTAACATCAATAATGACAATACCGAATATCTATTGTGTTCTAGGGACCTGGCCTTTTACTTAAGTTAATTTTCATAGCAACAACCCTATGAAGTATTTATATTCATTTTATAGATGCAAATAAATATCATAGCTGAGATTCCAATCTATATGTGACTTCAAAGCCATGCTTTCTATTATACAACAGCTCACATTTCCATCAAAATGACTCAACCTTCTTCCATAGTCCACAACTACAGAACTCGGAGGCTCCTGTTGATTCTTGGAAAAGTAGCTCATATTTGCAATTTCCTTGACTTTTCTTTATCTTTTATTTTTTTAAAATATATTTTTATTTTTATTTTGAGGCAGGGTCTCACTCTAGCCCAGGCTGACCTGGAATTCACTATGTAGTCTCAGGCTGGCCTCAAACTATGGCAATCCTCCTACCTCTGCCTCCTGAGTGCTGGGATTAAAGGTAAGTGCCACCATGCCCAGCTTTTTTATCTTTACTTTTACACGCATGTGTGTATGGATGCGTGTGGGTATGTGTGCATGTGTGTTATGTACATGCAAGTACCTTTGCAGTGCTTTATACATTTTCCTGTGGTGGGGGTTGCTTGCCTGAAGAGGCCTGGAGTGGGATGTTAGGTGAACCACTCCAGTGCTCTTTGGCCTGGTCTTGTTTTAAGCTTAAGTCTCTCTTTTAAAAAATATTTTATCATATATATATATATATATATAAAATATTTATTTATTTGAGAGAGAGAAAGAGGCAGAGAGAGAGACAGAGAGGGAGGGAGAGAGAGAGTAAGAGAGAGAATGGGTGCACTAGGGCCTCTAGCCACTGCAAACAAACTACAGATGCATGCCCCCTTGTGCATCTGGCTTATGGGGGGCCTGGAGAATCGAACCGAGATCCTTTGGCTTTGCAAGTAAACGCCTTAACTGCTAAATCCCTCTCTTCAGCCCCTTGAGTCTCTTTTTTACTAATTTTGAATCTTGTGGGCCTCTAAAGATTCTCTGGTATCTGTTCTCTTGCAGGATGGGAGTTACAGGCACATGTGGCCATGCCCAGCTATTTTACACGGGATCAGAAGATTTGAACTCTATAGTCTTAGGCCTCCACAGGCCCACATATTTGTTCAGGAAGTGCACTTTACCACTGAGCCATCTCTCTAGCCCAAGGCCCTGAGTTGTTTTTATTTTTGACTTTTTAATTATTTTATTATTTTTAAATTTTTATTTATTTATTTACTTGAGAGAGAGGGAGGGAGAGGGAAGGAGAGAAAAGAATGTTTTGACTTTTTGAAGCATGGTCTCATTCTAACCTGGCTGACCTGGAACTCACTCTATAGCTCAGCCTGGTAGTGATCCTCCTTCCTCAGTCTCCCAAGTTCTGGGATTAAAGGCATGTGCCACCATGCCCTGCCGACTTTTCTTAATAGATACTTACAGATGGCCAAACATGGTCAGCTGTACCATCAAAATTCTCAGTGTAAGGAGGGCGTGGTGGAGCACGCTTTTAATCCCAGCACTTGGGAGGCAGAGGTGGGAAGATTGCTGTGAGTTCAAGGCCACGCTGAGATGACATAGTTAATTCCAGGTCAGCCTAGGCCAAAGTGAGACCCTACCTCGGAAAAAAAAATTCTTAGTGTACTGTTAATTTTATCCCCTTACTCTAACCTTACCTGTGAAGAAACTTCTCATAGGTCTGGCGGAAGGCAAATCCAGCCCGACGCACTCTCACATTTTCTAGTAGTCCAAGATATTCCACTTGATGCCGGCAGCGTTCATCATCAAATATCTGTGGGGATTTCTTATCATTGGGTTTGATGCAACGTACATAGTATGGTTCCTAAAAATAAGCAAATGATAAAATTCACTGGAAACCTAGACTAGAGACACAAACATGTAATTAGCATTGTGTCAAATTAAACTCAGTGCTTCTGAGTTTTAAGGCATAATCCTGTGAATAAAGTATCCTTTCTCCCTCAATTTAACATTAGATGCTCTCATGTACTCAGATGTTTGCATTTTACTATATTTTAAGTAATAAGAAAGAGTTAAAGGGGGACAAAGCAAAAGTTAATTAATTTAAGTTAATCAACTGTTTAAATGTAAACATCAAGTTTTGTGTATGCATAAAAACTGAGGAATAATCAATAGAAAAAAGCAGCTGCTACAGTGAAGTTCAAATGTAATGGAGAATGAAATATTCAGGTCAGTTCTGATACTACTGAATGCCTTTTACGTGACAGCTGTTGTCATTACTGTTGTTGTTGCTTCATTAGTTTGTGCTTCTGAAAAATGATTACACTTTCTGAGTAGAGAAGTTATGAAACCACCTACAGGAACCACTGACTCTATGAAAGAGCCTAACTAGAAATTCTTCCCTCTATTTCAATTATGTTTGACACCAGGCATTAGAGCATAACTATTGTTGAACAGAAAGTCATGCTTGCCATTGATCAGGTACACTAAGGATAATAAATGTTATCACTGGATGAACCCACAAGGTCAAATATATCTTACTTATGAGTATACAGTTTCTTTCTCTTTCCTGTATTCATCAGACACACAGATATACTTTAATTAAGATACAGTTCTTTGTAGTTAAATTAGGGAGTTTTAGCTCCATGAAGGGCTTCAGATGGCAGGGGTAGCAAATAATTTAAGTAGGAAAGATTTGAATAATGTGAAATGATTTACTTTGAACAGAATAACAGTTTGAAATACCTAAAAAAGAAGCTGTAATTATATATTTATCATGCTCCCTATGTGGTAAAGGATACATGAAAATGCTGTCTTCTTCCTTTTCGCAAGCCTTGTTGTACTAGATTCCTGTTGTAACACATTACAGCAAATTTACTGTCTCAAAACAACACAATTTTATTATAGCTCTGGAGGTGAAAAGTCTGCAATGAATTTCAATGGGCTAACATCAAAGTGTCACAGAGTTGTTACATTCAGGAGGATGTAGGAGACAATGTGTTATCTTTTCCAGTGTGGTTAATCTTGATGGTTAACATGACTGGCCTGAGAAGCATCTAGGAGATTAGTAAAACACACCTCTGTGTAGGTAGGTCTGTGAAGGCACTCACAGAGATGATTACCTACGTGGGAGGGAACCTGTCCTGAATGTGAGCAACACTGTCCCAGAGGCTGGAGGCTGGGCTGAATGGAAAAACTGAGAAAAAGAGAGCCTGGGAACACTCTTTGTTCCTTTAGCAGTGCAACAGGCAGATTGCTTGTGGAGGTTTGTCCATGAAAGGCTTTGCCCCTCTTGGAGCTAAAGGTCTAAAGTCTATGTGAGTAAGTTGCCCAATCAGCCAGTCATGCCATTTAAGTGAGACCGTCTTAGATACCCCAGCTCCAGGTTAATGGAGCTACTTGATGAACCCAGCAGAATTTCCTAGTCAACCCACTGAATCATTAGGAATAAGAAGCTGTTATCTTTACTGTTTTAAAAATATTTTATTTAATTATTTGAGGGGGGGCAGATAGAGAATGGGCACATCAGAGCCTCCAACCACTATAAATGAACTCCAGACACATATGCCACCTTGTACATCTGGCTTCATGGGTACTGGGGAATCAAACTTGGGTCCTTAGGTTTTGCAGGTGAGTGCCTTAACCACTAAGCAAAATCTCCAGCACCATCTTTAAAAATTTGAATTAGTTTAATTTATGTTTTTGACATTCATACATGTATGTCATGCATTTTCATTTTATTCTCTCCATTACTCTCTCTTATTCCCCTCTTGCTAAAACCCTTCTTCTTCCCAACTAGTCCCCTTCTTTTTAAAATTTATTTTTAGAGACAGGGAGAAAGAGGGGTAGAGAGAGAGAGAGAAAGAATGGGTGTACCAAGGCCTTCTGGCTTACATGGGTCCTGGGGAATTGAACCTGGGTCCTTTAGCTTTGCAGGCAAGTGCCTTAACTGCTAAGCCATCTCTCCACCTGCCCTTCTTATTTACACGCCCTTTTCGACCCACTGAGTTAAATGAAGATTAAACTGTTGTTTTCTTTTTGTTTGTATGTCTTTTTGTTTTGTTTTGATGCAGGTCTCACTCCAGCCCAAGCTGATTTGGAACTCACTTTGTATAGCCCCAGGCTTGGCCTCCAACTCACTGCTATCCTCTACCTTAGCCTACAGAATTATGGGACTAATAGTGCACCAGCCCACCCAACTAAACTATTGCTATTTTAAAAAATATATTTTATTTATTTATTTGAGAGAAAGCGGGGAAGAGACAGAGTGAGAGAATGAGTGTGCATGGCCTCTAGCCACTGCAAACAAAATCCAGATGTATGTTCCACCTTGTGTACCTGGCTTATGTTGGTACTGGGGAATCAAACTTGGGCCCTTAGGCTTCACAGGCAAGCACCTTAACCACTAAACCACCTCTCCAGCCCTACACTGTTGTTATCTTAAGCACTATATTTCAGAATTATTTGCTACATGAGAGATAAGTGATAACTCTTCTATTATGGAATACCATCTTCAGCTTATATTTTTAAATCACTGTACATTTAAGTAGAGGAGCAATATTAATGTAATGTAGAAGCAGAATCCTACTTTAAAAATAACTATAGGTAAAAAAAAAAATCTGTAACTAAGCTAGTATACATAGCCTATTTTGTGTACATAGTGTGCATGTATGTGGATTCATGCACTGGGTGTGCGCACTCACACATGTGGAGACCAGAGGTTGATAATGGGTGTTTTGCTTGATCATTCTCCTCTATTCACTGAAGCAGGGTTTCTCAGTTGAATCCAGAGCTTGCCAATTCGGCTAGTCTAGCTATCTTGCTTGCCCCAGGAATGGCCATTTCTACCTGCTGAGCACTGGAATTACAGGCAGGCCACTATGCCCACAGGACATTTAACAGGAATGCTAAATGTCTGAACTCCAGACCTCATGCTTGCATGGCAAGTGGTTTGATCCACTGAGCCATCCCTCAGTCCCATGTGTAACCTATTTTAAAAAGGGCTTATAATAAATTCCAAGCAAACTTAGTATGATAGAGAAGCAAGACAGGGGCTATTATTTACTTGGGGTCTTGTGTGAATATTCTGGAATAGAAGGTCTTCACTGCTTGGTGAGTAAACCAAAAGTACTGGCACCCAGTGCATTAAATATCAAAATGCTTCTGGACGCCTGTTCTGGTGGAACACAGAACTGGGATGCCAACATCTTAGTCGTCTAAGCTCTTAACTAGTGTGATAGTTAATCTTCATTGCCAACTTGACTATATTTAGAATAATCTAAGAGATTAATGTGGTACAATTCTGGGTATGTTTGTGAGGGCATTTCAGAGAGGATTAATGGCTAGTGGAGGACTTTCCTTGAATATGGGCGTACCACCCTAAGAGCTGGGGGTTCTTGGTGAAATAGAAAGGAGAAAAAAGGAGAAAGTCAACTGGGCATCAGCTTTCTACCTTCTTCTCTGCTTCCTGCCTACTATGAACTGTTCTGCTTCCACATGTCATCCCTGCCTCTGAAACCACAAGTCAGAAAGAAAGAAATCTTTCCTTTCCTGTGTTGTTTCTATCAGGCATTTTATCACAGATTTGAGAAAATAAATAACACAATTAGCTATGATAAAAGTCTCCTTAGGTCTAATTAGCTAACTAATGAAATGATAATTGGGGCTTCTACTTTGACAAGACAGACTAAATAATTTAAAACACCATTCATACTCCATCTAACTGGAGTAAGTAAACAAAAATAACAAATAAAAACAAAAAAAAACACAAATAAAAAATGGAGACACTTGGCTTAAGATATCGAGATAACAAGACAATAGAGAATTTCTAGACCAGAATCCAAGAAAGAAAACCATGAAAGAAAGTCCAGGTTTGAGACTACCCTTTTCCTCAGAAAGCTGCTAACTCCAGGAGAAGTTTATGAAAAACTCCTCTCCCTTTGCTTGGGATCCTGCCACTAGGACTATGGATCAATCAGAAATAGGCAGTCCTTCACAGGGATCACTGTCAAACTTGAGTCACTTCAAACAGTTAAAGTGGAATAGCAGCCTACTTGGAATACTAATGTTCCTGGGCCTTCAACTGTTTTTTTAAAAAACAGTTTGAAAAAACAATATCTGGAACAACAAAAATCCAAAACCTATACATATAAAGAGCCAAAATAAAACTACCAAGAATAAAATAGCATGCAAAGTAAACAGACCTGCAGGGATCTAGATACTGGTGGTACCAGACAGAGATGTAAAAATAATTATACTTACCATATTCAAGATATCATACAACATATTTACAATTTTGTATAGAACCAGAAACTATAAAAATTAACTACACCAAGAAGAAAGACCAGGAATGAAAAGACACAATGATGAAAATTAAGAACTCTGATCAAAGACGGGGTTCCGGTCAAGATGGCGTCTGCCTAACCTCGCCTCACCTTACAGGGAAGTAAAAGCAAGATATTTAAGCTTTTAAAAGATTTCTTAAAGGGTTTGCTGGCCCCTGCATCCAGCCAGAGAGAGGGAGTGGATGAAAAAAATAGGGAATCCACTGATTCCCACGCTCTAGGACAGGGACCACCGCAGGTTAGGTCCTCGGAGCAGGGGTGACCCAAACTGGCGGCCAGATGCCCGCCATTACCGGCCAGAGTCCGGCGGACCCTGACGGTCTGACTGACTGGCAGAAGCCAGCCATTACCCACTAGTGCCCGGCGCGAACTGATCCAGAGGCGCGGCTACCCTGTGGGTCCGATCGACGGGTGGAAGCCCGCCATTACTGCTAGTGTCAGGCGCAACCCGATCCGGGGGCGTGGCGGATGCCCGCCAACACCATCCAGCGCCCGGCGCGACCCGATCCGGAGGCGCGGCGGACCCTGCCGGTCCGATCGACCAGCGGATGCCCACCATTACCGCCTAGCACCAGGCGCAACTCGATCCGGAGGCCCGGCGGACCCTGCCAATCTGACCGAGTGGCGGCCACCCGCCATTACTGCCCAGCGCCTGGCGTGACCAGATCCAGAGGCCCGGAGGACCTTGCCAGTCTGACCTACTGGCAGACACCTGCCATTACCGCCCAGCTTCCGGGGTGACCCGATCCGGAGGCACGGAGGACTCGGCCAGTCTGACTGACTAGTCAGACCCCTCCCTCACTGGCCACATCCCCATCACTGGTCAGGTGCCCCCCTAGCCTTCTTGAGCCCCATCAGCAGTCAGGTGCCACCATTCCCCCCTCCCAGGGCAGATCAGGGATCCAGGGAGGTAGGCCAGTGCTTCCACCCTACCCTGCCTCAGCCCAACTAGGGTGATTGTGGTCCCCCATCCCGCCCTCCTCCATAAAGAACACAGGCCAGCAGGCCAGTATCCCCCACCCCAGCCTACCAGAACTCCAGGGACCACTGCCCTGACAATCACCACTGCACCCCACCCCACCCCAGGGCAGCAGGCTAGCATTCCATACACAAGGTTCCTGAATCATTGTGATGGGCAAACTACAGCGAAAAAGGAATAGCATGAAAAACCAGACACAAGTAAATCCGCCTAGACTATCCAGTCCTACAATGGATGTTTCAAATCAAAGCATAGAAGAGACAATAGAATCAGAACCCCAAAATGAAGAGACAAGCTATGCAACCCTGGCCAAGCAAATAGCACAACTCACAGAAACTCAACAAAGAGCCAACAATTGTATGAATGTTATCCTTGCTAGATTGGACCTAATAGAAAAGAACCAGGAAGGGCTCCAAAGACAGTTAAATGAACTGAAGGAGAATTTAAAAAAAGAGGATCTCAATAACCAGCTGGCTAAGTTCAATGAAGACATAAAGAAATGCAGGGATGAACTCCAAGAAGCATTAAAAAAATTGGAAAATGACACAAAAAAGGAACTAGACAGAGGGATGGAAACTATACATAAAAAAAAATCATAGAAAATATGAACCAAATTGAACAGGCCCAAAACTCTATAGACGCTCTTAAGAACAGAGTAAGTCAAGTGGAAGACAGAAACTCAGAACTGGAAGACAAAACAGAAGAAACAGTTCGTGAGTCCAAAAATTTCAACAAGTTCAAAAACTTCTGTGAACAGAACATGAGGGAAATGTGGGACACCCTTAAGCACCCAAACATCAGGATCATGGGTATACCAGAGGGGGAAGAAACACAGACCAAAGGACTGGAAAGCCTATTCAACAAAATAATTGAAGAAAACTTTCCCGCTCTCTCAAAAGAAAACTCCATCAAGTTACAAGAAGCTAGCAGAACTCCAAACAGACTTGACCAAAGGAGAAATTCTCCAAGACAGATTATCTTTAAGACTCTAAACATCAAACACAAAGAGAAAATCCAAAAGCAACCAGGGAACCCCATTAGAATTACCTCAGACTTCTCAATGGAAACCCTAAAAGCCAGAAGGGCCTGGAATGGAACACTGCAAACTCTAAGAACCCATGGTTTCCAGCCCCAACTACTCTACCCAGCAAAAGTATCCTTCATAATAGATGGTGAAAGAAAAACTTTCCATGATAAAACTCATCTTTACAAGTATATGAACACAAAGCCAAACCTATAGAAAGTACTTCAGGGAATTCTCCACACAGAAAAAACAAATAACCAACTTCAAGAACCCTCAAGAAACAGTCCACATTAACCAAAAAAAAACCCACAAAGACCACAATCCACCACAATATGGCAGCCATTAAATCAAACCTCAAAATTATATCACTGAATATTAATGGCCTTAATTCACCCATCAAAAGACATAAGCTAACAGGGTGGATCAGAAAACTGGACCCCTCAATCTGCTGTCTTCAAGAAACCCATCTCACCACTAAAGACAGACACCTCCTCAGGGTGAAAGGGTGGAAAATGATATTCCAAGCAAACACAAACAAGAAAAAAGCAGGTATAGCTATACTTATATCTGATAAAATAGACTTCAAACCAAAAGTAACTAAGAAAGACAAAGAAGGCCACTTCTTACTTATCAAGGGAACAATCCAACAAGAGGATATAACAATCATCAATATTTATGCACCAAACACAGGTGCACCACAATTCATAAAGCAAAATCTACTTGGCAACAAAACAGAAATAAACACCAATACCATCATAGTCGGGGACTTTAATACTCCATTATCAACAATGGATAGATCATCCAAACAGAAAATTAATAGGGAAGTAAGAGAGCTCAACAACACTATAGAACAACTAGACCTAACAGACATATACAGAACATTCCACCCAAAATCTACAGATTACACATTCTTCTCAGCAGCCCATGGAACCTTCTCTAAAATAGATCATGTACTGGGCCACAAAGCCTGCCTCCATATTTTCAAGAAAATTGAGGTAATTTCCTGCATGATATGAGATCACAATGCAGTAGTGCTAGAAATCAACAACAAAAAATACACCAGGAATCCCTCTACCTCCTGGAAATTGAACAACACACTTTTAAACAATAAATGGGTTGTGGATGAAATAAAGAATGAAATTGCAAAATTTCTAGAATTCAATGACAATGAGAACACATCATACCAAAACTTATGGGACACAATGAAGGCAGTCCTTAGGGGAAAAATCATAGCACTAAATGCCCTCATAACAAAAACAGAGAGATCCCAAATCAATAACCTAACCATCCACCTAAAGGCATTGGAAAAGCTAGAAGAAGCCAACCCAAAAAGCTCCAGACAGAAAGAAATAATTAAGATCAGAGCAGAAATTAATGAATTGGAAACTAAGAGGACAATTAAGAAAATTAATGAAACAAAGAGCTGGTTCTTTGAAAAAATTAACAAGATTGATACACCCCTGGCCAATTTGATCAAGCGGAAAAAGAAACACTTCAAATCAACAAAATTAGAAATGAAAAAGGAGAGATCACAACAGACACAAGTGAAATAGGAAGAGTTATTAGGACTTACTTCAAAAACCTCTACTCCATAAAACAGGAGATCATGGAAGAAATGGATGAATTCCTAGACACATACCACCTACTAAAGCTAAGCCCAGAGCAGATTAATTTCCTAAACAGACCCATCACACCCTTCGAGATTGAAGAGGTAATAAAACACCTCCCCCAAAAGAAAAGTCCAGGACCAGACAGTGTCTCAGTGGAATTCTACCAAACCTTCATGGAAGAACTGAAACCAATTCTTCTCAAACTGTGCCACACAATTGGAGAACAGGGAGAGATCCCCAATTCCTTCTATGAAGCTAGTATCACCCTAATTCCAAAACCAGGCAGGGATGCCACAAGAAAGGAAAATTATAGGCCCATTTCTCTGATGAACATAGATGCAAAGATCCTGAACAAAATTCTTGCAAACCAAATTCAACAGTACATCAAAAGCATTATCCACCTTGATCAAGTAGGCTTCATCCCTGGAACGCAGGTATGGTTCAACATATGGAAATCTATCAATGTAATACACCACATAAACAAGCTAAAGCACAAAAACCACATGATCATTTCGATAGATGCAGAGAAGGCCTTTGACAAAATACAACATCACTTTATGATCAAAACACTGGAGAGAATAGGCATAGACGGCCCATATCTCAACATAATAAAGGCTATATATAAAGCACCTAAAGCCCAAGTAATTCTAAATGGGGAGAGACTGAAGGAATTCCCATTGAGGTCAGGAACAAGACAGGGGTGTCCACTCTCACCTCTGCTCTTCAACATAGTGCTAGAAGTATTAGCTCAAGCAATAAGACAGGAGAAAGAAATCAAAGGGATACAAATTGGAAAGGAAGAAGTTAAGTTAGCCCTATTTGCAGATGACATGATTCTATACATAAGTGACCTGAGAACTTCCATCTCAACTCTTAAAGGTGATTAGAGCCTTCAGCAAAGTAGCAGGATATAAAATCAATGCACAGAAATCAGTAGCCTTTCTGTATGCAAAGGAAAAGAGACAGAAAAAGAAATAACTAACATCGTCCCATTTTCAATTGCAACAAAGAAAATAAAATACCCTGGAATAACATTGACTAAGGAAGTGAAAGACCTATACAATGAAAACATAAAAACTCTCAAAAAATAAACTGAGGAGGTCCTACAAAAATGGAAAGACCTCCCATGCTCCTGGATTGGTAGAATTAACATTGTGAAAATGGCAATTTTACCAAAAGCACTCTATAGATTCAATGCAATGCCGATAAAAATCCCAACTTCTTTCTTCAATGAGATAGAAAAAACTATCTCAAAATGTATATGGAAAGGCAGAAGGCCTCGGATATCCAAGCTCATCCTCAGGAAAAGAAATACCTCTGGAGGCATCACCATACCTTATCTAAAGCTATACTACAAAGCCATTGTAATAAAAACAACATGGTACTGGCATAAAAACAGGAATATAGACCAATGGAACAGAATTGAAGACCCAGATTTTGGGTCAAATAACTATAGCTACTTGATATTTGACAAAGTCTAGCGCAGAATGGAGAAAAGACAGCATCTTCAACAAATGGTGCTGGACAAACTGGACAACCATATATGTAGGAAAATGAAACTCGACCCACACATCTCTCCATGCACAAAAATTAAGTCCAAATGGATCAAAGACCTTAATATAAAACTAGAAACTCTGCATCTACTGGAAGAAAAAACAGGAGGAACTTTCTGCGACATAAAAGTGGGAAAAGATTTCCTGAACAAAACCCCAGTAGCTCAGGAAATTAAACAATCACTCAACCATTGGGATCTCCTGGAGCTGAAAAGCTTTTTTCACTGACAAACATACTATAACCAAAGCCAGCAGATAACACAGAGAACATCCAACTCCAACTAAGCCAGATATCCAGAGACACAGAGGCCCCCAAAACCTCATTACTGAAGCCAAACAAAAATGATCCCAATGTGGCTCAGGGAAACTCGGGAAGAGGGGGCAGAAAGATTGTTAGAGTCACAAGTTGGGGCATTAAGCACAGAGACTGGGGCCTACCCCCAGAACTCTTGACAGCCCCCACAATGCACGATCCACATTCCCCATTGATGAGGGTGCCTTTGGAAGAGGGAGGACAGGGAGGAAGAAAATGGAACCAATACTATGAATGTAAAATCAGAATACTAGAAATAAAAAAAATTAATTAAAAAAAAAGAAAATTAAGAACTCAGCATATCCCAAGAAGAGTAAATTAGAACTAGCTCAAAAAAAAAAAAAAATGAACAGATGAGGAAAAAATGTCCTAGCATAAAGATAAAAGATGGCAAAAAGGTAACTAGCATAGAAGATATAATGATATGTTCTATGTACTCAGAATCCTACAAGAGACAAAAACAAAGAAACAGATGAAATATTTTAGAGATAATCATCAAGAACTTCCTGAAACTGATGAGAAAAAATTAAGGTACAAATTGAAGAAGTCCTAAAAATTCCAAGCAGATTAGAAATAAAAAATTATATCAAAGTACATTATTAAAAAAAAACTGGGGCTGGAGAGATGGCTTAGTGGTTAAGGCCTGTAAAGCCTAAGGATACAGGTTCGATTTCCGGGTCCAACATAAGCCAGATGCACATGGTGGCACATGCATCTGGAGTTTGTTTGCAGTGGCTGGAAGCCCTGGTGTGCCCATTCTCTCTCTCTCCCTCTCTGTCTCTAATAAATAAATAAAAAGAAAACTTAAAAAAATAAACTTCTGGAAACTAAAGAAAAGCAGTTAGAAACAATGAAACAAAACAAAACCCTATAATCATAAGGGGAAACACAGAGATTAACAACTGATTTCTCAAAAGAAATACTGAAGCCAGAAGATTTATCTTTGAATCACTGAAAGAGAGGCCAACCTAGAATTTTATTTTTAGCAAAATATTCTTCAAGATCATATAAAAATATTTTTGAGGGCTGGAGAGATGGCTTAGCTGTTAAGGTGCTTGCCTGCAAAGCCAGAGGAACCAGGTTCCATTCTCTAGGACCTATATAAGTCAGATGCACAAGGTGGTGAATGTGTCTGGAGTTTGTTTGCATACCCATTCTCTCTATCTGCCTCTTTCTTTCTCTCTCTCTCTCTCTCTCTCACACTCAAATAAAACTAAAACTAAAAGAAATCTCAAAAAAATATTTGAGTCAACAAAAACAGACAGTTTGTCACCATCAGATTATAACAGGTTAAAGTCAGGCAGAAAAAAATGGTTCCAGATGGAAGGCCAGTATTACAAGATGAAAAAAGATTAATGAACAGATAACCATAATGTCTTATTTGCTTTCAATATAATTACATATATGACTAAAATACATGGCCTGATCCGGGCGTGGTGGCGCACGCCTTTAATCCCAGCACTTGGGAGGCAGAGGTAGGAGGATCGCCGTGAGTTCGAGGCCACCCTGAGACTACATAGTTAATTCCAGGTCAGCCTGGGCCAGAGTGAGACCCTACCTCGAAAAAAAAAAAAAAAAAAAAAAAAAAAAAAAAAAAAAATACATGGCCAATATAATATGTAAGTTGGGAAGAGGATTAAAATGTTTTATTGGCCTTGCATTGTCTAGGAAGAAGGTAAAAGTATCCAAATAATATTCAATTTTTATCTTCAAAAATATAGCATGATAAATAACAACCAAGAAAATATTAAAACATAAATCTTGAAAAATAATTCTAACACTGGGATAGTTGGAAGACTGACTTCTTAAATTCAACAAAACATTTTTTTTCCTTTTTATTAATTCATGTGTACGTGTATGTGCATGCTCACACATTTGTGGATTTGTGTGCACAAGCATATGGAAGCCAGAGGACAACTTCAGATATGTTCCTCAGGAACACCATCCACCTATTATTAAGACAAAGTCTCTCATTGGCCTAGAAATCATCAGTTAGGCTAGACTGGCTGGCCATTCAGTTCCAGTGATTAGCCTGCCTCTGCCTCCCTAGTACTGGTTTTATAAAAAGCATGTACCATCACAACTGGCATTTTTACATGGATATTGGGGAGTGAATTCAGATCTTTAGGTCTGGGAGGAAAGCACTTTACCAACTGAGGTATTTCCCCACCCCCGTTTTGGGGAGGAAGTATGAAATATGGACTCACTCTGTAGCCCCTCCTGACCTGCAAGTTACTATGCAGTTTAGGCTGCCCTTGAACTCATGATAATCCTTTTGCCTCATCCTCCTAAATGCTAGGATTACAAGTTTGAGCTACCATTACTGCCAACTAAATATTCTAACTCAAAATACTGACAGGATATGTTTGACATGAATCTCCTCAGAAGGACAAGAACACAGCTTTGCCTGTAGGCAGTTATAGGGCATTTGCAGGAGTTCATAAAAGAGTTAGATGACATGTCAGGTACAAGGAGAGGAAATCTCCACTGAGTTGCTAATGGAGGTACCCCTGCCTCAAAAGCCACAAGTTCCACAGGAGCCATAATCTCTTAAAACAACTCAGCAGGTACAGCTCCCAGGATCCCTGTAAATGATATGCCTAATGTAAGAGTCACTGAACTCAGGCAAGATCCCAAGTCTGTCATCACATCAGACATTTATTCTTTTCCTAGCATGGATACCACTTACCCACAAGGGTGATTTTCACTATATGCAATGATGCCTTCTGATACAGTTGATACACATCTTACTGGGTTACCAGGGGAATAGAAGTGCACATTTAACAGAGGTTAATTTGTCAAGCAGTAGGAATCATGTTTTGTTTGCCTTTTGCCTACTATAATAAATCAAAGAGATTAGTAGAAAGTAAAAAGACACACAGAAGGGTTAACTAGAAATCATTAAGCACAGGCTAGGGATGTAGTTCTGTGGGTAGCACGCTTGCTTAGCATGCATAAAGACCTAGGTTTGATCCCCAGCACCACATAAACCAGGTATGGTGGTGCATGCCTGTAATCTCAACATTTGGGACATAGAGGCAGGAGGACCAGGAGTTTGAGCCTAGCCTGAGACACAAGAGACCTGTCTCAAAAAAAAAAAAATGTACTAAGGAGATGATTGATTTTAAATGTAAATGATTTTAAATGCAACATGTCTTAACTACAAAAAAACAGACTGAACTTAAGTCACTAAATAGTTTGTTCAGAAGATAAAATTTGTCAGGATGAATTTGAAGCATCCAAAATGAACCATATTTATAAGAAACATATTTGAAAAATAAAGATACAAAGAGACTAAAGTAAAAAAAATGAAAAAGATAGAACATGTGAACAATTGTCAAAAGAAAACCTGGAATAGCTATATCAAACATACAAAGCAGGCTTTACAGCAAAAAGCAATAGGTAGGGATGTTTCAGAGACAAGTGAATCACCAGGAAGACTCCCCAATCATCAGGAAGATGGAAACAATCTAGCAAATTCCCAAGATATTTAAAGCAAAGACTGAAGGCAATAGAAGGAGAAGTAGACAAATTCTGAGTCACAGTTAGGCTAAACAACAAACAATGAAATTAGTAAGGATATTACAATATTGAACAATATGATTAGCAAACTTGACCCAATGGGACTAGCACAGAAGACTGAAATTATCTTTAAATATTATTTATTTATTCACAAAGGGGAGCTAGAGAGAGAAAATGAATGAATGAATATGGACATGCCAGGGCTTCTTGTCACTCCATGTGCCACTTTGTGCATCTGGCATTACATGGGTACTGGGGAATTAAACCCAGGCTGTCAGGTTTTGAAAGCAAGCTCCTTTAACCATTGAACAATCTCTACAGTCCCTGAAAATTATCCTTAAATACAAAGAAAACATATACATACAACAGATTTAACATATTTCTAAGGACTGGAATCATACAAAGGCTGACCTCTAGTGAAATGAGATAAAGCTAGATATCAAGAACAAAAGAAAGAAAAAGATAATTAGGAAACCCTTTATGTTTGAAAATTAGGAAACAGGCTTCTACACACCCAAATGACTCTTAGATAAAATAATTACAAGAGGAATCTGGGAAGATTGCTAAGTGATTAATGCTACTTGCTTATAAATTGAACCTGAGGTTCGATTCCTCAGGACCCATGTAAATCCAGACACAAACGTGGTGCATGTGTTTGGAGTTCATTTGCAGTAGCAAGAGATCCTGATGTGTCCATATACACACATGTGAAAATTTAAAAAAATAAAAATTAAAAAATAACATACAATCATGTGGGCAAAGAAACCTTAACATAAAGCATCATTTGAAGTAGTGTCTGCAACTTTATTGGACAGAAGAAGCCAGCAGGACAGAATGATACCAGCACTGGGTGGTACACAAAGGAAACAGAGACTGCATGAGACATGATCAAGACATGTGGAGAAGCCCTTCTGAAAATCCTACTTAGCAAAATATGTCTTTGGGTAAAGAATCTAGTGGAAATATTGTCTCTAAATTTAATCAGCATTCTGTCTCAATTTATAAATGCTGCCTCCTCTCTCATTTATAAATATCAAGACTGACTCAGTCTAAGAAATCCTAAATTTGACAAATTCAGTGTTTATATAAAGGCTAAATTGCCAAAGATAATAGTGATCTTACTGTCTTAAACTTTTAAATCTTCTCTCCCTAGATTTTATGTAAAAAAATGGTACATATATTAACTAGAAGATAATTATTTAACAATGCACCCATTTAATCTGCTTTGTATACTGTTAACTACTTAAGGGACATTCAAGTTCATTTAACAATTTACTATCGTTTATAATACTTTGTAGTGCTATCGAAGGTATATGAGATAGAACCTACTCTCCACATTTAAAAGATAATCTAGAGGAAAAGATGTTGCGCTTAACATGGTGAAGGGACTCAAAGTGAGGGGACAGAAATTTCCACTTGTGATAAATAAACTAAGCAGTACATATCAACCTTCCTTATAAAATTGCAAAAGAAAATGTGTTAAATAAAATATAGGGGAAAGGTCCTCTTACATGAGAGAATAAAATAGTGAGAAAATTCCAGCTAAAACCAGAAGACTAAGATCTTAAGGAGGGAGCCCAGTCTCCAAGGCTGCATCTCCTTATTGATGATACAATCTTTAGAATTTCCTCTAAAAAGATAATGTTGGTAAGCTCATGGTTTTTCTTTTTCAGAATCTTTTTTATGCCTTTATTCTTGAAAAATATATTCTCTGCACATATAATTAATAGTAATTTTCATTATGCCAGTTATTCTTTTTAAAAACACTTTTATTAAGAATTTTAACACGTTGTGGTGGTTTGATTCAGGTGTCCCCCATAAACTTGGGTGTTCTGAATGCTAGGTTCCCAGCTGATGGCAATTTGAGAATTAACACCTCCTGGAGGCAGAGTATTGTTGGGGGCGGGCTTATGGGTATTATAGCCAGCTTTCCCTTGCCAGTATTGGGCACACTCTCCTGTTGCTGTTGTCCACCTTATGTTGTCCAGAGAGTGGTGTCCACCCTCTGCTCATGCCATCGTTTTTCCTGCCATCATGGAGCTTCCCCCTCGAGCCTGTAAGCCAAAATAAACCTCTTTTTTTTCCCACAAGCTGCTCTTAGTCAGGTGATTTCTGCCAGCAATGTGAACCTGACTGCAACAGTAAAGTGGTACTAAGGAGTGGGATTGCTGCTAGACACCTGACTGTGGCTTTGGCCTTTTGGAGCTAATTTTCAAGAGGAAGAACTATGGACTGAGAGGTTTGGCTTAGGAGGGTGAGAAAGAGCTTTACTTGGACTGGGCTAGCAGTTTGTGTGACAAGTTTGCTGTTATGCTCGTGTCCTGAGAAGTTGTGCAGGGTTGCTTTGCATAGAAATGAACTGGTGTGAACAGAAGGATATGGCACAGGAAAAATAAAAATCTTTGGGTGAACTCTGCCTGTTCAGCTGCAATTGAGAGATTACAACCTTTGAGATTGGGCCAGCTGACCTGCGCTGGGGTAACAGGAAGAATGCAGACTCTTTTGAAGGGGCCTGAATGCTGAAGGAGTGTCCTGTTTTTCAAAGTCTGATTTATTCCCCCCTGGATTAGCAAATTGGCACCCTACCTGATATTATGGAGTATAACAAATGCAGGAAAGAGAGGGTCATTGAGTTTGTAATGTGGTCTTGTGTTTTGGAAATAGCCATGGGCAGTGTGAAGCAGGTTTGCTGGATGCCTGCATGGAGATCCCATGGGGCCATGAGGATGGACCGTGGGTTGCAGTGGAGACCTAGTGGAGATGCCGGGACCACGAGATGGCTGCTGAGGAAAGCTGCCAGCCCTGGCTGAAGTTTTCCAGGACTGTGAGTAGCCTAGCTGGAGGGGCGGAATTGGAACTCCAGAGACTTGTTGCTGGTTAGAATTATCAGACTTGGAGATTTGTCACTGACTAGAGTTGTTGCACTTGGGAGTTACAGAGTTTGATGTTTGCCCTAGTTGTTTTAAATCTTGTGTTGGCTGAATATTTCTTTGCTTTGCCCAATGCCATCTTTTGCAGTGTGAATGTTTATTCTGTGCCATTATGGTTTTTTGGGGGATTATTTTTGGTATTATAGCTCAGTTAAAAGACCTTGGAGTATGGGGATTGTTTGAACATCATTAGGATTGATAAAAACTATGGGGACTTTTAAAGTTGGATGAATGTGTTGCATTCTACATCATGTACGGTTATTTATGGGGGCCAGGGGCGGAATGTGGTGGTTTGATTCAGGTGTCCCCCATAAACTTAAGTGTTCTGAATGCTAGTCTTCCCCGGGTGATGGCAATTTGGGAATTAACACCTCTTGGAGGCAGAGTATTGTTGGGGGTGGGCTTATGGGTATTATAGCCAGCTTCCCCTTGCCAGTGTTTGGCACACTCTCTTGTTGCTGTTGTCCACCTTATGTTGACCAGAGAGTGATGTCCACCCTCTGCTCATGCCATAGTTTTTCCTGCCATCATGGAGCTTCCCCCTCGAGCCTGTAAGCCAAAATAAACCTCTTTTTTCCCACAAGCTGCTCTTAGTCGGGTGATTTCTGCCAGCAATGCGAACCTGACTGCAACACACATGTAATACCGTAATTTGATCATTTTCTGGTCCTATTACCCTCTTTTGTCTCTCCTCCCACTCCCTGCTCCGTTGAAGTTAATTTATCCTCTGGCCGCTTAAAAGATATTTGTGCTTGAAACAGGTGTGATGGCACACACCTGTAATCCCAGCACTCAGGAGGCAAAGGTAAATGATCCTCAGCTGTGTAGTTAGAGGAGCGCCTGGCTTACATGGTGAGACCCTGTTATGAAAAATCAAACAAACAGATCCTTTGGTTTTGAAGTTCTGAGATTTCACTAGGTGTCAACATTAGATCTCCTTTAACTTTCACAATGGAGTTCATTCAGCTTTCTAACTCAACTGTTACATGGTTTCTTACAACATTCTCAACATTCTCAGAATTCCCTGACATATTTCTCTCAATATTGTTCTGCCATTCTCATTTAATTAAATTCATGTTAGAGGTTCCACGTATATTTCTAATTTTATTTTTTATGCATGTGTGTGTGTATATATGTGCAAATGCAGGTGCACGTGTGTGCACTGAAGTGTGGCAATCAGAGGACAATCTCTTCTGTCACTGCTCAGGAATGTCACTTATCTTTCTTTTTTGAGATGGGGTCTATCATTGGCCCGGAGATTGCCACATAGGCTAGACTGGCTGGCCAGAGAGCCCTAGGGATTTTCCAGTCTTTGCTTCCTCAGTGCTTAGATTACCAACAATGCACCACCATACTTAAAAAAAAAATTATTTATTTATTTATTTATTTGAGAGAGAAAGAGAATGGGCATGTCAGGGCTTCTAGCCACTATAAACAAACTCCAGATGCATGCACCACTATGTGCATCTGGCTTACATGGGACCTGGAGAATCAAACTTGGATCCTTAGGCTTCCCAGGAAAGCACCTTACCCACTAAGCCATCTCTCCAGCCCCATACCTTACAAAAATATTTATTTATTAAAGACAGAGAGAAAGGGAGAGACAGAGTGAGAATGGGCATGGCAGGGCCTCTAGCCATTACAAATGAACTCCAGATGCATGTGCCATCTTGTACATCTGGCTCACGTGGGACCTGGAGAATTGAACCTGGGTCCTTAGGCTTCACACGCATGCACCTTAGCCTCTAAGCCATCTCTCCAGACCCCCATACTTTTTTTAAAGTGGGTTCTAGCCAATGGGTACAATAGTGGCATGTCTATTATATGGGAAACCAACTTCTCTAATTGGACTGGAGGCCCACTCCATTAGAGGGAATACATGCCTGGTATTGAAAACCTAGTCAAAAGCCTATGGCTGGGGAGGTCATGAGCCACAGAGGTGTAATACCTGGTAGTGTCTGGCTAAATGCATATATTATGCTCACCAAACTGTCTGGTAAGCACTTCTCAAGGTTCATACCCATATATTAATGCCACTCTCACTTTTGGTTAGAAAACCTTCTCTTTTCAGATGGTGGTGACCACTGGTATAATTCAAAAGGCACAGTAGTGATGAGAAGTGACAGAGGAGTGCTCAGCACTGAAACCTCTCTATCACATCTTCCAAGGCCCAGGGTCCATTGCGGAAGAGGTAGCGGAAAGAATGTAAGAGCCAAAGGAAGGGTAGTACTCCTTACAACGTGCTCTTCCAGACACATAATAGCCTGGATATCACTGATCTCACAGTGCCTGGCACCACCTACACAAGATCATCTTAATAGGAGGAAAAGATGATGACATCAAAATAAAAGAGACTGATTGAGGGGTAGAAATGAGGGAGAGTGGAGTTGTAAAGGGAAAAATGAGGGGGAGAGGTAATTATCATGGTTTACTGTCTGTAATTATGGAAGTTGTCAATAATAAAAAATAATAATAAATAAAAAGTGGTTCTAAGGTGTGAACTCAAGTCCTTATGCTTGTGAAATAAGTACTTTACTAACTGAGCTATCTCTCCATCCCCCTTCCAGATGTCTTGATCTTTCTTTAACCTAGTTCTTGTTTTCCATAAGTATAATAATTTTAGATAATTTTTATTTTCAATTTACTAGTTTTTCTTCAGTTTTGTCTAAAAATGATAACAAATCTATCTACTAAGTTGTAAATCTTAACTATTTAGCTCTTATTTCTGTCAATTGCTTAGCTGCTTGCTCTTTATTTTATTTTAGGCTTTTTGTTTAGTGTATGAGTGTATGTGGTATGTATACATGTACATGCCTGTTTGTATGTGTGTGTAGGCACAAGTTGCATGTGCACGTGTGCATGTACACACATGTGGAGGATGTTGAAGTTGGATGTCTTCCTTGGTTGCTCTGTACCATGTTCTTTGAAACACAGTCTCATACTAAATAAACCTAGAATTTACCAATTTGGCTAGTCTAACTAGTCTGTGAGCCCCAGGGACCCTCCCTAGTACTGGGATTACAGGTGCACACCATCACACCCAGCATTTATGTGGGTTCTGAGGATCTGAACTCAGGTCCTCATGCTTGTGTGGCAAGTACTTTATCCCTGAGCCATTTTAACAGCTCCTAAACTTTTCTTCTTGAGACATGTTAACCATCTTTGCCGTCTGTTTCTGACTGTTTCAGTACCAGAAGCTTTCATCTGAGCCTGCTGTTTAGTCTCATTCTAGCATATGGTATCTGCAAGAGATTCTTTACAATGAGATTCCTATCTGCCTTGGAAATTTTCTGTGGAAATTCTTTAAGGTTTAGCATGAAGGTAGTATCCTTAAGAAAATAAACTGTTTGCTTCTTTCAAATATCTGGGGACAATATAATGCCTATGTCACTATGAACTAAATTGTTTCCTTGAAGTGTTTTTTTTTGTTTTTGTTTTTGTTTTTGTTTTTTTTTAGCCCACATAGGTAGTGTGGAATATAGGCTGCAGACCTAATTTAAACTGGCTTATAATTACTTATTCTCATGAGAGGCTTACCACTTGCCAACCATTGATATCCCCTGGCTCAGTGTCAAGGGCCAAGATATACAATTTTCCTTATAGACAATGAGGGATTATTTAAAGTTCATTCTGGATAGAGCCCCTTGAAGACTGCATGTGTGTTTTGTTTTACTTGGACAGGCCAAGATTTCATTTCAAGGACCAAAACTAGAATACAAAATAACTATCCTCAAAGTTAGCTATTTCAACAAATGCATTGGGGTGAAAGGCAGCTTTAGGGCTATGATTCTTTTCCCACTCAGTTAACTGCTGTATACACTTTAGCCCCCTGGCTTGCATATTCCTTACTTTTATTAGTTCATGACTGCATTCAGGAAGTTGATTCTTTGAAAAATTTCCATTATCTTTGGTAGGTGCTTCATTTACCATGCTCTCAGAAAAAGCATTATTTATATATACTTTCAAGGTCTGTTTATGTTTGTCCCTCAAACTGGTCTCTCATTTCATTTTCTCATATTAACCTTATATTAAGGTAATATAACTTTCATAAAATGAGTTTGTTAGTAACTTGTTTTCCCATCTCAAAAATAGTGGTTGGGCATGGTAGTGCACGCCTTTAATCCCAGCACTTGGGAGGCAGAGGTAGGGGGATTGCCGTGAGTTTGATGCCACCCTGAGACTACATAGTTAATTCCAGATCAGCCTGGGCCAGAGTGAGACCCTACCTTGAATCCCCCCCCCAAATAGTCTTTACATTATAGGTTCCTGGAAGGTTTTATAAAAAGTTTTGCAGATACAATCTCAATATAGTATTTTTTTTTTTTTTTTGAGAGAGAGAGAGAGAGATGGCACACCAGAGCCTCCAGCCACTGCAATCAAGCTCCAGACATGTGTACCATCTGGTATACATGCATGACCTTGTGTATGCATCACCTTGTGTGGCTTATGTGGGGTATGGGGAGGCAAACATGGGTCCTTAGGCTTTGCAGGCAAGTGCCTTAACCACTGAGCCATCTCTCCAGCTCTCAGTCTAATGTTCTTGGCACAGTTGGAAGGGGGTAGACTTCTGATCAGTGATTTAGAATCTTTATGATTACACATTTATTCTCATTTTATGTTTCTTCTAGAATCAATTTAAAAAATTTTTTTATTTGTAAGGAGAGAGAGAGAAAGAGAGAGAGAGAGAGATGGGGAGCAGGCCAAGCCTGTGGTCACTGCAAATGAACTCCAATGCATGTGCCACTCTGCATCTGGGTTTATGTTGGTACTGGGGAATTGAACCCAGGTGTTTAGCTTTGCAAGCAAACACTTAAACCACTGATCCATTTCTCCAGCCTGGCTGAATTAATTTTGACATTTTTTTAAAGAAAACAACCTCAATTTTAAAACTTATGGCCATCCGGTTATTCATACTCTGCTATCTCTAATAACTGCAATTAAAATACGCTTTTCATTCTTTTTTAAAATTTATTTTTATTTGAGAGAGAGGGGGAAAGAGAGAAAGAGAGACGGGGGAGAGAGGAAGGAGATAATGGGCTTGCCAGGGTGTCCAGCCACTGCAAATGAACTCCAGATGCATGTGCCCTCTTGTGCTTCTGGCTTATGTGGGACCTGAAGCATCAAACCTGGGTCTTTAGGCTTTGCAGGCAAGCTCCTTAACTGCTAAGCCATCTTTCTAGCCCCCCTTTTTAGAGAGGGTCTCACTCTAGCCCAGGTTGACCTGGAACTTAGGCTACAGAGTCCTCATGCTTGCAGAACAAGTACTTTATCTACTGAGCCATCTTTCCAGCTCCACTTTTCTGGCTTTTTTAGGTGAATTTATCTCCTTTTAATCTTCATTGTTTTATAATGGCATAACAAATGGATAGCTTTAGTAGCATCCTATAAATTTTGACAAATTCTTTGCCAAGCAGTTCTAAATACTTTATCATTTCTATTGGGATATCCTCTTAAATCTGTGAGTTATGTAGTACTTTGTAAAAGTTTACAAGCACATTAAAATGTTTTTATTTCACTTGCTTTGAGGATGGGGAATGTATCTATATATATTTTTTCAAAATAGTTGAATCTTCTTTTCTGATCTAGCATGTGGTCAATTCTTATACAGTGTCCCATTTATACATGAAAGGAATATATATTTCCTATTCCTTGGGCACAAGAATCTTTTGATCTATTATACAAAAGGTTTAAATTTAGTTTTCAAAGCTTTTTGTTTTGTTTTCTTTGAGACACCATCTCACTATGTAGCCTATGCTGGCCTAGAACTTGCTGTGCAGCCCAAACTGGCTACCTTCCTGCCTCTTCCTCCCTCACTATGTAACTTATACTGGCCTGGAACTTGCTGTGCAGCCTATGCTGGCCATCTTCCTGCCTCTTTCTCCTGAGATTACTGGTATGCTCCACATGGCTTGATTATATTTATTCTTTCACTATTTCATTAATTAAATATCCTCCAGAAGATTCCATGTCAAGCTCTTTCTTGTGCCACAAGTTTCCTTCTCTGCTTACTTTCCTCCTTTGTGGTATGAAGCCAGCTGAAGATGACATGCAAAGAAGTAGAGACAGAGATTAAGGACTCCTAATGGCATCTATCTTTCAGGACCAGGGTCCTTACTCTTATCTTTCTGGAAATTTAATTACAAAAGCCAACAAAGTGGGCTTATTTGTTATCACTTGAGGCCAAAGAATCCTAACAGAAAGAAACAGAAAGCTACTGAACAGATGTGCTTTTGTGGCATTTGTCTAATTAAAATTAAAGTGAAGTAACCAGAGACAGTATAGATGCAAATTAATTTTTTTAGAGAGGAAACTGATTTTTTTAAAAGATAATAAAGAAGAAAATACACAGGAAGAACACCAGAAGAGATAAAAATGAAGAAGCTAAAAATAACGAGTCCTAGAATGCTGCCTAATTTATCAAACTTGTCAACACTAGCAGTTAAGAGTAGAAATCTTTAAGGGAAAACAACAACAAAATGTAAAAAAGAAAACCCAGACTTAAGTTACCAAAGAGCATTAGAATCAAAGGAATAACAAAAAGCAGAAATAGCTGTCAATAATCTATTTTTCTAAAAAATATTGTATTTATTTGTGAAAAGGAGAGAAGGAGAGGGAGGAAAGAGAAAGACAGAGAGAGAGATAATGAGTGCACCAGGCCTTCTTGCTTTGCAAGCATATTCCCAATGAATGCACCACTTTGTTCATCTAGTTTTATGTGGGTACTCGGGATTTGAAGGCCAACAGGCTTTTACAAGTAAGCACCTTTAACTGCTGAACCATCTCCCCAGCCCCAACAATACAGTCAATCATATAAAATGTCTAAGGACAATACTTTCATACAAAATTCCTGTTAAAATTCTTTCTGAACATTTAATATTCAAACACAACATATGGATGAATTGTGTATTATTACTATATCTTCCCTCCCTCCCTCCCTACAGGCATTCATTTATTGATGGCCTAGGCTGGCCTGTAAGTTAGTATGTAGTTGAAGACAACGTTGGTTTTCTGAGTCTTCATCTCTCCAGCTCTAGGGTTACAGGCAAGTACCACCATATCTCCAGACCCTATCACACATATATTTTAAACCATAATGAGATTTTTCTCCCTGCACCTTAATGATAGACTAAAAACATCAAATTTAGCCAGTGTGGTGGCACACACCTTTAATTCCAGGACTTGGGAGGCAGAGGTAGGAGGATCACCATGAGTTCAAGGCCACATAGTGAATTCCAGGTCAGCCTGAACTAGAGTGAAACCCCACCTTGAAAAACCAAAAAAAATAAATAAATAAATAAATAAAAACATCAAATTTAAGAAAGGCATTCATATGGGACACAAACAATTATTTCACTCAGGCAAGTTTCTTAAAACAAAAATAATAAAAATTCTATTATAACATTTACCATATATATATATATATATATATATATATATATATTTATTTATTTTAAATTTGATTAAAGATTATTACCTAAAAATCAAATTATAAATGTATTCTTTTTAACATGTCAAAATAAAATCTAAGAATTACAAAGGATATTTAGAATAGAAAATAATTACCTTTGATGCAAGGTTGTCCACTAATGCAATCATAGAATTCTTAAACAGGGTGGCAGCAGTCAGAGGTCGCTTGGTCACTTCTGTAATGCTCAGCTTGCCTTCAGGCCACATATTCTTCAGCACAGGATTTGAACTGAAAAGCACAGAAAGAACAATGCAAATGCTGTGTTTAGGAAAGGTGAGTGAAAATGGTCCTGCTGAACTGTGTTCTGAGAGTCACATCTGCACTACAGACTGAGTACACAAGGCCTCAGTGGAAAAGTGTCATTCCATCCAGAAAATTATGCTAATATAATGACCAATACTATACCACAAAACTTTCCAAACTATAGTACGTTAAAAATTATTTTAAGTGACATCCACAGTGTTATTATTTAGAACTTTCTAATGGTTAACATGGGTATAATAATATATACAGAAACCAAGCAGGTTTTGCAATGGTTAAAAAATGAGGACTAATCACTTAGCAGGAATAGAACCCTCAATGTCAGGGCAGAAACCAGCAAAGTAAAAACATCATCTGATAGGTAGTACTACAAAAAAACCAGTTCTTTCTAAATATTCCAAGACAAAAATAACCATTTGGGGCTAGAGAGATGGCTTAGTGGTTAAAGTACTTGCCTGTGAAGCCAAAGAACCCAGGTTCAGTTCCCCTGAACCCACGTAAGCCAGATACAAGGTGATGCATGTGCCTGGAGTGTGTTTGCAGTGACTAGAGGCCCTGGCATTCCTATTCATATTCTCTCTAAGAAATAAGCCATAAATAGACAAACAGTTGAATTTATTAACAAATTTACAGGTAACACTGGCAGTTATAGTACTAAATTTATATGGCAGTAGGACTATGGTGATACAATTCTATAAATGTACTTCAGGCCAGCTTTCTGTTGAAAATCATATACTCATTTATTTGATTCTATGGTGATTTTAAAAAATACGATTATTGTGATTTCAATTATGATTTTCTTCCTGTTTCATTTGAAATACTTTCATTTTAAAATAACTGGAACTGGAAATGTTGCTTTGCTGATGTAAACTTTTCTCATTTTTTTTTTTTTTTTTTTTTTTTTGAGAGAGAGAGAGAGGGAGACAGAGAGATGGGCGCACCAGCAGTGTCTCAGCTGCTGCGAATGAAATCCAGATGTGTGTGACCTCTTATGGTCAAGTGCAGCATTGCGCCCTTGCATCACTTTGCATCTGGCTAAACGTGGGACCTGGAGATTGTAACCACTGGGGATTGGAACCAGTGTTCTTAGGCTTAGGAGGCAGGTGCCTTAACCGCTAAGCCATCTCTCCAGCCCTCATTTGATTTTTTTTTCCTTACAAATTTGGAGGTTGAAAAAAATAAAATAATTAACATAGCCATTTATTGCTAATTGAGCTTACTACTGCCCTAATTTTGCCCAATTTTCCTTCCCTTGTATAAAACTGAAAAAAAACCTAGTTGGAACCCCAAAGTACCTACTGAATTTTTGTTTCATACTTGCTCAAAAGAACAGCTTTAAAATGAAGGAATGGGGCTCAGTGTTATAAGTGTGCTTCCTGTCCAAGCATGAGGGCTTCAGGCTGTCCCAGTTCAAAACTCCAGATTCCATGTAAACAGCTGGGCATGGCTGCATGTGCTTGAAACCCCAATGCTGTAGGTAGCACAGCCCTAAGAATCATTGGAGCCCTATGAGCTTTGGAATCAGTAAAAGGGGACTCTGGCTCAAAACAAGACCAAGGAAGAAGAGCAATAGAGAATGGGGTAGGCAAAAGCAAATGCGGCACCACAAGGGCACAGGTATGAGGATCACCACATTTACCACACCACACATACCATACTATACACATACATACCATGTGCACAAGGAGAAAATAAATATAGAAATGGATGACAAGAACAAAGAAGTGGCAATATGAGGACTGACTGGGTCTATGAACAGAACACTCCTAACATTGACCATCGCCACACAGGACCAACTACCATCAGAAGTGACTATAAAGTAACACAATGATCTTTGGCTGATGGGCCAGTTTGATTACCTTATAGTCTTATTTCAAAATTTTCCAGTCATGTCTTTATAAAAATTAACACAGAAAAGTTGTATTGATTTTCCTTAACTTTTCCATGCTTACCTCTAGCAGACAGGTAATTAAAGTGATGGGCTTTTACTTATGGTGCACTTAGTTCCTATGTATCTTTCAGACACTTACGGAAAAGAATTTACAGAAGGCTGAAAACTGCCCTTCATGTATTTTGAAAATTCCGATGTTTGCTAAAAGATTGAGGGCCTCTGATACACCTTATTTTATCACATTTGGAGACTATTCTCATACTATGTTATAAATAAATGGAGGGTATAGGAGAGGAGATTGGAAATAAGATCACATGATCTCACTGTAAGACAGAACTGATACAAAAAGAACTCAACAGTTATTTTGTTTGAGAGACCTTTCATGCCAGAAAGTCATGAATGGAGTATTTTTTTAAAAAGGTTTTGGGGCTGGAGAGATGGCTTAGCAGTTAAGGTGTTTGCCTGCAAAGCCAAAGGATCCTGGTTTGATTCTTCAGGACCCACGTAAGCCATATGCACAAGAAGGCACACACATCTGTGCAGGGAGCCGTAAGCAGTCGCCATTACAAGATGGCGCTGGCTCCTCCATATTAGACAGTGCCTTGGCGCCAACCGTGTCTAAGGTATGCGCATGCGCTTGACGCAACCTGTCCCAAGCCTATCCCGTGGCACCTGGTGATGGCAAGCTGGTCGCAACCAATCAGTAAACGCCTTGTAGTAGTACACTCTATAAAAGCAGCTGCAGATTTGGGCCCCCGGCCCTCCGCCATCAGCTCATCTGTTAACCAAGTGCTCTCCAATAAAAGTGTGACACAAGAAGGATCTTCGTTTGTGGCTGTTTCTTTCCTGCTGGTTGGAAAGGGTCGCTACACATCTGGAGTTCGTTTGCAGTGGCTAGAGGCTCTGGTGTGCCCATTCTTCCTCTCTCTCTCTACCTGATTATTTCTTTCTCTTTCTCTCTCTCTCTCTCAAATAAAGAAAAATAATTTTTAAAAAAGGTTTTAAGGACTGGGGAGATGTTCAGCAGTTAAAAGCATTTGCCTGTAAAGACTGCTGACCTAGGTTCACTTATGCAGCACCCATGTAAAGCTAGATGCAAAGTGGTACATGCATCTGTAATCCCAACATGTCTACCACAGTGGGAGGCACAGCCAGAAATATGAGGCTTGCAGAGCAGTGGGTCAGCTAGTCTGATGTTCATTTGCAGATAGCAGTTGTTTGCAGTGGAAAGAGACCCTATCTCAAAGAAAGTGGAGCACAGACACCTCAAAGTTGTCTTTTGACCTTCACACACATACTATGGCACATGTGCCCATACACACACATGCATACAAACCATAAATAAAAATTTTTAAACGTTCTTAAGTATCTTAAATACTATAATTCTTTTATTAAAAGGAGAACAAAACCCTAAGCCTAGAACATATGAAAGGCAGACATTAGCTGGCTAATAACCAAGAATTAAAGTCTATGCCCCTGGCAGGCCCTCTTCCTGATCCATTCCTCCACTTATAGGCACACATGCATTATGAACAGACTCAATGTGCATACATACATTTTTAATTTATTTATTTGCAAGCAGAGAGAGACATAGAAGAGAGGCAGACAGAAAGAGAATGGCACGCCAGAGCCTCTAGCCATTGCAAACAAACTCTAGATGCATGTGTCCCTTGTGCATCTGGCTTATGTGGGTCCTGGAGAATCAAACAGGGGTCCTTTGGCTTTGCAGGCAAATGCCTTAATCACTAAGCCATTTCTCCAGTCTCCATACATACATTTTTGAGTTTTGGCTGTTTGTCAGCACATCTCCACTCTTGGTCTGACCTCTTTTCATCATCTTTATCACTGTTGTCAGGTCTCAGCCTGGGTTGCTAAACCAGCCCTGACTGTCCTCTCTAGTTCTACTCTTGCCCCTGACACAATGTTTTTGCATTTGACACAGTGTCTGACATGGTGGCACCAGCAATCTCTTTAATAAAAATCATATCAAATCACATATTCCAATGGCTCACCTCCATACTTTGTCTTTCCCTTGACTCACAATGATTTTATGATTCTGGACCTGCCTACTCTGTAATACACTTCTTACCACGATGTCAGCTCTAGCAAGATGCCTTTCTTGGCCACCCTATCTTTAAACCCTCCGCTGCCCTTCCTAGCTTCTATTCAACCTCTTATCTACTTTTTGTTCCATAACATTTGTCATACCTAAAGGTTGTTTTCTTGTTTAGGAACTGTCATCTCCACTAGACTATAGACTCCCTGAGGGCAGAACCTTTGCCTAAATTGTTTTTCTAGGGCTGGAGAGATGACTTAGTGGTTAAGGTGCTTGCCTGCAAAGCCTAATGACCTGGGTTCAATTTCCTAGTACCCACGTAAGCCAGACCCACCAAGTGGCACATCCATCTGGAGTTGGTTTGCAGTGACTAGAGACCCTGGCATGCTCATACTTTCTCTCATCTATCTCTCTGCTTGAAAATAACTAAATAAAATATTTTAAAAATTGATTTCCTTGCTGTATCCCAGAGCAAAGGAGAATAGGGACTGAACAGGTCAACCGATTGCACAGACTTAAATGAGTGAGTACAATTCTCTAATCTATAGGAAGTTGGCCAAGGATTCTCTTCTTTCTTCCTGAAACATCTCTCAATACTAGGCTTAAAATTCCATCGCTTGTCTGTTTCCTGTTGAGTTTTTCATATTTTTCTGCTTTGTGACTAGTGCTCAGGACTACTGCCCACTGATGCCAAGTGCAAGTCTGCCATTAAAGGGGCTGGAACTTGGGGAAAAGAAAACTGCAGCAGGAGTCTGAGTATGCAGCACTTCCAGCAGCACCAGAGGTTACTTGATGCTGCTTCTGTCACCTTTGCCTGGCTTGGGATTGAGTGCTCAGTATACTGGCAGGAGGATGCAAGAAGGCTGGTGCAATGAGCAGAAAAACAGAGAAAACCCAAGGGAAATCAAAGAAAATCTAACTAGTAGCAATTTCCTGCCCTGAATTTATACATGTTATAATCCTAAGGTTATTAGAAATTTCATTCATTAAACATAAAGCAGGAAATCTAACAAAACTTCCTAAAATTGTCATGTAAATATAATCATGTGTATTGCCTCGAAAAAAAAATTACCTCGAAATAAACCTAACCAAGGAAGTGAAGGATCTCTACAATATAAACTTCCAAACACTCAAGACAGAAATTGCAGAAGACACTAGGACATGGAAAGACATTCCATGTTCTTGGATTAGAAGAATCAATATTGTGAAAATGTCAACCTTATCAAAAACAATCTACACATTTAATGCAATCCCCATCAAAATTCCAAAGGCATTCTTCATGGAAATAGAAAAAAAATCCCAAAATTCATTTGGAAGCACAAAAAACCTCAAGTAGCCCAAACAATTTTGAGCCACAAAAATAAGGTTGATGACATCACCATACCTGATTTTAACCTATATTACAGAGCCATAGTAACAAAACACCATGGTACTGGCACAAAAAACAGACATGTAGATCAATGGAACAGAATAGAGGATCCAGATATAAGTCCAGGAGCTACAACCACCTGACCATTGACAAAAATGCCAAAAATACTCATTGGAGAAAAGATATCCATTTACCCTAGCACCATTTGTTGAAGAGGCTATCTATATATAGAAGGATGAAAACAGATCCTTATCTCTCTCCATGCAAAATAAATAAGTCCAAATGGATCAAATATTTTAATATCAGACCCAAAATTCTGAAACTACTAGAGGAAAAAGTAAGGGAAACCCCTCAACATATTGGCGTAGGCAACAACTTTCTGAATACAATCCTAATTGCTCAGGAAATAAAACCACTAATCAGGGCTAGAGAGATGGCTTAGTAGTTAAGGCACTTACTGGCAAAACCAAAGGATCCAGGTTCAATTACCCAGTACCCATTTAAAACCAGGTGCACAAGGTGGCTCATGCATTGAGTTTGTTTGCAGAGGCTAGAAGGCACACCCATTCCCCACCCCACCCCCATCTCCTCTGCCTCTCTCCATCTCTCAAATAAAAAAATATTAAAAATAAAACTGACAAAAATAAAACCACTAATCAAGCACTGGAACCTCATGAAATCACATAGCTTTTGTATAGCAAAGGACACTGAATAGAGCAAAGAGGCAACCTACAGAATGGGAGAAAATCTTTGCCAGTTATACATCTGACAGAAGATTAATATCCAAGATATACAAAGAACTCAATAAATTAAATAATAAGAAATCAAACAACCCAATTAAAAAATGGGCTATGGAACTAAATAGAGAGTTCTCAAAAGAAATACAGGTGGCATATAAACATCTAAAAAGTGTTCTGGGCTAGAGATGGCTTGGTGGTTAAGGCACATGCCTGCAAAGCCTAAGGACCCAGGTTCAGCTCTCCAGGTCCCACATAAGCCAGATGCATAAGGTGGCGCATGCATCTGGAGTTCGTTTGCAGTGGCTAGAGGCCCTGGCATGCCCATTCTCACACACTCTCTCTGCCTCTAATAAATAAATTTTAAAAATCTTTAAAAATATTCTATATCCTTAGCTATCAGGGAAATGCAAATTAAAACTATTTTGGGATTCCATCTCCTGTCAGAATGGCTACCATCAAGAAAATGAATGACCATAAATGCTGGGGAGGATGCAGAAAAAGAGGAACACTTCTACACTGTTGGTGAGAATGTAATCTGGTCCAGCCATTGTGGAAATCAGTGTGGAGGATCCAGAGACAACTAAAAATAGATTTACCATATGACCCAGCTATACCACTCCTAGGCATATATCCTAAGGACTTGTCACACTACCTTGAAATACTTGAACATCTATGTTTATTGCTGCTCTATTCACAATAACTAGGAAATGGAACCAGCCTAGATGTCCCTCAACTAATGAATGGATAATGAAGATGTGGTCCATTTATACAATGGAGTTTTATTCAGCAGTAGAGAAAAACAAAATTATGAAATTTACAGGGAAATGGATTATACTTAGTGAGGTAAACCAAGCCCAGAAAGCAAATGTCACATGTTCTCTCTCATATGTGGATCCTAGCTACAAATGATTGATTGGACTTGTATGTGAGTTGGAATAAAACTTGGTAGCAGAGGGCAGTAATCTAGAAAGGGGATATAAGGGAGGGAGAAGAGGGGGACTTAAGGGGATAGTATTGTATATATGTAAGTAGGAGAACAGATTACTGGGGGTGGAAAAGCCTAATTGAGGTCAAGGAAAGAGACTGAGTAAAGGAAAGGTGGGGGGAGGGCTAATCAAAATCTAAGAGGGTATGAATAAGTCATATGGAAACCTACTTTTTTGAACAATTGAACACCTAGAAGCCATAGATTGTTATTAGAAAATTTTCAGTGCCAGGGATGGGACACCTTCCAGTGAGTTGTTGGCCAGGGTGGTCCCTGATGCCCCCTAAAACATTACAGGCCATTGCTGAGGCTCTTGGTTTCCCACCAGGAATAAATGGTAAGACCCTACTGCTTAAGACTCCACATATTTGGGCTGTAAGGTCACCAAGAAATCCTGCTGCAGCTGAGCTGAAAATCTCCTCCATGTGGACCAGCTGACAGAAAGCTGGAGAAAGCTATTCTGCATGCAGTTCAATGGAATATAGAGTAAACAACAGTGAACACTGCAAGCCTTGAATTTGGCCAGCCAGGCCAAATGAGCCAATGGGTGCAATAGTGGCACATCTGTTATGAGGGAAACCAACTGCTCCCTAATTGGACTGGAGGCCTGCTCCATAGGAGGGAATATATGCCTGATACTGAAAATTTATGACAGGGGAAGTCATAAGTCTTAGGGGTATAATGTCTGCTGGTATCTGGTTAAATGTATATACTATACTTACCAAACTGCCTGGTAAGCACTTCTTGAATGTTCATACCCATATATTAATGTTACCCTCACTTTTGGTTAGAGAAGCTTCTATTTTCAGATGGTGGTGACCTTGGGATGACTCAGAAGGCACCATAGTACTGAGAAGAAGTGACAGAGGAGTGCTCAGCACTGAAACATCTCTATCACACCTTCTAAGGCTCAAGGTCCATTGCAGAAGAGGTGGTGGAAAGAATGTAAGAGCCAAAGGAAGGGTAGGACTCCTTACAATGCACTCTTCCAGACACAAAATGGCCTGGATATCCATGACCTCACATTGTCTGACACTACCTACACAAGACCATCATAATAGGATTGAAAGATGATGACATTAAAATAAAAGAGACTGATTGAGAGGGGGAGGGGATATGATGGAGAGTAGAGTTGCCAAGGGGAAAGTGGGGGGAGGGAATTACCATGGTTTATTGTCTATAATTATGGACGTTTTCAAAAAATCATGTGTAAACACATGCAATATATGTCAAATAGTTCAAGGCAAAGATAGTAGCAATCATACCTGTTATACATGAGACGTTTGAAATCTTGAAACAAAGTGTCTTTATTTTTGTCAATAAAACCAATGACGGAATAACTAAGAGAGAGAAAACAGAAAACATGCATTATTCATCATAAAAGAGCCACATATGAGCCTTTCTGTGACAACAGAAAGGCTAGACTGTAACCCTTTCTGTTATCAAGTATGCAATCAAACATTGAGAAAGCTGGAGATGTCCACCTAGCTCTGTTAGCAGGCAGATTCAATGTTCTTTGAGTAGAAGAAATTTTGTTCTTCTTCAGAAGGAAAGCCAAGATTGGCCACATTATTCCGAGTGAGAGCATCATTTTCCACCATTATTGCTTACCTCAAGAAGATGACTTCAAAATGGGTATCTGTACTTCTAGTTCAGCATTCCTAAGATAAAAGCAAAACCGCAACATACAGGAACTAATTGTCTTGTCCGTGGGGAGATCAAGTGACTTGCCTAAGTGTCACTTAGTGTTCATGGTAGGATAAAAGAATCCAAAACTGCAAAGGATGGTAAGAATTGGGTAAGCAGAAGAGAAAAGGCCAGGAGATCACACAGGAAATCACATAGAGTGAAAGGATGGAACCAGGCACATGCAGGCATGGGTCTGCAGAGATATGAGCCCACTATTCATGGTTTGGAGGAACAGAGAAAGTATTTAAAGTCCAGTTAAGAGGGGAGTTGAAGAGACACTGGGGCATGGGAACTGTATTGCTGCAGTGACTGGTGAAGCCTCCAGGGCAGCCACTTCAAACTAGACAGTTGTTGGGACTCTGGGTAATAAAGCAGAGGATAGGAGATTGAGCAAAAGTAACTCTACATGCAGCCCTTCTCTATAATTCTGCTCTCTTGCCTGTCTGCATTTTTTTCTTTGGTAATCACATCAACAATTTCCAGGTCTCTGATTCTAACCCTTTTCCTTGCATATTTAATTCTGTAAGAAATATTTCAAGGTAAACTGCTTACAGGCACTTTAAAGTCACCATATCTGCAATTATTTCCTTGCCTTCCTAACCTAAGTCTTCTTCCTAAAACCTTCCTGTTCTTTTTGACTGAATTTTTTGTTTGTTTGTTTTTCGAGGTAGGGTCTCACCCTAGCTCAGGCTGACCTGGAATTCCCTAGGTAGTCTCAGGGTGGCCTTGAACTCCTACCTTTGCCTTCTGAGTACTGGGATTAAAGGCGTGCGCCACCAACCCCAGCTTTGACTGAATTCTTGAAATCACCTGACTCAATCTATCGTCAAACCCTCACAACTTGAACTTCAAATTCCTTAGCATGGCTTTCAAGCCTGACTACAATTTGATATCTGTCTACATTTTTTTTTGGCATTTCTAATCTATATTACAAAAAGAACACACTGCAATCAAAGGAACTTAATTGCTTTTGCCTGAATATTATTTTTCACCACCCTTCCTACTACTTTTTATAAAAATAATTCCCATGGGCTGAGGAGATAGATCAGCAATTAAAGATGCCAGCTTGCAAAGCATGCTAGCCCAGGTTCAATTCCCCAGTACCCATGTAAAGCCAGATGCACAAAGGCAAAAGCCCTATTTGTTTTGGCAAGAGGCCCTGGCATACCCTACCCCCCTTTCTTTTTCCTTTTGCTCACAAATAAATACATCAAAATATTCAAAATACATAATTCTTAGCATCCAAAGATTGACATCAGCCTCCCTGGGTTTACAACAACAACTAAAAATATTATTGCTTTCCTTTTCTGACTTTCTATAATACTTGATTTTATTCATATGGCAATTATTTTAAACCATCCTTTATTGTGTTACCTGTATAGATACGTGTATATTTGCTAAAATATAAACATAACCACATATATATGTGTGTGCATCTTACTCAGGAAGTTCCTTGTGCTCAGGGACCATACTGTATAAAGTATGCACACAAAAGATAATAATTAAAAAATCCAGAAAATGATTGAAGGGCTAAAGGAGAGAGGAATTCTGAGGCACTGAACACCAGATAAGAGTTCTAGACTGGGAGATTAGAAACATTTATTGTCTCTGTTCTTCCATAAACTTGGCATGTGAGCCTGAGTTACAATTCTCATTCCACTGAAGTTTCTTCCTGTGTAAAACAAAGAGGTGGATTTGAGGATCAAAGGGCTCTGTCCAACTCTGTATACAACTCTGGTTGTCAGGCAACATGGTAAGTGGGGCTTGATTTTCAGTGGGAGGTATCTGTGTGGTACTGGGTTTTTTCTCTCCAGTACTCTGGGACCTGGGAATAGGACGATGACAAGTTTGACAGATAGGGTGATAATTTTGAGCTATATTCTTTTATCATTCTAGAGTTTTAATCAGAAAAAGCTATTAAAATTTCTTTAAATGTCTTTTTAGCATTTATAGAGATGATCCTTTTCTTTTTTCTTAATCTTTCTGTAATGGGTTGCACAAGAGAATTCCTAACAAAATAAGAAAAGGGGCAACAAGTTCATTAAATAATACAACAAAGAGCACTGTTCAATAAAGAGTGAATGAAAGAAAGAAATAACAGTAGATTGAAAAATGACCACAACAAAAGAAATCCACTTTGGATTCCTGGAACATGGGCATGTTGCCTTCTATGGTAAAAGCTGTCATGTTCAGGATCTTGAAAACTGGAACTTATCCTACAGAAATCAGGGAAAGGGAGTGTGGATACATTATCACAGGAGTTCTTTCAAGATGGAGGCAGGGAAGATTTAACACAGACATACACAAGAGGAGAGGCAATTGTTATGGAGGCAGAAATGCAAGATATGGCCATAGGCCAGGAATGCCTACAGCCCCCAAAGCTGGAAAAACGGATAGATTTCCCTTGAAAGAAGCTTCTAGAAAAGGGGTAGCCTTGTTATTATCTTGATTTTGAACCTCTTGCATCCTGAAATATGAAAGTATGTTTCTAGTGTTTTTTTTGTTTTGTTTTGTTTTTTTTGCAGTGCTGGGATGACATCCATGGCCTCACCAGTGCTAGGCAAGCACTTGACCTCTGAGCTACATTCTCAGCCCATGTTTCTATTGTTTTAAGCCACTGATTTATGATAGGTTGTTATACAAGAACCTGGAACCAACCTAATATACCAAGGCAGTTACACTTTCATACCAATTTCTGATATCTATTTTCTTTTTTGTCATTGTTTGGTTTTAAAATGTTTTATTTATTTGAGAGAGAGAGAGAGAGAGAGAGAGAGGGTGTACCAGGGCTTAATGCCACTGCAAACTCCAGATGCATGTACCATATTATGCATCTGGGTTTATTTGGGTACCAGGGAATTGAACCAGGCCTGCAGGCTTACAAGGAAGTGCCTTTAATTGCTGAGTCATTTCCCAAGCCCTTTTACATCAATTTCTATTTTTCCTGTAATACAATAAAAATGTGGCTTATAAGAATTCATTCTTGGGGCTGGAGAGATGGCTTAGCAAGGCCAAAGGACCCAGGTTAGAGTCCCCAGTACCCATGTAAGCCAGATGCACAAGGGGGTGCATGTGTCTGGAGTTCATTTGCAGTGGCTGGAGGCCCTGGCACACCCATTCTCCCTCTGTCTGTCTCCCCCGCCCCGTTTACAAATAAAATAAAAAATATAAAAGAATTCACTCTTCCAAATAATATCTGAAAAGTCAAATAGCAAAACTGTTTTTGCTTATATAGTTACCCAGCTATTTGTAGTTCTACACATAAAGGGGTGTCCTGTAGTTTCTTGCAACACCATCTCTTCCTATCTTCCAAATTCACTTTCCTAGGTAACTGAACTTAGATATCTTTTCTTCCAGCAAAATTTCTCCATATTTCTCCTCAAACTGAGTTAATTCCTCATCACTGCTTCTATAATGCTTTCTACTCCACTTCAGCTATTTCTTTTTTCCATGTAATGACTTAGATATATCCACTTGTAACCTCCACTAAACTACTAGCTTCTTGTGAGTAGGACCATTTTATCCATCTTTCTACCTTTGATTCTAACATGTCTCCAAGGTAGACTGATCCACTGCTTTTTACTGAGTTCCAACCATGCCAGCAATTGTACACAGGCACACAAAATGTGTTCAATAAATGTTTGAAAAACAAAGAAGAAATGAAGCTATGCCATATTTTTCAAATGAAGGGAATCAAACATACTGACCTACAAAATGACCCAAAATCACAAATGGGAAGAAAAACAACTGACAGCTTCCCAGCTGCATTTTGTGAGTGAGGCTGCATGCAAATCATCATGCAGGCACCACAGTAAGATACTTACACCACATCGCCTGCATAATGCCGAATCCGAAAATCACGATCAAATTCCAGGATTTTGTCTGAGGCACAGGTCTAAGAGATCAAGGAGGAGATTATTTTGAAGACACACTTCCACTTTCCTAAAAGTATATTCCAATATAACTTAATGTCACAGTCATGACATCACAAATGAAATCACATTCTGTGGGGCTTGGTTTAAATATATGATTGACAAAGACATCACCAGAAACCCATACAGCTACCTCACTTGCTGGCTACTCTCACAGCTAATGTGGCCAAGTTCTGAATCATGGAAGTGAAGTGTGCCTATGCCAAAGCCAACCTGCAAAGAGGTAGATGATTTCTGTCTAGATGGACACAGAGAAAGATAGTTCCTGTGGATGAACTAGCAGATAGTGGCAGAAGTGCGGGTTCAAGAAACAGAGAGGTGCTATTTTTTGAACTTCAATATAAGCTACTATCTTCACATAGTCCAGCTTACCCTTGCTGGGGAGAGCACACTGTGGGCTTACTATCTGCAAGGCACACACAATCTCACAGAGTCCTCATAACCTACTCTTACTGTATTACAAGGTCTCTCCTACACACATGGGAACTGAGGTTCCATGAGATTGAGCAACTGGCACGCTTACATTGTTAGTAAGTGGAGGCTCTGGAAAGGTCTCATGAAACAGAGTGTAACATTTGTGCTTTCCATGAGAGTTAGGCAAGACCATTTGGCTTGAGCTCTGCACATACTCTTTTCCTAAGAATTGGTTAGTAAAGCCTATTAATTTCACATCTGTTGGTAACCTGGTACTCTCACCTGCTTCAAGCTGCATGTACACCTCACTTTAAATGTTACTTCCCTTAGTAACTCCTTGATAAAGGCTTGTTTCTATTCAAATATGTTCTGAGATATATCTGAGAAATGGGAGAGGGTTTGGCCTAGCCTGAACTGGTTTTGAGTACATGCTCAGTAAACTGTGTCCTCAGTGAACCTTATGGAGAATCCCCTATTTACTATTTATACCCATGCATAATTGGGCACACACACACACACACACACACACACACACACAATTAAAATCAGATGCATCATAGAAAGGAGCATGTGAGGTAGAGAAAAGCTTATATAACCCAACCCAAGCCTGTCATTTAAAACAAAACTACCCAAACTATACCCCTTAGTAACTAGTTCCTCCTTCTCCTAGACCCCATAAAAAGAAGACCCTAAATGCAACCTGCTGCTCTCAGGCAGTCTAGCTCAGTGAGCCTGCTGTTCCCTTTTAGTATAACCCCTGGCTTTTCTACTTTTGCTTTACCTCCTTTCTTTAAAAAATATTGCATGAATGCATATTTGTATATATGTATATGTGTGTATGTGTGTATGTGTTTTTGTGTGTGTGAATGTAGGTGTGCACATGCCACAGCTCATGTGTGAAGATCAGAGCACAACTTTTTGGTACATTCTTGCTGGTCCACCTATTTGAGGCAGGTCTTCTCACATTCTGCTATTCTTTTTACTGTGTTTGCTGAGAGCTCCTAGAAAATTCTATCTCTGCTTCCTACCTCACCATCAAAGTGCTGAGATTATAGAAGGCCACCACAGCTTCTGGCTTTTTTTTTTTGTGGGGTCTAAAGATCAAAACTTGGTACTCATGCTTGAGCAGTGACACATGTGAACATTTTATATACAATGGGCCATCTCTCCAGCCCCTGCTTTATCCTTAAATAAAATTTCTTGGTGCTTTGCTATCTGTGTGCATTTCTTCAATTCTTTGAGTAAGTTGCCCAGAACCTGAACACGCCAGTCAGAGATCACCAGTAGTACACACACAGTGGCCTGGATCATCTGTTTGTTGAACTGGATTATAGTTTAGGTGTTCTTCACAGACAATGGACTTTGCATACCTCCGTCTCACTGAAAGGGAACACTTTATAGGAAGGTGGGTTTTATATAGCCCTGGGGGTCTGCATGACTCTCCAATCCTCCCTGTTACAGTAGCACCCACATGTCTTTGCTCTGTGAAGGATCACTGGGTACTGGGTAGGCTCTAAGGCAAATGTAACAACCAACTCACAACTGAGTGCAGTTATATACAGTAGTGCATAATCCCAGCTAGGGCAGTGGGCTCCAGATGCTAAAGGGATGATGAGCCTATTAATTTCACAAATGAATAATTGTAGACAGCTGGAGGCTCACTTCATCTCCTTTGGTAATTTATGTCAGAAAGCTGTTTGAGGATTAAAAGAATTATAGAGACCAAAACATCTAATGTACAGAAGTGTCTTCAAAATTCAACATTCCCTTCTTTCTTACTAAGCCCTTTACAAAACCTTTAATTTATAAAATCCTTAAAGGAAAAGGACCCAAACAATAGGTCATTCTTACATTTGGATATAATGCATAGTTTTGACTGTCCTCAAAACAACAACTTTTAGATTTTTTTCTCATTTTTATTTATTTATTTGAAAGTGGCAGATAGAAAGAATGGGCGTGCCAGGGCCTCCAGCCACTGCAAATGAACTCCAGATGCATGTGCCACCTTGTGCATCTGGCTTATATGGGTCCTGGGGAATCAAGCCTTGAACCCGGGTCCTTAGGCTTCACAGGCAAGCGTTTAACCGCTAAGCCATCTTTCCAGGCCTAGATTTTTTTTCTTTAAAATTTTTTGTAAGGGTATATATCATTGAAAGCTTTATTTTTAAGTATTTTATGGTTTACTGGATCACATGATTGCCTCTCCAAGGTAAATTTAATACATAAAGAAGAGATTAGCCCCAACTATCTATCGCAAGTCATTAATAAGCCATTAAGTCTAAATGACCAGAAGAGCAATAGCAAATGATGATACCTGATTTAACATACAGGCCAATGACATTATTTAACAAAAGGGTAACAGTGATTAAAATATCCTGACAGCTTGGTTATTTTCTTTCTTTCCTTCATTAAGCAAAAATATCCTTTAAAAGGGCTGGGGAGATAGCTCAGTGGTTAAAGGCATTTGGTTGCAAAGCCTGTAAGCCTGGATTCAATTCCCTAGCACCCAAATAAAGCCAGATGCAATCCAAAGCTTTCAGTTGCTGTGGCAGGAGACCCTGTCTCAAAAATGGAACACAGATAACTTGAGATTGCCCCTCTAACCTCCACATGAATGCTGTGGCATATGCATGCATGTACACACACATGTAGTTACATAAAATTGAAAAAAAAAACTTTAAGTATCATCATCTTAGCACTTGTCCAAAAAATGTTAGGAGAAAAAGAAAACAAAAGAGCTACCTGGTCTGGGAGTTTGGAAACTAGGATAGACACTATAAAAGAATGAGAAGAAAAACATATCCATAGGGAAATTACTATTCAGCATTTTCTATCAAATTGGTAGCAAGTGCTTTAATATGATCAGTTGCTTCAGGATGAGATTATAGCCTACTGGGGTGGCATGTACCTGGAGTACTAGCTACTTGAGAGGTGGAGAATCATTTGAGCCCAGGAATTTGAGGCTAGCCTAGGCAACATAGCAAGACCCCATTTCAAAATATTTGTTTGACAAAGTTATTTAATCACTTATGTTAATGGCCAAAGTGAAAGATTTCACTTATAGTGTGAAGCTCAGAGTTACCTGTTTAAATAATGATTTAAATAAAATTTACTTGGTATGACTGTGGCCAGTTCAACTTTACAAACACTGACTGTCTGCCTCTGGAAGGCACACTAGTGGGTAAGTCTTCCAAACCTGAGCTGTGATTACAGAGAGCATTTGTAAACTAGCCTTCACAGACAGGAATGTGCCTGCATACATGTGCCATCTTTAGTGAATGGTAAATTTTTAAAATTTTTATTTATTTTCAAGCAAAGAGAGAGAGATAGCAGAGAGGCAGACACAGAGAGAATGGGCACACCATGGCCTCTAGCTATTGCAAACTATCTCCAGATGCATGTGCCCTTTGTGCATCTGGCTTACGTGGGTCCTGGAGAATTGAACCGGGATCCTTTGGCTTTGCAGGCAAAAGCCTTAACTGCTAAGTCATTTCTCCAGCCCCCTACATGTGCCATCTTTAAATGCATCACTTTGTTCACTCATTTGTCCCCAGCATCAAGAGACAATAATTATTAGATATTTGAGGGATAAATGGGGAATGACTGAAGAAATACCTTTAACACCTAACACTGAAGGTCTGTTATAGTATCTGAAGGCAACTTGCAACCACAAAAAACTGGCCTGAAATCAGTATCAGTCAGAAACTAATTTCATAAGAATCTACTCCTTATCTAGTTAATTGTGGAATTTCCCTCATCTGATTGCATAATTTTTTACAGGGGGCCAAATAAGAAAGTAGATTTTTATGAAGCAGTACAGAATTGCTTATTACTAAGAGGGAAAGGAACAGGACTTGTTTTCCTTGCAGCTTCTGGCTATTGGAAAAGTGTGCATTTGTGGGGAAGACTAAAGTAATGATGGTATATCTCTTTACAACCCAGAACAAATGAATGAAAAACATATGACACATAAGGCTCAGTACAAAGGTCTGATAACCACAACTGGCATCTACTGCTATAGAAATGTGATTCGTTTATAACATTTTTGATTGTGAAAAATGGACAGTAGACAGGATACTCAATGCACTAAAGGAATACATTTTTCTGTAACTGCCAAAATTACAGCTAGAATTTTTGTTTTCAAGAAAGTCAGAGTCTGAAGAACCAAAGCAGAGCTCACATTACATTTTGTAAATGAAGGTTACAGTAAAAAGTCAAGGACAAAAGCAAGTCTCCGTGCCAGAATTATCACATGTAGGCATAAAATTCTAGCACATGAACAAGGACTCTGCACCTATTGGTTATAAATGACATCATGCCTTCTAAAGAGTCATGGTCATTTTCCTACTTTTAGCAAATTTGATGGTCTGGAGCGCCCTCTCCTGGAAACTATGATTTTTATCAATCTCATCCTATAAATCAGAATAGAACTTATCCACTGTAATTGATCATTTATTGGATGTTTATGACGTTTTCCTTATTTGAGTGCACATTCTTTTAATGCAAAATAAAGCAATTTAATTGTCAGACAATGATCAAAGTCTTACAAATCAAGATGAGAAGGAGGTCTCATTAATTACCTTTCGACTGGAAAAATGACCATGTTTGCCCAATTTACTGTTCAGGGCTTCGAGGAACATTCCATCAGTGACCTTGCCAACATTCATACAAGCATCATCTAGGATTGCAATGATGCCTTTATGCTGCTGTTCCACAAGATCCACGATGATCTGGTTGTTGAAGTAATCAATCTGCAAGATACAGCAATGAAGACCAGGATGGGTAAGACACATGGCTTCAAATATGTGGACATCATTAGTGAGGTCTAGCACTAAATGAGCATGCATTCCAACAGAGGTTTTTGTTTTAACTTATTGATTATATCATGAAACACTTTATCAAAGTATGGCCCAAAGCTAAAACTGTAAGGTAGAGAATATTGCTTCCCTCACTAATTTTTATTTTAATCTTCTTGCTATATCCCAATCATTCATGTTCTCAATGTCATAATCTATTTGCCATTAACCACAAGACACAGTTTCCACTAAGTGCCAACCAATAACTTGAAAGTACGATTAGATGTGCTATTTGATAACAAAGTCAAAGTACTACACAGAACTTGCAGCTCTACTTATGTGACCACCTTCAGTGGCCAAGATCTGAAAGAGCATTTCCTCTAGCTTTCCAAAGGTTAGAAAGCATATGAATCTAACAGTATGTTAATACTTCTCAGGGGGTGGAGCTTTAAAAATTAATTCTGAGCTAGGTGTGGTGGCACACGCCTTTAATCCTAGCACTTGGGAGGCAGAGGTAGGACAATGTGAGTTCAAGGCAACCCTGAGACTACATAGTGAATTCCAGGTCAGCCTGGAATAGAGTGAGACCCTACCTCAAAAAAAAATTAATTCTGAGATGTAAATATCTCTATCAGATAATCTTTTCACTTGCTTTATAAGTGAATGAAGTTATAAGTAACTTTAAGACTTTGAGCATCCTCAATATATTCAGAAATTCTCTACTACCCCTATCTGTTCTGATAGCCTATATATAAAGGACATACACTTGAGCAAGCTGTGCATCATAAGGAGGGGCAGCTTACTATCAAACACTTCATCTTGTGTGCTGTGTAGCCCATCTCGGCACCTAAACTGAACACTGCCTCCATTATCTCCTATAAGGTCTACACACTAAAGGATACTGCGGTGTCTCAAGCTATGAGTTTCTCCTAGTTATTTGTCAGTGGCTTTCAGCTCTGTATTTAGTCTTCCACATTCTCTTCTAAATCTTATGAGCTAGAAGCCTGCAAAATGGGTGTTTGTTTTTAACCTTCTTTTCTATGCTCTTATGGGGACATGTGGCAAAATGTCAGGAGATATTTCTGGTTGTCATGACAAAGAGGAATGCTACAGGTGTCCAGTGAGTAAAAGCCAGGGATACTGCAAAGCACTTCTACTACATAGGCCATTCCCACAGCCAAGAATCATCTAGTCTACAATACTTCAGCGCTAATGAAGTGGAAAATACTGCTCTAAACATTTATTGTACTGTGGATAAGTATTAAGTTTCTAGTTATGGAAAAAACTCATTTCCATCTTTGAAAATATATCCTAAAATATTCAAAATATAACAACTTGATAGCTATATTTTTAAAATTGGGATCATGAACTAATGATTAAGGTTTTGTTCTGGGGCCAAATATTTAACCTTTAAATTCCAATTTTATAGGCAGGCGTGGTGGCGCATGCCTTTAATCTTAGCACTCAGGAGGCAGAGGGAGGAAGACTGCCATGAGTTCTGAGACTACCTAATGAATTCCAGGTCAGCCTGGACTAGAGTGAGACACTACCTTGAAAAACCAAAACAAAACAAAACAAAATCCAATTTTATTCTGAGAAGCTACTGACTGGTCTTTCAACATATTCTAATAACTCCTGGTTTATAAGTTTAACACTCTTTCAAACATTGATTAAGCAGTGGCTTTCAAACCAGTTTCCCCTAACAACCTAGCATTCCAGTTTAGGGGTATAGGGAGTTGACTTCACATTCCCACTCCATATACAAAAGTTATGTATAAAAGCTTTATGATTATATGATTAAATTTGTTATAAAATCCAAGCTTCAGCTATATTGTATGTATACAAAATACATAATGTATATAACACATTCTTAGAAATCTTCAGATAAGCCAGTGTATCACACAATTCTATCAGAGTTCACTTGAGTGTCAAGTTCTCAATAGATACACTGATTTATAAACTACAGTATCTGTAGTACACAGCCTCAGGTTGCTGGGATGAACTTCCAAACCAGGCATAGTTATGGAGGATGGGATATTTATTGAAGCTTACAGATCCAGGGAAGTTCCACAATGGCAGAAAAAGCTTGCCTGCTTTCATAGGTCCAAACAGAGAAAGCCACCAACAGCAGAAAGCAAGCATGCACACTTCAGGAACTACAGGCCGAAACTCAGGCACTCTGCATAGCTTAGGCTGGAATTCAGATATGCCTTAGGGCTGGACCCTAAGATCCACCCACAGCTACACCTCTTCCAGCCAGGCGAATGCTGATCTAAATTACAATATTTAATACAATCCTGAATATATTGGGGGCCATCTATTTAAAATACCATAGTATCAAACTGTTAGAAGTGAATAAAACATAGGGACAAATAGGTATTATGAGCCCCTGACACATAGGCTGTGGGGGAAAAATGATCCTGTACCCAGTCAAGACTCTAGAGTTAACAACAGTAACAAAGACACATGAGGGACACACATGGATTAAATGACACTTCAGGAAAGAGAAAATCTAGACTTGGAAACATCACAAAACAAATGCTCACTTTCATCAACAAGAGATTACATGGGGAAGGGGTGGAGGCTGGAAAGATGGCTCAGAGGTAAAGATGCTTGCTTGCAAAACCTAACGATTTTAGTTTGATTCCCCAGTACTCACGTGTTGCAGTCAGGTTCACATTGCTGCAGAAAATACCCAACCAAGAGCAGCTTGTGAGAAAAAAGGGTTTAAAGACTTGAGGGGAAGCTCCATGATGGTAGGGGAAAACTGATGGCTTTAATTCCCAATTTGCCATTAGCTGGGGTCCTAGCATTCAGAATACCTAAATTTATGGGGGACACCTGAATCAAACCACTCCACCATGTAAAGCCAAATGCAGAAAGGGGCACATGCCTCTGGAGCTCATTTGCAGTAGGTAGAGACCATGGCATGCTCATTCTTTCCCTCCCTCCCTCCCTCCCTGCTTTCCTCTCCCTCCCTCTCTTCCTCCCCATCCCATGCTTGCAAATAATTTTAAAATATTTTTAAAAAATATTATACAAGGGAGTTGAGAAGAATAGGGGATAGACACTATATACCTATGAACTAATCATAATGCCTTCTTTGGATCCAGTCAAGCAAGCACTGACTGATAGTCAATGCTATTAAGGAGTTTATATTAATTTCTGAGATGGGATGAATAGTACTGTGCTGACTGAGGCAGAAGAGAATGGCAGGGGAAATTATGCGGCCATGAGAAGGAAGAGGAGGCCCTCATCACAGACTCTGGTTGGAGTTTCTTGCCAGCTGAGAATCAGGAATTCCAGTACAATCAATGAGAGTTGCTTAAAGCCTTCCTCTTTCATAGCTGTAAACCCACTGTTTTCTAAGAATCTCACCAGAAACATCATTTGCAATAAAAGCCATGTCCTAAACCCTGTGCAGCCTAATAGCTCCTGTTTTTATTTTACTAGATTATAATCCCATCTAAGACACCTCCAAAGCTACCCTATGATCTCAGTTATTGAAGAGAACAGATGTAGAGGAAGGGAAGGTCCCCTAAAAACACACTGAGCAATTAAATTTCCCCAAACTTCCAAAATCCTACTCCAAATCCAAAGTCACTACTAGGACATGAATTGTGACTCTCTTACCGAACCCCACACCCATGTTCTGGGGTGTGACTTTCTGTCTGAGTGTATCTCTTTCTTTATATTCTTGTGCTAAAAATCTGCTAAAATATCTTTAACAAACTCCAATTCTATTTCTTACTACATGTACTGAAGCCATGAATCTTGGGTTTGCCTAAGTTGAAGTCCTTAAACTATTAAGGGAACACTTCAGGTTGCTGAGGATGACAGTGTAGAGCAGTGTCTGTCCCCTCAGCACTGACAGTTATGGTTTTTATAAGAGTGTTAATTTTTTAGAGAGATACACTGAATATGAAATAATGAAATGTCTGAGATTTACTTCAAAATAACCTGGAGAAAAGTGGGCATGGCACAGATGATACCAAGAAAGCAACCTTGTGTAAACCACATGGAGTTTATAATACTTCTTATGTAGGTCTGAAAGTCCATAACAAAAGACTCTTGTGTATCCTGGTATAAATGATATGTGTACATGTGTGTATGCAAGTTCATATGCATGTGTGTGAGAGAGAACATATATGTGAGTGCATGTGGAGGCCAGAGGTTAACTTCAGGTGTCTTTGTCCATTTTATTTGTGTGCTCTCTCCCCCCCTCCCCAGCCTCCGTGCTAGGGATGAACCCAGGACCTTGTACATGCTTAGCAAGAGCTCTACCTTTGAACCACAACCTCTGGCCTCTCCACCATATTCTTCGAGATGAGTCTCTTACCTAATCTAGAGCTCATGGATTCAGCTAGACTAGCTAGCCACTGAGTCCTATGGATTCCTGGTCTCCACCTCCTCAGCACTGGGAGTACAGACACACACCATGATGTACCTGGCATTTTACATAGGTGCTGGGGATCCAAACTCGGGTTTTCATGCTTGCATGGCAAGTACTTTATCTACTCTATTCCCAACAAAATATTTTTTAAACTATCACTATGCTTAGAAGTTTGGTATTTTAAAGGAAATACTTAGAATCAAGGATCTCATTTTGGTGGGAATTGGCATACAGTCACCATTACGTAGGAGTCAGTGTTCTCCTCCCTCTAGGACATGTATTTCTTGGTTCATTTAACCTTTTAAATAATTTTTGTACCTTTAGAGTCATTAATCTTTTTTCAGATGTTTGGAACAATCTCTTACAATTGTTACCCATCTCTTTCTCAATCATGCCTATAGAATTTGATATTCTGACTGTTAAAGGATATGTTTTTTTTTTTTTTTTTTTTTTTTTTCAGACAGTATCTTACTCTAGCCCAGGCTCATCTCCAGCTTGTGATACTACTTCCTTAGTCTTTGGAGTGCTGAGATTACAAATAAGTGCCATCACATCAGCTTTAAAGTTTTTGTTTGTTTGTTTTTGACCAGCATCTCTCAATCATATCTGAATAGTATGTTTTATAAAATTCATATTTTAAAAATCTAAACTTCACTTCCTCTATGATGGCTAGCTTTCACAGTACTAAAAGGTGCTATGTAGGCTGCTGGGGGAGAAAGTTACCAACAGTTTTACCTAGTAATGGACATGCATGCTACACAACTGACTAGTCAGGCAATATGTGCCCAGTACCATAATAGTGGCACAACTATTATGAAGGTTAACAACTGCCTTCTGATTGGATCTGAGGATTGCTTCACGAGACAGAATACATACCTGGTACTGAAAACCTAGTCAAAAATTTGTTGCTGGGGAGAACATAGGTCCTAAGAGGGAAGCTACTACTGTTGTTTGACTAAATGGACATGTTGTACCTATGAAACTATCTTCTTAATATCTATATTTATGATCATAGACTATTGTTGCTCTCAGCTATAGTCAAAGAAGTTTCTTTTGCAGTGGGTAATGGCCCACTCAAAACTCATCAAAGTGCTAAGAAGAAGTGAATGGTGAGTATTTGGCACTATAGAGGATATCTATATCATCTCCATAAGTATATGGGAATATTCTGGAAGAGGTAGCAAAAGGAATTTAAGAGCCAGAGGATAAGGAGGAATGCTGTAGAATATGCTGTCTTCCAGATATAACATGGCCGTTGTATTCATGAGCTCATAACAGCTATTGTTAACCTGCATGAGATCGGCACAAAAAGCCTATCAATATCCCATCATGGATTCGGGAGGAGATCCTATATGGACCCCACGCCTCCCCGAGGAGCTACTAGCAGTTAACAGTTGCTGGGGAGGAGGAAACATTTTCTTTAGGAGTAAACTGGCCATGCCACAGTAAATAATCTCCCTCCCATGCCCGAGAGAACAACCCTAATCATACTCAGTGAGTCTAGTGGGTCTCTCTATCTCTCTGTGCCCCACCTCTCTCTCTCTCTTACACACACAGACATCAAAATAGAAATGGGACAAGTTGAGAGGAAGGAGTTTAGTGGGAAGAATAAGAGAAGGTAATATAAGTTAAATATGATGAAAATAACTTGTATACATGTATAAACTCATCAAACAAATTTAAAAGTTAAAATCTAAACTTTAGTTTTACTATGTATTAAACAACAGATTCATTCTTAGAAAACTTCATATATAGTTAATTGAATTATAGTTTAACTGTGCTATGAGAGTTCACTGTTTAACTGACTGGTTTATTTTAAACATGTAAAATTTATGTGACCATATTTCAGTGAAATTGTCATGGCATTCTAATATTTAACACATGATGGAGGCAAAGATACAATTTGAAGCATGAATGCTATTTATTATACTATCTTCTTTTCTGAATGAGCAGAAATAAAAATAGGAAGGTAGGAAGGAATATAAAAATAATTTAAATATGATATTTCAAATAGCTTTTTACTGCTACTATGGTGTATATTAAAAACTATTTTTTTTATTTTTATTGCCTGGCAAGAGGATAAACACAGTTTCATAAGCTCAGAAACCTGAAGCTGATTGGAGTGATACATGCTTGTAATTCCATCACTTGGAGGTAGAGGCAGGAGGAATAAGGGGCATGTTCTAGGCCATCCTACACTAAATAAGACTCTGTCTTTAGAAATTTAAAGAAACTTAGTTTTTGCAAGTTCATTCTCAAAACTTAATAATTTTTTTTATAAATTAGTATTTTTTTTATCTCTTCTTCATCAGGAGAGGAGGTCTGATGATGAGGGAATAAGAACAAACCAGCCAAAACTTTCAGCTGTGATCTCTGGGGTATGAACCCTGGACCAGTGATACTCTTGTGCTATATTTCACCAGCCAAGTTTGCTTCTGACAACCATAAAAGTTCACCAAGAGCCATAAGAAGAGAAGTGATAACACAGGAAAGAACTTGAAGCTGAAAGCTAATACAGGTGCTCTAAAGCACAAGTTTCAGAGAATGTGAACATTACCAGCTGAGGACAATAAAATGTCATCTACTTTACAAGCAGAGGAGAAAACAAAGGAAGAACAGAATGGAAAAAACTAGTTTTGGAAGCAAGTTCATCTAACCTAAGGCAAAAGTTAGCAACTTAACTGATAGAGGGAAACCAGGAGGCCCAGGTGACTGAGCCTTTCCTGAGCAGCAACAAGGCACTGACAGATTAAAGAATCCCACTGACATCCTTGAAAATGAAATAGACGAGCATGTGCCCAGGAGGCATGCTGAGGTCTAGAAGGTTCCAGCATTGAGAAGACCAAGAAGTATACTTAACATGTGAAACACATGGAGGCACCTTCCATGGGGGTACTCACATGCTTCCAAGGGATCCCCTCCCGCTGGTACTCCTCTTGCTCCTGTTTCAGAACCAACTGAATAAATAGCTGCTGCAGTTTCTCATTGCAGTAGTTGATACAGAACTGTTCAAAGCTACACAAAATGGGATAAATTAGGTGTAAACACAGAAAAAGTACACAATACGAGTTTTTAAAAAGTATCTTATCCAAATTTACCTGTTGTTATCAAAGATTTCAAAGCCATAAATATCCAAGACACCAATAACAGTGTTTTTCCCATGGACTGTGGTGTCATAGTTCTTGACCTCTATAATGTCATTGATGCGAGAAACGATCCAACAAAAAAGGCGTTCATATATTGCCTGTGAGAAAAATAACACCATAAATTCTTGCCTGTGTGGGAATGAGTCCTCTGTCTGGATTGGGGATGTCTCCAATTCCTGTCCACCTTCTCCTTACTGTTCAGCATATCTGTTACTACCTAAATACAATAGGAAATGTACATAACATCTGTTAAAGAAAAAGAAATAACTACATGCTTTATACCCAACTAAAGAAGTCTGGACATGTCAATAGGCTATCAGTTATTGCATGCATTATAGCACTCCCCAGGCATGTTCTATCAGTACTATGCATACTTCCTATTGTAAGTCACTTCATCAACTATAAACAGTTGGGAGCTAATAAGGTGATGATATATTTATGTTCCACTCAAGTTTTATGAGTTCCAAAACTACATATATATTTATTTATAACACAAAATAAGGGAATGAGAAAAAGGCCAAGGTTTGAAATTCTTTGAGAATCAAATACACATCCAATGCTCAATGACACATATGTCAAGATCTATGGAGAAAAGTACCACATAGCATAATGCAAGTCCTGATCCAGCAGGCTCTGGGATGTCACAGCTCTCTCTTCATCTGGACACTGTCTCCAGTCTTCGGCTGCCCTTTACCCTTTAAGCCACTCCAGGATTCTTCACTTAGGTCCTGCTTCTCCATTGATATAGCTCATTAAGGAGCCCAAAAGCCTCTTTGTGGATACTTTCCTTTATTTATGTACATGTCTTAGCTTCTCCATACCATGGTAACTAGCTCCCCACTCTCTGATTATTGATACCACATTCTTAATTTTCATGTTTCACTTCTGATCATCTGAGTGACCTGTGGTAGAGTTCCTTCCTCTACCTGACCTCTAAAAGCTGCAGTTCCTCCTGGTTTTCTCTACTTTCTAATTCTCTAAGTCATTTTGCCCAGTATTAAATAATACTAACAGAACAGACTCCCAAGTGTGTCATCCTAACCCAGAACCAAGGACAGCCTCAAAGCTCCATGCTGAAGCATGACTTTCCCTTTGAAGATTCTTAGATGTCACACAGTCATCTCAAACTCTCATCCTGTTAGAACTCTTGATCTTCTTACTCCAAAAACTGTTCTTACTCAATTCTGAGCCATAAGTAAATGGTCTCAGATGCTTAGGGATTCATTCATTCAATAAGTATTTACTGAACACTTACTGTGTACACTTTGAAGATAAAGCACTAAGCAGTCACAACAGTCTTAGTCTCTAAGGAGTATGGTAAAGGACCCTCCCTGCTCAAACATGCACATGTGTATGGTGTGTGCGGGGACTTTAAATTATTTGGTATTCAGAGAGGCCAGGGAAGGCGTCTCTGAGAAAGACACACTTAGGCTGAGTCAGCAGGATGAGTAAAAAGTATACAAGGCAGGAGAGGGAGAGTGGAACAATCAAAACAGGAAATGACAGAGGCTTTATGGCTTGAAAGAGAAAGGGTTATGAAGAACTTATGAGGCCCAAGAACAAATGAATGTGCTGGAAAGAATAAAGGCAGCTAAAAGACTGAGCTAGGAGATGTGGATTGGAGCCAGACCCTGATGAAGTAGAAGCCTGACTCCCTCATTCTTGTGGTTGGTCTCACTGACAGTGACATTCATAGCCAGGGGAGTCACTGTGACAATGATGGCCAAAGTCTCACCATGGTTTCTAAAAGCTCCTGAGCACAGCATCAAGATGTCTGAACACATCCTCACAGCATTTTGTTCACATTGCAGCCAACATCAATACCAGGCCCACAGGATCAAGGTCAGTCTCACCTTGGCGAAGGCATCTCTGCCGTAGCTAGCTTCTTGCTCTGTGTGCTGCTTGTCAATGATGTCACGGCCTGTGGCTACAGTTCGGTAAAGAAGGGCTTTCTCGACCATGTCTGTCTTAGTTGAGAGCAATTCTGCTACTATAGACACAACTTTGCCATTCTCAATGAGTGGTATGTCACCGTCAACTACAAATTTTAAATTACCCTAACCAAAAGTGAAAAATAAAATAAAACACATCATTTCAAATGAGATTCTAAAACATTACATCATAGGTATATATATCTGTCAATTAAAATAAAATTCAAGTCACCTTGTTTGTACCTATCTTCCTATATACATTGTATGTGCAAACCTTTTTTCTCTTTTCCGGACATTTATCTATCTTTTAATTTGAGTGTATGTCTTAAATAGAGAGTTTACATTTTTATGTAGTCAAAGCTATCCGGCTGGCTTAGAGGATTTTGAGTACACCATGCTCATTTCTCAAATATACAATGAGACAATCCTCAATTCAGTTCTAGTCTGCCATCTTCTGTTTCAAATGTCATTATCATTAGGAGTTAGATCACTGCTGACCTCTTTTTCTCTCTGAAATTAACTAGTTCAAGGTCTGATGAACCTGTGACACAATGAACTGAAGTATAGCCTCCAAGCCTACAGTGGTTCAGAAAATCCTTCACAGTATTATAAAATGATGAAGAGAACCACAGGACAAATTATTCACAACATGAGCAAAATTTCCACTAAATAAAGTATTTTAAAAATACATAGGGAAGAAACAAAACCTTCCGAAAAAGCACTCTGTTTCTATATGTACAGAAACTATTTTGAGTCTCTACTCACCAAGTGAAGAATAACAGCCAAAATTTTATACACTGTTTGAATCTCCTCAGGTTTGAAGCCAATTACTTTCATGGCATCAGCTACTATTTTGAACTCTGCAGCATCATTGATAGAAGACTAGAAATGAAAATGGAAAACTTAAGTTGCAGACATTTCACAAGAGCATCAAAATTCAACAGTTGTGAAATTAAAGTCGAGTTTACCCAAGGTCTTAATGGTTTGTCATACTTGAGGGGATGATGAGTATTTAAAGGAAATAAAAGTTACTTCAGAGATGCAAACATCATTCAGTATGTATAAAGCCTATTTGTGGGTGAAAGCTATCACTTAAAATAAGCACCATGCACTTTTCTGGAAGCTTCTGTTCTGCTCTACGATCAATGAAGGCAGCAGCATGAGATATTAGATCACAAGTAGAAATGCTGGATATGGGAACTTCCAAAATACATGGGTAGCTACTGACTTTGCAGTGCTTAGTCCCATAATTCATCTTGTGCTGGCCAGAAATAATCCTCCCACTCTTGTATAATCTGCTTTCTTATTTCCCAGATAAAAAGTAGGCTGCCAAGAGCAAAGCTACTAGCCTCAGTTATTTGGCAAGCCATTAAAGTAATTTAGTGCAATACTTCACTTTTCCCCCTATCATTTGATAAGCATTTGGTGAGTTACATCTTCTATCTGGAACAGGGGAGCTCAAAGATGAACCCCCAGTTCTTAGGAACCATGACCAATAGATCAGAAATAGCAGTGTGCTAACAGAATTCACAATAAATACTAACTGCTCATATTACTAGTGTCCTAAAGCAACAGCTGCGGATTTATCCTTTTTTCAGTGAGTTGTTCCTATTGTCTGGACAAAGAGCCCTGGCCTGATGCTCATCTGCTTGGGAGGACATGGATAGGAGCTTTCTCTGCCTGAGAAGCACATGCTCTTCTGTGCTCAGAGGAGGACCAGGCAAGATCCTGTGCCTACTTGTATTTTTAATGTGGCTAGACACTTCGCTTGTTGAGCCTCAATGTCCTCATGGATAACATGTATAGAATAATACATTTCTTATAGAGTTGCTGTAAGAATTGAATTACAAAAAGCACTTCCCAGACTGGAGTGATGGCTTAGCAGTCAAGGCACTTGCCTGTAAAGCCCCATGTTTGATTCCCCAGTACCCATGTAAGCCAGATGCACAAGGTAGTGATGTGCTGGATTTCATTTACAGAGGCTGGACACCCTGGCATGCCCATTCTCTCTTTCTCCATCCCCTCAAACAAATAAATAAAAAGCACCTCCCTAGTCCTTGCCATATAAAAAAGCTATTATAAACTGCAAGCATGTTGAAACTGCAGACTAACTCAATGGAAAAAAAAGATAGCAGGGGGCTACTGGCCACTTCTCTAATAATTATTTGTACCTCCATTTCCTTATTGCTAATAAAATAAGAGTTGTTTAGTCTTCCCCAAGTGCACATGAACTCCTAGCCTTAAGAGACTTCATGGAGGGCTGGAGAGATGGCTTAGCAGTTGGGTGCTTGCCTGTGAAGCCCAAGGACACATGTCAGACTCTCCAGGTCCCACATAAGCCAGATGCACAAAGTGATACAAACACATGAAGTGATCCAAGTGCACAAGGTTGCAAATATGCACACGGGGGCACATGGGCCTGGAGTTCAATTGCAGTGGCTGGAGGCCCTGGCATACCAATTCTCTCACTCTCACATAAAAAAGGCGGGGGAGGCAATCTGTTGGGCTAGCCTCAAAAAAAAAAAAAAAAAAAAAAAAAAAAAGGAGACTTCACGGTTCTGAACAGATTATGCTCATAGTTTTCTTCCTTCTAAGTGATAAGCCAGCCATAGGCATGTGATGCCACTCTGATCAATGAGACATGAAAGAAAGTACATGTGTGTACTGGGTGATAGAAGAGCTTGAGCCTATAAAGGAGCATTTCCTTCACCTGTGAACTTAGGACTGCTGATGACATTTGGGGAAGACAAAACTAAGAAGAAAAGCCTGAATGTAATAGGTGTTAATCGGAGGAAAACAAAACAAAAACCAACTGGGTCTCTAAGAATACTTTTAAGACAATGAATTAACCAACTCTGAATCTGTCCTATTCCAGCACTTTTTATAATTTGGGATAGGTCAGTTCCTTTTTTTTTTTTTTTTTGAGAACTTTTAATTGGAGTTTTTCTTATCTGCAATCCAAGGTATCCTAATTGTGCTTGACTTTTACATTTGAAGATTAGTTAAAATGTACATCATGTATTTCCATAGTTATTAAAATTATACTTTTATTTTTATGGGAAGATACTATAATAAAAGCAGGTTTACCTAATCAGGATTTATTGAATGATTTTATCACTAAATATAAACTATCATTATATTAATTCTACATGGTAAAATTAAGTACATATATTAGATTTTGACAATGACCATGTATTCTTTGTTTCTGCTATAGAAGATGTTATAGGAAGATGACAAAAAGGGAGGAAGAGAATAATGGAAAACTGTGATGAAACCAGAACATAAACTGAATTTAACTTAGAAAATAGTTGAACTGTTAATACTTAAGTATCAACATAATGGCCAAAAGTAATTTTATTAATAAAACAATCTGGCTAAAAAGGAATAAGTGGCCCAGTTACTGACTTTTTAAGTGTTAATTTTATAATCTTTACTTATCTTTAAGTATCTCTGGGAATTCTCAGAAAGTTGGAATGTTGCCTCCTATTGTTTAATTTTCAATTAGCTTTCAGCCAAATATTTCTGTTCTTAAATGACTATAAAAAGCTGGTATAACCTAAAAAATTAATTGCAAAAACACAAGAATCATTTATTTCTATGTATAGCAATAAAAATATTGCTAAGTCAACAATGAAGGCATAATTAGCTTAAGTTGAATACCAACTTTTTTTTTTTTTTTTGGTTTTTTGAGGTAGGGTTTCACTTCAGTCCAGGCTTACCTGGAATTTACTATGTAATCTCAGGGTGACCTTGAACTCAAGGCCTCCCCAGTGCTGGGATTAAAGGCATGTGCCACCACGCCTGGCTGAATAACAACTTTTTTTAAAAAAGAAATTCTTCCCACATCCTTTTTTTCCCCCAGAGGTTAATTTTACCTGATTAAAAAAACCACTGCTTTTTGTTTGTTTCATCTATAAGATAGGGTCATTCTATGTATCCCACATTGCCTCACCATCTTCCTGCCTCTCAAGCGCTGGGATTAGAGGTATGCATCACCATACCCAGCTAGCAATGCATTTTTCTGTTATAGAAAAGTTAAGGGCTGGAGAGATGCCTTACCAGTTAAGAAGCTTGCCTGCAAAGCCAAAGGACACAGGCTTGATTCCCCAAGACACACATAAGTCAGATGTACAAGGTGGCACATACATCTGGAGTTCATTTGTAGTGGCTAGAACCCTGGTGTGCATTGTCTCTCTCTTTCAAATAAATAAATAAATAAATAAATAAATAATTTAAAAAAGGATTAAGTTAAAACTAGAGAAAGGTAGGGCTGGAGTAATGGCTTATTGGTTAAGGCACCTGCCTGCAAAGCCTAAGAACTCATGTTCAAATCTCCAGGTCCCATGTGGCCAGATGCACAATAATACAAGCACACAATGTTTCACATAAGCACAAGGGGTTATATGTGTCTGGAGTTTGTTTGTAGTGGCTAAAGGCCCTGACATGCCCATTCTTTCTCTCTCAAAATAAATAATAAAAAAATAAGAAAAGTAGAACAAAGATATACATAATTGTACTTTTCCTGAATAAAAAATTTGTGACCTATGTCTTCCATCTAACTCCATGCATTTGTATTGTGTATCGCTCCTACTGTAAAATGGGGTAAAATCAAAATCACTATTTTTTTTTAAAGGTACAGGGCCAGAGAGATGGCAGTTGGGGCGCTTGCCTATGAAGCCTAAGAACCCATGTTCAACTCCCCAGATCTCACGTAAGCCAGACGCACAAGATGACACATGCAAGATCGCACATGCGCACAAGGGGGCACATGCATCTAAAATTTGGTTGCAGTGGCTGGAGGCCCTGGTGCCCCAATTCTCTCTCTCTTTCATAAAGGCATGTGTCACCATGCCCACCAAAAAGGCCCCCCCCTAAAAAAAAGAATAAGCCAGGCATGGTGGTGCACACCTTTAATGCCAGCACTCAGGAGGCTGAGCTAGGAGGATCACTGTGGGCTTGAGACAGTCTGAGACTACAGAGTGAATTCCAGATCAGCCTAGTCTAGATCAAGACCCTACCTCAGAAAAAAACAAACAAAACCAGAAAATCAATGTACTTTAAATATTAATTTATTTTGGTTTTTCAAGGTAGGGTCTCACTCTAGCCCAGGCTTACCTGGAATTCACTCTGTAGTTTCAGGCTGGCCTCAAACTCACAGAGATCCTCCTACCTCTGCCTCCCAAGCCAAAGTGCTTTTTAAATTTTGTTTTGTCATACCAACTTGCCTTTGGCCAAATAATATGAAATCTTAGGAAGCATATTTCTTAGTCTTAATACTATTTTATAGTGTTAGAATAAATAAAATCAGACTAAAATTTAAAAGAAAACACTGAACACAGAAATTTCCTTTCTGTTAGATGGTGACAAAATATGGTTGTCAACTCAATAATGTATTAAATTTCTGTCCCTGAGAATTTTGAAGTCACATTTATTTGCTTAAAGGCAACAGGACAGGGCAGATAAATAGTTCATGTTGGGTTGGGGAGATGGCTCAACAGTTAAAAGTGTTTGCTTACAAAACCTGTTGGATCAGGTTCAATTTCCTAGTAACCACATAAAGCAAGACACACAAAATGGCACATGTGTCTGGAATTCATTTGCACATCAAAAGGCCTTGGTGTGTCAATACTTACTTTCTTGTTCTCTCTCACAAATAAATAAATAAAAGTATTCAAATAAAGAAAACAGTTGACGTCCCTTCTGATTCTTTTCAATTTCTATAGTTGAGCACTCTCAAAGGAAACTCACCTTCAGCTGTGCTCCAACATGGATGTAGTTGTAGAATGAAAGGGATTTCTGCAGATGTAGAGAGCGCATCATCTGTTCTGAACCTCCTTGAAGTAGCTGAAAAATATTTAAGTAAAATAAATTACTCAAATACATACTGATCCTGGAATATCAGATATATCAAATATTCTAACTTAGTGGTTATTTAGTTCCTACTCATTTTCTGGGCTTTCTTGATTTGGATCCTCTTGTTTCATGCTTTGAAGAAATTCTTTGGTTTTTGCTATTTGTTGTTGACTTTATCTTCAGGTAAATGGCTTTCATGCCATCAGTTACACAGAGCATGGTATCATCATTCATAACAAAACTGGTCTGAAAAGCTCTTGCTTTGAATATGACCATCTGAACAACAGGATCCTTTGCTCTGAGGTGCTTGTTTGCTTGCTGATGAAAAGCCAAAATGGCTTTTCTTCATCAAGTGCCATAGCAGGAAAGGAGTGTACCTAACTGAATTTGACATTGTATTCAATTGCAATGTCACCATTTTAAAAACTCATAGTTTTAATTCTTACAACTCAAAACAATATTAATTAGATCACCCAACTTTGTTTTGTTTTTCGTTTTTCAAGGTAGGGTTTTACTCTTGCTCAGGCGGACCTGGAATTCTCTATGGAGTTTCAAGGAGGCCTTGAAATCATGGCGATCCTACCTCTGCCTCCCAAGTGCTAGGATTAAAGGCGTGTGTCACCACGCCTGGCTCTAGATCACCCAACTTTTTAAAATTAGTATTGGTTTATAGCACTTTGTACCTTCAAAAATTACAATAAGGTATCACACTTGTTTTCCAAGTGCAGACTTGCCAAAGGTGGGTATTTAAAACTTTGTTTTGGACTCTAATAACATTCTCAAAAGAAACATTCATTTTTTTTTTCTAGGCTTTGGTGGGATGAAGAACCATTTTCCCTTGAGTTTATACTTTATTATTTTTTTCAAGAAATCATATTTCTCTATAATCACTAAGAACAAAATAAATTGAATTCATGTTTCCAACTCTCAAATATAGGAACAATAGCTTCAACTAAAAAAATGTAAGATAAATTTAGCATATCTAGGACATGCTATATCAAAAGCTTTCATGGTTATTAAATTATAATCTCTGTTTCAGAGAAATTTAGCTGATGCTTAGTCTAGGGTATCATTTGATTGGCTAACCATCTGCCTGCTCTCACAATGATCATGCTAATCATATCTTTAGGTGGGGTAGAGTATGTACATGTGTATATATACATGTATAATATGTTGTGGGGTCAATAAGCCAGAGAGGTATTAGATAGATGAGAGCTCAATATAAAGATATGAAATTCCTGCACAACCAGACAAATGACCAATTCCCTGCATAAGAGATTACTAACCTGATAGAAAGAATGGAAGCTTCTTTCTCCTGGTTGTTGCACAATCACTCGAGACTAAGAAAAAACACATTAAAATGGTTCATCTGAAAATGCAGCCATAAAATAAAATAGAAACCACTTTCTTAGAGAATCATGTGTACCATTCATTTAAATGTCCTAAAGATTTCATGGATAGAACTCATCTAAGACTAAATGTTCTCTATAGGGCTTACTTAGCAATATTTTGATAATTCTTTATATTGCTTAAAATGGGGGTCTATGGCTTTATTAGAGAATGAAGCCTTTTTTAAAAAACTTGGGAGTCTAAAAATAGTATATGGAGAGGGGTAGGGATTAGAGTGGGGAGAATGGAAAGGAATGCTAGCAAGGAACATTCTCAACATTCCCTTCCACAGGGTCTGCTGACATTTCAAAGAGCGATGCCTTATATCCTGTGATAAAATCAGTAAACATCTAAGACTGCTGTCTTAGATGGTTCCGAAAGAACTGTTAGGAGAGCACTCACAACATGTGTTCATTCAAGAGACCCTTTCAATTGAATGTGTATGTACATAGAGCCAGGAAACATTTTGGAAGAGACTAGTAATACTTGGCATTTCCTGGCCTTTTTCAATTGACTTTGATGTTTCCTTAATGTCAGACCTCACTATAGCAAATAAAAATAGAGATGATACTGGGCTAAGTGGAATAGACAACTGAGAAACATGTAAGCTTAGGTGACATACTCAAGGCAGAAGACAACTCTATAAAACATAGTTAACTATGGAATTCAGAAGCACAAACACCTTCTGCAGCTAGGTCCAGTAATCATCAAGATTAGCTAGGACACAGCCTCTCTAGCTGTGGTGGTTTGATTCAGGTGTCCCCCTTAAACTTATGTATTCTGAATGCTTGATCCCCAGCTGATAGAAATTTGAGAATTGGAACCTTGTTGGAGGTATATTATTGGGGGCAGGCTTATGGGTGTTATAGCCAGCTTCCCTTGCCAGTGTTTGGCACACTTTCCTACAGCTGTTGTCCATCTGATGTTGGCCAGGAATTGATGTCCACCCTCTACTCATGCTGTCATTTTCCCCTGCCATCATGGCACTTCTTGAGTCTGTAAACCAAAATAAACCTTTTTTCCCACAGGCTGCTTTTGGTTTTTTTTTAAACTTTTAAAAAAATTTACTTATTTGAGAGATACACAGAGAGAATGGACATGCCAGGGCCTCTATCCACTGAAAACAAACTCTAGACACATGCACCACTTTGTGCATCTGGTTTAGGTGGGTCCTGGGGAATTAAACCTGGGTCCTTTGGCCTTCCAGGAAAGTGCCTTAGCTGCTAAGACATCCCTCCAGCTCTTGGTTGGGGTTTTTGTGCCAACAACAAGAAGCTGACTATAACACTGGCATCTCAACAGGAAAGTTTAAAATGGAATCTTCTACAATTTGCGCCTGGCATATCAAATATAGAATGCTTTACATTTAGGATGAAAGACCACATACTGCATATATGATACTATAAACAGTAAACAAACAGAAACTAGAAGGCAATTTCAAATTAATTAAAATTAAACTGGACAGAAGATGGTAATGCATGTGCACACACACACACACACACACACACACACACATCTATATGTTTGTTCTAAAAATCAAACATATTGGCACACTCCTGTAATCATAACACTTGGAAGGCTAAGACAAGAGGATGATGAGTTCCAGGCCAGCCAGGGTTACATAGCAATTTCTAGGCCATTTGAACTGCATAGAGAGACTATATTATAAACATACATACACACACACACACACACACAGACACACACACACACACACACATCCACAGAGACAGAGAGAGAGACAGATCTAGATTGGTTTGGTAGTTGGCACATATTCACATTGTCCTGTCTTATAAATATCCCAAACCTACATCTACAAAGTCTAACATTTTCCAACTTGATATAATAAGTGCTAAAAGAGAACACAAAAAGAGACTGTCTTATCAAAGAAAGCAAATTTAAGGAGGAATAAGATTAAAAGATACTTTAAAGCAATAAATGAAATTCTACAAATATAATTATTAATAAAACATTCAGCACTTATAAGCATTATGAAATTCACTTCATTTTACCTTCTCCAATAAGTAGTTATTGATATGTCCTCCAATAGGGTCTCCTTTGAAGTCAAAGTTGATATCCATGTATTTTCCAAACCTGCTTGAATTGTCATTACGGTTGGTTTTGGCATTTCCAAAAGCTTCCAAAACACAGTTGGATTTAAGCAACATATTCTTCACTCTTTAACATTGATAAAAGAAAGTCACTTAAAAACCTTCTGAGAATAGGACTCTTAAGAACTGGATTTTTTCAAGCTATAACTGAGCTGGAGGCTTCCTTCCTGAAGGCTAGCTGTCATAAATGCTGGAAAGTACTATACAGAATGTTGGAGAAGAAAAGTCATCAACATTCTTAACCAGCAATGGACCCTGCAAGCTACACAACTGGCCAGCCAGACAAGATTAGCCCACTAGTGCAAAAGTTGCATACCTCTTAAAGGAGTAACCAACTGCTTTCTGATTGGATTTGAGATTTGTTCCAGGGGACAGAATTCATACCTGGTACTGAAAGCCTAGTCAAAATATAATGGCTAGGGAAGTTTTAGGCCTAAATAGATATACTGTGCCCATCACACTGCCCTCTAAATACTTATGATATGCCCATAGACCAGTACCCTATCATTTTTGCTGGGAGAATCTTATTTTTGCAGATATTGACTATTGGGGAGACTCAAAACTCTGATCAAAGTGCTGAGAAGTGATAGTTGAGTGGTCAGCACTAAATGAGACATCTCTATCACACTCTCCAAGGCTCAGGGAACACTGCAGAAGAAGTAGTAAAAATATTGCAAAAGCCAATGGATGGGGGAGTACTTTAGAATGCTGTCTTCCAAAGGACACAAGGTGGCTGTTGCATTTGTGACTGTCATTACCTGCACAAGATCTGCACAATATCGGGCCCATTCATAATTCATCATGGATGATGGAGAAGGGGGAAAATGCCATCAAAATAGAAGAGGGACTAGTTGAAAAGAAGGAGTTCATTGGAAGTGGTATGGGGAGAGAGGACAAAACAAAGTAATGGGAGAGGATTATGATCAAGATACATTATATACATAGATGAAAACTATCAATAAAAAGATTTAAAAACTGGATTTTTGCTGAAATACATTTATACAAGGATGCTGACTTCAGTGTAGTCTGTGATATTAAGAAATACAACTTAAATGTCCACCAAGAAGACCATTTAAAAGTAAATTTTTGTTTTCCCATATAATGAAATCTGGATGATAGAAAGAAGTACATCAATATACTGACATGGAAAGATGTCCAGAATGTATTAGTGGATGTTAAATCTAACTGAAAAATACCTATTGTAGAATCTCTGGCTGTGATGCTTGCATATGGGAATATCTCTGCCCATCTATGTGCTAATAAAATGTTTAAAAATATGGAAGTAAGAACACATGTCATTATGGTCTAGGCAAGAGATTGACAATATGGGTGAGACCTTAGGGAACTTTTATCTTCAACTTAACCCTGCAGCTGTTGATTTTTTTCTTTTAAATGAACATGTTTTATTTATATTAAAATATTTTTAAAATATATGTTCTCTTTTTAATGCATGTATGTATGTGTATGAGGGTATGCATGTGTATGAGGGTGCACATGTGTGTAGAGGTCAGAGGAAAACCTTAGGTGTTATTTCTCAGGAACACTGGCCACCTTTGTTGAGACAGGACCTCTCACTGGCCTGGAGCTAGCTAAGTAGGATATGCATGTTAGTCAGTGATCCTCCTGTTTCCACCTGCCTAGTGGCTGAGGCTATAAGTGCACAACACCATGCCCAGCATTTTTATATGTGTACTGGGGATCAAACTCAGGTCCTCGTGCTTACAAGACAGCAATTGACTCGCTGAACTATCTCCCCAACCCCAAGAAGGCAGGTTCTGAAAATAATACATGATATAGACAGAGGTAAAAAACATTAAAAGTTTATAACTTGCTTATAAAGCCTAGTATAGTGAAATTTCATTGTACTTAGTTATACAGCATAAATTTGGTCTTTACTAATTTAGGAGTTTCTCATTATTTTTGTTTGAAGCAAAATGGAATCACTCCTTTGTACTAGGAGACATCTAATGCAATTGTTATTCAGTGAACACTACCTCTTGTAAAAGCAGTCCCTCCCAATGGATACAACTTAATTTCATACTAGTCTTTATGCCCTTGTTTTTATTTCATTGGCTAAATTTTTCTTTCATTAGAAAACCTATAGAAATAACTGTGGCCTATGATCTGGATCCATTGTCCTTTCCACTAATACTGCAGGCAATCCTTAACCTTCTCACAGTAAGTGAATGGATACTATTAAAATATGTGTGTGTGCTGGTAGTAGGTGGGGACTGCCTGCTTACAAAGAAAACCATAAAACTATGGGAAGATACACTTGTGAAAGATGAGTAAATTTACATATGCCTTACTACAATCTATCAGAAATAAAATTAATTTAGTTCTCAGCTAGTCAGCTCTTCTGAGAGCCTAAGGAAATTAAGAAAACTTGATCAAATCTTTATTGTTGTCAAATTACTCTGCACAGTGAGAATCAGAAGTGGGACTATGTCACATTAAGAAACATAACTCTTATGACCAGACGATCCTACCCAATTATGATGAAAGCAGAAAGCCCACCTAGGGTTATCAAATCTAAATTCTTCTTTACACCAACCCAGTATCCTATCTTTCTACTTGTGGAACTGAAGATTGTGATATAGAGATGAGGTAAGACTTAAGTAAATCAATACTTGGCTTCAAAGCAGCCAATTAGGAAAACACCTTCCCTCTTCAAAAAGGCTACAGCCGGCAAGAAAATCAAGTCATACTGCTTCATAGCCATGTGTTTTTAAAAACATATCCATTTATTCCTTACATTCCTGTTAAACAATTATTATGTTCCAGGTGCTGTCCTAAGTGTGGGGCTGCTCCACACAGCACTGACCAGCTGTTAGCTGGCCGTGAGTCTGGCACAGGGAAGCATGTGATCCTTTTACAAATGAATCTTACTCCCCTCCCTCTTCTACCTTCCTCTCCCCCCACCCAGCAGCACCAGTGGGCTCTGGTTGTGGCAGTGCTAGGAAGCCACAGATTTCCTTTCTAGAGCCCCTACCTCACTCAGCACAGTTTTAAAAAACACAGAGTAAGGTACCTCTGAGAGCTTGAACAATAAGATCTGCTAGTGCGAATTACATATAGCTCTGCCAGCCACACTTAAAACAGTGGCTATAAGCAGGGAAAGGGATACACAAGTCTTTCAGAGGGTTCTTCCGCCCTACCCCTTGGTAATTTGGTAAGCAGTTTAATCATCAAAAGATAATGAAACCTGGGCTGGAGAGATGGCTTAGAGGATAAAGTGCCTGCCTCCTAAGCCTAAGAACGCTGGTTCCAATCTCCAGCAGTTCCAATCTCCAGGTCCCACGTTTAGCCAGATGCAAAGTGACGCAAGGGCGCAATGCCGCACTTGACCACAAGAGGGCGCACGCATCTGGATTTCGTTTGCAGCAGCTGAGAGGCTGCTGGCGCACCCATCTCTATCTGTCTTCCTCTCCCTTTCTCTCTGTCTCTCTCCAAAAAAAAAAAAAAAAAAAAAAAAAGATAATGAAACCTAAACCTGCATATGCTAATTTGAAATAGTTTTTAATTAAAAAACAGCTAATAAAAAATGTTCCATGAATGTTAGTTTAGGCCTAGCCCAGTCTGTATAGAAAGTGACACTCAGTCTCCCTGAGGTGCCCTTACCTTTCCACCTCTGCTCTCTGGCTGGGGTTGGTGATGGCGGCGATATACTGCATGATGTACTTACTGGCCTCTGTTTTACCAGCTCCACTTTCCCCTGGAGGGAAGAATTGTGCAGGACTTAACATTATAATGGAAATCAAGAGTAAAGTCATTGTCAATAGAAGAATTTAAAATTTTGATGTCAGTTACTCATTTTAAATCTGTGTTGTATTCTCTCTTTTTTAAGTTATTTTTCCTATACTGGTTCTAATACAATGACAGAAGTAAATGATAAACTACAATTAAAGATTTAGGTTAAGGATGAAAAATATCAAGGGATAAACTGTAGTAAACTAGTTCCTTAGACTGTTTTAATTTTAAGCAATGACTACGTATTGTAGAAACAAAATGAGGTGGTGATTCAAACAGTAGCTACATATAAATTCATGTTATTCCCCTCGCTCCTGTCTTTCCTCCCTTCCCTTCCCCCCTTCTCTATGATAAAGTCTTGGGTATCTCAGGCTAGCCTTGAACTCTATGGAGCTAAGGATGAACTTCTGATCCTTCTGTCTCTACCTTCCAAGTGCTGTGATTACAGATGTGTGCCAACATACCTGGTTTATGTGGTGCTGGAGACTGAACCCAAAGTTTTAGGAATTTCAAGGAGCTGCTCTCTACCAACTGAGGTACATCTCTAGTCTATAACCTTTTTTTTTTTTTAACAACAGGAAATTTGTGTTAATCTTAAATTATAGTAAAAGCTACGTGCCTGTAGATCCAGCTATTGAGGAAGCTGAAACAGGAAGATAGCCTGAGCACAGGAATTTAAGACGAGCCTGGACTATTTAGTCTGACCAAGTCTTTTCAAAACCAAAGAAACTAAAAACAAAACATTATAGTAATTTTAGTGAAAAACAACTGTCAAGCTCTAAACACAATGCATCATAGAAAAGCACAGTAATTGCTATAACTGGTATTGGTGGAGAGAATTAATTTAGAAGTTCTATCTATGCCTTTTGACCCAGAACTCCACTTACAGAAAGTTCTCAAGGAAATATTAAGAGACAGTAATATAACAATAGTAATATGATAATGATCTTCAAAGATTTAACAATTTTTTCTAGGTTATACTGCATATTACAGCTTAAAACAAGATAATATCCCCATTAGTAGAGAACTGGATAAATAAATTGGGGTTCAATTACTTAATGGAGTGCTACACAACTCCTAAAGAGAATGTATTAGTTCCAGAGAAACTCTAGTACAAATATGTACACCATATACTATTGATAGGAAAACCAAGTTATGTCATAGATATATCCTACAAGTGTGTATTTATATTATGCATGTATGACTATTTATACCTGCACATAGAAGAAAACAACGCCAAAGAATAAAATCTAAACCTCGGTAGCTAGAAATGTTGGGTAGTCTAAATGAGGTAGTCAAGAGGGATTCTTTAGCTTTTTTAGTTTATAGGCTGGTGTAACTGCTCATTCAATCTTTTTTATTTTTTAAAATATTTATTTGACAGAAAGCAAGAGGGAAGAATGGAGGGAGGGAGAGAGGGACAGAGAGAGAGAGAGAGAAAGAGATGGGGAGGGGGAGGTAGAATGGGCACATCAGGGCCTCCAGCCACTGCAAATGAACTCCAGACATGTGTGCCACCTTGTGCATCTGGCTAACCTGGGTCCTGGGGAATCAAACCTGGGTCCTTTGGCTTTGCAGACAAACGCCTTAACTGCTAAGACATCCCTCCAGCTCCTTTTTAATTTTTATTTATTTATTTGAGAGAACAGAGAGACAAAGAAAGAGACAGAAAGAGAGAGAGAAAGAGAAAGAAAGAATGGGTGTGCCACGGCCTCTAGCTCCTTCAAATGAATGCCAAGCACATGTACCATTCTTTGGTATCTGGCTTTACTTGTATGGCTAGGGAACTGAACTTGGGTGGGCAGGCTTTGCAAGCCAGTGCCTTTTTTTTTAAACAACTGAGTCATCTCCTCACCCTCCCCCCTTTTGTAAGGTTAATTTTATAGGGATAAAAGCAATTTTATAGGGATAAAAATGTAATATCAAATCATTTATATCACTTCTGATCATCCTGTAGTCTTGGTTCTGGAGGCTAAGACAAGAAAGAGGCGTGCACACACACACATGTGTGCATGCATGCAAATAAATTTTAAAAAAATTTTTAAAGGATTATCAATTGTGTGAATCCTTGAGTACCAAATACGTTGGATGTATTTGACGTTGGGTGAACCACAGATCCCTCCAAATACCTGATATTACAATACAGGTGTCTTTTGATCGTCTCTTCATAGCCTTGTAAGCAGCATCAGCAATAGCAAAAAGATGAGGGGGTCTCTCATACAGCTCACGACCTTTATACAGCTCAATTGTATCTCTCCCATAGATGTTTAATGACTTGTACGGGTTCACAGAAACGACCACCTCTCCAATGAATGTGTAGATGCGCCCTTTCTCAAATCTGTATAGGAGCAAACGAAAAGGAAGAGGTAGTTGTGTTTATACAGAAATATGATTTCTTTCTTGAGTTTATCACCAAGCAAATCCAAATAACCCAGAAACAATTTCTGAACTGACAGTTTATTAGTTCCAGTTTACTTTGGAGCTGGTGGAGCTGGGTATAGTAGCTCTTGTCTATACTCCCAGCACTGGAGAAGCTGAGGCAAGAGGATTGTTGTGTTTGGGGCAGTGAATTCCAGGCTAGCCTGAACTACAAAGTCAGACCTTGTTTCAAAGATAAAGACAAGTAAACAAACATGACCATGTTTGAGCCATGCATGGTGGTGCAACCTTGTAATCCCAGCTCTCAAGATGCTGAGGCAGGAGGATTGTTGTGAGTTTGGGGCTAGTCTGGGCTACATACGGAGTTTAAGCCTAGCTTGAGATACATAGTGAAATCCTGTCTCAAAACAAAATCTGAAGCTGTGTCCTTCAAAGATGCCACTGGTTAAAAATAAAAAAAGGCCAGTCAGGGTTAAAAACCAGGTATAAAAAAAGAATTTAACATGTTTGAGACTATAGATTTCCTGTTTCCAGAATACAAAAGGATAAGGAGAAAAAAGAAATCAAGATAGTTGGAGAAAACCTCAGAGCTCTAAGACAAAAGAAAAAGAAGTTAAATTAGGTCTTGAAATTCACTTAAACAGATTTATCAATTATAAAGAGGCCTGTACACATTTATTTCTTCTCCCTCTTTAAAACTAAAATGCCAGTAAAGGAATAAACACAATAAAATCCATAACACAGAGAATGGCATAAATCAAACTGATTTTTGTGGTAAGTGCCTAAAGGCTCATGGTGTAGATATCATGATTTATTCTGTGATTCTCCTTCCTTCCTGCTACTATGAACCACACTGCAGAAAACACTCTAGACATGTATGTTTACAAATCAGTGCTTTTATTTCTGTGGGAAAAACCCTCAGGAATGGGACTCAGCTGGTTGAAAGAAGGTATATTTTAAAAGTGTATGTAATATGATCCCACCTCCTCCCCAAAACAAAAGTTACAAAGCACTACATTTCTGTAGTGTATGTCCCTCCACACACAGACCCAGTTAATGAATGAGTATATATGCATGGGAAGACTAAGAAAAGTGCACCCTTGTACATGCACAGTGGATGATGTGGATGGAAGGAATGAGGAGGATATCATGCAGGCAATGAGGAGGAGCCTATGGGAACAAAGAAAAAGGACAAAAGGCATATGACTGAAATTGTAAATAAGGATATATAAATTTGCACAAAGAAATATTTAAAAATAAAAAATAGAAAACCTGTATGTGTGTATCTCCGCCATTTACACAGTAATCCACACCTATAAGTAAATGTGAGCCACAGTTTGATTGTTTTTATATAAGTGGTTACTACCAACACACTACATCTGAGAGGCACAGAGAAACACACATATTCATCTGTTAATATCCATTCGTGATTGGACCTAGGACCTCCCACAAACACCAAAATTTGAGGTTGTTCAAATTTCTTATCTGAAATTTCATAGTATTTGCCTACAGCCTATACATATCCTCCCATATACTTTAAATCATCTCTAAGTGACTTAAAATACCTAATATAAGAGCCGGATATGGTGGCACATGCCTTTAATCCCAGCACTTGGGAGGCAGAGGTAGGAGGATCTCTGAGAGTTCGAGGCCACCCTGAGACTACATAGTGAATTCCAGGATAGCTTGAGCTAGAATGAAACTCTATCTTGAAAAGAAAAAACAAAAACCTAATACAATGCATATATCATTGAAATAGTTGTTATATTTTCAATCTGCAGTTGGCTCAATATCCATGGATATGGAAGGAAGATTGCATTTCACTTCTAAGATCTGAATAAAGGGAGTACCCATACAAACAAAATGCTAGTCCTCAAAAAGTTTGTTTCTAAGAATGCTGCTATATGGTCATGGGAAAGAGAACTAATTAAATCATGTGGAACCAAAAGGCAAGAATCTTCAAACTTCTTTTAAGCTGGCATGAAGGCTGTCATCTATAATTAGGAGTAGAAATAAACATGCTGATATTGTAAACAATAAATTAAAACAACGATTTTTTTTATCAAGTAGATGAGATATATTTGAATAAGAGTTAATATCTAGTGAAGTTTCATGTGCATTTTTCTATTGCAGTTCTCCTATTACCCTCCATATTGGTAACTAAAAAGCATGACTTTGGAATTCTTTAATCTGAATGAGCACATTACAAACCTAATAGAAGAGCGACTTTATGAAAGCTATCTGACCTCCCAGTGTTTCAGCTTCTTCACCTGTGAATTGGTAATAACTATATCCCTCTATCTATCCCTCTAGCACTAAGGATGTGCTCTTTTTAAAGGTATAATTAATCTTATCCTTCCATTTGCTTTGCATAAATAAAATGTTGAGTTTGTTTGTTTTGAGATAGGATCTCATATAGCCCAGTTTGGCCTTGAACACATGATACTCTTGCTTTCATCTCCCAAGTTCTGGGACTATAGATGTGTGTACCACCATGCCCAGGAATGAAAGAGATTTTTAACAAATGTTTTTATTTTTGTTAACATCATTACTGAAATCACAATATCTACTATACATGAGGAGTGAATTCATTGATCAAAATGTCATGCCCTGCTTCAGCTTTTAATGGATTGCAAGTTACCAATAACATACAAATAAGCAGCATATGCCCAGCTGGCATCTTCAAGGAAAAGAAAGAGTTAGGATTCTTCAGTTTTCAAAAATTGCCCAAACAGAAAAAAAAAAAAAAAAAAAAAGAGTAAAAGGGTGGTAGGAAAAAGTTGCTTCATGAGCTTGGCACTCTAATTAGAAGACACAGCAGATAATGTGTGAGATAGAATGTTGGTCTAAGATTCCAGTTTGTTTACTAATGTACCTTCTCTCTGGATAGGTTTTTTGTTTGTTTGTTTTGGTTTTGGTTTTTTGAAGTAGGGTCTCACTCTAGCCCAGGGTGACCTGGAATTCACTATGTAGTCTCAGGGTGGCCTTGAACTCATGGCAGTCCTCCTACCTCTACCTCCCAAATGCTGGGATTAAAGGCATTCACCACCACGCCTGGTTGGATAGTTTTTATAGCCATGAATAGAGCATTCTCTGAAATCCTATGTTAGTTCAAATAAAACATTTTGTTTATCAAAAGCTCAAAGCATCACATTTGCTAAATAAAAATAAAATACATGCATAGAAGCTGTTGTGGTAGCCCATGCCAGTAACCCCAACACTTGGAAGGCAGAGACAGGAGGATCAATTGATCAAGGGCAGCCTTGGCTACATGGTGATACTGTCTCTCAAAACTGGGCATGAAAATCATTATGAGCCACGCCTTTTATAAACTACAATCATCATGCTAACTAGAGACTTCAAGATAATTGCAGAGGCTCAACAAAACATATTACAGTGCTTCAGCAAGCAAAATATTAAAAAGCCTATCTTAAAATTCCAAGTTGGTTATCAAGACTTTCACTTGGTTCAGTCCAAAATCACCACTAGATGGTGCCAATATATACTTTAACATTAACTCACTTGTTTTGGTGCCTTAGGGTAGAAGTGAGCAGAAAGGTAATGCCTGATTTGCCTGGGCAGGATGACCTGCAAGAAATTACGCTAGAAGACAACTGGAGTGACAGCATCTATTCCAAAAGAACAAGGAAGGCATTTCTATGATCTCTGAGTTAAACCTGTTATGATGAACTTGTATCATTTATTCTTCAAATACTTATTCAGTGTCTACTTTGTGCAGTGCAATGGGCCTAACCCTGGGAATTAAAAATAAGAAGATAGAACAAGAAAATCCTGTAAATAACTAACAATAGGGTATGATAGGTAATGTGAGTTTTTAAAAAAGTACCATGTACTACAGTGGCAAAAAAGAGTCCAACAAACCCTTTCCAATGAGGAAACCTACAAACTCTATCAGTGTATACAGGTCTGGCCCACATGGGTACTCTTCAAAAGTCTAAGTACTAATTTCCTGTGCAGTCATTCCTGACACTCCAATACCACTATTATGATATCTCATTGCTTCTTGTTCCCTTAAAAACTTCCCAAATCATTAAAATAGCTTAATAAAATGGGCATGGACACTGTTAATCCCAGCACTCAGGAGGCTGAGGTAAGAGGACTGCTGCAAATTTGAGACCAGCCTGGTCTACACAGAGAGTTTTAGGCCAGCCAGGGCTTCACCTGCATAGTGAGACTGTCTCAAAAATAAAAATAAAAAATAAAAAATAAACCCTTAAAGTATAGAATACTCTGAAAGGTAAAACTAGTAGAAGAAGATGCTAGAAATGAATCATATGTCTCTGTAGTTTCAGGACTGGAACAGATTTCTCCAAAAGTAAGTTACAGGTCCTGAATATATCCAAACAAAACCTATTTTGATAATAATGGCAATATGCAGGTGATATAAGAACAAATTCAGTCATATCAGATACTTCTGAGTAGCTCTACTAAGGAGAGGCTAAAGGAAGATAGGGACAGAAATGACTTTTTTTAAAAGGCAAGTTGTCAAGATGGCTGAGGTGGATGTGAAAAAGTCAGCACAATTGCTGTTCAGTAGATGACCTAGATTAGGGAAGAAGAGCTTGTGCTAAATCACCTCCTGGAAGCCCCACAGCATACATAGAGCACTTGCCTGCTGGGCAAGACACCTGCCATTTCAGAGCTGAGTGTTGGGAAGAAAGATTCAGAAATAACAGACTCCAAACTCAACAGTCTACTGGTCATTCCAGAACCATGTTTTGACAATTAACCTGTATTGCAGTAAGGTTCACTTTGCTGGCAGAAACACCAGACCAAGAGAAGCTTGGGGGGGGGGGAGTTTAGTTTGGCTTACAGACTCGAGGGGAAGCTCCAAGATGGCAGGGGAAATGACAGCATGAGCAAAGGGTGGACATCACCCTCTGGCCAACATCAGGTGGACAACAGGAACAGGAGAGTGTGCCAACCACTGGCAAGGGGAAACTGGCTCCAATACCCATAAGCCCACCCCCAACAATGTCTATCCGTTGGGGGTCTAGCATTCAGAACACCTAAGTTTATGGGGACACCTGAATCAAACCAGCACATTCCGCCCCTGGCCCCCATAAACTGATAACCATCCATGATGTAAAATGCAATGCATTCAGCCCATCTTTAAAAGTCTCCATAGTTTAAAAAATTATTATTATTATTATTATTATTATTATTCATTATTTTGTTGGTAAGGTCTTGTTCCAGCCTGATACTGACCTGGAATTCACTATGTAGTCTCAATTTGGCCTCGAACTCACGGTGATCCTCCCTCTGCCTATTGAGTGCTGGGGATTAAAGGCGTGTGCCACTACACCTGACAGAAGTCTCCACAGTTTTTATCAATCCTAATGATGTTCAAACATTCCGATAGTCCAAGATACTTTAACTGAGCCATAATACCAAAACAAAAACAAAAAAACAAAAAAAAACTCCCCAAAACCCATGGTGACACAGAATAAACATTCACACTGCAAAAGATGGCAGTGGGCTTAGGAAAGATTTGAAACAACCAGGGCAAACATCAAACTCTGTAGCTACAAGTCTAACAACTAACCAGTGTCAAGTCTCCAAGTCCAATAATTCTAACCAGCAACAAGTCTCTGGAGTTCCAATTCCACACCTCCAGCTAGGCTACTCACAGTCCTGGAAAACTTCATCTGTAGCTGGCAGCTCTCTTTAGCAGCTGTCTCGTAGCCCCCAGCATCTCCATTGGGTCTCCACTGCATCTCCACTGCAACCCACGGACCATCCTCACAGCTCCATGGGTCTCCATGCAGGCATCCAGCAAACCTGCTACATACTGCCCACAGCAGTTTTCAAAATACAAGATTGTGTTGCAAATTCAATGACCCTCTCTTTCCTGCATTTCTTATACTCCACAATGCCAGGTGGGGTGCCAATTTATTAATCTAGGGGAGAATAAAGCAGAATTTGAAGAACAGGACACTCCTTCTGCATTCAGGCCCCTTCAAAAGACTGCATTCTTTCTGTCATTCCAATGTATCAGCTGACCCAATCTCAATAGCTATAATCTCTCAATTGCAGATGAATGGGCAGCAGTTTCATCCAAAGATTTCATTCTTTCTGTGCCATATCCCTCTGCTCACACTCGCCGATTTCTACACAATGCAACCCTGCACAAATTCTTAGGACACTTTCATAATAGCAAGCCTCTCACACAAACTGCTTCTAGCCCAGTGCAGGCAAACTCTTTCTCACCTTCATAAGCCAAACCTCACAGTCCATAGTTCTTATGCATTCAGGTCTTTCAACTCTGACCAAAATAGTCCATTAAACTGTACTTACAGCACTGCAAGGCATCTCTTAGACCAATGTTTCAAATCCTTCCACATTCTTCCAGAAAAGTCAGCTCCAAAAGGCCACAGCCACACAGTCAGGTTTCAAGTAGCAACAATCCTACTCCTCTGGTACCATCTTTACTGTTGCAGTGAGGTTTGCATTGCTGGCAGAAAACACCAGACCAAGAGCAGCTTGCAGGACAAAAGGGTTTATTTTGGCTTATTGACTCAAGGCAAAGCTCCATGATGGCAGGGGAAATGATGACATGAGCAGAGGGTGGACATCACCTTCTGGCCAATATCATGTGGACAACAACAACAGGACAGTGTGCCAAACACTGGCAAAAGAAATGGGCTATAATACTCATAAGCCCACCCCCAACAATACACTGCCTCCAGGAGGTGATAGTTCCCAAATCTTCATCAGCTGGGAACCTAGCATTCAGAACACCTAAGTTCGGGGGGGGGGGGGGCACCTGAATCAAACCACTCCAACCTGGAATGAACATCTATTTAAAGGTTACAAGATAAAAAGAAGGCAATTACTTTTTAAAATATTTTTGGGTGTGTGGTGTGCATACATATGTTATTATGCATGTGTGGGTAAGCATGTGTGGACATGCATGTGGAATGTAAAGGTGGACATTAGGTGTCTTCTTCAATTGCTCTCCATCTTATTTTTTAAAATGTTTATTTATTTATTTATTTGAGAGAGAGGAAGAGGCAGAAGGAGAGGGAGACAAAGAGAGAGAGAAAGAATGGGCATGCAAGGGCCCCCAGCCACTGCAAACAAACTCCAGACTCATAAGCCACCTTGTGCATCTGGCTTACATAGATAATGAGAAACTGAACCTGGGTCCTTAGGTTTCCCAAGCAAGAGCCTTAACTGTTAAACTATCTTTCCAACCCTCCACCTTATTTTTTGAAACAAAGTCTCATACTAAATCTGCAGCTCATATATTCAGCTTGACTAACTAGCTACCAAGCTTTAGGAATGCACCATCTCTGCTTCCCAGTGCTGGGGTTACAGGTGCCCATCATGCCCAGCTTTTACGTGGGTGCTGGGATCCAAACTCAGGTCCTCAGGCTTGTGCAGCAAGCACTTTACCCACTGAGCCACCTCTATGGCCTGTGGGCAAAGAATTTGATAAAGAGATGGTAGATCGAGAATCCTCATCCCACAATGAAATGTTATAAAAAATTTTTGTACTAAAGGAAAGAATGCAATAAAAGTATAGTCTCAAAAATATAAAATATAGAGTACAAAATATAAAAGAAAGTATCATTTTAAAAAGAGAAATCAGAAGCTGGGCGTGGTGACACACGCCTTTAATCCCAGCACTCGGGAGGCAGAGGTAGGAGGATTGCCGAGAGTTCGAGGCCACCCTGAGACTACATAGTGAATTCCAGGTCAGCCTGGACCAGAGTGAGACCCTACCTTGCAAAACCAAAAAAAAAAAAAAAAAAAAAAAAAAAGGGGAAATCATGCTTGAAGTAATTTTTTTAAATTAACAAGAAACTGGAAGTGCTTTAAAGGAAAAGGAATAGGTATAGTGGCTCAACGTTTGCAATCCCAACAATCTGGGGGGCAGGGGCTGAGACAGGAGGAAGGCAATGAATTTGAGGCAAACTTGAGTTACAGAATGGGATGCTATCTCAAAAGCAACAACAACAAAAGAGAGTAAGAGAGGAAAGGAGGAAGGGAGAAAGTAAGGAGGGAGGAAGGAAGAAGACTGAAAAAGGATGAGGAATATCAAAAGAATAACAAAATCCATAGCAATGAAGTTCTCGTTAAAAGATATGAAAAGGATTAGAATGTTCCTGTCAAGATGGCGTCCGCCTAACCTCGCCTCACCTTACAGGGAAGTAAAAGCAAGATATTTAAGCTTTTAAAAGATTTCTTAAAGGGTTTGCTGGCCCCTGCATCCAGCCAGAGGGAGGGGGTGGATGAAAAAATAGGGAATCCACTGATTCCCACGCTCTAGGACAGGGACCACCGCAGGTTAGGTCCTCGGGGCGGCCAGACACCCGCCATTACTGGCCAGAGTCCGGCGGACCCTGCCAGTCTGACTGACCAGCAGAAGCCAGCCATTACCCACTAGCGCCTGGCGTGAACCGATCCGGAGGCACGGCGGACCCTGCCAGTCCAATCGACCCACGGACACCTGCCATTACCGCTAGCGCCGGGCACAAACCGATCTGGAGGCGCAGCGGACCCTGCGGGTCTGATTGACCGGCAGATGCCCGCCATTAACCGCTAGCACCTGGCACAACCTGATCCGGGGCTGCAGCGGACCCTGCTGGTCCGATCGACCCGTGTAAGCCCGCCATTAACCACTAGCGCCTGGAGCGACCCCATCCAGGACCAGACAAGAGGGAGGGTGGGATGGAGGGAGGGTAAGGGTGGGAGGGAATGAGAGGGTGGGGGGAGGACAAGGGGGGATACAAATTGGGACCCAAAAGGAAAAGATACTATAAAACCCTTTACTCTGAATAATAGGCTAAAACATTGATCCTTCAGCAGGCCTGCAGAGGGAACACCCGAACCACAGGAATCTGGAGAGAGCATCATGAAGGCTAACCCTAATCTTGTCCTGCTTCTCTCTCTCTTCTCTTTCTCTCTCTCCCTCTCACTCTCTACCTCTCCTCTCTATACTCTCTCTCTCTCCCTCTCTCTCTCTCTCTCTCTCTACCTCTCCTCTCTATACTCACTTTCTCTTTTATATTATCTATCTTTTTCTTCCCTCACCTTCCTAGGTGCAGACTTAAAACTCCCAGTGCCAGCACGGGGTTAACTTCCACAATGAGCTCTTGATCCGAGACACCTACAAGGTTTCCCATAAAAATAAAATAAAATAAAAAAAAGACAGACTTCTGTCAGAGTTCTTGGTGACCCACCAAAGGTTAATGGTAAGACCCTACTGTCGAAGACAGCATACATGTGTGAGACCAAACATAGAGAGACCTGGCCAGAATCTGGAAGAGGGTCAGTCCCCAGACAGCTAGTCTAGTACCAAAGGGTGCTACACAAGCAACTGGGGGGAAATGTCTGACACTGGTCCAAACATCTTGCAGACTGATACACCCAGTAGGTAACAACTTGACATAATGCTCATACAAGTGCAGTAGTGGCAAACAGCCATGGTGGGTAACCAACTGCTCTTGATTTGGCTAATAGATCCACTCAGTGGAATGGAACACATTGCTGGAACTGGGAAATAAGTCAAAAACCAGGTACACAAAATGAGCTCAGTCTCCAAGTTCAAGAGACTACCAAATGTGGGCTAGAAGAGAGCCGATGCATATAAAGTTCGCTCCAAAACATATATGGTCATCCCTTCTGTCTCATACTAATTTCTCTCTCCGTTGGAGAATTTGCTTATCTCTTTTCAGATGGACAATGAACCTGATGGGAGGATCAGCTAATCGCACCTCACCAGGGCCCCAGCTGAAACCATAGAACAACGCAGGGGAAGGACAAGAATACAGCGTCCATGGCAATCATGACACCAGAAAATGGCTGAAGGAGATAAACACAGAGAACATCCAACTCCAACTAAGCCAGATATCTAGAGACACAGAGGCTCCCAAAACCTCATTACTGAAGCCAAACAAAAATGACCCCAATGTGGCTCAGGGAAACTCACGGAAGAGGGGGCGGAAAGAATGTTAGAGTCACAAGTTGGGGCATTAAGCACAGAGACTGAGGCCTACCCCCCAGATCTCTTAACGGCCCCCATAATGAACGATCCACATTCCCCGTTGATGAGGGTCCCTTTGGAAGAGGGAGGACAGGGAGGAGGAAAATGGAACCAATACTATATATGTAAAATCAGAATAATAGAAATAAAAAAATAAAATAAATAAATAAATAAATAAGATATGAAAAGGAGAATGGATAACTGGGGGAAATGGGGATAAGAAAAAAAGGTTTTGGAGAAAGCAAGTAACATGAAATGGAAAAACAAAGTTCATATATGATGAAGAAAATTATAGATGTGAAAGATAATGGAGATCATACAATTCGTGTCTCTGATAGTAGTGGAATTTTAAAATATTAAGTGTATCAATTAAAAATGCCAATAAATTTTAGCAAATGGGCTCACACCAAAAGCATAAGGCATTAGTGTGAGGCATTGTGTTCCCTACACAATATGTTGAAATCTTACCCATCAGTATCTGTGAATATTACTTTACCTGGGAACAGGGTTTTTACAGATAACATCAAGATGAGGCCATTAGAGTGGACCCTAATCCAACATGACTGTGTCCTTATTAAAGGAAATGTCACATGTAGACAGATGTACACTATATGATGGCAGAGATAGAGCTGAATAAAGCAGCTGCAGGTCAAGGAACCAAGGATTGTATCCGCCCGTCCAGTAGAAGCTACGAAGAGCCAATCAAGAACTGTTTCCTATAGGTTTCAGAGGATGCTTGGTTTTGCTGACACCTTAGTTTTGGACAAAAAGTTCCATAGCAACCCTAGAAATGCAACCAGTTACACCAAAATAAATTCTATGAAAACATGTCTCAATCTCTCTTATAATGAGAGAAGCATAAATCAAACAATACACATGTCAAGAGATTTGGTAATAAATGGTATTAACAAAAACTTGAAGTTCCAGGTAACACCTATCCCTATTATATGTGTTATATTTATATGTCTTCTCATAGCACTATAACCCCCCTTCCAACATAGTCTCCATACACTGTAGATCAAAATAGAAATCTACTACAAATTTCTGGTATTCAATCTTTGCAGTGGGAAACCACAAGTTCAATCTGACACCCAGATAGTGACCCATCTCCTGTCACCTACCTCGTTACTGTGTGATCTGGCCTGAAATACATATTCTTTCTCCATCTTAAACCCACACTTCTTGCTTTCTTCAGAGTAGTTATTACAAATAGTTTTTTTTCTTGTCTCCAGGGAATCAGAGACCATACCTACCTTGTTCATTGTCTTATCTTTAGCATGCAATATAGTGTGCATTATTAGCAAGGGATGGTTAAGTATTTGATAAATATAAACAATAATGAATGGGTTCCTTTAGCCCACTAAAAGATGGTTTTCTTTCAGGAATGGTTTTGTTTGTTTTTGTGGTACTGGGGATTAAATCCAGGGCTTCACAAAGGCAACCATTCTACCACTGAGCTACATTCACAGACCTCAGGAATAGTTATGTAACCTATTTATAGACAACACTCAGATTACCATCTGTAAAAAGCCATATATCACCTACCATCATTTTTTTCCCTATTTATACACTTAGTCCCCTCTCCCTTGTTTTTTGGTAAGCCTTAACTTTCAAGTAGAGGAGAGGGATAAAACACAGGAAAATGTCACCCAATTAAGATGGACCATAAAATGTCACTACAGAAAACATTATACACCTCTCTTTCTGTGGACTACTTCATAGAAAATTTTGTCCCAAAAAAAATAGTTGGTGTAAAATAAGTGGGGTTAAACTGAAATGGTAGGTCTCAGGAAAAATGGGGTTAGTGAGAAGCATGTATGCATGTGAACACATTTCTTAACTGTCTACTCAAGAGTGGTGAAAAGGCACAACATCCAAACGTCAGCTTGAAAATTCTATCTTTATCTAAATGGGACTTGTGGATCCATGGAAATAAGCCTATGGCCTTCACTGGGACAGGGAACCACAAGATGAATCTGGATTATCTTGTGGAACCAGAGACAGAAGTGTTTAAAGAATGACAATTTGAATGGGCTCCTATCGGGAACCATCTGGAACATGAGCATGAACATAAATAATGTCAATGACAAATTGTAATCCACTGAGTACAATAAGAATCCAGTCGGACATATGTATATGTATGCATGTATATGGCACAATGCAGGTCTGGCCCTAGCATGGCAGAAGAAACCAGGAGTGGCTTCTGTGAACATGGCGTTCTGCTCAGGCCTGGCATGACAACAGCTACAGTCCCATGCTCACGAGAAACCTGCTACAAGATGACCTGTCTGGAGACAGGCTGTCATTGATCTCAAAAAGGGTACCACCCCATACAATGATTGGCCAGCCAAGCCCCTTAAAACCCCCTGCCCTTCCTCAAATAAATGAGTTTGTTGCAGCTCGCCCTCTGCTGCTTCCACCCAGCTCCTGGAGTCTGTGTCATGATTCCACACTGCTCACCCCCAACTTGGCAGAGACCTTGCTGTCCCTACTGGGCAGGGTTAGGGGGGACCCCAACATGCATGAAGGAAATATTTCAAACAGAAAGAAAGCTCTTCTTTAATTTTTTAAATTTTTTTACATTTATAAGCAGGGAGTGGGGATGAGAAAGAAAGAAAGAATGAGAATGAATCAATGGGCACACTAGGGCCTCCTGCTACTGCAAACGAACTTGAGACGCATGCGCCATTTTGTACATCTGGAGAAAAACTCATCCATAAGGTAACTGTCAAGGAATACATATAGAAGAAATGACATGAGTTAGAAGAGTATGACTAAGAACAGGATAGTTATACTGCATCTCTCCACAAGTTAATCATTAATTACAAAAGGAAAGATGATAACTTTATAGTAGAGAAAGTCTGTGACCATTTAAACAAAGTAACTAAAATTAGTATCACTAATATTGGAGCAAAAATGATATGTTTGTGATGATGAATTTCATGTTTGATCAACTTAATAGGGTCATAGGGTGCCCAAATATTGAACTAAATGGTATTATTTTTTTTTTCGAGGTAGGGTCTCGCTCTAGCCCAGGCTGACCTGGAATTCACTATGTTGTCTCAGGCTAGCCTTGAACTCACAGGGATCCTCCTTCCTCTGCCTCCCAAGTGCTGGGTTTAAAGGCATGTGCCACCATGCCCGGCCATCTTTTTAAAAATTATTTATTAGAGACAGAGAGAGGGAGAGAGTGAGACACACACACACAGAGAGAGAATGGGTGCACCAGGGCCTCTAGCCACTGCAAACGAACTCCAGACGCATGCATCACATGTGCACCTGGCTTACATGGGACCTGGAGAATTGATACATAGGGCTTCTTTTTTCATGAACACTATTTTTTTTTCTAATTAAGATATTTATCTTGTCAAAAGTTTCATGTCAGTAGATAAAAGCCTAGTTTTTAAGTTTGCATAGTATTCAATTTCAGGATTAATATCCTGAATTAGTCCCTACTGTATTCAAGTTTGCTACCAACCTTCTGTCACTATGGACAATGCAAGTATAAATATAATGGTGCACATTTCTTTGGGCACATATGATTGCATACCTGTAGAACATACTTCTAGAATTGAAACTGCTGGTTTAAAGAATTTGCTCAAATTAAATTTATGAATTATTGTCAAATTCTTCCCCAAAGAGATCACAGAGTTTATAATTCCACCTACAATGTCTGAGACTTTCCTGGATATCAGCTTTTTAACCACTTTGAAAGAAAGGATGCTCTATACTGTAGTTTTATTTTCCTAGTACACAAAACTTTGACCTTTTTCTTTGCCTGCATGTGCAATGTTCACTAGGACGGACTGTCAACTTTCAATGAGGTGCTGTCCACCATTCCAGTTCTTGGGTAGAAACTGTTCCCAAGGAAGAAAGCACCTTGTTTCTGCTGCCTCTGGCAAAGTTACAGATTCTATACAACAGAGTCATTTAGTCTATTCCTTTGTGGGACTATGTGTTCCAAGATGGACAGGGACCATGTGTTGGAAAAAAAGTAGGGTCTTTCAAGTCACACAACCCTGGGATTATGGGTTTTAATCCTGACTTTGCTAGATACTAACTGTATGCAATTACAGTAAGTGCCCATGTGCAGGTACTCAAGCCAAGAGCTTGAGTTGAGAGATGGGGGATACTGGGTATGTGCCTTTGAAGGGAATTGTAAACCTCAACTCTCTCCTTATTCCTTCATACTACCTGGCTCCTGAGGTGAGTGGTTTTGTTGTGTCACACACTGGCTATTATGGTGGTGCTAGCCATAGGCCCAAGCAATGCTGGCCACTGAATCGGGATTGAAATCCCCAAAGCCTCAAGTCAGAAGATACTTTTCTGTTTATAAAATAATTCTCTCCAGTATTTTGTTATAGTAATAAAAACCTAACATAGTACTCTCTTTCTCCTTCTCTAAATAAATAAATGAATAAATAAATAAATAAATAAATAAATTTTTAAAAATGATTTCCTGGGCTGGAGAGATGGCTTAGTAGTTAAGGCACCTGCCTGCTAAGCCTAAAAATGCCCATTTGATCTCCAGGTCCCACATTTAGCCAGACACAGTGATGCAAGTACGCAATGCCATACTTGCCCACAAGGGGGCGCATGCCTCTGGAATTTGTTCACAGCAGGTGAAAGGCCACTGGTACACCCATTCTCTCTCTGACTCTCTCCAAAAAAGAAGAAAAAAAGATTTCCTGTTACAGTTACCATTTCACCAACTGGTATGCCTAGAGAAGGTAGTTAACAGTCTTGCCTTAACTAAGGTGTCAGTGATTTATAAATCAAAACTATTCAAGAAAATGAGTACCTATACCTGAGTTAGCAAACCCATGGACAGAAGACACAAATTATATGAGTCAACAACAACTGTACTTTCTAAATATTATCAACACTTGAAGTACACTGAACATCTGAAATACAAACCCCACATGTTTGAGGACTTCACCCAAAATAGGATAAACTTAAGATTCTCACATCTCCCTATTTTCACACTTATCTTGGTAGGAGTTCTCTCTACCTTACACTCTTTCTAGGTATCCTATCCATTGAGGGTGTCTCTGGGTGACTAGGTCAGACCTGTTTTTAAACACTGTCACTTTTATTTATTTATATATATATTTTGAGGTAGGGTATCACTCTAGCCCAGGTTGACCTGGAATATACTACCTTGTCCCAGGCTGGCTTTTAACTCACAGAGAACCTCCTAACTCTGCCTCCCAAGTGCTGGGATTAAAGGTGTATGCCACCATGCTGAGTTTAACTGGCACTGTTTTAAAAAATATTTTGTTTATTTTTCCAGTGGGTTTTTTTTTTTTTTTTTTTGGAAGACAGTCAGAGAGAGACAGACAGATAGAGAATGATAGAGAATGGGCGCACCAGCAGCCTCTCGGCAGCTGTGAATGAACTCCAGATGCATACGCCCCGCTGTGGGCAAGTGCAGCATTGAGCCCTTACATCACTTTGTGTCTGGACCTAGAGAATTGAATGGGCGTTCTTAGGCTTAGCAGGCAGGTGCCTTAATCGTTAAGCCATCTCTCCAGCCCTTTCCAGTGTTTTAATAAAGCTAATCAGTGCACTTTAAGAAGTTTACTCCTTACTGAATGGTGAAGTAAAGCTGTCATTAGCCTGGAAGGAGATCTATTTTTACTACAGAATGGACTATGAGAGGAAAACTAGGATGTTCCCCCAGTGCTGAGTGATGTGTTCAGCTACTCTTTCTGTTGGTGACTAACAGTTAGTCACCATGGTACACAGCAGATGATTTCAAAACCATTAAAATAATAGGCCAGGCATGCTGATACATGCCTATAATCCCAGCACTTAGAAGGCAGAGGTGAGAGGATCACCACAAATTCAAGGTCAGCCTGGACTACACAGCAAGTTCTAGACCAGCCAGGGCTACAAAATGAGACCTTGTTTCAGAACAGCGACAACAGGCATACACTCACAACCCAAACAAACAAACAAACAAACAAACAAACATAACCAGCAAACACATTTATCTCATGAAGAAATGGCCAGAGCCCTTGTCCTTTGTTTCTCCTTGGCTTTCCCTGTCAGAAATCTCTAATGTCCTTTAAGGCCCTAATGTGAAACTTCTAATATGCTTATATGTTACATTATCTTTTCCTTGGCATGTCTGGTATTTTTCTGGCGGTGTGCATGTGTTAACAAGCTTCTTGTATCTGTCATTTATTTCCCTGTCAGGGGTGCAGAATGGCTGTCATGGAAGAGGCTTGCTTTTGGGCTATGGGTGTGTGTTTTGGAAGGAGGAAGGTTAGACTGTAGCACACTATTCTCATGCTGAGATTGTCCATAGCACAAACATAAGTCTTACAATGTGACTCCTCTGATGCCAGCAGCCCCTAGGAAGACAGGAACATCAGGCAGCATTTCCAGGTGAAATATCAACAGCTGCTCCCTGGGTCACTGGATAACTGATGGTCATTTAGGGACAAAGTTCTTATGGAGGAAGAAGAGGGCTAAATTTAGAGAGGGTTAAAGAAAATATAAAAGGTGAAAGTCATTACCATTTCCACTTTGCAAAGAGTTTTCATCATTAGATGATATTTTGAGAGGCTGCAATGTAAAGCAATGGAATCAAGTTTCCTGAGACACTGAGCCAGATTTCTTTCTCTCTTTTCTTTTCTTTTTTTTCCTTTCTCTCTTTCTCCCTTCCCCCTTCCTTCCCTCCTTCCTTCTTTCCTTCCCTCCTTCTCTCCCCCTTCCTCCCTTCTTCCCTTCCTTCCTTCCTTCCTTCCTTCCTTCCTTCCTTCCTTCCTTCCTTCCTTCCTTCCTTCCTCCCTCCCTCCCTCCCTCCCTTCCTTCCTTTTCTTTCCCCCTAATGTATAGCAATGGGACCGAAGGGCATTTTAACAGAGGGAGGAGAGACCTGGAACTACTGAGAGATTCAGTAGAAAGCTCTCCACATACTAAATAGGCCCATATGTATACTATCAAAATCAACACAAACACAAACATGACTTGGACCATCTAGTACTCTGACCCACTTGGACCACCTCCACTTGTGAAAATAACCAAGTGTTGTCTATAAGCAGAATACTAAACATCAGGAAGTAACTAAGAGTAAAAATGTGGTGGCAAAGCAAAGAGTAAAAAGAAATCAAATAGACTAGGAAATGGAAAAAATAATTTTCCCTATTTACTTCCTTAGTTCTTCTAGCAGAAATGAAATCTTTTTTATTGTTAAATCAAACTGAGAAAGGAATTTATGTAGGCAGGTTGGTTGCCAATTCAAGGCACATACTATAATATTTGATTTTTGTGTATCACCTCAATTCTGACCAGTCACAGGGGCTTCCTGAACCAAAAAGCAACTTCAGCTGTCCTAGAACTCACACTTGTTCACTGAAGACACAGATGGCTTTCGTAAGTGACTGTTAATATATTTCACAAAGGAAAGGCTAAGACTACTTATAAATAGCCTTAGTTCCAAACCTAAACAAGAGCTACCCTCCTCTGTGAATAAGAATTAAAAGTAGAAGGTGATAGAATATCTAAAAGCTTTAATGTCCTTATTTTTGAATTTTAGGAGAGACTGTCTCAAGTTTGTGCTTCTAATTCCATCTAAGTTTTAAAAACCACAGGTTTGGCCAGCATGACCAGTGCATCTGGCAGAGTCAGGACGGAGGATTCAGCTGGCTCACTGGGCATGTGGTGGGGCCAGGGTAAGGATTCTTCTAATGCACTGGGGTGTCCAGCAGGGCTGGGTCAAGGCAGTGGCTTGCAGGCTGAGGAAATTAGTAACCTATAGAAGGACTAAGAAAACAGAAGTCAGGTCTCTCGCTACTGCAGAGGGGAGTTACAAATACTGAAGATTATGATTGACATAAAGCTTAACAGAAATGAGAGTTATGGGCTGGAGAGATGGCTTAGCAGTTAAGGCGTATGTCTGCGAAGCCTAAGGACCCCGGTTCAATTCTCCAGGTCCCACGAAAGCCAGATGCACATGCATCTGGAGTTCATTTGTCTGCAGTGGCTAGAGGCCATGGTGTCCCCATTCTCACTCTCTCTTTCTCCCTCTCTCTGTCTCTAATAAATAAATAAAATAAAATCTTTAAGTAAAAGAAACAAGAGTTATATAAACTCATAATAGTTAATGGAAGCAAAGAAACAGACAAATAGTTAACCCTTAATATTCACAAGGGTTAGTTCTAAGACCCCATTGCACTGCAGAAGCCCAAATCCATGATGGTGTGCAGTATTTACTTATAACTTGTATACATCTTCTCATCTCTATATTCTTTATAACACTTATTACAGTGCTAACATGTTACTTCATTTGCAGATTCTGTGTAATGCTTGATTTAAGTTTTGCATTTTGGAACTTTCTGGAATTTTTTTTCAAATATTTTTTATCTGCAATTTGTTGAATCTGGATGTGGAACCTGCAGATACAGAGGTGTGTGTGTGTGTGTGTGTGTGTTGCCTGCCTATTCTCCAGATCCATTTGCTGAGGAAGCGTAAGGACAAGGACAGCCCAGTAGCACAATCATATCTACTACCCAGATCCTGATTTCCAAGTATCATATTTTATTAATGGAACCAAGGTGATTTGGAGAAATGGATGATCCCATTACTGAGTCACAAGATGGGCCTGGAGTGTCCTAATGAGCTAGCCTGTAACTAAGTTCTCAGAAAATGTCAGGGACAAATCAAATAAAATGAGCTTTCACTATCCAAATGTGGAATCACTTAGTTTATTGGAGAAAAATAAAAGAATGTGAATTTTGTGGCAGACCATTATTTATTTATTTGTGGTGCTAGGGACTGAACTCAAGAACTTATACATACTAGGCAACAACCCTACTACTGTTCTACATTCCCATACATACTAAGTTTTGTTTTCTGTCCTAGCTGTGTTGTCTATAGCTTTTATCCAGACTAACCTTCTAGGAGACACACAGCCACTCATTACAAGAGAGAGCAGACTAAATGGGAGTGAACTGGCACAAATCCATCCCAAGTGAACAAACGGCTTAAACCAGTGTTCTGCTGACAGTAATATATGAGTCTATAAATCAGTCCATGGGTGAATATTTTGCTAATAAGGCCCTTCTCTGGACACAGAGGGCATATATATATATGATGTTTGATGTCTTTATAATAGTGTACTAACAACTGGAAACAGAGACAGTTTCACGTGCTATTGGATACAGAAGTATTTCTCTTTTATTCTTAATATCAACTATAGGGAAACATTTTTTTCCTGGGAAATAACTCCTCAAATATGGTATCAATTAGGTTGGTGTTAGATTTTCCCTTTTTTCAAATTTTGTCTAAAAGATAAATCACTTCTCATCATTGAAGATCTGTAACTGAGAATTAACTTTGACTTTTAAAAATAATTTTCACATTGAAAGAATTTCAAACTATAAAAACATTAAAAAGAACTTCCAAATAACCTTCACTTGGATGATCCAATTGTAAACAGTTTTCATAAATGCCATTCTCATAGCTACACATCTGTGTGCATGTGTGTGTGCATGTGCACACATTTCATTTACCTATATAGCTTCTGATTATCTACTTCTGAGATCAACCAACTTATTTCAACAATGGAATTATATCATTTGTTTTTCTAAAGATACATAATTCATAACAGTGGTAGAATAGTCAAAGGTTTCGTTTGGGCTTGGTTTCCAACTGATGGGCAAATCACACACTACAACTCACTAGTCCAGAAATCAAGATGAAATGCTAGACCAGAGTCAGTGATCTAAGGAAGAAACCAGGAAGCCAGATAGAGGAAGTGGCAGACAGGAGGTAAGTCAAGCAGGATACAGTGGGGACAAGCATGTGCCCTGTATGAAGTAAACAGCTGTTCCTCTGGCAGATGACTCCCACTCAGAGATGTGGATGAGTTGGGCCAGAAATTTTGATTTAAAAGATGCTAAAAACAAAGATTATTTTAAAGGCATGTTATTCTGTTTGAAACTAGAACTAAAGTTTAAAGAAGATAAAACTTGTTTGGTATTTTAAAAATCAATAGCTGATATACAACCTACCAACTACCAGCTGACAGGTGTAATAACAAACCAGGACTCATCAATTTTAGCACCATAAAGCCAGATGAGAAAATGTCCATACCCCAAGGATCCTGGAGTCCATTCTCTTGGAAAGGAAGTGGCAGACAGGAGGTAAGTCATGGCATGATTCTCATTTTATTTTAATTCTCAGTTCCTATATGTTACTAATATGACTAATAAACTCATTCATTTTCATTCTTTTTGAATATCAAAATCAAACATCCAATTTTATTCTTAGATCAAAATCAAAATTTTTATGTCTGTCTGTCATTCATTCATTGTCTAGTCTGTCTGTCTGTCTGTCTGTCTGTCTCTCCCTTCCCTTCCTTCCCATTCTTCTGCTAAGAACAGAATCCAAAGCTTACATATAAAAGGTAAGTGCTCTACCATTTAGCTATGCTTCCTGTTCCAGGCTAATTTTCTTTTCTTTTCTTTTTTCTTTGAGACAGGGTCTTACTCTTTAAGAAACATTTCAAAGATTTCTCCATAAATCTTCCTGGCATTGCTTGCCTGAAGTGATTTCCCCTTCTTCCACAGACTTTTAGGACAATTACTGTCTGTGCAATTTATTTGTCAATTAATTGATATTGCCTGGAAAACTCTTCTATTACTCTTTGAAGCTAAATGTTTCTACATGTGTTTGGGGGTCTAGCCTACAGGTTTTGAGAGTTTACATGCATGATACTGTAATACAACATTGTCATAAACAAAGCACATATTGGAGAACTGAGTAATTTATGATTGTGTTGCATTCATAGCTATCCTGGGCTGCAGGCTATAGTTGGATACTAGAATTAGAGCGTTGCTTCAGGTGTTCTGTAGGAAAATTGTTGCTTGGTCTGTGATAAGTATGGAAATAGAGTATTGAGAGAGTCTTTGACAATTTGACATTACTGTGACAGCCAAGAGTGAAATTAGTGAACCCATTTTGTTCAACAAAGTATAGACCAGTTCAGATTCTGTCAAACATATGCTGAGGTTGCATGAGGAGGTGTGGGACTCAAGGTAGATATTAGTCAGAAAGTAGTATCATGTTATAAAGAATATTTAGGATACTAGAACTACTCTAACTCAAAAATACACATACAGATCAGAGAAAATACAAGTATTTCTATTTGTAATTTATCACTTGTTCTTCAACTAGTAGAGTTTAGTATTACTAACTAGAACATGTGTCATGTTCTGATTGTAATCCACAAATTCTGAAACATAATCTGCAATGTATTAAGAGGTGGGACCTTTGGAGGTTATTAGTAATGAGTGCTCCACCATCATGGATGGGATTAGTGCCCTTATAAAAGAGGCCTTAGGACTTTACAGTCTCTTTCACTATGTGAGAACACAGCAAGAAGGCAGCTCTGTGAGGAACAGGTCTTTATCAGACACTGAGTCTGCTGGTGCCTTGATCTTGGACTTCCTAGTCTCCAGAATCCTGGGTAGGAAATATTGTTTATAAAATACCCAGGCTAGGTTATTATGTTGTAGCATCCTGAATAGACCAAGACATTAGGGAACTAAAAAGTATAATCTTTATTTTTAATCCTAATTCCATGCCTAGACCTTTGCAAAATAAGCTTTATAAACTCTTTTGGCAAAACACATCCTTTTTTGAGTTGACTGTCATAATGAACCATATTATGATGGTAGAAGCAGGTCTAAAGAGGTGATGACCAAGAGTTTGTACCAAGTTTTACCTGAAGGTATGATTTCTTTGTATTACTGGGTTTGCTTTTGGAACCAACACTGATAGTAAGGGGATTACTAATTGAAGAAGCAATAAAGCCATCTAAATTTAGCCAGGCGTGGTAGCGCATGCCTTTAATCCCAGCACTCAGGAGGCAGAGGTAGAAGGATTGCTGGGAGTTCAAGGACAGCCTGAGACTACATAGTGAATTCTAGGTCAGCCTGGGCTACAGCGAGACCCTACCTCAAAAAAAAAAAAAAAAAAGCATCAAATTTAGATAGCATTGACATGTAAACCATAGAAATAACTTAAAAAAATTATAAGAAAAAAAGCAGACATTTATAGGACAGCCCAACCATAACCAGAGAAGCTTGGAAGAACAAGAAGTGTGGGGGAGGGCTGGTCAAGTCGAGGGCTAGGACTGAATTCCTGGAAGCCACTGCAAAGGATTTATGTTCTTTCCTGGGGTTGCAAAAACTATCTCTGATAAACATAGTTCAACCTGTACCTTGGGGATTTCATCTTTATTTTCATGCTATAGATATAATACCAGGAATTAAAATCACCTCCCTTTTAGAGTATTTCTTTACGTTAGCATGTGTAAGAGTCCAGATTCAATCCCTAGCACAATTTTAAATGAAGTCTTCTGGAATTTGATGAGAGGTATAAATTCAAGATTATAGTTTAGCCTTATTACCACCAAACCTACAGTGTTAATGCTGTTTTATTTTTTATAATTAAAATTCGTATTATTCTTATATATTCTTAGTATATACCTAATCAGAATGTCTGGATTTGTGGAAAGAGTATATTAATGGGTTAAAAAGCAAACCTTCACATTTTGAATGGCTAAAAAGATTAATAAACTTTTAATATATTTCTCTTAGGCGCAAAGATTATGTCATCTGTTACTATATTTTTATAGCTCAAAGAGTGTTTCACTTTCTAAGACAACTCTAGTCAGTTCCTTACAGGCTCACTATGAATGAATGGCTTATTTCTTTGCCTGCCTTATAGTTCCAGCATATTCAGGAAAGGAGTGGTGCAGAGCAAATGGTGAATGGCATTTCCTATTTTATAAAACCAGCAACAAATATGCCTTAATTAACTACCTTAAGGGTGTATAAATATGGATTTGTAATTCTCACTGCTCTATATATTATATGCATAATAATTTTATTTATTTAAGGTAAATTAATAGTTATATAGTTTAGACTTCACAGAGTCAATTCAAACCAGACTTAAAAAGCCTCATGAAATACATAATGATTCTACTATTATAATTATATTAATAGATGATACTATAATTTAGAGTTTAAGACAGTTTAAGCGGTCATTATTGCTGTATTGAAAATATTATTTTAGATAATGAAAAGTATTCAAACAGGATAACTTTAATTCCACTCTTTAGAAGTTTTACTATTAACTTTCATATGACCTTCCAGAAAACTTTGTACATTTATAACCCTGTATACTTACTTTTAAAATAAAATGACATTATATATATATATCATGTACTACATAACATCATAGAACATATCTTTTTTGTTTGTTTGTTTGTTTGTTTTCGAGGTAGGGTCTCACTCTGGCCCAGGCTGACCTGGAATTAACTATGTAGTCTCAGGGTGGCCTTGAACTCATGGCGATTCTCCTACCTCTGCCTCCCGAGTGCTGGGATTAAAGGTGTGCGCCACCACGCCCGGCTGAACATATCTTTTTACATCTGGCTTACATGGAAGCCTTGGGAATTGAACCTGGGCCAGAAGGCTTTGCAAGCAAGTGCCTTTAACTGATAAGCCATCTCCCTAGCCTTAACATATCTTTTATGCATGTAAAATGTTATGCATTGTGTGATAACATATACAATTTGATCTACATGTTTTGTCCAATTACTATGCCTCAAATACTATAGAATAGACAGGGCTGTGTTCTTCCACTTTCCCACCTCTTGCAGAGGGTTAGGCAGAGTCATGCACTAGTTTTGGCCAATAGGCTGTGAGATACAGATACTTGGACCAATACACAGAGAAGCTGGCATGAACAATTTTAATTTTATACATAGAAAAAATAGGACAACAATCTAGAAACACCCTAGTTGAAATGCATTTAACTCTTCATGCTGTACCACCTATGCTGTCACAGGAAGAGAAAACAGTGGCATTACATGTGACAGCAAAGTAGAGACAAAGTATGAAACACAAAACGCAGTTTCAACTGGAGGGAAAGAACACAGGGCAATAAATTTTCCACCTGAGGAAACTGGAGAGACAAAGAGAGCACCAGGTCAAGGGCAGAGGTCCTGACATGCAACAACCCCAAGGACTCTGTGCGGAATCAGTCCTGCTTAGGAATAGTAACATGTACAACAAATACTTTCTTCCCTTGAGAAGATACTAAGTCACAAATCAGGAAAATAATATTAAGTGCCTACAAAGGGTCAAACACTAGGTTAGGTTGGAACTTTATTGTATATCATTATGTCATTTAATTCTCATAATAACCTTAGCCATAATTGCAACATTACCTTTTCATGAACAATTTCATCAAGCAAATGTAACTTAAGCATAGAGGCATTTACACTCATAATTCACTCCATCAGCACATCCTATTAAACTCTCAAAACATGTTTAGTATTCAATTGCTTCTTCTGTAAATGGTCATTAGTACTGAGGATTTCCCAATACTTGTATATATGTTCTGGCACTAACTTTGGTCTTCCTTAGCATATCCTCCAATATCACCATATAGACAAACCTGAAAAGGAATAGGTTCTCATGTACCCTATTATTTATGCAACAAATATTAATTGTGAAAGGCATTAGATATTATGGTGATCAGTACAGTCATGGCTGAGGTCCTCCTGACAGCCTAAGAGGGAAGAGAAACAGTTAAAGGAAAACAGAGGAAATTTTACAATAGAGAAAATGCAGGATGTTACCAAGCTACAAATGAAGGGCAATTAGCCTAGACTAAGGCTTTAAGAAGGAGATTCCAGAAGTAACATCTAAGCTGAGAAGGAAGGAAGGAGGAGGAGGAGTGGGAAAGAGTAGAGCTTTATGCAGGCCACAGCAAAGGCATAAGTGAAGGGGCCTGAGAAAGAATAAGGCATGCTTAAAGAATGCAAAGAAGTCCTGTAAGGCTAGATGGAACAAAGAGCAGAACAGGTAGTGGAGGGAAGGGAAGGAAAGATAGTAAGACACAACTTAAGAGAACTGATTAGTGATGACAAAGGTTTTACATGTCATAATGAAAATACAGGCTTGGAAGCTGAGTGTGCTTGAACATGCCTGCAATCCCCGGACTGGGGAGATACAGGCAGGAGAATCAGGAGTTCAAGGTCATCTTTGGCTACAATGGGAAAAGGAGCTGGAGAGATGGCTCAACCAGTAAAACACTTGGCACATACATTAGAGGAACTTAGTTCAGACCACCAACACCCATGTAAATGCCAGGTGTGATGGCACATGCTTGTAATCCTGTTGTTCAGGAGGTGGAGGCAGTAGGATCCCTAGGGCCATGCTGGCTAGCTAGACCAACTGAATCAGTGAGCTCAGGGTTCAGTGAAAGACTCTGTCTCAATAAATGAGGAGGAAAGTGATTGAAGAAGATACTAGACATGGCTCAAAACTCATCAAAGCAAAAATTCAGAGGATACAGAGAGAGCTCCACACCCTCTCTGCCAAGACTCATACAATGTTGCAGAAAAGGGGGCAGAAAGATTGTAAGAGCCACAGGGTGGGAAAGTGTATCCTGAGATATTGTCCTCTTCACTGAGACTGACTGGTGCATTCATGACCCCACACCAAATACCAACAACCCCACTGAGGAGGGCTCTCAGTAGAACGGGGGCAGGAGAGAGGGGATATAAGGGTATAACTTGATGGGAATGTGACCAACATGCAATATGTTCATGCTGTAAAGTTCATAATAATACAAGTAATTACTTTTTAAAAAGATACTAGACATTGTCCTCTGGCCTCCACATGTATCCGTACACATGTGTGTCCACACGAATACAAGTATACACGCATACATGAAAACATGTCAGGCATACATACATGCATAAAGGGGGAAGGGAAAAAAAAAGAGAATAGGTTTGGGATGAGGGCTTATATCAGAATAACTTAAAGATAGCACTGTTTCCAAGCCTGTGCAAGGCCCTGGAACTGATTGCCAGCGCTGCAGAATGGAGGTTTTGTCCTAAAAGCGATGGCCATTTGCTAATGGATTTTCAAACATGGGTCTTGAGGTGCTGAGTTCTGCACTTTGGAAAGCTAATTTTGGCTTCAGCATAGAAGTATAAAGTCTGCAGCTAGGGAGACTTGGTGAGTGACTGCTGCACTCAAAAGATATTACTGAGACCTAAACTATGTACACATGGCAGTGGTGAGATTCACAGATATTTCGAGGGGGAGGTGCTGAATTGAGCTCACCTGTGACTGACCAAAGAGACCAGGTGGTAAAGAGAGAGAAGCATGTGGGAGTGGAGAGATGGCTTAGAGGTTAAAAGCTTGCCTGTGAAGCCTAAGGACCCCGGTTTGAGGCTTAATTCCCCAGGACCCACGTAAGTGGGAGTTCATTTGCAGTGGCTAGAGGTCCTGGCATGCCCATTCTCTCTCCCTTTCTCTACCTCTAATAAGTAAATAAATAAAAATTTTTTTAAAAAGAGAGATAAGCATGAAGTACAATTGGCTTGGATTAGGAGAAGGTAGCAGCTTTAGGTAGTAGTATATGTTGGTCAATTTCTCATAGTAACAACACCTTTTAGCAAAGTGACTGCCTGAATCCAGGTCAGCTGTATAAATAATGCTTTTGTGCTGACATTTTAATTTTTCCTTCTTTTTTTTCTCTCACATTTATAAATAAGGATATATGCTTTCTGGATTTGTAAACAGAGATGTGACCTTATAAAATGGTGTGGGAGGAAGGAGTATAAACAAAGAACCTGCTTACTCAGATCAGCTATTAGCTGGGTGTTAAAAGAAGAGCTGGGGGGGGGGAGGGAGAGAGAACACGCATCAAATAATTGGAAATAATGAAAGCAAGAGTAAGAATTAACAGGCTAGTCTAAATGAAATCATGTTTCTTCCAAGTGGGATGCATTACGAATTAAGGCATAATTAATCACTCTTGAAATTTTAAGTACTTTGGGATTGTATATACACATTAAAAGTTGCCTCAAGGTGATGCTAACTGCAGTAGCAAAGAAACTCCAAACTTTTAGTGGTTTTACATAAGAAGTTTATTTGTAATATGCATGTTAATCCAATACAAATGCTTTGGGAGTGAAGGAGTGGGTCTTTCATCCATGAAATCATTTAGTAACTTGACAGAAACTGCCACCATCAAATGGGATCAATGTCCAGTAAGAAAGGGACAGAGAATGGAAAGGCAGGAATGAGTACATAATAATACATATTAGCACAAGGGAGGATGTGCCTATGAAGGTCAGGAAGTAAATTTTGATGAATTAATTAGCAGCCTTTCACAGACAGTAAAACTCTGAGGGCAAGTATATGACTTACTAATTTTTGCTGAATCTAATTGTATCTTGAAAAACATAGGCATTCAAAGTGTTCAAATATATACTTTATGAAAAAAGGCCTAATAAGGGATTCATTTTATTGTATAAAACTTCTAAGATTATAGAATATATAAACTGCAGGAAAAAATACATAAACTTCAAGAAAAAAGTTTTTATCTGCCAGCTACTTCATAGTGATAAGAATATATTTTTTAAACGTCTGTATTTTTTTCAGTTCTAAAATATAGGGGACTGAAGCTCTGCTCTACCGAGACACAGGAAAACAATAACCACACTAATAGCTTAGCAATAAAACAATCTGGAAGAAGAAGAACATTATTTTTCTCTCTCTTCCCTATACTCATAAAATACATATATATCTTATGCATTTTAAAACTAAAACTTTACACTCATAAGATGACTGCAGTTTAAAAAATGGTTTTGTCAGCTCAATAGAGGAGGTAGCATTTTCAAGGAAAGTAATACTTCAAAGCTATAAAACAAGGTATAACTTGTTTTCAGTGAAAAGAAATTAACTAAAATGAGAGTTTTAGTGAGGGTGTTGATATTTTTTCTCTAAACTGTTTTCAAGTACTGTAATAGCAGCCATCCTTCGATAAGTGTCACCTTGGCTCTATGTCCAGTGGCTTACCTCTGTTGTCTCATTAAATAATCACAATCCTGCATGGTATGTACTTATAAGTATAGACCACCTCACAGACAAAGAGAAAAAGAAATAGACATTTCAAGAGAGAGTAAGTACTTGCCCAAGGTCCTTCACATATTATGAGGAAGCACTGAGACTCACCATCAGCAGCAACAACTCAGTGGAAAGATGGCTACTCAGTTGAGACTACATTGCCATAGAGGAGGATGCTACAGATGTAAGTCAAAACCTTATCTAGCACAAAGATCAAAAGTGGGGCTTACAAGTTTCTAGTCTTCTTTTTTCTAGAACAGATAATAAAAGAAAGGTAAAGTAGTTTCAAAGTCTAAAGAAGCATTAACACATGCTGTGTGGCCAGGAAGATCTGATTTCAGGTCCAGTTTCATCTCTGACTACATCCCAAGCATTAACTGGGAGTGAGGGCAACAGAGTGCATAAGGTTATTTATTGTGAACACTAAAGCATCCAAGTAGGCAATACAATTCTAGGGATCAGCTCTCTATGTCTGAAAATGGTAGGCCTACAAAATTCTTTAATAGGGTGCTGGAGAAATGGCTTAGCAGTTAAGGCACTTGCCTGTAAAGCCTAAGGACCCATGTTTGACTCTCCAGATCCCAAGTAAGCCAGATGCACAAAGGTGAGGCAAGTGCAAGGTCACACATGCCCATGAGGTGGTGCAAGCATCTGGAGTTCAATTTCAGTGGCTGAGGCCCTGGCTTGCCAATTCTCTCTTTCGCTCTCACTCTCTAAAAATAAAATTTTTAATATTTTTTAAAAAATCTTTAGAAGGCTTTCTCACTAAAATTTTATTAAGTATTGCCTCATTTTCAGTTCAAAAACTTTAAAAAAGTAACTAAAAGGAAATTCTACCAGAGAGGTTGATGTCACCTCTTCCTTACAATGGAATATTAATTTTAAAAAAGAGGATATGCATAGAAAGTATTCAGTCTACAAAAAAGGAAGTTAGCAGTAGTGAAAAGTAACTGCAGCTGGTTATTCTATGGATTCTGAAAGTGTTTGCTGTTGATATAAGCACACCACAGGAAAACATCATGAAGTTGGCTAAAAGTAATCTGAAATGACATGGCACTAGTTATTCATCATTTAGAATTCAGTTCTATCTTTTTTTTTGGGGGGGGGGGTCAGGCTAGTGTGGTTCCAAGACAGGAAGCTATGCTGCTTTGGTTATGTCCAGGGACATTCACGGGGAAGAGGCCTGTAGGGATCTTTTAGGAATTCTAGAGAAGAAATTGCGAGACCTAGAGATGAAAAGTCCATTTCACATCAGTTTCTCTCTCTTCATTCCATCATTATCCTTTACAAAGCAGCTCTTTCTGATAGATGGCAGCTCCTGCTCCTTCAAACATCTGATTGTCAGCACAGATTGGACTCACCACAGTCTGTCCCATTGTTCTCTACAAAAAGTATGCTCAACCTAGATTTCATGTGTTTATGTATACATGTGATCTTTTCTGCAAGAAATGTTCATACTCCCCAGATTCCCCAAGAGGCCTCAAAAAGGACAAAAAAAATACGGCTCTCATTATTTTTTTTAAGTTTATTTGAGAGAGAACAAGAGAGAGAAAGGGAGGAAGATAGGGAGGGAGGGAGGGGCATGGGCACTCCAGTGACTGTAGCCACTGCAAATGAATTCCACACACATGCACCACCATGTGCATCTGGCTTTACGTGGGTACTGGGGAATTGAATGTTGGTCCTTAGACTGTGCAGGCAAGCACATTAAGTGCAAGCCATCTCTCCAGCCCTTATTTATTTATTTTTAACCATGGAGCTAAGTCATATAAATTGGACATGTGAATTGAACCATTTAATCTATATACTTAGGTAAACCAATCTATATACAATATAATTTGAGGGAAAAAATAAAGTTTTTCTTTAAAATAAGAAAAGAACAAAAGAGTTCCTTCTCCACCCCACTGCCATTGACCTTTCTCAGAAGTTGTCTGACTATATCCATGTGCAGAAACACTTGACACTCCACTTTAGGTTTCCACAGAAGTATTCTAGCTGTTCACTTTCCTAAGTCCAGTGATGAAGCTTTGAGTATGAGTTAGTGTTCTGAGAACTTAGTGAGGAATAACTACAGTATGGTTAATTTAAATTTTTTAATAAATTTCTTAATTTAAAATTTTAAAGATCACTATATAGAATCTAATATTTTATAGAGAAGGAAACTGAGGCACAGTAACTCTGAGAAATCTGATTATAATAGAAAACTAATTTAAGTGACTGAGTCTGAATTTGCATAGGCTGAACCCAGACAATTTGCCAGCACTTAAAATTATCAAGCTAAATATTTTATATCAGTGTTGGCTGTTAGGCCCCAGGCTGGCCATGCCTGGACCAAGTCCTATCCCAGGTGGATTGGAAGACAGGGCACATCACTGCTCCACCAGGCCACAGCAGGGTTGTCTTTCTTTAAAAATATAAGGCAAGGATGCAAAGAGAAGGGAGTCTTTGCACACTGTTGGTAAGAATGTAAATTTCAGGCTGGAGAGATGGCTCAGCAGCTAAGGTATTTGCCTGTAAAACCTAACAACATGAATTTGAGTCCCCAGTACCCACATAAAGCTAGCTTTACAGTGGCTCATGCATCTGGAGTTCATTTGCAGCGGCTGGAGGCCCTGGCATGCCTATTCTCTCTGTCTCTTCTCTCCATCTCTCTCTGCTTGAAAATAAATAAATAAATATTTTTTTAAAAAATGTAAATTGGTACAAGTCATTATGAAAAAAAGTTTGGAAGTTCCTCAAAATATTAAAATAGATCAGCCTGAACTAGAGCGAGACCCTACCTCAGAAAACCAAAAAAAAAAAAAAAAAAGAAGATCTAGCCGGGCGTGGTGGTGCGCACACCTTTAATCCCAGCACTCTGGAGGCAGAGGTAGGAGGATCGCCTGCCGTGAGTTCGAGGCCACCCTGAGATTACATAGTGAATTCCAGGTTGGCCTGAGCTAGAGTGAGACCCTACCTCAAAAAACAAAAACAAAAACAAACACAAACAAACAAACAAAAAAAGATCTACCATATGACCTGACATTCCTACTTCTGAGTATACATCTACAGTAAGACAACCTTGCAAGACCAGGTGAAAATCATGGCCAGAACCACTAATTTAAAAATGTTCTGTCAGGACTGGAGAGGTAGCTTAATGATTAAGGTGCTTGCCTGCAAAGCCTAAGAGCCCAGGTTTGATTCCCCAGTACCCATGCAAGCCAGATGCACAAGGTGGTGCATGCGTCTGGAGTTTGTATGCAGTGGCTAGAGGCCCTGGTGCACCTGTTCTCTCTCTCTGCCTCTCTCTCAAATAACTTCCTAGAACCCCAAGTCCTAAGTTCATGTCAGTAATTAACCAAAGAACTGTCAACTCAAACTGAGAATGATTTTTATACCAACACACTTTATTTAGACATAAAGGGACATGAGAGAGGGAAATGGGTGGAGGGCTCAAGGGCCAAAGGGGAAGGGAACGTGACCAGTGAGATCAGGGAAATACACCATATGGCCAGGAGCCCATGTAAACCAACATGGACCTTGGATCCAAAAAACTGTGAGAAAGGGTTTTTTTTTTTTTTTTTTTTTCAAGGTAGGGTCTCACTCTAGTCCAGGCTGACCTGGAATTCACTATGTAGTCTCAGGCTGGCCTCAAACTCATGGCAATCGGAGCATTACCTCTGCCTCCCGAGTGCTGGGATTAAAGGCATGCGCCACAATGCCCAGCTGTTTTTATTATTTATTTATTTATTTATTTATTTATTTATTTATTTATTTGACAGAGAAAGAGGGAGAGAGAGAATGAGCATGTCAGGGCCTCCAGCCACTGCAAACGAACTCCAGATGTGTGCACCCTCTTGTGCATCTGGCTAACATGGCTAACATGGGTCCTGGGGAATTGAACCTGGTTCCTTTGGTTTTGCAGGCAAACGCCTTAACCACTAAACCATTCCTCCAGCCCACAGTTTGTTTGTTTGTTTGTTTTTAAATCATGAGTTTCCAAACAGATTAAAAAGTAAAAACAGGGCTGGAGAGATGGCTTAGCAGTTAAGGCATTTGCCTGCAAAGCCAAAGGACCCAGGTTCAATTCCCCAGGACCCACACAAACCAGATGTACAAGGTGTGGCATGTGTCTGGAGTTTGTTTGCAGTGTCTAGAGACCCTGGTCTCCCTCCCTCCCTCCCTCCCTTCTTCCTTCCTTCCCTTTCTCCCTTGTTCTCTCCCTCTCTGTCTTTCTCTCAAGTAAATAAATAAAAATCTAAAAGAGCAAAAAAAGTAAAAACAGCAATAATAATATTTTTTAAAAAGTCCCTTCCCAGCCTGACAGTCTTCCAGCATGGGAGAGAGATAACCTTACTGGTGCCAAGACTCAGGCACAGAGTTATGTGCAGCTCAAGAGCCAGGGAGAAAAAGATGACCTACTCCATGGGCCCAAAGATATATCTTAGAGTTTATGCTCAGGAGGAGGTGGGTATACCTGCAGCAGGTATTCCAGACAATCTGGCTAGGCTCAGAGGGGGACTCCATCCACACCTGGGTAGGGTGCATGTTAGAGAGAGATCTGATTGGGTGAGTTGAGTCCTGCAACTAAAGCAGGCAGAGCATCTGAGAAGATGGCAAGGGTGTGATTTAAGATCCCTCCCTTAAGGCAGTCCTACTGACCTGTGACTAATCTAGCCTCTCACATAATGACCCTGGTTCCATTCGCCAGTACTCACATAAAGTCAGATGCACAAAGTGGCACATGCATCTGGAGTTTGTTTGCAGTAGCTAGTGGCCCTGGTGTACCCATTTTCTCTCTCTCTTCTTGCAAATAAATAAATAAATAATAAAATTGAAAACCAAGAAACTGAAGAGAAAATAATATATATAGGGAGAGACAGAAAGAGAGAGAAAGTAAGTAAGTAAGTATGGGTACTCCAGACCTCTTGCCACTGTAAAGGAACTCCAGACGCATACACTACTTTGTGTGTCCGGCTTTACATGGGTACTAGGGTATTAAACCCAGACCATCAGGCTTTACCCCCAAGCACCTTTAAGCACTGAACCATCTCTCCAGCCCCTCTCTGTCTCACTAACAGAATCCAAATTTACTTCAGAGAGCTAATGTGCTAGGCTACAAATATTCCCCACCACAGCTAGGGGTGACAACAAGCTCTTGTGATATAGCTTTAGTTGATGATATGTAAATTAAGGTTTCTAGGAAAGTTTTGCTTCTCCAATAGACACTTGTGGTTTGATTCAGGAGTCCCCATAAACTTAGGTGTTCTGAATGCTAGGTCCCCAGCTGATGGAGATTTGGGAATTAAAGCCTCCTAAAGGAAGCGTATTATTGGGGGCAGGCTTATGGGTATTATAGGCAGCTTCTTCTTGCCAGTGTTTGGACATACTCTCTTGTTGCTGTTGTCCATCTGATGTTGGCCAGGAGGTGATATCCACCTCCTGCTTATGCCATCGTTTTCCCCTGCCATCATGGAGCGTCCCCTTGAGTCTGTAAGACAAAATAAACCCTTTTGGTCCACAAGCTGCTCTTGGTCCAGTGTTTTCTGCCAGCAATGTGAACCTGACTGCAACAATAAAAATGGTACCAACAAGTGGTGTCATTGCTGATAGAAACCTGACTGTGTGCTTTTGACCTTTTGGAACTGCTTTGCAGGAGGAATGTGGATGAATTTGAAATCTTGGCTTAAGAGACACAGTGCTATAAGTATAGTTTAATGGACTATTCTGGTCAGAGTAAGAACTATGTACTGTGAAGTTTGGTTTATGAGGGTGAGAAAGAGCTTTGCCTGGACTGGACTAGAAGCAGTTTGTGTGAGAGGCTTGCTGTTATGCCCATGTCCTGAGAACTTGTGCAGAGTTGTATTGCATAGAAATGGACTGGTGTGAGCAGAGAGATATTGCACAGAAAAAACTGAAATCTTTAGGCCAAAACTGCTGCCTGTTCAGCTGACCTGCACTGGAACGACAGGAAGAATGCAGAGTCTTTTGAAGGGCCCTGAATGCTAAAGGAGTGTCCTGTTCTTCAAAGTCTGCTTTATTCCGCCCTGGATTAACAAGTTGGTAGCCCACCTGGTAACATAGAGTATAACAAATGCAGAAAAGAGAGGGTCATTGAGTTTGCAACACAGATTATATTTTGGAAATGGCCATGGGCAGTGTGAAGCAGGCTTGCTGGATTACCTGTGTGAAGACCCAATGGAGCTATGAGGATGAACCATGGGTTGCAGTGAAGTCCCAATGGAGATGCCAGGACTATGAAATGACTTCCAAGGAGAGCTTCTGGCACTGAATGAAGTTTTCCAGGACTATGAGTAGCCTAGCTGGAGGGGTGGATTTGGAACTCCAGAGACTTATCACTGGTTAGAATTGACTAGGAGACTTGTCAGTAACAAGAGTGTTGTTGGACTTGGATCTAGAGAGTTTACTGTTTGCCCTGTTTAAATCTTGTATTGGTTGACTATTTCTTTTCTATGCCCAATGCCATCTTTTGCAGTGTGAATGTTTATTCTGTGCCATTATGTGTGTTTCTTTCTTCTTTTTTTTTTTTTTTTTACAGCTCATTTAAAAGTCCTTGGACTATGGGGATGTTTAAGCATCATGGGGATTGATGAAAATTATGGGGACTTTAAAAGTTGGACTGAATGCATGGCATTTACATCATAGATGGTTATCAGTTTATGGGAGCCAGGGGTGGAATGTGGTGGTTTGATTCAGGTAACTTAGGTGTTCTCCATGCTAAGTCCCCAGCTGATGGCAATTTGGGAATTAAAGCCTTCTGGAGGCAACGTATTTTTTTTGGGGGGGTGGGCTTATGGGTGTTATATCTAGCTTCCTCCTGCCAGTGTTTGGCACACTCTCCTGTTGCTGTTTTCCATCTGATGTTGGCCAGGGGGTGATGTCCACCCTCTCTGCTCATGCCATTGTTTTCCTCTACCATCATGGAGCTTTCCCTCGAGTCTGTAAGCCAAAATAAACTCTATTTCCCACAAGCTGCTCTTGGTCAGGTGATTTCTGCCAGCAATGTGAACCTGACTGCAACAACACTTATTGTCTTTTTCCTCTTTTTTTTTTCTTCTTCTTCATGTCTGAATGCAGAGAAGAGGTCTGAGGTGAGGCAACTATCCTATGATGATGAGACAAACAGGAACACAAAAGTCACACGCCAAGAGTAGCCTGTTGGGAGGATACCTTGAGCCAGGGATTATAATGACACTGAGTATCTTCAAAACCTCCCCAACTGCTGACCTCTGTGCTATTCACTTTATGATTAAGTCACTGATGCTGATTCTATTCCATAAAGACCAGACATAATCCTACCTGGAATATGACTAGAAAGCCTAGTAACAATACAATTACCAATACCTGGGTAATCAAAGAGAGCAAATTTGCAGTTGTAAGTATAAAGTAAACCACTAGAAGGGGAGAAACCTTTCAAACTAATTGTAAATGTTCAAATTATTTAAAACACACACACACAAAGTAAATAATGGAAACACATAAGGAAAAATTACATTAGAATCATTAAAGGCAAAAATTTAAATAAGAACTAAGAGCAAACCTGTTTTTCATGTCAACAGACTGTAAAGTCATTAAAAGCAAGACAAACTGATCACTAGGTAAGATGGCATTATATGCTGAGCACAAGAGATTTATTTGGAACAAAGCAACTGAAAGGTGGCAAGTTTTCTCAAAATTGAACTTATAAATTTAAAGCCATTGCGCTCTCTCTCTCTCTCTCTCTCTCTCACACACACACACACACACACATGCACACATATGTATATATTTTGGTGTTTTGAGGTAGGGTCTTGCTCTACACGAAGCTGACCTGGAATTCACTATGTAGTTTCAGGGTGACCTTGAACTCACAGCAATCCTACCTCAGCCTCCCAAGTGCTGGAATTAAAGTCGTGCACCACCATGCCTAGCACTTAACATATTTTTATTTGGGAACTTGGAAAGTTGTGCTTGAAGCTCAATTTGTAAAAAGATTTTTTTTTTGTCCTTTACATAGAAAATTTGAATCATGGGTCAACATTCAGTTATAGCAACAGTAATGCTAGCAACTTACCATTTGCCAGGCCTCATGGTTAGGCACGACCTTAGGCACTTTGTACATTGTACCTCATGCTCAAGTACTGTCTTAGGCACTTTGCACACTGTATCTCATTTAATCCTAATAGCCCTGTGAAGTAGTATGTAGACTGCCCCTACTTACATGTGAAAAACTAGGATTTTTAGACTGCATCATTGTCAAGGTCACACAGCCAGTAAGTGATGGCTCAGAGTAGATCCAAGACCTCTTTTCCCAGAGCCAGTGCTCTGGTCTAACTCACAACACTAAAGTGTTTCTTGTCAAGTAAGTCCATGAAGTTTTGCTCAAATGGATAGTGTGCAATAAAGGCTGTACTTCTAAATAATGTTCAAGGATAGACTATGCAACTGAAATCAAATCTCTATTCTCACATGTTACATAAAACAAATCCCAAGTGAATTTTCAATTGAATATAACAAATTCTTAACCTTTAATTTAGAAGGCTCTTTATAATCATGATACCAAACCCAAAGTTCGTAAAGGGGAAAGTTGACAGACTTAATTATGTAAAACTTTCAAACTTATTTGGAAAAAAAATTACCATATACAAAATTAAAACAGCAAAATGGAAAAATATTTCCAACTAATATAGTAGAGAATTAATGTTTATAAAAGGTTATTAGAAATCAATATGACTAATAAAATGGCTAAGAGGAAACTTGGAGAAGTAAAATAGCTAATGCATCTGGAAAAAGACATCCTGCCTTCTAACAATCCAGGAATTAACAACAAAATGACATTCCACGTTTCACCTACTAGATTTAGCCAAGCTGTTTACAATTGCATATTGTAGGGTTGAGGCCATAAGGTTAAGTAGGTTATGTGATAAGGCCATACTTGTAAATAATGATAAAAGGATGGACTATCCAAAACAAGCACCTGAGGGAACAATTTGGCACCCTGTTTCAAAGAGCCCTCAAGTAATGAGTGTGTACGTGGTTTTGCCATCACACTATCAACAGCTGTTATAGGAACACTACTAAGTGTGCAAAGATGCATATCCAAAGCCATTCACTACAGCATGTGTAAGATTACACAGACACACATACAATCTCTTTCCCTTTAGCTCTGTCCCATTCCATTTCCCTTCCCTCCCACATATACACATGCCAGTGCTTAATTAACCAAATGGCTGCATGTTCTAGGAAGAGAGACAGCTCTGGAGGAACTGGATTAGGGAAGGAGAGGAGGAAATTTCACGTTTCACTGCCATTTGCTTCTGATTATGACTAGTGTTTTGTCTTTAGTGATTAAAAATTAAGGACTAAGGGCTGGAGAGATGGAATAGCAGTTAAGGCACTTGCCTGTGAAACCTAAGGACCCATATGCAATCTTTCTCCAGATCTCACATAAGCCAGACGTACAAAGGTGAGGCAAGTGCAAGGTTACACGTGCCCACTAGGTGGCACGAGCATCTGGAATTTGATTTCAGTGGTTGAGGCCCCTGATGTGCCAGTTCTCTCTCTCACCACCACCACCACCACCAACAAAAAAAACATTCGGAATTAAAAGTAAGCCAAAATTTAAAACAATAAAATAGTTTTCATTAATAAAGAACAGCATATCTTTTGTTATTTCAGCTATAGCTAATGTGAAAACTGTGCTATCAGAAACAGTTGTTGAGCTTGCTCAAATTTATATAGAAAGTTTGCACACCCAAATTAAGTACTACTCAATCAAAAATATTCACCATACATTAATACTTCTGGGTGTTTCTTGTTTCAAGATGAAGTTTCTTTTTCAAATCCTTCCACATTCCTCTTGAAAATCAGCTCCAAAAGACCAAAGCCACATAGTTAGGTGTTTAGCAGCAATCCCACTCCTCGGTACTAACATTACTGTTGCAGTCCAGTTCCCATTGCTGGCAGAAATCACCTGACCAGGGCTGTAGGGATGGCTTAGCAGTTAAGGCGCTTGCCTGTAAAGCCAAAGGACCCAGGTTTGATTCCCCAGTACCCACGTAATCCAGATGCACAAGGTCGCACATGCATCTGGAGTTTGTTTGCAGTGGCCAGAGGCCCTGGCACGCCCATTCTCTCCCTCTGTCTCTCTCTTCTGACACTTTCTCTCTCTCAAATAAATAAATAAATAAAATTAAAAAAAAAACCACCAGACCAAGAGCACCTAGTGGGAAAAAATATTTATTTTGACTTACAGACTCAAGGGGAAGCTCCATAATGGCAGGGAAAAACAATGGCATGAGCAGAGGGTGGACATCACCTCCTTGCCAACATGAGATGGACAATAGCAACAGGAGTGTATGCCAAACACTGGCAAGGGGACACTGGCTATAATACACATGAGCCTACCCCCAACAACACACTGCCTCTAGGAGGTGTTAATTCCCATATCTCCATCAGCTGGGAACCTAGCATTCAGAACACCTAAGTTTATGGAGGATACCTGAATCAAACAGCCACACCCAACCTGGCCTCCTAAGTGTTAGGATTATAGAAAAGTTGTAACTTAACAGAATACAACTGTAAACTAATCTGACAAATATAACATTATCTTCAGAAAACATGGTATTAGAATATTTGACTATACATGTCAAATTCTGTTTCATGATTTTTTGGGTAATTCTGAACAGCTACATTCAATTTAACTACTTAAAAAAAATTCTCTACAGGGCTGGAGAGGTGGTTCAGCAGTTAAAGGGGCTTGTTTGTAAAGCCTGTTGGCCCTGGTTCAATTCCCCAGCTCCTATACAAAGGCAGATGCAAAGTGGTATATGTATCTCACATTAATTTGCAGTGGCAAGATCCTGATGTACACACACACACAGCCACACACACAAATAAATAAATGAAAAAAATTAATTCTCTATTTATTAGGAAGCATGGGAGTATAAAGTAGTGTCCCTATGAACCAGCATATGGTAATTCTAGCTATATATCCAAAAGAACTGAAAGGAAGGACTTGGACAGGTATTTGCACACCAATATTCATAGCAGCATTATTCACAAGAGCCAAAAGATGAAAACAATCCAAATATCCAAAATAGATGAAGAGAGAAACAAAATGTGATAGATTCATATAATGGCATATTATTCAACAATAATGAATGTAATTCTGATACATGTTGTAAAGTGATTGAACTCTGAAAATGCTAAGCAAAACAAGCCAGACAGAAATGCATACATATTGTATTATTTCATTTATATGAAGTATTTAGAATGTTCAAATTCATAGGTACAGAAAGTACAGTGGTGGTTACCAGGGGCTGATGGCCAGGGAAAATGGAAGGCTATGGTTTGACAAGCACAAAATTTCAGTTTATGATGATGAAAAAGGCTTAGAGTGGTAATGGTTGTATATACATTTGAATGTACTATATGCTACTGAGGTACTCAGCAATATACTTAAAATAGTGTTAAGTTGAAGCTTTATATACAATTTACTAAAATTGAAAAGTTAGAAAGAAGTATTTTTTAAACTTCTAACCTATGCAATCAGCTGAAATAAGGGAAGGAAGGAGGGAAGCTGGTGGAACAAACTGGGTTTGAAAACATACTAGGACCTATAGTTCACAAGGCAGATGGTTAGTAACTATGTGAACAAGAAACTCTTTTCTGCCAAAGCAATGAGGAACAAGTGAGCTTAAGAAAACAACTTTCCTTCAAGCAGGTAAATATTTTCAGAAATTTGATTTGAAGCTAAAATGTGATGCTTGCCCTTACTTTTAAATTATATTTTCACTGAAGAAAAAAGGGTAACATGGTGAAGCATCAAAAAAATAACTTTGTTGCCAGGCGTGGTGGCGCACGCCTTTAATCCCAGCACTTGGGAGGCAGAGGTAGGAGGATCACCATGAGTTCGAGGCCACCCTGAGACTACATAGCTAATTCCAGGTCAGCCTGGACCACAGTGAGACCCTACCTTGAAAAACCAAAAAAAAAAATAATAATAATAATAACTTTTTTGTGCTGGGCATGGTGGCGCATGCCTTTAATCCCAGCACTCCAGAGGCAGAGGTAGGAGGATTGCTGTGAGTTCGAGGCCACCCTGAGACTACATAGTGAATTCCAGGTCAGCCTGGACTACAGTGAGACCCTACCTTGAAAAAACAAAACAAAAATAATAATAATAATAATAACTTTTTTATTAAGTTGGATCCACACCATCAGCAAAAGCAAAAGCATCAGCAAAAACCACTAAATACTGGGCAAAGAACAAGACATGGAGCATGGAAATAGTTACAAGCTTCACATCCAGGCTTGAGGACAGAGCCACTGTGGAAGCCAGCAAACTAATGGCTGACACCATTTTCCAAAAGGATCCTGGGTAAATAAATTGGATTCTGTCTTGAATTCAGTGTTACCAGGTGTGGACACATCAAGCAGAGAATGTAGCAGTGCTGTGCCACATTCCACCATTCTCTTAATTCTGTGTTCACATGTAGGGAGGGAGAAAAAGGGCCAATGGCTATGACCAATTTCCTACTATTTAAAAGGCTTTAAGGTGTAGAAAAAGTAAGCTACCTTGAATTCTTGTTTTGTGCTACAAGGCAAAGTAACTCTTTAACATGAATTTTCCCATTTATTCTGTTCTATGGTTTTCTGGGGGTTCCATATTACTACATTCCTATTTTGCTGCCATGGAAACTGAGGCACATACAAGTTGAGTAAGCTTCCCTAAAACCACACTTAGTAAATGACAGAGTCTCGAGGCAAACCTCGGGTCTGACTGCAGTGCTCAGGTCTTAGTCACTGGACTGTACTGCCACAATTCCACACAGAAGAAAATAAGTTGGGAACAAAAATGGAAATGATGGAAAGAAAATATGCTATGGTGCATGCCAAAATAAATGACAAAACATTTACTTTTGAGATGAGATCTTGAAATAGTAGCAAAAGCAGTAGCCTACCAGAGAGGGGCTGGGCAGGCACTGACACAGAACTCAATACATGAAGGAAGGGATTTCTGCCCAAGCCCCTCTTGGGCTGCTTTCATCTCTCCTTGCTCCCTCCCTCCCTCCCTCCTTCCCTCCCTTTTTGGTAGATTTTGTTAGATAGAACATCAGACACTTCATCTACAAATGGATTGATGGATAAAACTGTGACACCAAGACAAAAGTCATTTCTTCCATTTTGAATTGTACCCACACCCTTCTGTTGGCCTCCTGGAAATGGGGCTGTGCAGTTATATCCAAAGTTGTGCTACAAGGCTATTGCTATCTCAGACAGAGCCCAAGGCTTCTGTTCTTTAACCACATGAGGAAATGAAGAGAGAGACAAGACACTGGAACACATCCTTGTGGAATTTCTGTGCAGTGGGAACACAACTGTCTTGAATATCATAAAAAGATCTCTCTGGCTGACTGTGATGGTATCATCCTGTAATCACAGCATTTGGGAGGTTTAGATAGGAGGATCTCAAGTTCATGGTCAGGTTGCCTACATAGTGAGGCCCTACCTCTAAAAACAAAACAATAAATAAGCACATATTAATACCTATGAATCAAGTAAACATACTTCTAGGAAAAAAGAGTCGGGGCTGGAGAGATGGCTTAGCGGTTAAGGCATTTGCCTGCAAAGCCAAAGGATCCTGGTTTAATTCTCTGGGACACATATAAGCCAAATGCACAAGGGGGCGCATGCATCTGCAGTTCATTTGCAGTGGCTGGAGTCCTTGGCACACCCATTCTCTGTCTCTGTCTCTCTCTCAAATAAATAATTTTTTTAAATGTTTAAAAAAAGACCAAAACAAAAAAAAAAAACAAAAAAAGCCAGGCGTGGTGGCGCACGCCTTTAATCCCAGCACTCGGGAGGCAGAGGTAGGAGGATCGCCATGAGTTCAAGGCCACCCTGAGACTACATAGTTAATTCCAGGTCAGCCTGGACCACAGTGAGACCCTACCTCGAAAAAAAAAAAAAAAAAAAAAAAAAAAAAAAAAAAAAAAAAAAAAAAAAAAAAGAAAGAAAGAAAAAGAAGAAAAGAAAAAGAGCCAATCCAATGAATTTGGAGTTATTTTAATTAGTATATTATTAAATTTTCCAGGTAATTGAAACATACCCCTAGGGTCAGGTCTAAAATTAGAAAAAAATAAAGGCCTGAGACAGTCTCCTATAAATAAAGTGAGTTGATGATACTATCTATTTTAAGTTTCCTAAACCAACTTTATTTTATGTTTCCTAAACCAACTTTATTTTATGTTCTACTAATCTGTTCTGGATAGTAAGGGTAAGTGGAAAAGGTGGTAAAATGAAATGAAGATATTTATTATCATGAAAGCAAAACTCTCTATCTAATGAAAATATGTAGGCTGCTTAAAATGGAATTTATCATGCTATCATTAAATGCAGGAAATATTAAGAATATTGTATATCTGCATGTTACCCCGAAGCTGCTATGACTGGATTAAAGTAAGGATGACTACAAGTAGGGTCAGCTGGACTAGACCATGGAGAAATAGTAGAGCAAGGAGCTGACCAAAATAACGCAGGAGAGACAATAAGAAAGGTACTAAAAGGCAGGTGTGGTGGTGCATGCCTTTAATCCCAGCACTTGGGAGGCAGAAGTAGGAGGATCAACATGAGTTTGAGGCCACCCTGAGACTACATAGTGAATTCCTGGGATACAGTGAAACACTACCTTGAAAATGCCAAAAAGCTTTTTTTTTTAAAAAAAAAAAAAAAAAAAAAAAAGGTACCAGAGATACAGTAAGAGCCACACCTGGTGGCACAGACCTATAATCCCAGTTACTTGGGAGGCTGAGATAAGGTGACCATAAGTTTAAGGCCAACCTGATATATAGTGATTTCAAAGCTAACTGGGAAACTTAGTGAGACTCTGTGGATTTAGTTCAGTGAGTGGTACAGTGCTAGCCTAGCATATCCATGAGGCCCAAGTTCAATCACTAACACTACAAAAGAAAAAGAAAAGATATAGGAAGTAAAAGATGCACTTGTACCTTTATAACTTCACTTTTCAAATAATAAGATTTATCTAACCTATATATTTGTATGTACAAAAAGTCTAGGTAGATCAATACAGAATATTAAGGATGGTTGTAACTAAAGATAACCATTACAGTTGTTGTCTGTCCTCCCCTCCCCCTGCTGGTATTTTCTGGCTTACAAGAAAAAGATCAGTATCTTTTGAAAGATGAAGTTTCTATAAATATACTAGTGATGTAATCAACTGATATATAAAACAGTATCAAAGATTAAAAAATATAATTCAACATAGTAGTAAGCAATAATTTAATGATGCTAATCTAATCAGATAATGTGCTCAAAATTCTACTGTGGAAGAGAATAACATTTCCTAAGCATATGATATATACTTAAATTGGAAAAAAAAAAATAGCACTTTTTCCCCTCTGGATAGAGCAGGAAATCTCTGAAAAGTACCCTCTTCTTGAGGCTGAGAAGATGGTTCAGAGGTTAAAGGCTCTTGCTTGCAAAGCCTGAAACCCAAGTTCAATCCTCCCCAACACTCTAAAAGGGATGCTCCAAGTAGCACATATGTTTGTGTTCCCAATGTGCCTTTAATAATGGGAGGCAGAGCCAGGAAAATCCAAAGCTCCCAGGCCAGCTAATTGCAGTGGCAAAAAAACCTTGTCCCAAAGAAAGTGGAAGAAAAGCACAAATACCTCAAGATCCTCTGACCTCTACAAAAGCCCTGTGCATGTGTGCACCCATATACACACACATACATGCAAATAAATAAGTAAATAGTTTTTTAAATACCTTCTTCCTAATAGCACCTAGGTAGGTCCTCACAGAGGGCATTTACTCCATTTGTGTTCTTACTAATGTGTGAACACAGCTTAGTAGAACTGAAGCTGATGGAGCAGTAAGTGCGTTGGATAATGAAGGACTTTGTAATCCAATTCAAACATCTATTGAAAGAGGAATATGATCATGTGGCTGTCACTAGTTTGTTTTCAGGATGACATCTTAGGACTGCTTACAACATAACATATTTAGTTTAAACGTGAACAAGGTGAAAAAAAAGTACCTAATTGTTGATGTGACTCAATGTAGTCACAAGAATGTGTGCAGTGAAAATACTGTACTATACTTATTACTCAATTCATTTCTCTAGAGAATTGGATTACTTCCTAAATACCTGAAAGCAATTTATGTTGTGGTATTATACTTGGGCTTATGTATTACTCTTAAACAAACATTTAAAGTTCACAGTGACCTGCTGTTTTCTTTTCCTGGAATTTGAATGGCCTCCTTAGGTAACAGGATGCCATTGTCATTATACATAAGGGCAAAGTGTTTTTCACTGTCTCCTTACTGTTTTCCGGTGAAACAATATAGTGGGCCTGACACTGGATTCCAGCTTGGTCCTCATTTAGCTCAGCCACTACAATTCTGACATCATTTCACTAAGCTTCTGCAGTCTCTAGTGTAAAGCAGGACCGCCATCTTCTTTCTATATGGATTACAACGAGTCATTGCATGAGCAAAAACTGGCATTCAGAGGCATCTGGCAGGAAGTTTTTTCTTTTTCTTTTTTACCAGTTTGATCTTCATACTTTCAGGTAGTGCCTAGAGCAACTATTCCAACTTTCAGCCATGGTAAAATACTCTCCACAATAAAGTGATAAATGGTAATTAAATATGCATGCAATGCCAAATATTCAAAGATGGATAAAGGTTTCAACAACTAATGAGCAAATCCTCATTTCAAATCACTGTATCATGACAGCTATCTTCAATGACTTTTTTACCAAGGTAAATAATATTCAGGGTTTTCAAAACAATGGTATATAACAGAAAACATTAGTGGATATATATATTTTGACATGTTTAGGAATATAAAATGGTCAGAAAATATTCCTCCCAATATCCAATATTCCTTTTTCTTTCGAGGTAGGGTCTCACTCTCTCAATATTTTTATAGTTACTAAGTCAGAGATTGTCTGAATTATTCTGTATTATTCTTAATTATAACTTGCTTTAACATTATAGTCTGTGATGGATTTTTGTTTAGTTTAGTTTTGTTTTTTTTTTAACTTTTTATTTTTTATTATTTTTTTGGAGAGAGACACAGAGAGAGACAGACAGACACAGAGAGAGAGAGAGAGAGAGAGAGGGAGGGAGAGGAAGACAGAGATGGGCGCGCCAACAGTGTCTCAGCTGCTGCGAACAAAATCCAGATGTGTGCACCCCCTTGTGGTCAAGTGCGGCATTGTGCCCTTGTGTCACTTTGCATCTGGCTAAATGTGGGACCTGGAGATTGGAACCGCTGGAGATTGGAACCAGCGTTCTTAGGCTTAGGAGGCAGGCGCCTTAACCCTTAAGCCATCTCTCCAGCCCTAGTTTTATTTTGTTTTTTGAGACAGGGTTTCACTCTAGCCCAGGCTGACCTGGAATTCACCATGTAGTCTCAGGGTGGCCTCGAACTCACAGCGATCCTCCTACTTCTGCCTCCCAAGTGCTGGGATTAAAAGTGTACACCACCACATCCAGCTGTGATGGCTAATCTTGATTATCAATTTGATTGGATTGAGAGACCCTTAACAGATGAGTACAGCACACTTCTGGATGTGTCTGTAGAACATTTCCAGAGATACCTGGTATGGCATATGGAACAGTAACTGAGTCAGAAAGCTATGTGGTCATGAATGTGGTCAGCATCATCTAATACACTGGAGGGCTGGATGAATACAAACAGAGGAAGAAGCCTACTAGTGTAAACTCATCCAGCTCTTTGAGCAACTCTGCCACACAGCTGACTATGGACTATAGAGCTCTGAAACCATGAGTGAAAATACATGTGTCCTCTTTTTAAGTTGTCTTCTCAGGCACTTGTCACAGTGATGAAAATTCCAAAATATAGTCCAAACATACACCAATGAGAAGAGCAAAGCAAATTAAGAATGAATGGATGTTCACAGTAAGACAGCCACTTTAAAAAAATGATCAAACTTGCCAATTCTTATTGACCTGGGCAAGTGGCATGCTTTATTTTTAAAAAGTAAAAATTAAATGTAAAGAAGTTACACTGTGCACAATGTAAGAGTCCAGTGACCTTTAAAATGAAGATAACTAAATGTATGTAACTCTTACCTTGGTTTCAAGTTAATTACTTGATCTGTAAAGTGTTTCTATGCCTACAAAATATCTGAAATTTCTTCAAAGAATCTTTACAAGAGTCTAAATTGGTATTATTTATGATGCCCCCCCCCAAGTCTTGGGTGTTCAAAGCATAAACTATGCTACAGTAGCAAGGCATCTAGAATTAAATGTGTGTTTCCAGCATAGACTTCTATACTGATCCTCAGAATCATAGATCCAACTGTCTCCTTAGCATTTGCAACATCTGTCCAAATTAGCTCCTGATATTGCTCCATACCTACTCCTGCCCTTTACACCCCCACTTTGATTTGCCACCAATACTTGTCCTCACAATATATCCAGAACCTGACTTCTCCTCACCTCTGCTGCCACCATTGTGGTTGATGTCCCATCACCTCATCTAGATGATGATTGCACAGCTTTCTAAATGGTTTCCAGGCCTCCTCTTCCTTTATTGTGAAAATAGCAGCCAGAGGATTCTGTTAACATGTACGTCACACTATGTCATTCATCTGCTCAAACCCTTCAACAGCTTCCCAACTTGGAAAACTATCAGATCTTACTTTTAGCCTTTTTGACACCAATCTACTTCTAGCTCTGCCTGAATCTCCACCTACTTCCTCCTCATTCTCTCGGCTTCCAGCCTGGCACTAACAAGACACTTGATAAATGTTTGTTGACTAAACAAATGAGCAAACCTCTCCAAAATTTAATATTTTATCAATATTAATTAAGTACAACAGACAAAAGCCTAAGAATTGCCATAAAATTAGTGACACTTTGGGAGAGATACAGGATTATTCATTCATTCGTTCATTCATTCATTTATTCATCATTCCTGTCACTGAGAAAATAGCACTGAGCAAGTTGATATGGTATGTGCCTTCATCAAATGAAGGTGTCCTACACCACCTCTCCTATAGCCATGGCCAAGGTCAAGGTCAAGATCTACAGATATCTAGCTTCTCAAGCCAGCTAACTACAAATTATCCATTCCTTCTCTGCTCCTAAACTATTAATCAATTCCACAACATCTTGAGTACAACTCAGAAATGACTCATATGCAATCCACTCTAATTGCAGTATCACTCAATTCCCTAGTCTTCATCAGCTACAATGTGAAAACCACATCATTCTTCTAACTAGCATCCTGTCACTGGACTCTTCTTCCTCTGGTTTGCCTTACACACTGGGGCAGAGTTACTTCCTCCAAAGCAAATGCCATTTACTTTCTTAAGTTCTGTCAACAGCATGTGCTGGTCCCAAACATACTTTGACAGGTACATCAAATACAGCTCCCCCCACCATGCCATTCCTTGCTTGGCTTCTGGCAAGTATTCCTTACTAGAATTCCCTGCAGGAGAGGATGCTTCCTCTTTAGTTATCAAGTAACATCTTGCTGTATTTCCATTAGGTTACTGTTCACATAGCTTCCTTTATCACTATAAAAGCTCAATGAGAGGTCTAAGACTTACTTATTTTCTGATAGTTTACACTAAGTAGAGGGCCAACAAAAAAGAATAAATAAGTGCCTCAAATGAATGAATAACATTGCCACAAAGAGCATTCTTACATGACCCCTCAACTGGTTTCCTAGCATGACTTCTACCTACTAATCTAGATTCTGGTTGAGACCACAGAGAAACCATGAAACTCTTATTCACCTGAATGCCGTTTTAACCTGAGGCCAGGGGGCAGGGAGATAAGCCATTAGATTTTTCTGGGTATTTCTGCTACTAAATAATTATGAGTAGTTCCTTTAGTCTTTTGCTTTTAGTGTATGTGTGTGTGTGTGTGTGTGTTGTGCATGTGTATTCATATATGTGTACAGACCCATGCACCCCATGTGAATGTGAGCAGAAGCCAGAGAAGAATGTTGGGCATCCTGGTCTATCACTCTTCTACCTCATTTCCTTGAGACAGAAACTCCCATTGAACCTGTAGCTTGTTTTTTGGCTAGACTGGCTAACCCATGAGCCTCAGAAAGCTTCTCATCTTTGCTCTACTCTCTGCTGGGGTAACAGGCATGTGGGACCATGCCTGGCTTTCTACATGAGTGATGGGGATCAAACTCAGTTCCTCATGCTTGCACAACAGGCATTTTTACCACCTAAAACATGCCCCATCCCTTTTAAATTAATTATTCATTCATTAATTTTTTAGTCTCTTCAGTCTTCTTTCATACAGGACAGCCTCAAGTCTATACCCTCCCTTTCTTGCCTCTTCTGAACACATTCTAGGTCGGTGATACCTCTGCAGAATGTTGGCACTTAAACAAAATGAATATCATTCCTGTGGTTGTAGTTACTCTTCATCTAACCTGAAAGATATTTAATATTTGAGGATTTTCACTACTTGTTGCACATATCAAGCTTATAATAGACTGAAAGTTTTTGAAATATATATTTCTTTTTATTTTTTTTTCAGTATTACACATGCTAGGCAAGTGCTCTGTCACTGATCTACACCCTTGAATAATGTGTTTAAATGTTTAAAATAAGAACAATTTGTTTCTGTTGTGATTGTAATTCATATTAAATATTTCTGTGAACAAAACAGGAAGAAAAACCATATCCCACCAACTAGAGATCTCTAATCCATTGTATATATTATGGTAAACTAATTTTTATTTTTTATGAGAGAGAGAGAGAGAGAGAGGGAGAGGGAGAGAATTGGTACACCAGGGCTCTAGCCACTGCAGTCTAACTCCAGACGCATGTGCCATGTTGTGTGCATGTGCAACTTTGCATGCTTGCATCACCTTGTGCATTTAGCTTACACAGGACCTGGAGGTTAGACCACTGGTTCTTAGGCTTCATAGGCAAGTGCCTTATCCACTAAGCCATCTCTCCAGCCTGGTAAACTAATTTTTAATACATAAGGTAGTTTGTCTTTATTTAATTTCTATAATTAAGTGACATGTAAATTTTATACATATTTTTAATGTGTCTACTTTTTTCATATTTCTAAGTTGTTGGTTATTGGCATTTATTATACATTCACAATGTGCTATTCGCAGAACAATCCTATGGTTAAGTACTATAGTTTAAAAATGAGCATACTGAAATTTTGGGAAATTAAGTAATTTGCCCAAGGGGAGACATGTTATTTTTCCCCCAATTTAAAAAATTACGGGGCTGGAGAGATGGCTTAGCGGTTAAGACACCTGCCTCCTAAGCCTAAGAACGCTGGCTCCAAACTCCAGTGGTTCCAATCTCCAGGTCCCATGTTTAGGCAGATGCAGTGACGCAATGCCACACTTGACCACAAGGGGACACACGCATCTGGATTTTGTTCGCAGCAGCTGAGAGGCTGCTGGCACACCCATCTTTATCTGTCTTCCTCTCCCTCTCTCTGTCTCTCTCCAAAAAAAAAAAAAAATTAGGAACAATGTATTTAATTTGGACATACGTACATAGCCATGTAGTCTACTTACATATAACACATAGGTTATCATCTTCTCATCAGGGAGCTTCCCAGCCAATTCTCCTATCCAATGATAACCACTGTTGGGATTTTTTTTAAATTTATTTATTTATTTACTTGCAAGCAGAGAGAGAGAGAGAGAGAGAGAAGACAGAGAGAGAATGGGTGTCCAGGGCCTCTAGCCACTGCAAATGAATTCCAGATGCATGCACCCCTTTATGCATCTGGCTTACATGGGTACTGGGGAATCAAACCTGGGTCCTTTGGCTTCGCAGCAAGCACCTTAGCCACTAAGCCATCTCTCCAGCCCCTACTGTTGGGGTTTTTATCAATACCCACTAAGTTGCATGTTCTTTCAACCTACCAGTAAATTATTCAATGTGTCCTCTTTGTCTGTCTTTCTTTGTGCAACATGATGTCAATGAGAAGCTTTATTGCTGTCTTACCACTAATTAATCCTTTTAGAAGTGAAACACAGACTTCTACATAGAAATATAACACAATTTATTCATCCATTTTGTTTATGAACAAGTGGGTTATATTTAGCTATTGAATATTGTGGATAAAGCCATCAGAACCATGTATAAGTCTTTGGTAGACACATGGACTCCTTTCTCCTGAGTATTACCTAAAAGGTAATAAGCAAGTGGGAAAAGTCTAGTTGCATCATATTCTCATTGATATTTGATTTTTTTTGTAAATCTAATCCAGATACTCTGATGAATGTATAATACTATTCAGTTGTGGGTTTAACTTACATTTCCCAGACAGGAGATGATATTTTGGGCTTTTTATGTTTATTTAATCATGTCCTTATCTTAATTTCAAAATGCCTACTTTAATTTTTTTTATTTGGTGAGAATTTTTTACATTCTGGCTATGAATCTTTCACTATATATATATTATTTAATATTTATATTTATTTGAGACAGAGAGAAAAAGAGACAGAGAGAGTTAGTGAGTATGGGCATGCCATAGCCTTCTGCCACTGCAAACTAACTCCAGACATATGAACCACTTTGTGTGTCTGGCTTTATGTGAGTACTACAGAATCAAGCCTCAGGCTTTGTAAGCAAAAACCTTTAACATCTGAGCTATCTCTCCAGCCTGGATATATTTTTATAAAAATAGTTCACAGACTATGGTTCATCAATTAGCATATAGTACTGGTTAGTCATTTTCCTGTCATTAGACACATATTTTGCTATAATTTTTTAAAGGTTTCCAGATTTTTAAATATTTTTCATTATTTATTTGAGAGAGAGAGAGAGAAAGAGAGAGGGAGGGGAATGGGCACATCAGGGCCTCCAGCCACTGCAAATGAATTCCAGATGCATGTGCCACCTTGTGCATCAGGCTCTATATGAGTCCTGGAAAATCTAACCTGGGTCCTTTGGCTTTGTAGGCAAGCACCTTAACCACTAAGCCATCTTTCCAGCCCCATTTTGTTAGAATTTGAGGACCAAAAACTAAAGTTTTTCCTATGCCAAAATCTTTTTCTTCATCTAGATTCATAGAAGCATGAGAAGTTGGCATTGATAAATACAGAGCAAGGCTGCTTCAACAGAATCTTGCCAGTTGACACTGGTACCCAACAAGGCCTGAATATCCAATCACCACCATCCACTCGCCATGACCTCACCAATTCTGGATTCTTTTTTTTTTTTTTTTTAACTCTTTTAGTCTAATAGAGAAAAAAAATCAGTATATCACTGTTTTACTATTTGGTTCTGTGACTGCTAGCAAAACCGAATCAGCTTGTTTAGTCATCTGTATTTTTACTTTTTATAAATATTCTGTTCATGTTGTATATGTGCATTTATCATGGGGGGCAGTTTGTCTTATTCACTCGAGGTACTAAGCTTTTTTCATATAATAGTATGTTTTATTTAATGTAATTTTATATTTATAGCAATCATTTCCTGAAATGTAATGTGCTTTAAATTTTTTATGTAGTTGAGTCTGAGCTGATACAGGCTTAGAAATATTTTTTTCCCAGGGGCTGAGATAATAGCTCAGTCGGGAAAGTACTTGCCTGGAAAGCATAAAGATTTGAATTTGATCCTCAGTACCCATGTAAAATGTGTGGTGGTGGGCACCTGATATCCAAGTGGTGAGGAATATAGACAGAGGAATCCCTAGGGCCTACTACCAGCCAGGCTAGCCTAATTGGTGAGTTCCAGACTAATGAGAGACCCTGTCTCAAAGAGATGGACAGTGTTGAGGATGACACTTGAGGTTGTTCTCTGGCATCTACACTTACATGTGTGCACCTATACACACATGAACATGCACACACAAAGACACATATAAAAATTTTTAAAACTACTTTTTCATAATACTCTATATTCACTATAAATGAGAATATTTCTCTGTGAATATTCACAACTATTGACATATACTTTTAAAAATATAATACTTAACTCTTTAATCCTGTAGTACCCTTTTGGGAGATAGTATGTTACGTATTTATACTCAAATTTTCTTCTTCCAAATTGATAATCATTAGTGGCAATATCACCTGTCAAATAAATATTCCTTCCCCCATTGAATGTATGATGCATAAATTTACATTTATTCAATTTCCATACATGTAACAGTCTATTTCTAGGCTGTCTTTTTAGTTCCATGAATTTGTCTATCCTTATATTATTTCATTTGCCTAGTACTTACTGAACAGTGCATCATGTTAACTCCTAGGGATATAATGGTGAAACAGACATACTTGGTCCCTGTTTTTGTGGTGCAGACAGTATGGAGACAAGTAGCCAGATATCAATACCACAGTGGGAGAAATTAGCAAAGTTTGGGAGCTACGGAAGTACACAGAAGGGGTCCCTAAAAGACTTGACAAATGAAAGGAAGTTTCTTGTAGGGCTTGATGTCTGGCCTCATAGAAGAAATAGCATGTTGAAAGAGCTGCAGATAAAAGAGAAGAGGGCACCAGAAGAGTCTGAGAACTTTCATTCTGGCTGCAGAGTTAGCCGTGGGAAGCTGAATGCTCAAGCCCTAGAAAGGTGGGGCTGTACAGGATCTGAAAGGCCTTAAAAATGACTCTGTACTTTATCCTGAGGGCAGGGCAAGCCAGAACACTCTGTAATCAGGGAGCAAAGTGTTCAGATATGCATTTTAGAAGGACCACTTAGCTATAAAATGAAGAATAATTTACTAAAGGAAGTTGGGTGCAACCAAGGAGCATACTCAGAGGACCATGAGGAAGATAAAGTTCTGATTCAACACTCTTCTGCAGTTTCCTGTGAAGTTACTATGTAATTATCACATATTTACTTTCACAGAATAACTCTGAAATAATTTACATAAGTTTCTTTCTACCCAACTAATTCTGCCCTGATCCAATGTATTAAATAGTTAACCTATGAACAACTACAACTTGATTAGATATAATTTTACCTCAGGCTTTTAAACAAGTGATGCTAAACCATATCTCCTCATATCATGTGTTTTTATAAGGATAACACATGGTTATGTGAAACAAACAGCAACCAGAACAACAACAAAAAGCAAAAGGGAGGTCTAGAGAGATGGCTTAGTAGTTTAGGTACTTGCCTGCAAAGCCTGAGGACCCAGGTTTGATTCTCCAGGTCCCATGTAAAGTCCCATCTTAGAAGGAAGGCATCAATCCTCCTCATACTCTCCAGCAGGGACACAGAATGCTTCCAGGACAAAAGTGAGCACCCATACATACTGACGGTACAGTATTTACTCTCAGGATTTTTAGTACACCTTCCCCCCCCCCACCATAGGAGATCTGCTATTCTAAAAATGGCTTGAGTCTTATTTTCTACTATGAATACTAAGCTATCTCCTTCAAGCTTGAAAGATTTGATGATCGGACAAAACCACTAGGTAGATGATGCTAAAAGAAAGCAGCTGTCATGTACTTTATTTTCTAGGGCTTCCACTCAAAAGATCTTGTTTCAGTTACAAGTTTCTTGTTAATCTTTTATGTGAGCACAGCATAATTCCCTCATTCAGGACATGTTTATCCCACTTGAGGCATGGACACTATAAAAAGACAGATGTGCTTCCCATCCTCCTGGGGCTCTCACTATAACAAAGTATTCAGGCAGATAATTCTATAATTGTAGTCCAGGGCCTGGGGTATTACTGGAACACACAGGAGTGGGAGCTTTGGGAGTTCAGGTAAGCAGCTAGTGAACTGGTATCTACGGAAAGGTTTTGTGGGTATCTCACAGGACCCAGCTGGGACCAAGTGAAGGACTAAAGCCAGTACAGAAACAGAGCTTCACACCTGGACATGTGTTAGAGGTGTGTCCTTTCAGAACACTATAGAGCACAGCATCCCAACTTGTGCTCAGATTATAGGCATGTCTACCAGCCCTAAGCAAAGCCCTGTTCTTCCCCTTGACAGCAGAAATCAAACCACAATTTAATGTGAGTTGAGAAAGGTTAGAAATCACTACAGACAAAGAAATTAGGAAATGCTGCTTTGACTTTTCAGCTATAATTAATTTATACTCATTCTTTTTCCAGTCCCCATTTCCTCATTTTCTCATTACTTTTTATTTCCCCTAACCTTCAGTCATCATAAGGAACTTCATTGCCCACAATTCCAAAATATAAACATTCTGAATTTTAGCTAACAAAAGAGAGATAAAGAGCTGGAGAGATTGACTTAGCAGTTAAGGTGCTTGTCTGTGAAGCCTAAGGACCCAGGCTAGATTCCCCAGAACCTGGGTGTTCAAGGTGGCACATGCATCTGGAGTTCATTTGCAATGGATAGAGGCCCTGGTACATTTCTCTCTCTCTGTCTCTCAAATAAGTAAATAAATAATTAAAATATTTTTAATACTGGAGAGATTGCTTAGTGGTTAAAGCACTTGCCTGCAAAGCCTAAGGACCCATGTTTGACTCTCCAGATCCCACGTAAGCCAGACACAAAAGGTGATGCATGTGCACAAGATCACACATGCATACAAGGTGGTGCATACATCTGGAGTTCAATTGTAGTGGCTGGAGGCCCTGGCATGCTAATATTCATCCTCCTTCCCTCCCTCTCTCTCTCTCTTTCTCATTAAAAATTTTTTTAGGCTGCAGAGAAGGCTTAGCATTTGCCTGGAAAGCCAAAGGACCCAGGTCCAATTCCTCAGAACCCATGTAAGCCAGATGCACAAAGTAGTGCATGCGTCTGGAATGTGTTTGCAGAGGCCCTGGAGCACCTATTCTCTCTCTCTCTCTCTCTCTCTCTCTCAAATAAATAAATTAAAATATTTTTTAAAAGCCAGGCATGGTGGGGCACACCTTTAATCCCATCACTCAGGAGGCAGAGGTGGAGGATCGTTTTGAGTTCAAAGCACCCTGAGACTACATAGTGAATTCCAAGTCAGCCTGGGCAGGAGTGAGACCCTACCTTGAAAAACAAAACTAAATAAATAAAATTTAAAAAATAAAATAAAGGCCTGGAGAGATGACTTAGCAGTTAAGTGCTTGCCTGTGAAGCTTAAGGACCCCACTTTGAGGATCGACTCTCTAGGACCCATGTAAGCCAGATGCACAAGGTGGCACATGCATCTGGAGTTTGTTTGCAGTGGCTGCAGGCCATGGTGCACCTATTCTCTATCTATCTGCTTCTTTCTCTCTCTGCCTGTAGCTCTCAAATAAATAAATAAAAACAAAAAAATTAAAAAGAAAAAGAATAGCTGGGCATGGTGGCATACGCTTTTAATCCCAGCACTCAGGAGGTAGGAGGATCACCTGTTAAAGGGCACCCTGAGACTACATTGTGATCAGCCTGAGCTAGAGTGAGACCCTACCTCGAGAAAACAAATAAATAAAAAAATTAAAAAGGGGGCAAAGGTGATTTCATTCTAGATACAATATCCTGTTGGAGAACTTTGATTGGTACAGCCTTAGTCAGGTGCCCACCAACCAAAAGGGTTGGGCAAAAGGGATGATTACTTTGCATTCCATTTTGTGCCCCCTGAAGGAAGGAAGGAAGAAAGGAAGGGAGAGAAGGGAGAGAAGGAAGGAGGGATGGAGGGAAAGACAAGAAAAGAAAAAGAGGAAGAGATACAAAGAGAAAGAGATAGAAAGAGAGAGGGAAGAAGGGAGGGAAAGACAAGGAAAGGAAAGAAAAAGAGAAAGAGAGAGGGAAGGAGGGAAGGAGGGCAAGCAGGTGAAGACATGGTCTTTTGATATACCAGCAGGAAGTGGGAGTCCATACCTACAGAGTGATTTCTCTGAGAAGCAGAAGGATGACACAAGAGAGAGGAAGCAGGCTATAAATGCAAGATTAATGGAACGACCATGCAAAGATATTAATTAAAATGAGAGGGCAGACTAGGGAAGCATAAGAGAACAACCTGGCAAGCTTAAGACCTGAATGGGGTTAGCAACTATACCTGACTTCATAGTAGCATTGTTTTTACCAGAAATTTTCAATGGACCCAATATTGGAACCTTGATGGCAAACTTAAAAAGGCTGGGGTTTTGGCAGGCAAGGCAAGTCCCTTTGAAAGATGGTGGGAACATACAGTGGTAGGGTGAGAAGGAATGAATTGAGATTTGGTTACTAATTGGCAGAAAGAAGACAGGGGAAGCAGTATGAGAACCAGAGACTAGATGGGATTTGAGAGGGAATACAAGGGATGTAAAGAGTAAATCTAAGATAATTAATCTTAGCAGTGCTCCAGTGGACAAGGGTCACTACAGTCTCTTAGGAGACAGCTGCACTTAAGACTGACAGTTCTGCTTTTTTTAAAAAATTTTTTTTGAAATATTATTTATTTATTTATTTAAGAGAAAGAGGCAGAGAGAGAGAGAGAGAGGGAGAGAGAGAGAGGGGAGGGAGAGAATGGAGACACCAGGGCATCTAGCCACTGCAAACGAACTCCAGATGCATGTGCCCCCTTGTGCATCTGGCTAATGTGGGTCCTGGAGAATCGAACTGGGATCCTTTGGCTTTGCAGGCAAACGCCTTAACCGCTAAGCCATCTCTCCAGCCCCTGCTTTTTTTTTTTTTTTTTTTAATCAGGAATTTCAATTATTCCTCAAAGTCTTTATCTCATCTTCCATGTACTACCTGCCCAGGTGACCTATCCCCATCACACATGCTGTATGTCATTTCCAAGATTCTGCTGGTATCCCAACTCCCACTCCTTTCATTTAGAATAGTCTTGCCCATTCTATGCACCCAGACTTTGAAACTTCACTTCAAAATCCTGGCGTGTATCCCCTTCTAGGAAGTTTTCAGAGTCTCCCTAATCCAAATCACTATTTCTTTGAAGTCATAGGTTTTAAATTTCATGTCATTATACTGTCACATATTTTATTTTATTTTAATTCTTTTTTTTTTTTTCTTTTTGGTTTTCTGAGGTAGGGTCTCACTCTAGCTCAGGCTGACCTGGAATTCACTCTGTATTCTCAGGGTGGCCTCAAACTCTCAGCAATCCTCCTACCTCTGCCTCCCAAGTGCTGATAGTAAAGGTGTGTGCCACCACGCCCAGCTTTTCACCTATTTTATTTCTATTTTAAAGTTCTTACCTAGGTGTGTGGTGGCTCATACCTATAACCCTAGCACTTGGAAGGATGAGGCAGGAGCATTGTCCCAAGATCTACTCCAGCCTGGGCTACAAAAGCAAGATATTGTCAAAAGGGGAGGGGGGCTTAAATTAAACTTTTGAACCAAAACATATATGTGCACCTAAGAAATATACTTTTTTGTTGTTTGTTTTTTATTTATTTATTTGAGAGAAACAGACAAAGAATGAAGCAGAGAGAGAGAGAGAATGGGCACACCAGGGCCTCCAGCCACTGCAAATGAACTCCAGGTGCCTGTGCCACCTTGTGCATCTGGTTTATGTGGGTCCTGGGAAATTAAGCCTTGAACCAGGGTCCTTCACAGGCAAGTGCTTAACCACTTAGCCATCTCTCCAGCCCCAAGAAATACTCTTGATAAAGTACTTAGTTAGCCAAAGCAGGCAACAATTTTCTTTTTTTTGTTTGTTTGTTTGGTTGGTTGGTTTTTGAGGTAGGGTCACACTCTAGCCCAGGCTGACCTGGAATTCACTCTGTATTCTCAGGGTGGCCTCAAACTCATGGTATTCCTCCTACATCTGCCTCCCAAGTGCTAGGATTAAAGGTGTGTACCACCACATCCAGCTAGGCAACCATTTTCTTATGATAAAACTCATAGGCCATACTCAGTACCCAAACAGAACCCTTGTGACTAATGAATAAATGGAGAATATGTCTATATAAAATGTCTTCAAAGCTGCAAAATAGCCCACAAAATTAGTAATGGAATGTTGAATGAATCAAATGGAATGCTTAGTACTGACTACCAGGGCTTATGTTTATTAGTCACTAAATCATGTTTCCTATGTGGTATGCAAAGGAAATCCAAAGTCACAAAGTCCTCAGCTTTTAGGAGAATGAAAGAGATGGAGGTGAGAAAGGAGAGTAGCTTACGGAGGAGAAAGGGTTAAAAGAGGCAATAGATTTCATTAAGGCATTAAAGAGAATGTCAGATCTACAATTTCTTATGGATATACATAAACACATCTAGTTATATTTCAATCTAAGATTAACATGAAGAAACCCCACTAATGGTAGTTAAATGTTTTCTACATCCCAACAAATATGGCAATATTTATTTTGAAGATACTTTCCCTCCTGGTTGAATTAACACTGTTTTTTTATAGGGCAACCAGTAACAGAGATAAAAATGTTAAATGTCTATAAATTTTGATGCTTTTACTTTTAAGAATCTACATTATGAAAAAAAAAAGACAAAGATATTCATCAAATCAATGATTTCTTAGTGGGGTTTGGTGGCTTACTCCTATAATCCCAGCACTGAGAAGGCTAATTTAGGAGAAACATATTGAGTATAAATTTAGCTTAGGTCTACAGAGTGAGCTCCAAGTCAGCCTTGGCTATAGTAAGACCCTGCCTCAAAAAACAAAATGAGGGGCTAGAGAGATGGCTTAGCAGTTAAGCGCTTGCCTGTGAAGCCTAAGGATCCTGGTTCGAGGCTCGATTCTCCAGGACCCATGTTAGCCAGAAGCACAAGGGGGCACATGCATCTAGAGTTCGTTTGCAGTGGCTGGAGGCCCTGGCGTGCCCGTTCTCTCTCTCTCTACCTGTCTATTTCTGTATCTCTCTCTCTCTCAAATAAATAAATAATAAAATATTAAAAAAAAAAACAAAATGAGGGGGCTGGCGAGATGGCTTAGTGGTTAAGGCACATGCCTGCGAAGCCTAAGGACCCAGGTTCAATTCTCCAGGTCCCACATAAGCCACATACACATGGTGGCATATGCATCTGGAGTTCGTTTGCAGTGGCCAGAGGCTCTGGTGCACCCATTCCCTCTCTCGCCATCTCTCTCTCCCTCTCTCTGCTTCTAATAAATGAATGAATGAATCTTTAAAAAAATTATTTCATTATTAGTAAAATATCTATAATCAGCTCACCATCCAAATGACTAGGTATTCTAGCATATGGAATAAGTAACATAAAATACATAAAACATAATATAAAGTGGACAAAAGCAAATTTAGGAACGGAAGATAAAGTGAGCTCTAGTTTTATAGAAATAAATTTTAAAGTAATATTTATTATAAAGACAGACAAAATATAAACAAATAACATAAAGAGGGGGTTTATGAACTCTGGATGTTTATTCTGTGTATATAATGACTGAATTCTGAACTTTGTACACAGTTGTAGTGTTTGTAACTGGAAATCTGTATTTTATTTTATTTTACTTATTTTAATTTTTTGTGAGCAAGAGAGAGAGACAGAAATGGCATGCCAGGGCCTCTAGCAACTGAAATCAAACTCCAGATGCATATACCATCTTGTATGCATGTGGGATCTTATGCACATGCATCACCTTGTGCATATGGCTTACATGGGCTCTGGGGAGTCGAACCTGGGTCGTTTGGTTTCACAGGCATGCGCCTTAACCACTAAAAGCCATCTTTCCAGCCCCTTATTTTAATTTTTTGTGTTATGTGTGTGCAGGCACACATGTGCCACAGGGCACATGCAGAGGTCTGAGAATAACTTTTGAGTCTGTCCTCATTGATTCATCTAATCTAAGACAGGGTTTCTCTTGATATCACTCTAGTATTATTCTTTCTGCTATGGTGGCTAAAAACTAGAAAATTCTCTTATTTCTGCCTCCAATCTTGTCAGCAGAGTTCTAGGATTATATGGGATCTGAGACTCAAACTCAGGTACTCAAGCTTCTAAGGGTGAACAACAGTAATGATTAATTTTGCTTCCTTTAACTCCTCAATAGATTCTATTTAAATTTAAATTAATTAAAATAAGTTCTTCAGTTACATTAGCCACATTTCAAGGCCTCAACAGCCACATGTGGCCAATATAGAGTGTGAACAAGTCCCAACAAAGACTATTTCCATCATCACAGAAACAGTGGGATTCTCATTCCAATCACATATTCCATTCATGTGGTAGCTTTCCACACCTTTGCTTTCCTTCCTTCAAAGCAAAGAAAATATTGTATGATCATCTTTCTCTATACAGCATTCATTTCTTAAATACCATAGAAGGAAACTGTGCTGAATTCCGGTGACAAAAGTGTTTGGAGTAAGATATACTAAGTAGTGGGGGTAAGGGACACATGAACTCTGGATGGCCTGCCTAGAACCTATTCATCTCTTCTTCCTTGTAATTGAAAACTAAAATTTTATTGTGGTATCTATCCGGCCCCACACAAACGTTTTGCTTCATGGTCCAGAAATAGACCTGTACTGCAGTTTGGACTTACTGAAACAAAGAGAAAGCTAGCCTTGTGTAGCTTTGGTCTTGGCCTGTCAACGGGCAACTAAAGATGATGGCACCTAACTGAGTAGCACTCTCAGGGAGTATTCCAAAAGTGAATGCATATCTTGTGATCACATACATAGTTATAAATGATTAGCATCACAGCAAGTAATATAAACAAAGCACTTGACTAAGATTTACTAACAGTGTGTGGATAGGCAGAGTCGATGTTTCACAGGAGAAAAATCAAATTTTGTGCTTCATGTAGTAAAACTCTACCATGTGAAGCAGAAATACAGTCTTCAACAAATAAATTACAGAGGCCTGGGATTTTGCTCAAGTTGGCAAAGTGCTTCCCTTGCAAGCATAAGTATCTGTGTTCAATTCTTAGAATTTTTTTTAAGCCAGGTATGGTGGCATTCACTTGTAATCTAAGCATAGGTGAGGCAGAGATGGGTGGAACCCTGGGGTTTGCTGACCAGTCAATCTAGCCTGCATGGTGAATTCCAAGCCAATAAAAGATGCTGTCTCACAAAAAGGTGGATCAAGATTTTCCTTTGGCACATGCACGCACACACACATGCACACACACACACACACACATACTGTAATGATAGCTATAAAAACTACTTTATTAATAAAGCTTAGCTTATCAAAAACTTTCAATTCATTAAATACAGAGGGAAGCAAACTGATGACATAAGTATCAAGAAACTACATTAGATAATTACAATTTGGGAAACAGATTATATAATTTTGCAGTCAAACATTTAAGAAAATTTTAAATACTAATTAAGACAACAGATTTAATGACAGCATAAGTCTCATCTTTGTAGAGTTTGTATAATCATAACAATTACAACATTAAACAAAATCACCTACTAAAAACTGTACTGAGGGCTGGAAAAATGACTTAGTGGTGAAGGCACTTGCCTGCTAAGCCTAAGAACGCAGGTTCAATTCGCCAGTGCCCATGTAAAGCCAAAGTCACAAAGTAGTGCATTCACCTGGAGTTCATTTGCAGTGGCTAGAGGCCCTGACACATCCATTCTCTATCTGCCTTTCTCTCTCAAATAAATAAATAATAAAAGTAACTTTAAAAAACCTGTACTGAATTCAGTTATTTGGTTCTATCTAGGCCATGAATTTTTTAGGAAAAGACACAGTTTGGGATTTCTTCATATCTTGTGGGAATGAAGTAGAAGCAGTATTTCAATGCTGCCAAACTTTTATAGTACCAAAAGCTGTCGTGTAATTTTCAATGGAACAAATATGATGGAGGTTATGTGTGACTTTAGAATCATAAGCATATGTTGCTTTGTTCCCATACTGGAGAGAATAATTATAGGCCAGTGAATAGAAGCTAGAGTGCTGACATGCAGCAGAAAGATGGTGGCCACTTGTCATTTTCCTTCAGCTAACGGCAAGCTGCAGGACATATTTTAGAACTTTGGAACTGTTTCAATAGGAATTTAGAAAAAAAATCCCAATGGAGCTGGGCATGGTGGCACATGCCTTTAATCCCAGTACTCAGGAGGTAGAGGTAGGAGGATCACCGTGAGTTAGAGGCTACCCTGAGACTAGTGAATTCTAGGTCAGCCTGAGCTAGAGTGAGATTCTACCTTGAAAAACTCAAAAAAAAAAAAAAAAAAAAAAGAAAAAGAAAAAGAAAAGAAAAGAAAAGAAAAGAAAAAAATCCCAATGGAATGAAATAGCTATGACACCTTCCAAAGACAGCTCGAACCAAAGAAACCTTAATATCATATACATCACAAAGCAGTACCTACATAGCAAGGCTTATTTATAAGAACCAATGGGGGAAAAAAAAAAACCAATGGTTGTTTGCACATAAAGCAATTGTTCTGCTAGAAAAAATGTACTTATCTTTTTGATGAACCATGAAGACCAAGTATTTCTTATAGGATACCTGTGATGTAAGATCTCTGGTCATTCTGTTTCAGAGAAGAGACTACAATACATGTGATTAAAAACAGCTCCCCTCCATTCCACTTAGAAGTTAATTTATTTAAGATTAAATGAGGTAAAAGATATCATGAGAGTCCTGGACCAGGAAAAAAAAAAAAAAACTACACAAGCTAACATAATTGGGGAAAATTGGCCAAATCTACATAAGGACTTCAATACTTTTATATAATGCAAAGTAAAATGTCCTGTTTTAAACAGTTGTGCTATGATCATGGTAGAGACTCTGCTCATTCTTAGGAAATACATTTGGAATTGGTTGGGGTATACAGAGATATGACACCTGTAACTTACTCTTCAATACTGGCAGAGGTGATAAAGTGAACATCAAACAAGGGCATACATGAATGAAAAACATAAGGCATCTTACAACTTGTGTGAAATTTCCTACTACATCAAAATAAAGTTACCTCAAAAGTTAATTTTTCTTCTTCCATTTACTTAACAGGTAGTTCTGTGGAATATATATCTCAGAGTGATCAAGAGATAAATGTTTTGGATGTGGTTTGAAGAATCACAGTAATCAGTAATTAGTTCTTCAGTGGACATACGAGATCTAGAACTGATCACTCATCACTGTAACACACTCTTGTTCAGTGTTGAGACCAGTCAGTGACTTCCAGCTTGAACCGCTGGCCAAAACTATCTTGCCACAGCCTCTGTTGTTTACTCCTATTGTCACAGAAGGGAGCTGTGTCATCCTATACAACAGTCCTCTGTCTCACAGTTGTTCTTCAAAGTATATGCTTTATGAGAATAGACACTGTAATAAAGAGGCTCCTAGATGACCATTTCAAAGCCCAGGCCAAGAATTCTAACATTCTTATATGCCATGCAATGTAAGAGAAGAAATAACCTGTCAGAAATAAACATATAATAAAACATGTACAAGTTGGAATAAGAGTTCTTTAAAAATTCAGCATGCTCATCTTACAGCTGTAAAAACATGTTTGAAGCCTGAATTGTGGAGCTCCGTGTGCCTTCTACCATTTAAAACAAAACACAGAAGGAAATACACTTTACTATCATGACTTGTCATCCACAAATTATATGTCTAACCTTTGGGCTTATTTTAGAAACTCTCCTCACTAATTTGCCTGTGTTTTTGAATACCAAGTAATATGTTTTCAATCATGAAAGGTTACAGGGAAATTTTTGTGGTTAAAAGCTGGCCTTTCATTGGCATAGAAGCATCAGTCTTTCAGCAATACTTTGGGAAATAACTATTTTTTCATCATTGTCAAGAGGTTTTCAAACCAGCTTAATAGCTACTGTTTCTATCCATTGAAAACTTAGTTCACTCAGAGCTATGTAGGAGGAAAAATGATAGTAAGCTAGATAAGAAAAACATTGTTTCTTTAAATTAAAAAAAAAAAACTATATGAACCTCTCTCTTACTAATAACCCACTGATATTTAAATGGACAACTGCTCATCCTCCAACATAGCACATAGCCAGTCCTCAATGACTGCATTGCCTTTGCCAATTATACCTATCCAAGAATGCAGCCACTTTCTTGATTAAAAAATTGTATTTATGACTGGAGAGATGGCTTAGTGTTTAATGCACTTGCCAGGAAAGCCAAAGGACTCAGGTTCAACTCCCTAGAACCCACATAGGCCAGATGCACAAGGTGTTGCATGTGCACAAGGTAGCACACGAGTCTGGAATTTGATTGTAGTGGCTAGAGGCCCTGGTGCACCAATTCTCTCACTCTTTCTCATAAAATTTTTTAATTGTATGTTTTGAAAGCACTTGTTACATAAAAACATTTGAAACGTACGAAATTAAAATGGCTTTTCTAAGCACCCTATTTGTCTTCCCCTTCAGTGGTTCTCTACATTTTCACTGACTAGACAATTGTTATGCTTCCAGTTACATTAAATAACTTTATAGAGGAATAACATGGAAATTTTTTTCCTTCCCCAACTCAATCATATATTTTTTTCCTAGTTTTTGATTTATTTGTTTAAGATATATCATACAAAGATATACCAGCTTTTCTAAAACTTAACTATAAGCATTAATGAATTTGAGAGGTAGGGAGTCATTTCAGGCCTGATTAGCTTGGTCAGCATCTTACTATGAGTGAAGACTTCATTGTCAAGTTAGATTTGCAATCATCTAGGAGACACACTCCTGGGTCTCTCTGTGAGCACATTTCCAGAGAGGTCTGAAGGAAAGACCTACACTGAATGTAATAGGCAGCAACATAAGACTGAATAAAAGTGAAAAGGAGAAAGCAAGCTGAACCTTAGCGTTCATCTCTGTGTGTATTTCCTGACTATGGCTGTCATGTGGACAGCCACCTCTTGCTCCTGCCACCATGCCTTCCCTCCATGATGAACTATATCCCATCAAACTGTAAGCCAAAACAAATCTTTTCTCCTTCAAGCTGCTTTTTTGTCTGGTATTGGTTATGGAGATAATCTTGCATCACTGTGTCTGGCTAAATGCTAAATGTGGGACCTGGAGAATTGAACCGGCATTCTTAGGCTTCGCAGGCAGGCGCCTTAATCGCTAAGCCATCTCTCCAGCCCCAAACTCATCTTTTGAAAGATGGTATTCACCTTCACTTCTCTCTATCTACATTTCCCAATATGTAATCTCATGTGCTCCAGAAGCCTCAAATAGCATGTGTGGACGTCTTATATACTTACTATACCCACAGTACATATCACTCTACTAAGCTTCAGAACTCTTATCTCCATTTGACTCCAGACAATTCCATGTAAAGGCTCACATGAATCACAGCTACAGCCTGCTGAACCCACATTCCATGTTTCCTCTCTTATACTTTGTTTCCTCTCTTATACTCTAGTCTTTTAAATAGGATCACTTTACCTAAATTCCTACTTTGAGATAACTAGGGAAGTCAGATAAGACTCTTGCTCCAACAACATTGAATAAAATAGCAAAGCTGATCAAGTCTATCTCCCTAATATATATATGAAAATCATGCTTTATTTTCTCTTCCCACTTCCTCATTAGTCTTACATAAATAATCTCCTCCTCTTCCCCCTTCTCCTTCTCCCGCCCTTCCTCCTCTTCTTTTTGGGCTGTGGATCAAACCGAGAGCCTTGCACATGCTAGCTAAACACTAGATTTTTGGACTGTTTAAGCAATAAATGTCACCTCTAGTTTTAGGCACAAGATTATAAACATCCTTTTTGCTAACACCAGCCATTTTTCTAACCTCTAAATTGAATCAAGCCGTTGCTCTCTTTAAAAGTCCTTCAATTGCAACCCATCATCACATAATAAAATAAAGACCTTAGCACAGGACTTAATGAACTTATTCTCTTGGTGTCCATAATCAACCTCCTACTGGCTTATAGTTCAATTATCTCCTTTTAAAGATTTTCCTTAATCCTCCCTGAAACAGGAGTTTCCTCCGAGTTTCTTAGCATGCTGTGATCAAGATCTTAGCATGTGATCTTAGTATGGGGTGTCAACTTGACAGGATTTAGTACCAACATGGAAACAAAGTGCTGGGACTGTCTGGATTAGATTAGCTGAGGTGGGAGGACCCATCCTAATTGTAGCAGCATCATCCCATGGACTAGGTTCCTGGACTGTGTAAAAATGAGAAAGCCAGCTGAGTATGCAGCATTTGCAACTCACTTCATCCCTGCTCATCTGACACTGTGATGCCAGCTGTCTGCTCTTGCCATGCTTACCCCACCATGACAGACTCTCCCCTAGAAACTGTAGGCTGAACATAAACACTTTCCTTCCTAAAGCTGCTTCTGGTCCCAGCAATGAAAAAGTAACTTACACACATGCATTGGTATTATTTTGGGAGGGTGGGGGTTAGAGGTAGGGTCTCGCTCTAGCCCAGGCTGACCTGGAATTCACTATGTAGTCACTACGTAGTCTCGAACTCACTGTGATCCTCCTACCTCTGCCTCCCAAGTTCTACGATTAAAGGTGTGTGCTACCATACTGGGCTGCATTGGTATTTCTAACATAGTATGGATCACATTGCTGTAATTACCACATGCCTGTCTTTCCCTCTAGACAGAATAGGATTTGGGTTAGCTCTGTATTTCTGGAACATAGTTAATGGACAATTAAATGTGCATTGTTTGAAGCCAGGTGTGGTGGTGCATGCCTTTAATCCCAGCACTCAGGAGGCAGAGGTAGGAGGATCACCATGAGTTTAAGGCCACCCTGAGACTGTATAGTGAAATCCAGGTCAGCCTGAGCTAGAATTAGACCCTACCTCGAAAAAACAAAGAAAATGGCTGGATAGATGGCTTAGCAGTTAAGGTGCCTGCTTGCTAAGCATAAGAATGGCCGTTTGATTCTCCAGGTCCCACGTTTAGCCAGATGCAAAGTGATGCAAGGGCACAATGCCACACTTGGCCACAAGGGGGTGCACGCATCTAGAGTTCTTTCACAGCGGCTGAGAGGCCACTGGCACACCCATTCTCTCTTTCTCTATCTCTCAAAAAAAAAATAGAAAAAAACAAATGTGAATTGTTAGGCTTACAGGCACAGGATGGGTTAACAAGTTATAGATATTTTTTCCCTACACAACTTAACCAACACTCTAGAATCAATGTGCAAAAGGCAAATGTACCCAGGAGGTATTGAGACAAGTAAGTCTGACACTATGAAGCACAGTGTCAGCCTCACACTGCTCTCATAGTGTAACTTAAGCTATTAACTTAGTTTGTAAGAATCTTCACACAATGGTGTCCTGCTTTTTCAGAATCACAGGTTTGAAAGTCATGTTAATAGCTACTGATTTCAAAAATAAGCAAAAATTACCTTAATTTTCTAAAACAGGAAAAACAAAATGTTCTTTTTATTGGCAATAACAACAAATTTACCATACTGGAATCAATACCAACTAAAGAAAAATAAACACTCCTTTCTCACCTCATGAAGGGTTTTTGTTTTTTTTCTTTTTCAAACATAAGCATTGGTAACACTAGTGAATTTATTAATCAGAATTCTCAAGAAGATCTAACTCATAAGAGGTTATATAATAAAGCTGGATCTTGGCAAAGTAAAGGCTAGTAAAAATTTATGAAACTCTGAAAAACAGATCTATTCCTTAAGCATTCAAAATTCCCCACTTAGAGAGTCACCTTCTGCCAAGAACAACTAAACTCCACCTGAACTAAACCTAAATGTGAAGGCATTTGTATATCTGCAGAAATCAACTTCAGGTGAAAATAGGAAATTTCTGATAAAGCCTACTGCAAACAACAAATAATGCAAGAATAATTCTTGTTTAACTTTGGGGAACACTATATACTTATGTTGTAGTGACAAGTTTCATTTTATTTAACATACTAATGTCAAAAACAGTTTGTACTTCCTGTTTAAAGACCAACTAAGATAAACACAGCTTGTGAGGAAAACATCTCATAATTCTTTTTCTTTTTATGTGTGTACATGTAAGTGTAGGGGGGTAAGAGGACAACCTTGGGTATGTCCTTGCTTTCCATCTTGTTTGAACAGGCTTGCTCATTGTTCACTGCGTTAGTGAGCTTCCAGGGATCCTCTTGTCTTCACCACCATTTCACCTGTAGGCACACTAGGACAACAGATGCCCACTACAATGTTATGTGGGTTCTGGGGATCTGAAAACAGGTACCCACACTTGTGCAGCAAGAAATTTATCTACTAAGCCATATCTCCAGCTCTCATAAATGTATAATTCTCTAAAGGCATCTGAGACTCAAAATGAAACTAGAAAATGACTTGAGGAGAAGTAATAAACATAGGCTAAAGGTAAACAGGTCTTGTAACTATGGCCACAGAATACACAAATAAAAGGTTGGGAGCTGGGACAATGCTTTGGATGAGTACACTAGCTGAATCTACACTAATCCAATGGTTGTGCTATGGAAATGCCAATGTATGATACACAAATGTACATGCGATCCTGAGGGAGCATGGACAGGTACATGTACACTCCACCTTTAGCCATTGCTCTTCCAGTCTATGCAAATCCTCCACTGGAGTCATAACATACCTTCAGCTAACATTAGCAGAGTTGTAAGTTAATCCTCATTGGCTGCAGAAGTTTATGATGCCTTGTATAAGGTAAAATGCTTCTATCAAATTTTAATTGCTTGTTAATTTTTGTAACTTAGTCATTTCCTTAATTAAGGTTCCTCACTGTCTTTTTTATTGAAGTAATATGTACACATAAATGTGCACAGCCCCTCAGTGTACAACTTGATGAACAAAACTACATAGCCACCTGCATGGAGAACCCTATTTTCAGCACTCCTGGTAGCCCTCTTTTAGCATCTGCTATTCATGCCCCATTTCAAAAAGAGCCATTATCTTGACTCCCAGCAGCACAGGTGAGAGCTGCTAATTTCTGGCTTTGCCATAAATGGAAGCATAGAATAGGGACTGTTTTGTGCCTGGCTGCTGCTCACTGCTGTGAGATTAGTCCATGCTACTGCATAGAGCTAGATTCCACTCACTTCTGATGCTATCTAGCACTCTACGAATACCACAGCTTACCTTTCCAGACCACACTGATGGACACATATTCTTCCCTGGTTTTGGCTTACTCCTTATTGTGTTTTAACATCAAACATAATACTTTTACGTCTACACTACAGGTCTAGCATTTTATTATTTTTTGCATGCCTCATATTATTCATTCATTTGAAAAAAAACTTTGACAACCATACAGATCAGAAACAGTTCTTCAAAACCCAGGTTAAGTGACAGAAAAATAGCCATGGCAGGGTGAATAATACATGTTGCAGAACATGCTCTCAGCTCTGAAAATGGGGCACAGAGTTCCCTGGATGAACTTGTCTGAAGCACTAACTCTCTTTGGCCTGTACAATGGTGGTCCACAGGACTAACTTACATTATCTGAGAGTGCTTTCATTCTCAACCCCTGATTCTCCTCTTACTCGTAAGAAGAAATTTCAGAATAGATAGCATCATAAAAATAGAACTGAATTTAGGAGCATTAAAGAGAATAGATCTTAGTTGCCACTGTTCAGAATATACATGCAGATGCTTATTTGGGATGCTGTTCTTAGAAATGATGTAGAATGGTATATACTATGGTCATGAGAATGCCCTGCTTTCACACACCAAGACTTCTACTGTATAGAAGAAAGAAAGAAAAAATTTACTCAGAGAGCATGAGAGCCTTCATTACCCACCAACCTGCACCTGGATGCTGCTCTGGACATATTGCATCTTCTCAAGGGTATCACCCATGGCATTAGATCCTCTTTTCTTTCAAACTTCCATTTCTCCCCTCTTTCTTGTCCTTGCTTGTGTTCCTCCCCCCCTCCCAACATTTCTTCCCCACTATTACATACTCATGTTCAACTGTCAGGCTTAAATGAATATAAACAGAAAAACAAAGTTAATTTTCAATCACCTGTAGCTATGGCCTTTCTTCTTCCCCCCTCCACAGCAAACTTCTGGAAGGCCTTATCATAACTCACTGTTCAATCCCTGAGAACTGTTTTCCACCTCCACCCTGTACTGAAACCATTCTTGAGAAGCCATATCTAATACAGCTCTTCATCTGTTTCTCCTCCACCTTGCTACAGTGTTAACCTTTGACAAACACTCTTCTCCCTTCTTTACTACAGCAACATCAGACCAACCTCTTCCAACCTCCATGCACACTCCTCTTCCAGCTCTTCTTCTGGCCCTTGCTATTCTGACAATCCCTTATATGTGTTTTTTCATGTTCATTCCTTGACCATTTGCTCATATATTATTGCTTGATTTTTGATCATTTGACTCATGAGCATGTTCCATGATCACCTTCAAACTACCATAAGAGGTGGTAAGAAACACTCTCCTCAAATATGACAGGTCCTTAGCCAGCCCCCTGCATCCACACCATTGCTCTCCATTCTTTTTGTATAGGAAGCAACATAGGTCAGTACTAGAAAAGTTATAAGTTTTGAAGTCAGGACAATTTGATTTCAAATTCCAACTGCTTCTTAATTAGCTGTGTGACTAAGAGAAAGTCATTTTCTCTCTCAACAGAGGATTCACATCTATATAAAGCCTATTTTGGAGGGCTGACTAGATCAAAAGAGATGAATGAATAAAAGAAAAACAGTGAACACAGTAGTTCCAGATACCTAGTAGCTGTCCCAATAACTTAGTCCCTTCAATTATCCCTCTTACAGAACTTAGTCCTGTTTCCTCAACTACAGTTGTTTCCCTCATGTCTGCAGTTCCCTTTTCTATGGTTTCAATTACCTGTGGTCAGCTATAGTCCAAAAATACTGAATGGAAAATTCCAGAAATAAACAATTCATAAATCTTAAATTGTACACCATTCTGGAGGTTACAGAAATATAAGAACTGTGTCAGCATCAGTTTGATAAACAAGATGGCTGCTGTCCCCAAGACCCTGTCTGCATAGAGGAGTGGTTCTACATACCCAGGTCTTCATGCATGGACTCCCCCACACCTGCCCTTGGTTCAGCTTGGGCTTTAAACCTTATTCTTGGCCCTTGTGGTTCCTCTGTCCCTGGCATAGATACCTTACTCTGGCATAACCTAATGGCTCTGGAACCAAATTCTTCAGGAAAAAGTAGACTTCTCCTCACGTTTGCCCACTGGTGCAGATATGGTTTGTTTTCTGTCTTCTGGAGTATCCCAGAAATAAACATAATTAGTTCATATGCAAATTTTTGAGGTTGGTTATCATGTACTATATCTTACTTCTTCTGTCACTCTTTAAATGATATAGTTTTAAATGCCTCATCACATGGAGCATGCTTTTCTAAATGAACTCCATTTTATCCACACAGCTTGTGACAGCATAGTGAGGAAGCACTATTGGTTGCCTCCCCAATATCCTATCTGTCTGTACATTTCCTTTCTTCCTAAAAGAACCTGGCTTTGTTCAGATGCACACTGCCTTCCACATAGCCAGGTGCTGCAGAAGTGAGCTCTACCCTTAGCAAGCAACTATGCAAAAACAATCTTGAGAACCACCACTGTCTTAACAGTTACAAATGAGTATATATCCAAATACTAACCATTTAAATGTGTAAAGAGGTCATCTGGAGGCTTCCTAAGAAAGGAGCACAAGACAAGCAAGTAGCTCCTCTCCTTCCTCTGGAGATAGCTATGTTTGGATGGGATGCACAGAATTAATGCAATGACCTGCACCAGGCTGAGGAAAAAAAAAAAAAACAAAACAGGGCACTTGCCTCACTTTTGGTGCATCTGGCTTACGTGGGATCTGGAGAGTCAAACATAGTTAGGCTTCACAGGCAAGTGCTTTAACCACTAAGCCATCCCTCCAGCGCCAATGTTCTTTCTTCTTTGTATTGTTAAATAACTGCTCTTCAACATAGATCTAAGGGTTTATTTTTTTAACCATACTGTTACTTTTCTATTGTTTCAACCTGTTCAGATTTTTTAAAAATAACATCTCTTTCAAATGCAGTAATAAAATAAGATGAAGAGTTGCTACTTGATTGCAAATTAATGATTCTTTTTAATATTTAATTTAATTATTTGATAGAGGGGGAGAATGGACATGCCATGGCCTCTGGCCACTGTCAACGAACTCCAGACACATGTGCCACCTTGTGTATCTGGCTTTAAGTGGCACTGGGGAATCAAATCTGGGTCCTTAGGCTTTGTAGGCAAGTGCCTTAACCACTGAGCTATCTATCTCTCCAGTCCACAGACCCAGGAAAAGAGATAAAACAGAAAACTAAGTACAGAGTACAAGACAGATGATTTCTGTCCCAGTATTGTGTTACTACACTATTAAGCAGTCTCACAATCACATACTTTCTGTGCTTCTAACTTTGCATTTGTGTAAGAGTGAGAAACCTCAAAGTTCCCTTGTGGTATTAAAATTCTATGACTCAAGAGACTTCACCAGAAAATTCATAGCTCATAATTCCTCTCTGGCTTGAAGCATAAAAGAAGCAAAGACATCTCCCAAAATCTAGTTTATACAGCCTATTAGTCATTATCAAGATTCACTTATTTCAAATCAAGAAGCAGCTTTGTTGCACTGCTGAGAACACATTAGGATAGTGTTTGTGTTTACTACCACTGAAGGAAACATGTAGACAGCAACTGCCAAATCTCCACTCAATTCACCAACTTTACAAAAACATTCAGAACAGCTACCAGACCTGGGGGCTTTTGGCAGCAGGACTAAAGAAAGCATATTCTATAGTATGCTGGCATTCCCAACACTGCCATCTTGTTACAAGATGTGTATAGCCCTTCTACAGCTTCCTATTGTACTTAAAGTCTGGACCCATCACTTCCCAAGCACTTTTGCAAAGTGTGGTCCCTGACTAGCACTCTGCTGTCACCTGCTGCAATTTTGCTTACCTTGTTCTATCCCAATTACAGCCTTACTGGATACCTTTTAGTAAGTTTGCCTGTCTAAAAACATTTCTTTCTCTGTGCTATACACATGTGATTAATTCTGCCTAGACTGGATGCTTCCCTATCTCATCTCTGGCCCCTCCCACACACTAACACATGCAGATTCCTCATCCTTCTGATCTCAGTTAAAGCCTACTTCCCCCATAAAATGCCTTTTCTAAGGCATGCTCACACACTTGCACACATTCAACATCTCCCCAGTGAAGGAACTCTGCTCTTCCCCTTTAAAGTACTTCTGCCAGGCGTGGTGGCGCACGCCTTTAATCCCAGCACTCGGGAGGCAGAGGTAGGTGGATCGCTGAGAGTTCGAGGCCACCCTGAGACTACATAGTTAATTCCAGGTCAGCCTGGACCAGAGTGAGACCCTACCTCGCAAAAACCAAAAAATAAATAAAAATAAATAAATAAATAAATAAAGTACTTCTATCTGCAATTATCTTTTTGTTTGTTTACCAGCTTAGCATGACCCCCTGCTGGCTGATTAGCTAGAGAAGCACAGGAACCACGGCTGTCTGGGTCACTATTGCATATCCAGAAATGGATGAAGATGACATGGTGGTCCATCATACTTTCAAAGACAACTTAATGTCATGGAAAAAACCCTAAAGGCATTATGCTGCATGAGAAAATAGTTTACAAAACTATATATTATGTAAGTTTTAAATTATATAAACTTAGAACTGGAGAGATGGCTTACTGGTTAAGGTACTTGCCTGCAAAGCCAAAGGACCCAGGTTCGACTCCCCAGGACCCATGTAAGTCAGATGCACAAGGTGACACATACATCTTGAGTTCATCTGCAGCAGCTGAAGGCCCTGGTGTGCCCATTCTCTTTCAATTTGCCTTTCTCATTCTCCCTCAAATATATAAATTAAATTAAATACTTATTTATAAATCATATATACTTGTGAATGTACAAAAGATTACAAACAAAAGATGCCAAAGTATTAACAAGCATGGTAGGATTTTATTTTTGTATACAAAATATGAGAACAGAAAGAAAAATAATGTACAGCATGGCAAAAGCAGACAGCCATAGTCATGGGATACAAAAACAGAAAATGTGCTACAAGTCTAAAGAATAAAGGGTGATTATTAAACAACTAAGTTGGTTTAATAACTATAATAAAATCATAAGCACTGATCATTTGGATGTTGTATCTGTTCATATGCCATCTCACATTACAGATACATCCCATGTAATAGTGGGATGAAAATGATTAGCCTGGGACAGTAGTTGCTAACCTGGCTGTATGCAAAAATCACTTGAGTAGCAATGAGGCTAAGTAACTCACAATCTCCAGGAGATGAAGTCCAGAGAGGCTCTTAAAAGCTAGGTAACTCTGATACAATGTTGGATCTGAGCAACACCAGTCTAAGATAAACCAATAGGTGAGAGAAGTTTCTTTTCAGCAAAGGTTTCAGGTAAAAAGTGGAATCTAAGAAGTAGGAGATGCAAATAGTAACAGATCCCAACAATAGCAGTGCTTACCACAAATCAACAAATCAACAAGCAATCAAAGTGCTGAGAGTATGGAAAAATCCACTCATCATGCTTTGGTTTGTTCAACCACACACATAACTCAAATACCAAGGACAGCAATAAGTTTACAGCAGCACCTTACTGACTTAGAACTCAGCCTTTTTAGCAGAACATGAAAGCAATAAAAAAATGGCTCTCAGCAGAGGAAAAAAAGCAAGCATTTTATTTTATTTTTTGGTTTTTCAAGGTAAAGTTTCACTCTAGTCCAGGCTGACCTGGAATTCACTTTGTAGTTCAGGGTGGCCTTGAACTCACAGTGCTCCTTCCTACCTCTGCCTCCCGAGTGCTGGGATTAAAGGTGTGTACCACCACGTCCGGCTCTCAGCAAGCATTTTTAAACTCATGCCCTACAACGGACACAAGACAATCTTTCTGTCCCACTGGTGCACATTAACTCCTTTGTTCTGACTCATAGCTTACCCAACCAACTGCAAACCCAGAGAAGATTAGATTTGTAAATTAAGAGGGAAGAGGAAATATACAGGGAAGCAGACTGGAATAAATTACATAGACTTAACCATATATTCTGAGGTTAAATTATTTAGATCAATTTGGGGAAAAACAGAACATTACATATGTATCTCAATAAACACCAAGGGCATCAAAACAACTGCTGATAATTATGACATGATCTAAGTCACTAAGAGAAAAGGTAAGTCATGAGGTTGGAGAGATGCTCAGTGGTTACAGGTTCTTGCTTTCAAAGCCTGTCGGCCTAGGTTCCATTTCCCAACACCCAAGTAAAGCCAGATGCATTTGGCAAGTGATTCTGGTATGTCCCCTCTCCACACACACAAGTACAAATAAATCAATAAATTTTTTTAAAAGTTAGGTCATGTCTTTATATTCTACTCAAGGAAGCAAAGCTGAGAAAGCATTCACATTTGTGTACCCCCAGTGTATTAAGAAGGACAAACTACCTATATCTCCTTTGAGGTAACAACCTTGTAATGTAAGAATCAATTACATTTTAAGATTGGGCCATAAAGGCTCTGAGAACTGAATAAATCAAGTCATACAGTATGTAATATAGCCATGTTCTACTTTGCCTAACTGAAACATTTTCTTTCCTCATTATTTTATATACTTCACTACCACTTTTCAAATACTTCTGTTTGGAAGATTTCTAAATTGTGTTGTGTGTACAGTTATGAGGATAAAGCCCCAAATCAATTATAACTGTAGTCTGTAAGCATGTTTTTCCATGTGCTGGTGTGTTTTCCAAATGTAGACCTCCATAAAACTCCAATATTATAGAGTTCTGCTAAAAGCCATAGAGACAAAGTGGCCTGAAGTCCTACTCCATCCAACCTGGAATCCAAGATTGCCCCTCAGGCAGCTCCATAGCTTCAGACAACATGAAATACTGATTTTTAAAAAGCACAAACTAAGCTGGGCGTTGTAGCACATGCCTTTAATCCCAGCACTCAGGAGGCAGAGGTAAGAGGATCTCCATGGGTTCGAAGCCACCCTGAGACTACATAGGAAATTCCAGGTAAACCTGAGCTAGAATGTAGACCCTACCTCAAAAAACCAAAAATAAACAAATAAATAAATAAGCACAAACTAAGCTAACATAGTCATTGGACTTGATACATAAAAGCATCTGTCTGCCTTGCAGACATTTGACAAATGATAAGAAGCTATATGAAGGCATCACGATGCTGTGAAAAGTTTAGGAGTGTGGTAAAAATGTAGTTAACTTGTTAAGGTGAGTGATAACATTAGAGTATTCAGTATTATAGAACCATTAAAGTGTATTTTTTACCTTCTAAGAGCTGAGATCACTGGTGTGTGCTACCACGGCCATCTAAGCATTAGATTTTTATGTAATTGACCTTGTACCCCATTATCTTACTAAACTTTCTTCAACTTTTTTTTTTTTTTTTTTTTTTTTTGGTTTTTCAAGGTAGGGTCTTGCTCAGGCTGACCTGGAATTCACTACGTAGTCTCAGGGTGGCCTCAAACTCACGGCGATCCTCCTATCTCTGCCTCCCAAGTGCTGGGATTAAAGGCATGTGCCACCACACCCGTCTCTCAACTTTTTTTTTTTGGCATGTGTGTGTATATATGGTATGTGTGGTGTGCTATGTATTTCGTGTGTATGGGTACAGTATATGCATGTGTGTGTGCAGACATGTGGACCACATGTATGCAGACCAGAGGAGAATGACAGATTTTCCTCTCTCACTCTCCCATGTTGTTTCCTTGAAACAAAATCTCTCAGTGAATCCAGAGCTTCTGATTTGGTCACACTGGCTGACCAGTGAGCCCCAGTGATTCCCTTGTCTCAGCACACAACCCCCCCACACACACACACCAAACACAGGACTTGGGTCACAGACTTGTGTGGCTAAGCCTATCTTTTTTCTACATGGGTTCTGAGGATCAAACTAGGGCCCTTTCAGTCCTTACGTTTGTTCAGCAAGCTCTCCTACTCACTGAGCCATCTCCCAACCCTCAACTTCAACTTTTTATTTGTTTTTGTTTTATTTTGTCTTGGTTTTTGAGACAGGGTGTCAGATATTACATGCTGGCCTTGAACTCCTGATACATCTATCTGTTTCTACCTTCCAGGTGCTGTGATTACAGGTATGCACCACTATACCCATGGAGATTTTTTTTTAATTTTTTATTTTCTTATTAATCACAAGGAATTTAGGGCAAGATTATAGAACCTGGTTAATTCAACCTAGAATTAAGGACTATTCTTATAATAAACTCAAAGTGATCCAAATACCTATAAAATTTAGAACTGAAATACAACCAATGAAAGAGTTATCCAAACTAAGTTTAAGTGTTTCCTATGATGTCTGAATTTTTAATTACCTATAACATTTTTCCTGACTGAAGGCTATAGACAAAGCAGCAGTCTGAGATGGGACCATCAGGGCTCCCCAGCTTGCTTCAGATGACCCTCCATTGCACAAGTTACTCAATGCTGACTTTGTGGTCACAGCAGAAAAAAATGTGAGTTTCTCTTGGTGTTTGCTTCATTGTTTTAGATGAAGCCATTTTATTTTTACTAATTCACTTGCTTCTGTTGCCTATGTGACCTTTGTGTGGATAAGTGGTAAACTATTTTTTAAATCAAGACTTAGTAATATAACTGCAGAGCTACATGGAGAGGAGAAATGAAAGGAAAGTTGTGTTTATTCCCTGATTTCGCATCTAATTCCACAAGGATTTTTATCTAACTCTATACTGGCCAATGGCTCTTTTAGAAAAAGTTAAGTTCAGCAATAAATGGTGTGTGTGTGTGTGTGTGTGTGTGTGTGTGTGGTAGTATGTGTGTGGATCCATTGTGTGCACACGTGTGTGTGTGTATACATGTATGTGGAGGCTAGAGGTTGATGTTAAGTATCTTTCTCAATCAGTCAGCACTTTATTTTTTGAGACAGATTTTTCTCACTGAACTTGGAGCTAATAGAGATCCTCTTGTCTCCATTTCTCTACTGCTGAGATTACAGGCACACAATGCCATGGCCACTTTTACATAGATGCTAGGGTTCCAAGCTTAGGTCCTCATGTTTGCATGGCAAGCACTTCACTAACTGAGCCATCTTCCTAGCCCCAAATTATAGTTTTACTAAATCTCAGTAAGAGATTAACTGCAGTTTGCTTAAATCTTACTAAGGTGAAATCCATTTCAATATTGTACGTCAAGGAGTAGAAATATGGAGGTGGTGAAGGAAGTCTTGTTTAGTCATGAAGGCAACTGGCGCACAAAGTAGCTGTGTAGGGACTGTAAGCTTGGTAGCTCTAGGGGTCAAACTAAGACAATGGATGGATTAGAAGGGGCAAAGTATCAAGAAGGAAGAAACTGATGGCCTTGATGCCCTTCTCCATCAACTCAAGTCTCTTACTGGAATCATTACCTAAAAATGATATCTTTCTAAGAGAAGACTATTCTGTTTCATGAAGAAATGTTGCAAGGGAGGTAAGAAAATGGCTCAGTTGATAAAGTAGTTGCTATGTAAGCATGAGGACCTAAGTTCACATTCCCAGCAAACATATAAGTGTCAAGCAGATACCAGGAAGCTGGCAAATCAGTGAGCTCAGCAAATACCAAGGACAGCAATAAGTTTACAGCAGCACCTTACTGACTTAGAACTCAGCCTTTTAGCAGAACATGAAAGCAATAAAAATGGCTCTCAGCAGAGGAAAAAAAGCAAGCATTTTATTTTATTTTTTGGTTTTCAAGGTAAAAGTTTCACTCTAGTCCAGGCTGACCTGGAATTCACTTTGTAGTTCAGGGTGGCCTTGAACTCACAGTGCTCCTTCCTACCTCTGCCTCCCGAGTGCTGGGATTAAAGGCGTGTACCACCACGTCCGGCTCTCAGCAAGCATTTTTAAACTCATGCCCTACAACGGACACAAGACAATCTTTCTGTCCCACTGGTGCACATTAACTCCTTTGTTCTGACTCATAGCTTACCCAACCAACTGCAAACCCAGAGAAGATTAGATTTGTAAATTAAGAGGGAAGAGGAAATATACAGGGAAGCAGACTGGAATAAATTACATAGACTTAACCATATATTCTGAGGTTAAATTATTTAGATCAATTTGGGGAAAAACAGAACATTACACATGTATCTCAATAAACACCAAGGGCATCAAAACAACTGCTGATAATTATGACATGATCTAAGTCACTAAGAGAAAAGGTAAGTCATGAGGTTGGAGAGATGCTCAGTGGTTACAGGTTCTTGCTTTCAAAGCCTGTCGCCTAGGTTCCATTTCCCAACACCAAAGCAAAAGCCAGATGCATTTGGCAAGTGATTCTGGTATGTCCCCTCTCCACACACACAAGTACAAATAAATCAATAAATTTTAAAAGTTAGGTCATGTCTTTATATTCTACTCAAGGAAGCAAAGCTGAGAAAGCATTCACATTTGTGTACCCCCAGTGTATTAAGAAGGACAAACTACCTATATCTCCTTTGAGGTAACAACCTTGTAATGTAAGAATCAATTACATTTTAAGATTGGGCCATAAAGGCTCTGAGAACTGAATAAATCAAGTCATACAGTATGTAATATAGCCATGTTCTACTTTGCCTAACTGAAACATTTTCTTTCCTCATTATTTTATATACTGCACTACCACTTTTCAAATACTTCTGTTTGGAAGATTTCTAAATTGTGTTGTGTGTACAGTTATGAGGATAAAGCCCCAAATCAATTATAACTGTAGTCTGTAAGCATGTTTTTCCATGTGCTGGTGTGTTTTCCAAATGTAGACCTCCATAAAACTCCAATATTATAGAGTTCTGCTAAAAGCCATAGAGACAAAGTGGCCTGAAGTCCTACTCCATCCAACCTGGAATCCAAGATTGCCCCTCAGGCAGCTCCATAGCTTCAGACAACATGAAATACTGATTTTTAAAAAGCACAAGCTAAGCTGGGTTTGTAGCTTAACGCTTAATCCCAGCACTCAGGAGGCAGAGGTAAGAGGATCTCCATGAGTTGACCACTGAGACTACATAGAAATTCCAGGTAAACCTGAGCTAGAAATGTAGACCCTACCTCAAAAACCAAAAATAAACAAATAAATAAATAAGCACAAACTAAGCTAACATAGTCATTGGACTTGATACATAAAAGCATCTGTCTGCCTTGCAGACATTTGACAAATGATAAGAAGCTATATATGAAGGCATCACGATGCTGTGAAAAGTTTAGGAGTGTGGTAAAATGTAGTTAACTTGTTAAGGTGAGTGATAACATTAGAGTATTCAGTATTATAGAACCATTAAAGTGTATTTTTACCTTCTAAGAGCTGAGATCACTGGTGTGTGCTACCACGGCCATCTAAGCATTAGATTTTTATGTAATTGACCTTGTACCCCATTATCTTACTAAACTTTCTTCAACTTTTTTTTTTTTTTTTTGGTTTTTCAAGGTAGGGTCTTGCTCAGGCTGACCTGGAATTACCACGTAGTCTCAGGGTGGCCTCAAACTCACGGCGATCCTCCTATCTCTGCCTCCCAAGTGCTGGGATTAAAGGCATGTGCCACCACACCCGCCTCTCAACTTTTTTTTTTTGGCATGTGTGTGTATATATGGTATGTGGTGTGCTATGTATTTCGTGTGTATGGGTACAGTATATGCATGTGTGTGTGCAGACATGTGGACCACATGTATGCAGACCAGAGGAGAATGACAGATTTTCCTCTCACTCTCCCATGTTGTTTCCTTGAAACAAAATCTCTCAGTGAATCCAGAGCTTCTGATTTGGTCACACTGGCTGACCAGTGAGCCCCAGTGATTCCCTTTGTCTCAGCACACAACCCCACACACACACACCAAACACAGGACTTGGGTCACAGACTTGTGTGGCTAAGCCTATCTTTTTTTCTACATGGGTTCTGAGGATCAAACTAGGGCCCTTTCAGTCCTTACGTTTGTTCAGCAAGCTCTCCTACTCACTGAGCCATCTCCCAACCCTCAACTTCAACTTTTTATTTGTTTTTGTTTTATTTTGTCTTGGTTTTTGAGACAGGGTGTCAGATATTACATGCTGGCCTTGAACTCCTGATACATCTATCTGTTTCTACCTTCCAGGTGCTGTGATTACAGGTATGCACCACTATACCCATGGAGATTTTTTTAATTTTTATTTTCTTATTAATCACAAGGAATTTAGGGCAAGATTATAGAACCTGGTTAATTCAACCTAGAATTAAGGACTATTCTTATAATAAACTCAAAGTGATCCAAATACCTATAAAATTTAGAACTGAAATACAACCAATGAAAGAGTTATCCAAACTAAGTTTAAGTGTTTCCTATGATGTCTGAATTTTTAATTACCTATAACATTTTTCCTGACTGAAGGCTATAGACAAAGCAGCAGTCTGAGATGGGACCATCAGGGCTCCCCAGCTTGCTTCAGATGACCCTCCATTGCACAAGTTACTCAATGCTGACTTTGTGGTCACAGCAGAAAAAATGTGAGTTTCTCTTGGTGTTTGCTTCATTGTTTTAGATGAAGCCATTTTATTTTTACTAATTCACTTGCTTCTGTTGCCTATGTGACCTTTGTGTGGATAAGTGGTAAACTATTTTTTAAATCAAGACTTAGTAATATAACTGCAGAGCTACATGGAGAGGAGAAATGAAAGGAAAGTTGTGTTTATTCCCTGATTTCGCATCTAATTCCACAAGGATTTTTATCTAACTCTATACTGGCCAATGGCTCTTTTAGAAAAAGTTAAGTTCAGCAATAAATGGTGTGTGTGTGTGGGGGGGGTAGTATGTGTGTGGATCCATTGTGTGCACACGTGTGTGTGTGTATACATGTATGTGGAGGCTAGAGGTTGATGTTAAGTATCTTTCTCAATCAGTCAGCACTTTATTTTTTGAGACAGATTTTTCTCACTGAACTTGGAGCTAATAGAGATCCTCTTGTCTCCATTTCTCTACTGCTGAGATTACAGGCACACAATGCCATGGCCACTTTTACATAGATGCTAGGGTTCCAAGCTTAGGTCCTCATGTTTGCATGGCAAGCACTTCACTAACTGAGCCATCTTCCTAGCCCCAAATTATAGTTTTACTAAATCTCAGTAAGAGATTAACTGCAGTTTGCTTAAATCTTACTAAGGTGAAATCCATTTCAATATTGTACGTCAAGAGTAGAAATATGGAGGTGGTGAAGGAAGTCTTGTTTAGTCATGAAGGCAACTGGCCACAAAGTAGCTGTGTAGGGACTGTAAGCTTGGTAGCTCTAGGGGTCAAACTAAGACAATGGATGGATTAGAAGGGGCAAAGTATCAAGAAGGAAGAAACTGATGGCCTTGATGCCCTTCTCCATCAACTCAAGTCTCTTACTGGAATCATTACCTAAAAATGATATCTTTCTAAGAGAAGACTATTCTGTTTCATGAAGAAATGTTGCAAGGGAGGTAAGAAAATGGCTCAGTTGATAAAGTAGTTGCTATGTAAGCATGAGGACCTAAGTTCACATTCCCAGCAAACATATAAGTGTCAAGCAGATACCAGGAAGCTGGCAAATCAGTGAGCTCTGGATTCAATGAGAGATCCTGCCTTAATAAGTAAGGCAGGGTGGGCTGGAGAGATGGATTAGCAGTTAAGGCACTTGCCTGTGAAGCTTAAGGACTCAGGTTCAATTCCTAGTATCCACATAAGCCAGATACAAAAGGTGGTGCATGCATCTGGAGTTCATTTACAGTGGTTGGAGGCCCTGGTGTGCCCATTCTCTCTCTCTCTCCTTCTCTCTCTCTTCCCCCTCTCTCCCCCTCTCCCTCCTTCTCTCTCTCCTAAAAAGATAAATAAATAAATAATGTGGGTAGTACATGCTTCCATTGCAGGACACTGAAAAATCAAGATAGAACTGAGTTGGAAGCTTCCTCCTTGATGGGTAGCTACCATAGTTCTAGAAAGTGCTATGCTGCTGGGGAAGAAAAGTCATCAGTGGTCTTAACCAGCAGTGGACACTGTGAGCTACACAACTGACCAGCCAGGCAAGATGTGTCTACTGGTACAATAGTGGGATGACTGTTATGAGGGTAGCCAACAGCTCTCTGACTGGATTTGAGGCCCACTCTATAGCAGGGAATTCATGTCTGGTATTGAAAACTTAAGTCCAAAGCTTGGAAGGTCACAGGCCCTGGTGGAGGGGTACGGGATCTATCACTTTTGTTTGGCTAAGTAAATGTGGTGTGCCCATCAAATTGCCCTCTAAATTTTTGTTTATGCCCATAGATTCGTGCTGTTCTCATTTTTGGTCAGAAAAGCTTCTCTTTTCAGATGGCAGTGACTCTGGGAAGACTCAAAACTCACCAAAGTGCTAAGAAATGACAGTTGCATGCTTAGCACTAAATGAGACATCTCTGTCACACCTGCCAAAGCTCAGGGAACACCATATGCTTTAGAATGCTATATTCCAGTCATGAAGTGACCATGGCATAGCACCTGTTATTATCTGCACATTACTGGGCCCATCAACATGTTATCCTGGATGATGGTGGGGAGACATCAAAATAGAATAGGGACTAGTTGAAAAAAAGGGGTCTAGTGGAGAAAGGAAGTGGGACACAAAATAAAGCAATGGAGGGGACACGATCAAAACACATTGGGAAAAATTAGGTCATGTATGAAAATTGTCAACATAAAATAAGGTGAAGAGTAATTGAGGAAGACATCCAACATTAACCTCTGCCATCCACACCCATGTACACACTCATGCACATCCATATATGTGTGTGTCCTCCCTAGACATACACAAAGAAATATTGGAAACCATGATCAGAATCACAGGCTGGCTCACAAATGTCTCTAGCCCACAATGATATGACATCCTAGGTGCTGAATCTTAGAAGTTCAGAATTGAGCATAAGATAAATGATTTTCTCATCCTCTTCTAGGCCCAAATATAAGCCAGAAAATTTGTAATGGAGCAAAATTTTCCTTGACTATCCTCCTCTCTCCATCATGAGGACTTGCCTACCCCTACCACCCTTGCCAAGAATGCACTGAAGGGTCTATCATAGACCCTTCACAACAGGGTTTAGCTCTCCATCCCAGATCTGCCTCATCAGGAACAAGTAGCAAAATCCCTTCTCAAAAAATGATTCTAATGGAGGGCTGCATGGAGGAGCAAGAAAGATAGTAAACAGGCTAAGCCAAAGTACACTCACATGCCTGGGCTGCATTAGAAGCATGTGACTGTCATTTCCTCTCTATTTTTTTTCTTTTGTTTTTTTGAGACAAAGGCTCACTCTACAGCCTAGGCTAGGTTTTTTTTTTTTTGGGGGGGGTTGTGTTTTGGTTTTGTTTTTGTTTGTTTGTCTGTTTTTTGAGAGAGACAGAGAGAGAGAGAATGGGCATGGCAGGGCCTCTAGCCTCTGCAAACGAACTCCATGTACATGTGCCTCCTTATGTGGATCCTGGAAAATCAAACCAGGGTCCTTTGGCTTTGCAGGCAAACACCTTAACCACTAAGCCATCGTCTCCAGCCTGTCTGTTCTTGAACTCAGGGCAATTCTCCTATTTAATCCTGGAGAGTTGGGATTAACCTAGCAGTAGGTGACTTTTTAGGAGGATTTTTATCAACCTACTCAATCTCCAGTTGGGAGAATTTGGGAGCAGTTAAAAGAGGAATGAGAAAAGTGCAGACAGCATGGGAGAAAACAGTTTTATGTAATGGAAGCTGGCTAGCAGCATGGCCAGCCCACTCACACTGAGTGTGGGTGGAAACAGAAAGCCAGGAAGGCTCAGGCCAGAGGGCAGTGGGGAAAATGCTGTTTCCAAATGAGAGACAGCTCTCCTTCAACAAGGTTCCGCCTCTTCTAGAAAGCATGCCTTACCCACTGCCAATTGTCAATCTACCCTGTACTGTAATATACACACGTATACAGCTTTTAATAATGTTGTCATCAGTTCTTTTTAAAATATTGTATGTTGATTCCTTCTCTCCAGGGAGTCCTCAAAAATGATGAATTGTCTGCACTGTTTATCTAGACTCCATACTTCATTTTACATCCATCAATTTATTAATGCCTTCTTTTTTTACTCCTAATCAAACTATCCCTAAAAAAGACACTTTAAAAGGTAACCCCCACTGAAGTACCCAACCGTGCTCAGCAAGAATTTAGCTAGCTTTTAAAACCAGGAGAGTGTATGAAAATATTATACAATTGATAGATAAATAAGGAAAAGTGGCTTTTTTTGGAAAAAAAGATTATACTTAAAAATTCATCACATGTCCTTTAGTGCCTAAGTTTGAAAACAACTGCCTACAATTCTCTTTTTCAAAATGTGTGTGTGTGTGTGTATGTGTGTGTGTGTACATGTGCCATGGTGTGTGTATGGAGGTCAAAGGACCACCTCAGGTGTTGGTCCTCACTTTCTACCTGGTTGGAGGCAGGGTCTCTTATTGTTCTCCACTGCATACACAAGGCTAGCTGTCCTGCAAGTTTCCAGGGATTCTCCTATCTCTGCCTTCCATCTCACTGTACGAGCATTGGAATTACAGATGCAAGCTGTGTCAGCTTTATGTGGGTTCTAGGGATCTGAACTCCAGTCTTTGTGCTTATGTGGCAAGCACTTTAGCTACTGAACCATCTCCCAGTCCTAGAGTGTCACCAACTCTTACAAAAATAGAGAACACGGCATGCAGAATAAATTATACTAGAAGTTTTTGATATGAATAAAAAATTTCATTTTTCAAGGAGTTTAAAATAATTACAAGAAATTAAATAGTAGCACCCTTGCTAGGGGGCTGATAATGAGTATGTTTAAGATGGCAGTGGCTATGTGGTGAACTGTGAATGGCAAGGAAACTTTTGGTCCACAGGGCCAGATCAGGGGATTGAGCATTCTCTGAGTAGCCCCTATGCTCTGGCATCACATTAGGAGTTTTACAGCTTTACAGTAACCTGTCATCCTCACAAAGAGGCTCACTTTTCCAGGTAGTAAGAGACAGGTGCAATGCTTTTGTTCTCCCACTAGTTAAAATGAATGCCTTCTAGAACCTTCGACCCCAAAATAAAACCGATGCAAACAAATTGGGTTTACTAAGGGGGGAAGAAATGACAAGGAAGAAGTGAACACAACCACCAGAACCTATAGGGTCAGGGTAGGTAGGTGAGGCCACCTGGGAAGGATTCAGAAATAATTATAAACTAAGCCCTGACCAGGATTTTTCCACACAGATGATTTCATCCCAGTCATACTAGGTGATGGCTGGACACTGAAGCTTAGGGAACCTAAATCATATTGCTAATAAAAGTAAAGGTGAGGCTAATATCTGAACTAATATCTCTCTTTTATCTCAATCCAGCAACTAAAAAGCATTTAGCAAGAAACTTATAATACATATTTTAAAATGTTATTACCCTCTGGTCTCACTTTATGCATAGAGCTGACATTTTTACTGAACGTGTCAGTGAGGTACATCTATCATTGGGGGCTACCACTAGTGACAACATTGGTCCCCTTTAGATTAACTCAGCAGTAGCTGGGCAATGACAGAAGGGCCCAATCCTGTCCCAAAAGCAGCACAGCAATGGATGCTAAAGAATTATCAGAAAATGAGGCCATCCATTGAAACAGGGTGTGCTTTGATGAGCTGGCTCAGGAATGGGTGAGATTGTTAGTAAGCAGCAAGCTCTTCACATGTGGATAACTCAGTGCAGAGAACTTATATGCAGATCATGAAGTAAACACATTTATCCCTGTGGCAAGCATACTTTCCCTTCTCTTCTTCCCATAAATGCCCCAAAGTAAAGTGTGGAAAACACTGTTCTCTTCAAGTGCTCTAACTGGTAATTATATAGCAGTTAGACAAAAGAGGTCTGCTTCCCCCAGGAAATAAAACTGCCATCTCAATCAAGGGATTAAAAAACATTTAGAAAGAAGCTGATAATACATATTTTCAACTGCTTACCCTCTGACCCCAGTTCATGGATAGAGATGACACTTAACTGGCCATGTCACTTAGGTACATTAACAGGAATCTACCACTGTGGGGGGGGGGCAAGGAGGCTAAAGCCACTGGTGACAACATCGGTCCCTTCCAGATGCTCAGCAATCCCAGCCCAGAAGCAGCTCAGCAAAGGAGACTAGAGAAATATCAGAAAATGAGGTCAGTCATGGAAACAGGGTCTGTTTGGCTAAGCTGGCTCGGGCATGGGTGAAAATGTTAGTGAGCAGCTAGCTTGTCTTATGTGGTTAACTCAGCGCAGAGAACTTACAGATCATAAAGTGAATACATTTATATCTATGTCATATGCACCAGTCCTGTCTCAAAGTTAGTAAAAAGCCAAAGCTTATCTCTAACCTAAAAGTTGATACTGTCAAAACCTGTAATGAATCAAACCAGTAGCAACTTCCAAGTGCTTGATTCTACTGCATCTGGCTCTATTTGGGAGCTAAACTCAGCAGAAGTCTCCAGGGTCAACAAATGACCTGAAATAAAAATAGTCTTGGAAATCTGTCATGGAGGAGAGGAAACAAGGCGGCAGGGTGATTCACTCCAAATGGCAGCTCCAAAACCCAAATTCCCATTTTTGTCCCAATATGAAGCCAATGTGCAAAACAGGCACAGAGCAAACTGTCCTTTTTCAAAAACCTCCAAAAGAAGTTGCCAAAGAATTTCACATGAAAGCCAAAAAGATTTAGTGTGCCATCACCTCTCCCACTAATCTAATGAGGGCTAGTCCTAACTGGGGCTCAGAACCAATGGCAGGTTTACATTTGCTTAAAGACCACCCAAGGTCTCTGAGGGTTCTCCACTGGCAAGAAGGAGAAGCCTTTGTTCCAGTGAATTTTCCAAATGTCCAAACAGCCTCAAGGAAAAAAATGTAGAGGTGGCAAAGGAAGCATGTGGGTACCTATGCTCTGTACAAAGTACTCATTCTAGTTTCTCCCTTCCCAGCACACAGATAAATTTTATTCAAATAAGGATAACATTAAGATTATATGCTTGGGCTGGAGAGATGGCTTAGCGGCTAAGGCGCCTGCCTCCTAAGCCTAAGAACACTGGCTCCAATCTCCAGCAGTTCCAATCTCCAGGTCCCACGTTTAGCCAGATGCAAAGTGACGCAAGGGCGCAATGCCGCACTTGACCACAAGGGGGCGCACACATCTGGATTTCGTTCGCAGCAGCTGAGACACTGCTGGCGCGCCTATCTCTGTCTTCCCCTCTCTCTCTCTCTCTCTGTCTCTCTCTGTGTCTCTCTCCAAAAAAAAAAAATAAATAAATAAAAAATAAAAAGTTTTTTAAAAAAGATTATATGCGTGTGTGTGTGTGTGTGTGTGTGTGTGTGTTTCTGAGGATTTTTTTGTTGTTGTTGGTTTTGTCAGGCTGACCTGGAATTCACTATGTAGTCTCTGGGTGGCCTTGAACTCACAGTGATCCTCCTACCTCTGCCTTCAGAGTGCTGGGATTAAAGATGTATGCCACCATGCCCGGTTCTGAGGATTTTGAAGCCAGGGCCTCTGCATATTAGTCAAGTACTCTACCTTTGAGTTAATCCCTCTCTTCTTACTTTGGCTTTTTGTGGGTTTTTTTGTTTGTTTTTGTTTGTTTGTTTGTTTTAGGGAACAGGGTCTCATGTAGTCCAGGCTGGCCTCAAAACTCACTATATGGCCAAGGATGGCATTGAAATAATCTTCCTGCCTCAGGTAGAGGCAATCTAAGTGCTAAGATTGCAGGTGTGTTCCACTACACTCAGACTCTTTTCACTTTCTATTTTAAGACAGAGTCTTGCTAAGTTCCCCAGGCTGGCCTTGACCTCAATCTAAAGCCCAGACAGGCCTTGCTTGCAATTCCTGCTTCATCCTCCTGAGTAGTGGTTATAGGCCTGAATTACCAGGACAAGTTGTATATTTTTTTTTTTAAAAATCAAAGTTTGGGCTGGAGAGATGGCTTAACAGTTAAGGCACATGCCTGCAAAGCCAAAGGACCCAGGTTCAATTTCAGTACCCACATAAAGCCATCAGGTGCACAAGGTGGCATCTGAAGTTCATTTGCAGTGGCTACAGGCCTTAGTGTGATCATTCTTTTTCTATCTGTCTGTCTCCTCCTCAAATGAATAAATAAAATATTAAAACTCAAAGTTCCTCTGTTTGAAGATCAATCACCCAATCTTTGGCTATTTTAAGCTATGGTGAGCACATAGGTGACAAATATGTAGAATGACAGAAACAGAAGGCTTGCTTCTCAGCCATGCATTTATACCTTCTCTGTCTAAAGCCTTCTATGCAACTGTGTCTTCATAACTTGTATTATTTTTCCTAAAGATGTTGATCTCTAACAGTATTGAGTTTCAAGGTACCAGAAAAGCTTGATCTACTACTATAGGTATCTTTGAGTACCACAGAGGTTGTTAGGGCAGAAGCAGACATGCAGATCACTATGATAAATTCTCCAACAGTTATGACCATGTGTTCCTGAATCCTAGAGTACAGAGTGTAATTAAGCCCATCTTGGAGGATTGGAAAAGGCTTCTCAGAATTGGTCTTGAAGGATGAGTAAGAATATGTCAGGCTGGGGCAGAAGTGATGCAAGGAGAAGGACTTTCAGGAGTGTGAACAGCCTAGGTCAGTAGTTCTCAGCTGGGGGCAGTTCAGCCCACAGGCCCTAAGACATTTGTGTTTCTGAGGATTTTTTTTTTTTTTTTTGTTGGTTTTGTCAGGCTGACCTGGAATTCACTATGTAGTCTCTGGGTGGCCTTGAACTCACAGTGATCCTCCTACCTCTGCCTTCAGAGTGCTGGGATTAAAGATGTATGCCACCATGCCCGGTTCTGAGGATTTTGAAGCCAGGGCCTCTGCATATTAGTCAAGTACTCTACCTTTGAGTTAATCCCTCTCTTCTTACTTTGGCTTTTTGTGGGTTTTTTTGTTTGTTTGTTTGTTTGTTTGTTTTAGGGAACAGGGTCTCATGTAGTCCAGGCTGGCCTCAAAACTCACTATATGGCCAAGGATGGCATTGAAATAATCTTCCTGCCTCTAGGTAGAGGCAATCTAAGTGCTAAGATTGCAGGTGTGTTCCACTACACTCAGACCTCTTTTCACTTTCTATTTTAAGACAGAGTCTTGCTAAGTTCCCCAGGCTGGCCTTGACCTCAATCTAAAGCCCAGACAGGCCTTGCTTGCAATTCCCCTGCTTCATCCTCCTGAGTAGTGTGGTTATAGGCTTGAATTACCAGGACAAGTTGTATACTTTTTTTAAAAAATCAAAGTTTGGGCTGGAGAGATGGCTTAACAGTTAAGGCACATGCCTGCAAAGCCAAAGGACCCAGGTTCAATTCCCCAGTACCCACATAAAGCCATCAGGTGCACAAGGTGGCATCTGAAGTTCATTTGCAGTGGCTACAGGCCTTAGTGTGATCATTCTTTTTCTATCTGTCTGTCTCCTCCTCAAATGAATAAATAAAATATTAAAAACTCAAAGTTCCTCTGTTTGAAGATCAATCACCCAATCTTTGGCTATTTTAAGCTATGGTGAGCACATAGGTGACAAATATGTAGAATGACAGAAAACAGAAGGCTTGCTTCTCAGCCATGCATTTATACCTTCTCTGTCTAAAGCCTTCTATGCAACTGTGTCTTCATAACTTGTATTATTTTTCCTAAAGATGTTGATCTCTAACAATATTGAGTTTCAAGGTACCAGAAAAGCTTGATCTACTACTATAGGTATCTTTGAGTACCACAGAGGTTGTTAGGCAGAAGCAGACATGCAGATCACTATGATAAATTCTCCAACAGTTATGACCAAGTGTTCCTGAATCCTAGGAGTACAGAGTGTAATTAAGCCCATCTTGGAGGATTGGAAAAGGCTTCTCAGAATTGGTCTTGAAGGATGAGTAAGAATATGTCAGGCTGGGGCAGAAGTGATGCAAGGAGAAGGACTTTCAGGGAGTGTGAACAGCCTAGGTCAGTAGTTCTCAGCTGGGGGCAGTTCAGCCCACAGGCCCTAAGACATTTGGCAGTATCTGAAGGCATTTGGGGCTGTTGCCAATGAGAAAGGAAAGATGACACTGGCATCTAGTAGATGATCGAGAGACCAGAGATACTGCTAAATATCCTATAGGGCTTGGACAGCATCCACACAAAGCATTATCCACCAAAAACCCTGCTCTGAGCAAAGGCACTTAAAAGAAAGTAGGGGCTAGAGAGCTGGCTTAGCGGTTAAGGCACTTGCCTGCAAAGCCAAAGGACCCAGTACCCATGTAAAACCAGATGCTCAAGGTGGCGTATGCATCTAGAATTTGTTTGCAGTGGCTAGGAGGCCCCAGTGTGCCCATTCTCTCTTTTTATCTGCCCCTGCATCTCTCTCACTCTCTCAAATAAGTAAACAAACAAACAAATAAATAAACAAATAAATAAAACATTAAAAAACACTTTTTGAAAAAGAAAGAAGTAAGCCTGAGTTGTTACTTTGTGGTAGCACATTTGTCTAGCATGCATGAGGCTGTGGGTTCAATACCCTGCACCAAAATTTAAAAGTAAGAAAACACTTAAAAGTAACTGCATATATTGGGCTGGAGAGATGGCTTAGTGGTTAAGGCATTTGCCTGCAAAGCCAAAGGACCTTGGTTCAATTCCCCAGGACCTATGTAAGCCAGATGCACAAGGTGGCATATGCATCTGGAGTTCGTTTGCAGTGGCTGGATGCCCTGGTGCGCCCATTCTTTCTCTCAGTCTCTCTCTCTCTCCTCTCTCTCTCTCTCTCTCTCTCTCTCTGTGTGTGTGTGTGTGTGTGTGTGTGTGTGTGTGTGTCTGCCTCTTTCACTCTCTCAAATAAATAAATAAAATTAAAAAAATTTTAAAGTAAATGCATATAGGTTCAGCAGATGCAATGTTTAAATAACAGCTTTCTAAAAGGCCAAGGTTGAGCCCATACTTTATCCTCAAAAAAAAAAAAAAAATAGGAAACAACAAATTAAGTTAGGGAACTGAATCTCTGGAAGCCTAACTCATACTTCACAGTCCTATGACATGAAAAGTCCATGTCTCAGGGACAGTGTCCTCAGCTCAAGTTCACATTTCTCCTTTCATGTGATGGGTGCTGAGCACAAAGAGGACCAGTAGATGTGCCTTGCAGCTCACCTGGCAGGACTCTCCTTCAGAGAGGATGCAAAGCAGGTTGTAGTGCTGGAAAGACTCAAGAATAGGAATGGTTCAAGCTAGAAGAAGAACCAAGAGCTCCAGGTCCAAAACAAAAGTGGCTACAGGAGGCAAAACCTGATACAGATGCATGAGGCAGGGAGGAAGAGGACTTCATACAGGCATCAGGACTATAGGCAGGAATCATTTCCTTTAAAAAAAATGATTTATTTGAGAGATAGCAAGTGTGTGAGTATGGAAGAACCATACCTGCCAGTGCAAATGAACTCCAGATAGTGCCACTTTATGCATCTAACATTAGGTAAGTACTGGGGAATCAAACCCAAGCCATCAGGCTTTGCAAGCAAGCACCTTTAACCATTGAACCATTTCTCCAGCCCAGCAGGAATAATTTCTGATTATACAAGTAGGAGGCACTTGAATAGGAATCTTATTCCTAGGCACAGACCCTTGAAAAAATAGAATGAGGAGTTTATTATTAGCCATCTCTCCACCTCTACAAAACAGAAGAAAAGAAATAAACAGAACCAACTTCCCCTGTGTGAGACTTCTAAAAGGGAAAAAAGGTAACCCTGAAGATACTGTCAGGTTTTGTTATAAGAGTAAGAAATACAACTTGAGCCGGGCATGGTGGTGCATGCCTTTAATCCCAGCTCTTGGGAGGCAGAGGTAGGAGGTTTGCTGTGAGTTCAAGGCCATCCTGAGACTACATGGTGAATTCCAGGTCAGCCCAGGCTAGAGTAAAACCTTACCTTGAAAAAAAAAGAAAGAAATACAAGTTAAATCTTCTCAGATAGGCTCATTCATATGAATCCACACTATCTCGTTAATATTTCTCTATCCAGACAGACACACTCATACCTACATCCATTTTGTATATGCATGTATGTGTCATGTTCATGTACCAGCACCCACATAAGGCCAGATGCACAATGTGGATCTGAACACATCTGGAGGCCCTGAAGTGCCCAATCTCTCTCCTTCATGCCTATTCTCTCTCCTTCTCTCCTTTGCTTCTTCTCTTCCTTTCCCTCTCTTGCATATGAACATGCAAATAAATAAACACATATATATTCTTTAAATCAAGCTTTAGCTCTTAACAGGGAAAAAGAATGCCAAACAGAAGCAAACAAAGACAATTCTTTGTTGTCTCCCACTCTTTTGGGATAGGGATTGAACCCAGAGCCCTTGCCCATGCTAGGTGGTAAGTGCTAAGTTATACCACTGACTTTGACCGATATACTTGAAAAGACAAATCCAAACAGAAAATGATGTGTTTTTTTTTTTTCTTTCTGTAAAATTTGTTTGTTTCTTGCAGCCCAAGACTGGCCTTGAATCCCACAGTTCTTCTGACCTGGCTTCTTCAGTGCTGAGATTACAGGTATACACCACCACACCCAATGCCATGAAACCTTTTTAAAAAGTAACTCAACTGTTCCTTTCTTCTCTTTCTATGAAAATTGTCATAAAGGAATGTATTTTGGGGCTGGAAAGATGGCTTAGCGGTTAATGTGCATGCCTGGGAAGGCTAAGGACCGATATTCAACTTTCCAGATCCCACATAAACCAGATCCACAAAGTGACACAAGAGCACAAGGTTGCACATGCACACTAGGTGGTGCATATATCTGGAGTTTGACTTCAGTGGCCGGAGGCCCTGGCACACCAATTCATTCTCTCTCTTGCTCATTCTTTTTCTCAAAAAATAAAAAGAAAGAAAAGAATGTATTCTGTGCCCAACACTGTGGGAGAAATTTTTATTGTTGAGAAAATTAAAATCAAGTTTAGATGACATATGACCCAGCAGTAACTACAGCCTTAGGTACGTCACTGTATATTATAGACTGTAAATAAAGGAAGTAGGCCTCACAGAAAAGCCAAGTGGAAAAAAAAGGGTAGAACATTCCATAATGGGGAGTGCAAACAGGACCCTGTAGGAAGGGCAAAAGTGATCAGGTACACACATGGACATTTATTTCACTTGCATATCCATTCAGCAATCAAATAGCCTCTACTTCACATGTAGACAGCCACAAATATGTGCCCAGTATGGCCTAAACCATTGATATTCCAGGAGATGGAAGGGTGATATAAAGTTCAAACTATCAGAGAGGACTGTTTTCGATCTGAGTAGGGATTTACAGCTTGGAGAAAAAAGGGAATGCTGCCACCCTTTGCTGTAACTATGCTTGAGGCTTTAGGGAGTCAACTACTCTAACTTATACATAATCATGAGCAATAAGAATTTCAACCAATTCTCAAAATTGTCAAGTCCATAAAGAGATGAGGTACAAACGTACACACCAATGATGTGTCTCACACCTGTAATCCCAGCACCTGGAAGGTGAAGGCAGTAGGGTCATGAGTTTGAAGCAAAAAGGCTAAAAAGCCCAAACAACAACAAATCATATACATATTTCTGACCATTCAGGATCCTGACAGACAGGTAATTAGGTATAAAGGCAAACTGGAAATCTGTACATTAGCCAGGAGTCTTGCTAATAAGAGCTGGTGATTCCTCCCACATATCCTCAACACCAACTTCTCCTGTCGACAATGTGTCCTATTACTGATTAGACTGTCACCTAAACATGAGCTTTCATACCACCAACCCCTACTCAGGCTATTTGACACACCTGGAATGCTCTCCACCCACAGGTCCACCTCCTAGACAAATACTACTCATCTTCTGGGACTCAGCTCAACTCCTTCTCTCCTCCCCTCTATGGTGATTCTGAGTCATCTATGGTTTTTCTCCCTCTTATGAGCTTCCAGAACAATTCATTTGTATAATTACTTGACAAATAACCATCTAAAGTCTATAAAGCCTACCTCTTCTGTTGTTTTCTACTTTTTCTTTTTGTATTAATAGAAATGGTTGCTGTTCTTTTTTCACTGGCATGCCACATCTTTGAGATACGGAACACATCTTACTCAGAATTCTTTAGATCCACTCAACTCATCTTCTAGGGGAACTTGGACAAAATTGAATTAAATTGCAGCATGTGGTAGCCAGGCGTGGTGGTACACACCTTTAATCCCAGCCCTCGGGAGGCAGAGGTAGAAGTATCACCATGAGTTCGAGGCCACCCTGAGACTACATAGTTAATTCCAGGTCAGCCTGGGCCACAGTGAGACCCTACCTCAAAAAACCAAAACCAAAACCAAAACCCAAAAACCAAAAACAAACAAACAAACAAAAAAACTGCAGCACATGGTACCCAAGTAAGGTTCACCTTAGTGATCTCACAAGTGAAACCAGACACTTAGAAACGGCAATCAATGAATGTAAAAGAAAAAAAAAATTAAGTGCCTTCCTTCAATTTGGTTTTTTTTTAAAAGCATGCACAAGGTCCTGAGTTAAACCTATGGCACTGAATAATAATAATTATTATTATTATTTATTTTTAAACCCAGCTGCTAATTCTACTACAGAGGAATCGGAGTTTTTGTTAATGGTTTCCCCCCTTTTTTTACTTTTATAAGACAAGGCTCATTATGTAGCCCAAGAAAGACTCAAATTTATAATCCTCCTGCCTCAGCTTCCTGAGTGCTGGGATTTCAGGAATGTACCACCACACCTGGCACAAAAGGATAGTTCTAAAAACTGATGTAACTTTCAGTAACTTTCAAATTCAAAAATTCAATGGTTTGTCTAATGTCATGTGATGTGTGTAGTACATGTGATGTGTGGAGGTTAAAAAGAATGACTCCATATTCAACTATTACTGTAGTATGTTGATACAATATGCATTTAGTAAAAGTAGGATAAACTTAAATGATTAAAAGTTAAGAGCAACTAAATTATAAAGGGATTTCTCAAAGCACATAATTCTATCTTGGGGCAAAAGGGTGGATTTTCTTAAATAATTCTGAACAAGTTTAATCTATAAAATTACTATTTAACATACCTCTTTCTCTGCTTTATATGCACTTGGAAAAACTTTAAACAGCATTGCTAACAAGTATCTGCCAGGCACTAATCTTTGGAAATGAATGTATTAATTAATTTATCCCTCAAGATAACTCAAATTCTACATATAAGATCTAGGTGCACTGAGATTCAATTATACTACCTATCAACCAGAGCAAGGAAGTGAACAACTAGAATTGGAATCTCAACACTGATTTGTTTTTCGAGGCAGGGCCATGCTCTAGCCCAGGCTGACCTGGAATTCATATTGTAGTCTCAGGGTGGCCTTGAACTCATGGCAATCCTGCTACTTCTGCCTCCCAAGTGCTGGAATTAAAGGTATGTGCCACCACGTCCAGCAACAGTCTGACTCTTAACCACTGTAACAGGAAGTGCTAGTTATAGCTGATAGTTACGTCATTTTTATTAGTACAGTATTTGAGATCATGTATATAAAAGCTGGGCATCTAAACTTGGGTGAAAAATTAACATGCAAGCCAGGTGTGGTAGCGCACACCTTTAATCCCAGCACTTGGGAGACTGAGGCAGGAGGATCACCATGAATTCAAGGATAGACTTGCCTACAGAGTGAATTCCAGGTCAGCCTAGGCCTGAGTGAGACCCTATCTCAAAAACAACAAAATAATAATAATAAATAAATAAGTAAATAGCAAGTCGTGTTGTCATGCCTCAGTAATTCCAGAACTCAGAAGACTGAAATGGAAAGAATGTTGCAAATTTGGGATACACATAGCAAAAGTCTGTCTCTAAATAAATAACTAGTAACTACCTATCATTATGCTATGAATGTAATAAGTCTGATTTTAATTGGCTCTGTGTCTGCTGCTTCCACATTCTTATTCAACTGAGAATTGAAACTATTTGGAGAAAATAATTGTGCCTGTGCTGAACATGTAAAGACTTTTTCTTGTCATTATTCTCTAAATAATATAGTATAACAACTTAGTATTTACACTGTAGTAAGCATTATAAGTAATCTAGATGTAATTCGAAGTATATAGGAGGGACTAGAGATGTAGTTCAGTGGCAGAAGGCTTGCCTAGCATGCACAAGGCCCTGAGTTCAATTGCACTGAAAAAAAAAAAAAAAAACAACAAGTACAAGAGGACGCGTATAGGTTATATGCAAATACAGTAATCCTTCCTTATCCAAAATTTCACTTGCTGCAGTATCAGTTGTCTACCATCAACAAGGGTAGATACAATACAAAAAGGTCTTTTAAAAGAGAAAAAAGAGAAGATACAGTCACATAATTTTTATGACAGTATGTTGTTATAATATATAATAGTTCCATTATATATGCCATAATATAATGGTTCTATTATTATTCATTGCCAATATCTGTGTCTAATTTAAAAATTAAACTTAGCCAGGCATGGTGGCATGCGCCTTTAATCCCAGCACTTGGGAGGCAGAGGTAGTAGAATTACTGTGAGTTCAAGTCCACCCTGAGACTACATAGTTAATTCCAGGTCAGCCTGGACCAGAGTGAGACCCCACCTTGGGGAAAAAAATAAATAAACTTTATCAAAAGTAAGTAGGGGGCTGGAGAGATGGCTTAGCAATTAAGGTGCATGCCTACAAATCTTAAGGACCCAGGTTTGAATCCCCAGTACCCACGTAAGTCAGATGCACAAAGTGGCACATGTGTCTGGAGTTCATTTGCAGTGGCTGGAAGCCCTGGTGTGCTCATTCTCTTTCTTTCTCCCCCATCTCTCTATAATATATAAAAATAAAAATATTTTTCAAGCCGGGCATGGTGGTGCACGCCTTTAATCGCAGCACTTGGAAGGGAGAGGTAGGAGTTCAAGGCTGGCCTGAAACTACAGTGAATTCCAGGTCAGCCTGTACTAGAGTTAAACCCTACCTCACGAAACCAAAATTAATTAAGTAAATAAATAAAAATATTTTTTTAAAAGGCAAGTAGAAGCCAGGCATGGTGGTGCATGCCTTTAATCCCAGCACTCGGGAGGCAGAGGTAGGAGGATCACTGTGAGTTTGAGACCACCCTGAGACTACATAGTGAATTCCAGGTCATCATGAGCTAGAGTGAAACCCTACCTTGAAAAACCAAAAAACAAAAAAACAAAAGGCAAGTAGAGATAGAAAGAAAAACAGTATTCATAGGCTTCATCCACTGCAGAGGGAGAGGTTCTTGCCCCACAGATATGAAGGGATTACTACTTTATGCCATTTTATATTTAAAAACTTGAGCATCATCAGGTTTTATTTTGAGTGTCTTGCTAATCTGCCCAAGCGGGCATCAAACACATTCTTCAGCATCACTCACTACAGTAGCTAGGATTACAGGTAAGCATCACCACACCAAGCTCATCCTCAGGTTTTAGAATCAATGGAGACCCTTGGAATGGATCCCCAGAGGATCCTCAGAGAAGACATGTTGCCATTTTATTCAGAAAGATACTGTGCAGTTTTGAGCCCACTACCCTTGGAAAACTTGGGAGTTGCAGAAGGTAAGCACTGAAAGAAATCCTGGAAGTTCTCAATTATTTCATGCATCAGGAAATGAAGATCCACTGGCAGGTCAAGTTTATGGCAGTCAAGTCTGTGTGCCTGCTTCACATTCTCACTGGGGGACAGAAGGAAGCTCAAACAATTTAAAAGATTAAACCAGAGTTTTTAAAAAAATCTGAATTGAGGCTGACATAAGTAATACTTAAAAGTGGGGTTAGTTAAGCACCCAAACTTAGATGAAGATTTGTGACTTAGACGCTAAAGAAGTAATGTTTGGCTATACACCTTACAGAGCAATACTTCCAGGAGAACACACACACTTTAAAGCTCTGCTTACATATGACTCGATCAAGAATGAAACAATCACATGTAGAAGGCTTTCAGAAAACAAATTCGTCTTGTAAGGCCATTTTGGGGTGTGGAGTTATGACTAAATTCTCAAGGATGTCAGTAACACAAGGGCTCTATGCATAACTCCTTGGGGGACCCTGCAACCATGAACGCCTTGTCAAATTCAGACAGTTTATCTTGGCACTGGCAAGTCTAGCAGTCTCTTCTATGTCTGGAAACGTGTCTAATTACGTTGAACGAGTAACTAAAAAATACCCGGTGTCCCGGAACACACAGCTCAGGGGGGGTCACTCCGTAGCATCCTGAATGACATGATGGAACCACGCCAGGAAAAAAAAAAAAAAAAAAGGAAGAAAGAAACATAGGAAAGGGGTAGTGGAGGGGGGAGGGAAAGTGTGAAACCAGGAGGAGATGCCAGCCTCTCTCCAAAACAATTCTCCAGCAGTCTTCCTAGAGCCTTCGGGGTCACCACGACTCTCCCACAAGTTTGTTTCCATGAAGTCACCCGGCCCCGCCCACATCATTTACCTGGCGCAGGGCGGGCTGGTGCTGCCCCAAGTGACCCTCCAGCCGGGGTGTCCCTGACATTCTCAATGCGAACCACGCAGCCACGGGCGGGGACACGCGCACACACACACACGCGGGCGCGGGAAAGTGCAGCCCTCGTCCCTCCACACGTCCCTTAAGTCCCAAAGCCTCACCCGGCTGAGTCCTCTCTCCTGAAGAAGTGTCCACCGCGCTCAGCGGACGGACACCCCCCACACACACACTCCATCGGTGACACCCCGAAACCTGCGGCACCGTCGGGGCGCCCCCTCTCGGAAAAGCTCATGCCCGGGACCCCGCCCTCACCTGAGCCTGAGGTTGGCCATGAACTCGGGCATGGAGACGGTGTCCATCAGCACGAAGTCCGCCTTGCCGAACTCCAGGCTCTCCTGCTCCGCCATGGCGCCGGCGCGCGGGCTCTTCAGGTGGCCGCGGGGTCGGGTCCCGGGAGGTCGTGGGTCGCGGCGGTGGCGGTGGCGGCGGTGGGGAGGAGGCCCGCGGCGAGCTCGGGCGGGGCCGGGCCGGGGCGGGGCCGCGTCGCGGGGCGGTGGGGAAGGGGCGCGGGGCTCTGGGCCGCTCCGAGCCGCCGCCGCTCCTCAGCGCGCTGGGAGGGGGGGGGCCGGCGCGACACTGGGCGGGAGAAGCCGGCGGTTTCCGCTCCTCCCGCGGCGGCTGTCGGGCGTGTGGGGGCCCCGGGACGCCGAGACCAAGACGGAGACGGCGGCGGCTGGTCCCGCCTCTAGCCTTGGTCGCTCGCGCTCGGCCCCGCCCCGCAAGGGCCTCTCCAGCTCCGCCCCGCCGCGGCCCCGCCGCCGCCGCCGCCGCCGCCGCCGCCTCCTCACCTGGGCGGCGCGCGCACGCGCCCAGCGAAGGCACGCGCCTGGGCGGCCGAGGAGGCTGAGCGACAACGCCCCCTAGCGTCAGCCACTGGAATCTCTAGTGGCAGAGTAGTGTGATTCCCTGAGAGTCTAAATGGAATAGGCCTTGATCCCTCTTGAAACTCTTGCCTTAAGACCCCCAACCCTCCCCCCCCGCCCCAAAAAAGGGCTGGAGAGATGGCTTACTGGTTAAGACGCTTGCCTGTGAAACATACGGACCCAGGTTCGATTCCACAGTGCCCATGTGAGCCAGATGCACAAGGTGGCGCAATGCATCTGGAGTTTGAGGGACTGGAGGTCCTAGAGTGCTCGCTCTCTGTCTCTTGCTTTCTCATGTAAATAAACAAATGAGATATTTTTAAAAGGTACCCAAAAAAGTTACATAGTTTGTGGAGATTTTGGAGAGAATTTTTAATTTTTTTATTTATGAAAAAGAGAGACAAAGAGCATAGGCAAACCAGGGCTTCTTGCTACTGCAAACGAACTCTAGACACATGCTCCACTTTCTGGTCTGACTTTCCATGGGTCCTAGGAACTCATACTTGGGCCTTCAGATTTTGCCAGCAAGTGCCTTTAACAGTGGAACCATCTCCCCAGCCACTTGGAGAGGATTTTTCATTCTGCCACCTTGTAGCAAAGCCCAATCTCCTGTACTCACTGCCCCAGTGGTTCAAACACAGAGATGATAATTGCTGATACTTTAGGGGCACCAACAATGCCTTGAGCTGTCCTTGGACTTAAGTAACTTGTTACACAGCTAGGAGTGGAGAAATGGCAATTGCATGGGGGCAGGGGGGGTGTCATTGATTTATGAGCCCTAGCATTCAGCTGCATGGCTGACTTTCTCTGTTCTCAGGAGTTCTTTGTCTCTTCCATTTATTTATCTGAGCATGCCATCAGACGTTAGCTTATATTATCAGTATATATATACCTATACATATATATATTATATATATATACATATATATATATATATATATATATATATATATATTCATAACTCCAGGATTATTGTAGGTGTCTTGCACATGGTACCTAAATTTCTTGATATCCCTCCTTGGCACCCACTAAGTAGCTATTGTTCTGCCTTGTACATGTAAATAGGAAAGCATTGACTGGAAAAAGTTGCTTGTGATATCAATTTATAGATACATTGGGTATGCTTGGATTTTCTTTTCAAATACAGAACAGGATTGGGGAGATGGCTTGCCCCGCAAGCATGAGGATCAGAGTTCAGATTCCCAGAACATACATAAATGCCAAGTGGGCATGGATGCAGCCTGTTTTCCCAGCACATGGGGAGTAGAGATAGAATCCCTTGGGCAAACTGGATAGCTAGACTAGCTGAATTGGCCAGCTGTGGGCTTGAGTCAAAGACCTTGCCTCAATAAAATAAAGAGGAGGAGTGATGGAGGAAGACACCCAATGTCAACCTCTGGCCTTCACACGCATGTGCATGGCACCCACACACAAGTACACATACCACATATGCTTGAAAAATAGAATATATTTTCCTCATGACAAAAGACATTCTAAGCACCCATACTCCTCCAGTTCTTTTTCCATTAAGACTGTCTTCTACTGTAGCATCTACACAGAAATCTAGAGGCCTCCAGGACCTGGCTAGGCTTCAGCTCGGTGGCTTAATTTGAGATGAGTAACCTACACTGAAGGACCTTACTCAAGGCTTGCTTGTGGTGCCAACAACCCACACTTGCCAAGAGAGATCACCTGCAAGGAATGCCTCTGCCATGGGAATGCCAGCCCAGCCCCTGGCACAGCAGACTGGGCTACAGTTTGAGCAGCTTTCATTCTTCAGAAGACATTAGTCCAGATCTCAGTGTGCTTGTGTATGGAATAAAAGTCCTGGGCTAGGGCTGGAGAGATGGCTTAGTAGTTAAGGCACATGCCTGTGAAGCCTAAGGACCCAGGTTTGATTCTCCAGGTCCCACGTAAGCCAGATGCACATGGTGGCACATGCATCTGGAGTTCGTTTGCAGTGGCTAGAGGGTCTGGTGTGCCCATTTTCACTCTCACTCTCTCTCTGTGTATCTCTGTCTCTAATAAATAAAAAAAACTTTTTTTAAAAGTTCTGGGCTAGACACTTCCAAGGTAGGGCTGTCCTATGTTTGGCTCATTTGTTTGGGTGAGCCAGTGGCTAAGCAAGCCATTGCAGAGTGCATCTGCATTCCTAAAGTGTCCCTAGTGGTATGCTTTAACATAAGTAGAACTGAATTTGAAAACAAGAAGACTTCAAGTTCTGTGTACTTTGGAGCAACCAGGAAACACACCCCCAAACTGCACTGGTAAGTGGATATGTCTGTGTTCCATGATCTCTGGGATTGTTGAAAATCAGGATGAAATTTCAAGCACCAGGGAAAAACATGAAGGAGGCCTGCATATGATAAGAACATGCAGTGGGTAGGAATGGTAGCAGGAAGCTATGTGGTTTCCAAATAGCCAACGTAAGAGGTCTTTACCATAGTCATTATCTTGTAGCCCCAAGTATAAGTTAATATACAGCATGTGCAAAGGGTGTTCGGTTACTTTATTTTATAAGCCCAAATTAGTATAAAACCAGGTATTGAGATATGAGTTCCTTTTTTTAACTTTTTATTGACAACTTCCATAAATATAGACAATATACCATGATCATAATCCCCTCCCAATGTTCCCCTTTACCCCCTCCCAAATCCTACCTCCACTGAATCCCTTCTTTCCAACTAGTCTCTCTTTTATTTTGATGCCATTATTTTTTTTTCCTCCTATTATGCAGGTCTTGTGTAGGTAGTGTCTGTCACTGTGAGGAGGTCATGATTATCAAGGCCATTTTGTGTCTAGATGACAGCATTGTAAGCAGTCCTTCCCTTCCTCTAGCTCTTACATTCTTTCCCCCACTTCTTCTGCAATGGTCCTTAAGCGTTGGAGGGATGAATTCCTTTTGATGAACTCAGATCTTCCCAGTGAGACCAACTGTTCACTTAAATTAGCCTCAGGTTTCTAAAGTAATCACTGTTATGTTGTTTCGTCTGTACAATATCAAGGAGATTCTGATTCATATGGGTTGGAAGTAATTTCATACTCGTACAATTTTTCATTCAGCCTTTTTAAGGCCAGTGGCCAACTACAGCCATATTAATCAATGAGCAGGCTTGCACAAAGATATAGGCAGACCTGGCAAGGAAGATGAAGTACCGAGGCCTCCTGTAGTCAAACAAATTAAAGTAGAGCAGTTTAGCATGGATCTATTCTATGACAAAATTTGAATAGAAACACATTTGCTATGTGTGTTTTTGTTATGGCCAAAGATAAACCAAATAAAAAGTAATACAAGTTTATGACACCAATAATGAAATGCGCTGACATTATGAACTTTCTGATTTCATATATAAGCTGAATGTGATCATGAAGAAACATCAAGCAAACCCAGAACAAGAAGCATCCTATGAAACAATTGATCAGTGCCCTACAAAACTATCAACAGCATGAAAGACAAGAGGCTGAGGCACTGGAACCCAAAGGGACATCACAGCTAATGGCAATGTGTGATCCTGGGATGGACCTTGAACCAGGAGAATGTGAAGGATATGTTATTGGGACAACTGAAAAAATAGACTATATATATATATATATATATATATATCACAATGGTATGGTATCAATGTCAGTATGCCTAAATTCAGTCATTACAATGGAGTTCTGTAAGAGAAAAAATATTCTTGTTCTATGAAGATACCTGCTAAAGTACTTAGGAGTAAGAGTTATGATAGGCCAAACTGCTTGGCAATAATTGTAATAAAGACAATAGTAATGAAAAGAAGATGGGAGGGTATGTGGAGATATATATATATCTCCACATATGCATAAAGCAAACGGTAACAATTGGCAAGTAGTTAAACATATGAAAGTTTTTGCATTTGCACTACCCTTAAAACTTTTCCCTTGAAACTAATTTGAATATCAAGGTAAAAATCAAATAACACCATAAAACTATTCTAAATTCTAAAAGCTTATTTGGAGAGATGGCTTAGAGGTTAAGGGACTTGCCTGCAAAGCCTAAGGACCCAGGTTTGATTCCCCAATACTCAAGCCAGATGCACAAGGTGGCTGGAGGCCTTGGCATATACATTCTGTCTCTATTTGCCTCCTCCTCCTTCTTCTTCTCCTCCTCCTCTCTTTCTCTCTCTCTTTCTCAAATAAAATATACAATATTTTTAAAGTTCATTTGGAAAATATGAAGAAGCATGTATCAATGAGAACTATGTCAAAAGTTTGCCAACCTTCCAGAACTGAAGACCCAACAGAGACTTTGAAACCTTTAGTTCAAGGTATCTGTTAGCTCTTCTTGGCATGGATGTACGAGATTATAAATACTGAATGGACAATTCTACCAGCAAAAATAAGTAAGTGGGGCTGGAGAAATAGCTTAGCAGATAAGGCACTTGCCTGCAAAGCCAAAGGACCCAGGTTCAATTCATGACCCACGTAAAGCAGATGCACAAGGTGGTACATACGTCTGGAGTTTGTCTGCTCCAGCTGAAGGTCCTGGAGCACTCATTCTCTCTCTGTCTATATATATATGCCTCTTTCTCTCTGTCTCTCAAATAAATAAAATAAAATAATAAGTAAATGTTGTCCTTAGTTGACAAATGTATCCATATGTGTAGAGAGGTTCCATCCTGTTCTCTGCCTGGAATTATCTCCCATACCTTCCCAATGCCTTCCTTATTCCTATGGCCTAGCTCACTCAGCTGTCAGCCACAGTTTAAGTTCCTCCCAGAAGGTTTTCATGATCTCTTCAGTCAAAATTGACTATCCCTCTTCTCTTCCCTCAATCAGAAGCCTGGAAGTGCTACCCTGGTTACAAACAGAATGCCTTCCAGCCTATTGAACATCTCACTTACTAGTTTGTTTGTTTGTTTATTAATTTATTTACAGGGAGGGAAGGAGGGGTAGAGAAAGAGAGGAAGAGAGAAACAGAGAGAGGGCGCTTGTCAGGCAGGCCCTCCTGCCACTACAAATGAATTCCAGACACATGCACCACTTTGTGCATCTGGCTTTACGTGGACACTGGGGAACTGAACCCAGGCCGTGAGACTTTGCAAGCAAGTGCCTTAACCGCTGAGCCATATCTTCAGCCCCTCACTTACTAGTTTTTTAAGGACCTTGAGGGTTATTTCTGGGGTGGAACTCTGGCACTTAGTAATATGGTGCCTGCAGTATGACACTCTTTATAAATGTTTGCTCCATACATGAATGTCGAATGGTCTGTAAATCTGCCCCTTGGCTAGATTTCCCACATGAAAATCAGTTATGACATACATTGCCTGCCCCAGAAGCAGAGCTCAGGGCTGTGTTGACTTCTCCCCTGGGGCCAGGCCTGTACACTGTTTGCAGGAACCAAAAGCTGCAATTCTGAAAACCCTTTGGCAGTGGCCAGATGCAGCAGGGGGCCTGCGGGGTTATTGGTGCAAATCAACTCTATGTTCTACTGTGAACATTTGCTTTCAACTTCTCTAGCATGCTTCTGGGGTGCCCCACCCTCCTTTTATCTCCCTTTAGCAAGGGTGCTGCATCCAGGTAGACCATTCCTTCAGCATGAGTCTAGCAAGACAGAAACAGGAAAGAAAAATGCCACACAAACTCTTCAAAAGGCATTTACACTAAATTAGAAGCTAAATGAATTATACAGCAGAAATAATAAGGAAAATCTGCATTGCAAAGTAACTTCACGATATGTGTATAAACTTATAGGGATGATTTGGACTCTGTCTTAGGAAGTACTCAAAACATATTGGCAGCTGGACTTGGTGGCACATGCCTTTAATACCAGCACTCGGGAGGCTGGGGTAGGAAGATCACCATTAATTCAATTGAGCCTGGGCTACAGAGTGAGTTCCAGGTCAGCCTGTGTTCTAGTGAACCCTTAAAAAGTAAATAAAATAAGGAGTTCATTTGCATAAATAAATAAGGAGTTCATTTGCAGTGGCTGAAGGTCATCGTGTGCCCATTTTCTCTCTCTCTTTCTCTCAAATAAATAAGTAAAATTTTAAATAAACAAATAAAAATTTACATAATCTCTTCCCATCACCCTCCTTTATCTCCCCTCCACTGAATCACATTTTTCCCCCAGTGTTCCCTCCTCCACATTGATGTCCTTTTTTTTTTTTCTTCACCCTCCTCCATTATCCACAGCAACTTGTTGGTGGGTCCAATATTATTCAGGTCCTGTATAGATAATGACAGCCATTGTGAGGTCACGAATACAACACTTTATGTCTGGGAGACAGGACTGTAAAGCATTCCTGTCCGTCCCTAGGCTCTTACATTCTTTCTGCCACTTTTTCCATTATAGTCCCCAGGCTGTTAGAGGATATGGTAGGGATGTCTCATTGGGTACTGAATACTTGTCACTTCATCTCAGCCCTTGACAGGTTTGAGTTTTCCCAGAAGTCCCTGCCACCTGAAAGAAACACTTCTCTTATCAAAAGTAAGAGCACTAATATATGTACGTAAATTTAAGTATTCAGAGAGTAGTTTGGTGGGCATAATATATCCATGTAGCCACATGACAGTAGTAACTTCCCTCCTAGGGTTTATGACCTGCCCAGCCATAGGCTTTTGACTAGATTTTCAGTATCAGGCATGGCGTTTTTCCCATAGGGCAGGCCTCCAATTGAATTAGAGAGCAGTTGGTTACCCCATCAATAGACAGGCTACTATTGCACTAGTTGGCACATCCTGCCTCGGTGGCACTTTGTGTAGCTTGCAGGGTTAATTGCTGGTTACAACTGCTGATAACTTTTCTCCTCCAGCAGGCAGTGTAGCTCTTTCCAGCACTATGACTGCTAGTCAGCAGGGAGGAGGCTCCCAGCTTGGTTCTAGCTTGATTTCTCAGTGCACTGCAACCAGACCATGTGGGGTCATCAGCAATAGGGTCCTACCATCTAGTTCTAGTGGGCAACCAAGAGCCCTGGCAAAAGAAAAAAAAAAAAGCCGGTATTGCTTTAGGGACTTCAAAGGTCTCACTGACCAACACATCACTGAGATCAACACATCCCAACCCTAGCACTGAAATTTTTCTCTGACAATCTACAACTTATGGGCACAGTATTTATGCTCCTGCAGAGTACTTTTGCCCAAACTCTCTTTTTTAAAAATATTTTTATTTATTTATTTGCAAGAAGAAAAAGAGAATGAGAATGGACATATCAGGGCCTCTAGCCACTGCAGACAAACTCCAGATGCATGTGCCATTTTGTGTATCAGGCTTTATGTGGGTACTAGAGAATTGAAGCCTGGCTGTCAGGCTTTGCAAACAAGTGCTTTTAACCACTGAGCTATCTCTCCAGCTCTTTTTTTTTTTAACTTTAAAATTAGCAAACAAAAAAGTGGGTTGCTTCATTTTAATAGGTAAGGCTAGATTTGAACTAAGAATGATGCACCCAAAATAGCAGATAGCCTTTCTGTAGTTTTGTTTGTTTTGGTGTTTTTGAGACAGGGTTATACTGTATAGCCCAGGCTGGCCTCAAACTCACAACAATCTTCCTGACTCATGGGCCCACCATGCCCAGCTTTCTCTATGATTTCTGAAGCCTACATTTTAAAAGCAAAAGCACACCCTTTCTGATGTCACTGATGACTTTTGCCTACCTATAAGCCCCTTTTCTCTTCCCCAGAATCCTGACACTGTATGGATATCTCATAGAGAAAAAGAAAGGAACTTTCTCTTTTTAAAAAATATTTTATTTTTATTTATTTATTTGGGAGAGAAAAAGAGAAATAGGCAGAGAGAGAGAGAGACAGAAAGAGAAAATGGGCATGCCAGGGCCTCCAGCCACTGCAAATGAACTCCAGATGTGTGCATACTCTTGTGCATCTGGCTTATGTAGGTCCTGGGGAATTGAACCTGGGTCCTTTGGTTTTGCAGGCAAGTGCCTTAATGGGTAAGTCATCTCTCCAGCCCAAGAAAGGAACTTTCATGGCAGAGGCACTACTGTAAGCCACCCTGAATGTGCAGAAAATGTCTTGAAAACATCCTCATCTATGAAAGATAGAAGACAAGCCAATTGCTAAGACTTAGCTCTGAGACCTATGGATTTCTCTTCCCTACCATATCTGCAGTCCAGCTGTGCTTACCTATGACAGTGTTAAGTTGGGACTGGGGTGTTTTTCCTTGGCTCTGTGGGATAACTGTCCTATCCTAGACAAAGCTCTTTAGCTAATCAGTCTGAGCCGAGAGGAAGTTGGGAGATGTCAGCTGCAGCTAAAGAGGAGAAGGAGAGGGGAGATAGACTAGAAGAGAGACAGAAGGAACCCACACTACCAGACCCCCCGGGCAGTAACAAGACAAGTGAACAGTAACAAGACCCTGGCTCTTGACTTTTAGGTCTCCTCACCCTTTGCTGTAGACATGTGGACTTCTTCTCTTGAGACAAATGTATTAATCACATACACAAATAAGTTACACATAGACCACCTCCTCCCTCCCACCCCCAGAGGTGACTTCCCTAAGGACTCCAAATTAGGAATCCTTAAGCAGAGGGGAAGATCACACCACAAGTCCTCATCACTGGAGAATGGAGAAGAGGTTAAGGAAATCATGATCAGTATTCTGTGAGTCACCAGACAGGGACTGTCCCAATAACTCATCCCCCGTGTGTGGGCAGATGAGCCACAGATTCAAGGCCACAGGCAAAACAGATAGCAGAGGTGGACAGAGCCTAAAACTGCCTCCAGAATTCTTTCTGTTTATGATGGTCCTCAGGATAAACATTCCAATCTTCGTGAAATGCACCCTTTTCCCTGCTTCCCAGTGCTGGCATCAAACCCAGGACCTTGCTTTATGTTAGGCAAGTGCTCTACCACTGAGTTACCAACCCCAGCCCACATCCTCTTTCTAGACCTCAAAAGTACTTCTCACACTGCGTTAGAATCGGCTGTTTAGGCGTGTTCCTGAGCTCTCTAGGACAAACTCTGCCTAGTACTCAGTAGATATTTCTTGACTCCTGCAGGTAAATCGTCAAGCTAATTCATTAATAAATCAATTTAAGCCAGGTGTGGGGGCACACACCTTTAATTCCAGCGCTTGGGAGACTGAGGTAGGAGGATCACTGTGAATTTGAGGCCAGCCAGGGACTACAAGTGAGTTCCAGGTCAACCTGAGCTAGAATGAGATCCTGCCTTGAAAATACCAAAAATAAATACATAAAATGATAATAAATAAATGGATTTGTATGGATGTATTATTTCTCTAAGCCCCAAGCTAGGCAATCACTAAATCTCTAACTATTCTGGTTATTGGAAGTAATCTGGAGCAGAAAATGTGAGAAAGTGAGAGGATACCACGAGAGGTAAAACTAAAAGGTATTGTATAATCCATTCATGGATTGATGCCACCTGAAGGCATATACCTCATGCTTGAAAGTATATAAGAATCTTTTAGGGATCTGGTCCAAATGCAGATTAAAAAAAATTTTTTTTTATTTTTGGAGAGAGACAGACAGAGAGAAAGGGAGAGGGAGACAGAGAATGGGCACTCCAGCAGTCTCTCAGCTGCTGTGAACGAAATCCAGATGTGTGCACCCCTTTGTGGGCAAGTGCGGCATTGCGCCCTTGCGTCACTTTGCATCTGGCTAAACGTGGGACCTGGAGATTGGAACCTCTGGACATTGGAACCAGGTTCTTAGGCTTAGCAGGCAGGTGCCTCAACTGCTAAGCCATCTCTCCAGCCCCGCCAAATGCAGATTTTGATTGAGAAGTCCAAAGCGTGTGATTCATTCATGTCCACCAACAACCCTCTCTTGACAGGGCCTTACTACATTGCCTTGACTTACCTGGGACAAACTATGTAGATCAGGTTAGTCTGGAATGATCCTTCTGCCTCTGTTCCCGAATGCAGGGATTAAAGGCATGTGCCACCATGCTCGGCCAAAATTCTGTGTTTCCAACAGGCTCCCAAGTGATGCTGATACCACTGGTCTGGAGGCCACACATCCCAAGGGATCTTAGTGATCATATAATCAAACACCCTAGGAAAGAGCAGCTGACTGACTAGGTCAAAATGAAACAATGGTAGAACTGAGATCAAACTTAAATTTTCCTCCTTCCCTTCCTCCCTTGTTCTTTCTTTGAAAAGGGTCTTGAAATTTTAGTGCAGGCTGGGGGGCTGGGGAAATGGCTTAGAGGTTAAGGCATTTGCCTATGAAGCCTAAGGACCCCAGTTCGATTCCCACGTAAGCCAGATGCACAAGGGGACATATGTGTCTGGAGTTTGTTTGCAGTGACTAGAGGCCCTGGTGTGCCCATTCTCTCTTTCTATCTGCCTCTTTCTCTCTCTCAAATTTAAAAATGTAATGCAGGCTCGTCTAGAACTCACTATGTAGCCCAGGTTGGCCTTAAACCCATAGCAGTTCTCCTGCTTCTGCCATCTGAGTGCTAGGATTACATGTTTGAGGCAGGTGGGTTTCTACACACTCAGCATGGGCATCCCCCAAGAGATTGTGCCTGGTGAAACAGGTGCAAGAGGAAAGGCAAAGGTGACAAGGAGCAAGAGCCCCCAGTTCCTCTGGGGGTGACCCCAGTTCCTCTGTTTCTATCCTATTCCTAAGTGGGGAGGGAGCGAATGCCTTCCTTCCTTTCTTCATTCCTCCACTCTCTTTTTCTTCTGAAAACTGAGGGTGCAGGTTAGAGTTGAGATATTTTTGAGGTTGGAAGAAATCCATTCCAATTCCTTTCTTCTTTGTATCAGACAAAATCACAAGCAGTTTGTATTTGATAAAGTACGCATTTTGTGATGTTCATGATTCCTGTTTTAGCACTCCCTCCCTCAAGGCATAGAAACTAGAATTGCTCTTCCCCAAGGTGAGTCATCGAAATTCTGATGTTCCTCTTGCCTGTCTCTCTCGGAGCAGGCCATAAATTTTCTGACCTATTATATCTTAGAGTAGATCTGAGACCTCAATTTGGAAGTGACTCTGACCTGAGGAGTGGTGTACAGAAAGGCCAAGAAGAATGTGGACATGTGACCTTGCTGGAACTCCCTATCAATCCATTAGCATTAGGTCATATCCTTTCCAGTTCTTTAAAAATATTTATTTATTAGAGAGACAGAGAGAAAGAGATTGAGAATCTGAATGGGCACAGCAGAGCCTCCTGCCACTGCAAATGAATTCTAGACACATGTGCCATTTCGTGATTCTGGCTTTATATGGGTACTGGGGAATTGAACCTGAGCTGTCAGTCTTTGTAAGCAAGCACTTTAACCACTAAGCCATCTCTCCAGTCCTAGGTCATATCCTTTTTGCCCAATTATATTTCTACATGATTGTCCATTCTTCAATTATGTTGTTGCAATGAAGTCTCCATAAAAACCCAAATGAGCCAGGCATGGTGGTACATGCCTTTAATCCCAGCACTAAGGAGGCAGAGTATGAGGATCACTGTGAGTTTGAAACCGACCTGGGACTACAGAGTGAGTTCCAGGTCAGCATGGGCTAGAGTGAGGTTACAGGGATCTTGTGGAAAATTGAACACAGAGGTTTCTGGGGGTGCCACACATGCCCATCCCCCTCCCCCCTGTGTCTCTGCATCTGTACCCTTTGTAACATCACACATGCATGCATGCACACACACACACACACACACACACACCATAAATATTTCCTTGACTTCTGTGCTTCTGTGAGACACTCCAGCAAATTAATTGAACCCAAGGAGAGCATTGTGGGAACTCTGACAGCCATGATTCAAAAACACAGGCAAGGACTGGAGAGATGGCTTAGCAGTTAAGGCTCTTGCCAGCAAAGCCAAAGGACCATGTTTGACTCCCCAAAACCCACGTAAGCCAGATGCACAAGTTGGCACAGGTGTCTGGAGTTTGTTTGCAGTGGCTAAAGGCCCTGGCACACCCATTCTCTCTATCTACCTCTTTCTCTGTCTCTGTCTCTCTCTCTGTCAAGTAAATAAAATATTTTTTTAAGAAAAGCACAGGCAAAACTTCTGATTGGCATCTGAAGCCCAGGCAGTCTTGGGGATCTTATCTACCACCAGGTAGATATTTGTGAGCATTGGATTAGGGACACCCAGCTGGTGTCTACTGCTAAAGAATTGCTTGTTTAGGGGTCGAGGACAGCATCTGCTTTAGAAGTGATTTCGGCTGTGAGTGTACAGTAAGAGAAACTGAGTCTTAGTTCTCTTCTTTATCATCAAAGAACTGATATTCCAGAAAGACTGCGACATTTAATCTCCCCAAATACCTTTCTTCCTGCTATCCTCCCAGAATTCCCGTTTCTCACCTAGTGAGTTGCAGCATTGCTCGTCTCCCTGAGTTAAGATCATGAAGTGAGATGACATTTTCAAGTGCAGTGTGACCCTCCAGCTTTTTTCCTGTTCTGTTCTATCTAGAATAGAAACAATACAAGCCATATTTGTGTTGAAATTGTGACAACCTGAACCCCAAAGAAATGAGACAAGGGAAAAGTTTCAATTATTTAAAAGCTGAACCAACAAAACCTAAGAGACTTCAGAGGTCATGTAATCCAATATCCCCTCCAGTACCTGAATCCCTTGTATAATACACTACTGCTGCTGCCACCACGTCTGGTCCTATCTGGGCCATTTGACTCAGGCTTCCCCTATGTCCAGCAGATGTCTCCATGTGAAAATCCTCCATCACTGTTACTTCTCAATCACTCATTGCCCAGACTCTCTTCATGCCTGTATGTCAACCAGCTCCCAAATGCCTATTTGTCTGATCTTGTTACTTATTGATCCCTCTTTATGAGATTGGTCTGTGCTTTGGGTCTGATATTCCACTAAGATAAGACCAAGTTGCAGTGCAGTATAATTAAGCTGGGAGCCAAGGTCAGGCCCAGATAAAGGGGAACCTTCTACTCTTCTCAAGTTGACCTCCCTCTGAGAGCTTCTATCTGCAGACTCCTAGTTCCATTTCCACTGATCAGAGTTTTTTGTTTGTTTTTGAGAAACAGGGTCCCATTCTAGCTCACGCTAGCCTTGAATTTACTCTATAGCTGAGGATGACCTTGAACTCCTGATCCTTTTGCCTTCGCCTCCCAAGTGCTGAGAACACAGACTTGTATCACCATCCCCAGTCAGCATCACTGGTCTCTTTTAAGTCTTAATCTTCTCAGTGTCCCAGTCTGACTTTTTTTTTTTTTTTTGGTTTTTCAAGGTAGGGTTTCACTCTAGCCCAGGCTGACCTGGAATTCACTATGGAGTTTCAGGGTGGCATCAAACTCACGATGATCCTCCTACTTCTGCCTCTCAAGTGCTGGGATGTGCGCCACCACACCCAGCTTGTCTGACTTTTCTTATCTCCTAAAAATGTCACAGTCACTTTCTCCCAGTGTTCCCATTCTTTCCAATTATCTAGTCAGCTCTTCCATAATGAACAGGACTTGATGCAGGATAGCATTCTCCCCATCCATTAGGTACCTATACCAGTGGTATACAATGGGGCTTAGAGTTTGGAATTTCAGTAATTTCAGCAAGAGGCCCAAGGGGTTCTACTGCAGGTGACCCAGAGGTCTGACTTGGATAAATGTTGATGTAAGACACACTGGAGTTCAAATTCTAGCTCTGCCACTTACTAGTTATATGACCCTGAACAAATCAGTTCATTTGTATAAGCCTTAGTTCCCCTCACTTTTTAAACAAATGAGAAAACCCATCTCAGAGCATTAGAACCATGAAGTGACGTGACACCTACAATGTGATTCACATAATTCAAGGCAGGAAGTAAGTGCTCATTAAATACAAGCAAGCTAGTGCTGCTATTAGTATAATTGCTTCCCTTATCTTCAGAACAGGGAAGTCCTCAGAGGACAGTAATTTATCGCATGTCCTTTGGAGCAGCTGAGATGTCTAATTGATGATTATGAGTCTTCTGAGCATCTTACGATTTTTCTCTGTGTGACTTTTTTGAATCCTAGTGGTAATTTATTACCATTCCCATGCATAGCCATGGACCTTGAAATTAGTGGGATATCAAAATTTACTAAATATTTTTGAATGACCAAATGCCATCTGGCCTGGTTTGCTGAGCTAACCCCCACTGTAACATCACATCTGTTCTTCCTTCTCCAAATGCTCTCCAGTAGCCTCTTGTCATATAATCATTTAATTCCCTCTTCTCCCATCCCTTCTTATTTCCCTATGCCATCCTCCAGTGTCTCCATGATGGATTCTTTGCATTCACACTTTAGATTCACTTGAGCATATAATGTTGCTTTGTGTGTGTGTGTGTGTGTGTGTGTGGCATCTTACTTTAATTTTGTTTGTAGGTGGGTGTGCATGCATGTGTTTACATGTGCATGAAATGGAGGCCACAGACAACCTTGGGTACCATTCCTCAGGCTAAAATTCTAATTTTTAAAAAAGAATTATTTATTTGCAAGCAGAGGAAAAGAGAGAGCAAAGAGAGACAGATGGAGAATGGGTGCGCCAGGACCTCCAGCACCTGCAAATGAATTCCAGATGCATGCGCCCCTTTGTGTATCTGGCTTTACATGGGTACTAGAGAATTAAACTTGGGTCATTAGGCTTTGTAGGCAAGTGCCTTAACCTGTAAGCCATCTCTCCAGCCCTAAAATTTTAATTTTATTTATTTGCCCATGTGGGTGGGGTGTGCCAGGGTTGCTTGCTAAGCGCATCCAGCTGTATATGAGTGCTGGGGAATTGAACTCCAGCTGTCAGACTTTGTAAGCAAGCACTTTTTACCTCTGAGCCACCTCTCTAGCATATCACCCACACCATCCACCTTTATTTTTATTTTTATTTTTTTATTTTTGGAGAGAGATACAAAAAGAGACAGACAGAGAGGGAGAGGAGAGGGAGACAGATAGAGAATGGGCGCGCTAGTAGTCTCTCAGCTGCTGTGAACAAAATCCAGATGTGTGTGCCCCCTTGTGGGCAAGTGTGGCATCGCGCCCTTGCGTCACTGCATCTGGCTAAAGGTGGGACCTGGAGATTGGAACTGGGTTCTTAGGCTTAGCAGGCAGGCGCCTTGACCGCTAAGCCATCTCTCCAGCCCCATCCACCTTTTTTAAGGCAGGTCTCACTGGCCTGGAACTCACCAAGTAGACTAGACTGGCTCAGATGTTTCCCCAGCTGGGGGATTTCAAGTATATAATTATGCCTGGCCTTGTTTTTATTTTATTTTATTATTATTGATGTAGGGTCTCACTCTAACACAGGCTGACCTAGAATTCACTATGTAGTGTCAAGCTGGCCTCGGACTCACAGCGATCCTCCTACCTCTGACTCCCGAGTGCTGGGATTAAAGGCATGTGCCACCACGCCCAGCCTTCACTACCTCTTTTAAAATGCTATCTATGGGCCAGGTGTGGTGGCACACGCTTTTAATCCCAGCACTCAGGAGGCAGAGGGGAGGATCGCTGTGAGCTTGAAGCCAGCCTGAGACTACATAGTGAATTCCAGATCAGCACTGAGCTTCTGGCATGAGAGTAAGGAGTAGGTGGATAGGTGTGGACAAGTCCTTGACAAGAAAACAATATGGCATCACTTTTCCCTGACATAAAGATGTGCAGTTTAGTTTTGGTTGTTGTTTATGCATGTGCTCTTTAGGATTTTTATTTCTTTAAATTCAAGACCTTGCAAAAATATCAAGTGATCATTCTGGAAAGCTGAACCTACACTGAGAATAAATTACATTTGACGTTGCCCATCAATGATAAGTATAAGCAGAAACTGTGGAGAGCTTGGTGATGACAGTTGTCCCTTGGTATCTGCAGGGATGTACGCAGATATTAACACTGTAAATGCTCAAGTCCCTTATCAAACATGGTGCAGTACTTACATACAGCCTTGCAGTCCTCTTGTACACTTAAAGCATCTCTAGATCACTCACTGTACCTAACACAACGCAAATGATACATGAGTTGTCACACTGTGTGGCTTAGGGATTAACAAGAAGCCTACATTTTCAGTACTGACACAATTATTTTCCCAAACCTTTTCAACTTGTGGTTAGTTGAATTTATGTATAGGAACATATTGATACTGAGGGTCAACTGTACTAAGGTTTTGGCACTCTGGTGTTCAGATGTTAAAGGCAATGGGAGCCGGGCCTTTAAATGCATGGGAGGCACAGGTGAGTTGTCTGAGACACTAGTGAGTTCCAGGTCAGCCTGGACTAGGGATTATCTCAAAAAACCAAAAAATAAAAAATGTTTTAAAAAATTTTTTTAGAAAGGCAATTATTTTCCCAAACACCTGCCTTTAGCCTGAGAACAATCTCCAGGTCCCACGTTTAGCCAGATGCAAAGTGATAGGCGCAATATAGCCCACAAGGAGCGCACGCATCTATTGATAGCTGAGGGTGCTGGTGTGCCCATCTCTATCTGTCTCCCTCGCCCTCTCTCTCTGTCTCTCTCTCTCTTTGTCTCTCTCCAAAAATAAAAATTAAAAAAAAAGGCAATGGAGTGTGGAGTTAGAAGCAAAGGCTTTGGAGCTGACTCTGCCATTTATATGCTGCATGTAACCTTAGGGAAGTCACTTAAGCCCTCTGAGCCTCTGTAATGGTGAGAATAATATTCATACCTTACTTCCAAGGTTTGCTCAGATAAGTAAATGACATAAAACATATTAAGCACTTAGCATGGAGCCTGGAACATAGTTAGGACTCGTGAGATCTAATCATAGGGCTGTTAGTACTATTATTATCCACCAGCTCCTTCACCATGGCTTTGCTGGGGACCAGTGGTAGAGGCAAGAGTGCTCTACTTTTCTTTCTTTTCTTTTTTCAAAGTCGGGTCTCACTGTAGCCCAGGATGACCCGGCACTCACTCTGTAGCTCCAGGCTGGCCTTGAATTCACAATGATCCTCCTACCTCTGCCTCCTGAGTACTGGGATTAAAGGCAAAGGCGTGTGCCACCACTCCCAGCCATTCAGCCTATTATCTTGAAGGCAAATTGCTTCCAAAAGCAGAGTGTACCACCACACCCGGTTTAGCAGTGTTTTAACCTTACTCATTTCTTTTCCTTTGCTTTTTTTAAAAAAATTTTTATTTATTTACTCACTTACTGGTTTTTTCAAGGTAGGGTCTCACTCTAGCCCAAGCTGACCTGGAATTCCCTATGTAGTCCCAGGCTGGCCTTGAACTCATGATGATTCTCCTACCTTTGCTACTCAAGTGCTGGGATTACAGGCATGAGACGCTATGCCCAGTTTATTTTTATTTATTTATTTATTTATTTATTTATTTATTTATTTATTTATTTGCAAGCAGAGAGAGAAAAGAGAGGAGAGAGAGAGAATAGGCACACCAGAGCTTCTTGCTGCTGCAAATGCCACTTTGTGAATCTGGCTTTATGTGGGTGTTGGGGAATTGAACCCAGGCTATCAGGTTTTGTAAGCAAGTGCTTTAACCATTGAACCATTTCTCCAGCCCTCATTTCTTCTTCTTCTTCCTTTCCTCCTCCTCCTCTTTCATCTTTTTTTCCTCTCTCTCTCTCTCTTTTTTTTGGTTTTTCAAGATGGGGTCCTCTCCCAGGCTGACATAAATCAGGCTGGCCTAAAAATCATGGCAAGTGAAATAACCACTAAATAAAAACATAAGTCAAACAAAAAGAACAAAGGCTGGAAATGGCAAATCATTTTGCAAAAAAAAGGATCTCAATTCTTCAGGAGATTAATGCTGCATCTAGTTCATTTGAGTGGCTGGAGGGCCATTTGTTCAAATCTGCCTCTTCCTTCCTCTCCCAAATAAATAAATAAATAAATAAATAAATAAATAAACAAACAAACAAACAAATATTTTTTTAAAAAGAACAACTTCTAGATTAATGCTGCCTAGTAAAATTGATGGCCATTTGTTCAAATGGCCTTTTTCTTCTTCATATGAGCTAGATGAAAGCTTAAGATTTTAAGATTTTGAGTTTTCTGTTTTATTTTTTATATATGTTTTTACTTTTAAAACATTTAAAATATTTTATTTATTTATTTGAGAGAGAAAGAGACAGAAAGAGAGAGAGAGATTGAGAATGGACATGCCAGGGCTTCCAGCCACTGCAAATGAATTCCAGACGCATGTGCCACCTTGTGCATCTGGCTTACGTGGGTCCTGGGGAATCAACCCTGGGTCCTTTGACTTTGCAGGCAAGTGCCTTAACCACTAAGCCATCTCTCCAGCCCTCCTGCCTTTTATTATTATTTGTTAAGAGTGTATGTCTCCCACCGGGCATGGTGGCGCACGCCTTTAATCCCAGCACTCGGGAGGCAGAGGTAGGAGGATCGCCGAGAGTTCGAGGCCACCCTGAGACTACATAGTGAATTCCAGGTCAGCCTGGACCACAGTGAGACCCTACCTTGCAAAAAAAAAAAAAAAAAAAAAAAAAGAGTGCATGTCTCCCATAGACTTATGTGTTTTCTTAAAACTTATAACTTGGATCACCAGCATCCTGGCTGGAGGAGGTCACCGGGGTTCCAGCCCTAATGTGTCACTGGGGTTGGCTCCAGGAGTCCATCACAAAGGTGTAAGAGAAGTGTGAGCTTGGGCTGGGCACCGACTATTTGCTGTCCATTTGTCCTTGTTGCTTTTGGCGTTTGCTGGCTGGTGATGGTTCGATACTTGGATATATGGAAGCAGCTTCTTCTGACACTGGTAGAACTTCCCCCTGGATCTGAAAGCTTGAAATAAATCCCTTCCTCCCTTAAACTCTGCCTGGTTTGGATGTTCATCCCAGCAATATGAAACTGACTACAACAGTATCTCCTGTAAGCTGGCCTCCAATACATAGGTAGTTCAGGATGAGCTCAGTTGTATGTGTTGCTGGGGACCAAACCCAGGGCTTCCTGTATGCTAGCAAGCACTCTACCAGGCTAGCTATATCTCCAGTTGTAGGGTTTTTGTTTGTTTGTTTCTTTGTTTACTTTTTACTTATTAGCAAGCTGAAAGGGTAGGGGAGAAAGAATGGGTATGCCAGGGCCTCCTACCACTACAAATAAACTCTAGATGTATGTGCTACTTTGTGCATCTGGTTTTACATGGGTCCTGGAGAAATGAATGCTTTGCAAACAAGTGCCTTTAATAGCTGAGCCATTTCCCCAGAACTCTCCAGCCCTAGTTTTAGTTTAGTTTTTGTTTTGAGAGAGTCTCATTCTGTAGCCCTGGTTGGCCTGGAACTCACTTATAGTGACTAGGCTGGCCTCGAACTTGTGACACCAAGTGCTGGGTTTATGGGAGGGACCCACTATACCTGATTCATGCTTCTTTCCAGAATGCAACACGAACTTTCTTCCTACTTTACCTAGTATCTCTTAGAAAACATGTTGCAAGTTGCCATTTCTGTAGGTTCTATCACTAATGTTATTAGGAAAAAGTGCCTTCTGACCCTTCCTAGAAAACCTCCTTTAGTAGGTACTCTTGCCTGTGATGAGTGCTCTAAGCTTGTGGTAGAAAGACTGAGCCTTCAGGGGCTAGAGAAGCAGCTCAGTTGGTAGAGTACTTGTCTAGCTTTGCATGAAGCCCCAGCACTGCATTAAGCAGAACCAGGCATGGTGGCATACACCTGTGTAATTTCAATACTCAGGAGGCAGAGGCAGGAAAGTCAGGAGTTCAAGGCCATCCATGACTACACCAATAGTTTCAGGCCAGTCTGGGATATGGAAGATCTTGTCTCAAACAAAACAAACAAACAAACAAATAAAGATTAAGCCTTCAATATGTACTTTATTTGCTTAAATGACCTAAGACTCCCTGAGAAGAAAATTAAAGTTATAGTTCAGACAAAAAGGAATACATGGGGGCTGGGGAGATGGTTCAGTGGTTAAAGGTGCCTGCTTGCAAAGCCTTCACACCTAGGTTCAATTCCCAAGCCACCCATGTAAGCTGAATGCAAAAGTGGCACTAGTGTCTGGTGTTTATTCGCAGTGGCAAGAGGCCCTGGTGTGCCCATATACACAAACATAAATAAATTTTTAAAAAGAGGGGTTGGAGAGATAGCTTAGTGGTTAAGGCATTTGCCTGCAAAGCCAGAGGATCCTGGTTCAACTCTCCAGGCAGATGCACAAGGGGGCGCATGCATTGAGAGTTTGTTTGCAATGACTGGGAGGCCTGCGCGCCCATTTTCTCTCTCTCTGCCTCCTTCTCTCTCTCTCTCAAATAAATAAATAAAAAAATATTTTAAAACTTTTTTTAAAAGAAAGAAATACAAGTGGGCTAACTCAGCCATTCAAAGAAGAGGAAGGAAGCCTGTTTTATTATATGGGGGCGGGGGAGGATTCTAAAGCCTGTGAGCCAGCCTCTCCCTGTGGAAGCTTAGAATGGCCAAGAGACATATCATGTTAGCTTCCCTGGGTGTGCTTTTGACTTAGACTTATTCTGATACTTGAGTCCTTCTTCACACATTGTACTCCTCAGAAGTTATGCCCAGACAGCTTCTGTAAACTGGATCCACTGATGGCTGCTACCCTCTCACACTTGGCTTACTTTCTGTTGGCAGCGGCTCCAAACACCTGAGTACCTTGCATCTCTCTCTCATGTCTGTCAACAGGCAGCCTGTAAGCTGATTCTTAAATGCCTTCTCCTTCAGAGGGGGATTCACCACCTACTCTGGGCTAGAACTTTGATGATTTGTATGTCAGGTTTTCATCAAATAATGGCCTGTATTTAGAATGAATTTAGAATGTTCTTTCACTGAGCAAGCATTCTCATTCTTCCTCTTGTCCATCCAACCTCACCACTGTCTCTCTCTCTCTCTCACACACACACACCATAGAAAACAAAATTTGAGAAAGTCTTTTCCTTCTAATGAAGGAGAGATTCTAAAGATGTAAGGAGGGCTGGGGAAATGGCTTAGCAGTGGCGAGCACTTGGGGCTTATGTTTTAGGGTCTCTCAGGCCACGGACCACCAAGTTCGACTCCCCAGAACTCTCATAAGAAACTGGGCATGGCCATGCACATCTGTAACTCCAGTCTGTGGGGGTTGGAGACTGAAGAATTCCTGGGGCTGGCTGATGGATGGTAGCTTGTGGTTGAGGAAGAGATCCTTCCTCAAGGAAATATATGGATAAGTGATAAGAAGACACCCGATATTCTCCCCTGGCCTCCACACACACATAGGGCATACACATCTGCACACACAAGTCCATGCACCTCCTATCACACATGCTCCACACACACACACACACACACACTTGCCAAAAAGCAAGTTATAAGGAGGGTCTATGAGTGATGGGCTAGGGTTTGATTTTAAATTATACTTTTCAAAACAAGTTAAGTTGAGGCATGCACGTGTATTGCTATACCATAGTCCAGTAGCAAAGGGCTGGGGATATAGCTTAATGGTAGAGTACTTACCTAGCATATGCAAGACCTTGGGTTGAATCCCCAACACCACAAAACAAAACAAAACCTTCTTGCCTGACACATTGTCCAGCAGCATAGTTTGGAACATGTTGCTTATCCTGGAAGAAGAGGAAAGGATTAAGGAACGAAGAGAGCAGGAGAGCTGTATGATATACACAGCTCGGTCTCTCCAGACAAACCACTGCCCTTGGGTCTGCATTTGGCTGGAAAGGCCACTTGTGGGAGTCTTCTGGGTGTGACCAGCACATTCTCCTGTGATAATGAGTATTGGCCTGTCTGAGTGGATCTGGCAGGCCACATTGCTTCCTCACATCTCCAAAGGCTTGGATCTGTGCCTGGGGACAGTCTTTCAGGGAACTGTGAGGATTAACCAGGATGTTGGGTGGATCAAAGTACTGAGTGTCAGTTTGTAAGCCAGGTCTGCAGCAGGAACTCCCATGAAAACTGTATTGTGACTTTGCTTGTTGTTGTAACAAAATGCCTGACACAAAAGCAACTTAAGGAAGGAAGGGTTTATTTTGGCTCATGGCTCGAGAGTGCAGTGCATCACAGTGGGAAAGGCATGGTGGCAAGGGTGGCTGCAGTTGTGGTGGCAGAAATGCAAGGCAGCTGTCAGCAGTCAGGAAGCAGAGCTAGGTGAATGCTGGAGCTGAGCTGGCTTTCCTCTTTTAATCAATCTGGGACTCCAGCTCATAAGATTGCATTACCTGCATTCAAGGTGAGTCATCCTCTTCAGTTAAACCTTCCTGGGAACACCCCCCCATCCCGACACACACACACTCCATGGTGATTCTAAATGCAATCAAGTTGACAATGAAGGTTAACCATTACAGGACTCTGCAGAATGAAGGTGGGTTGAGAAATATTTCATTTAAAATATTTTTTTTATGTATTCATTTGACAGAGAGAGTGCAAAATGAATGAGAATAGGTATATAAGGGCCTCTCTGCTACAAAGAAACTCCAGATGCATGTGCCACCTTGTGTATCTGGCTGTCTGTGGGTATTGGGGAATTGAACCCAGGCCAGCAGGCTTTGCAAGCAAGAGCTGTGAACCTCTGAGCCATCTCCCCAGACAGTGGAATATTTCTCAATGATTAGTGCCATTAGTGAAACACTTTGAACCCTACTTCCAGCCTTTCAAAAAAAAAAAAAAAAAAAAAAAAAAAAAAAAAAAAAGGTGAGGCCTTGGTGAGAAGGTGACTTACCAGGTGATAGTTGTTTCATATTCAGGCAGAGCTGTATTAGAGCCCTGTGTGAATGATTCTCAGGACAGTCTGTCTTTACAACTCTAGCTGTCACTTTAACGCAAGACAAGGTTAGTGTCATTAATATTGGGGCCATCAACATTTTGCCATGGATGATGGAGGACAAGGATTAAAAAGACTTCAAAATAGAAGGACTAGTTGGAAGGAAGAAGGGGGTTCAGTGGAAGGGAGATGTGGGGATAGTGAAAAGAAGACACAGAAATTAACAAGAAGAGATTATGATCAAGATACCTTATGAACAAGTATGAAAATTGTCAATAAAAAAGCTTATTGTCACAAAGCAGCCTATAACCTAAGCCCTTAGATCACAGTGCCATGGCCCTCAGTGGGAGGAGGGACTCCATAAAGCTTCAGGGGACACAGATAAGCAGGAGGTGGCACTTAAGGGAGAAGCCCTAAAGCATGGATTTGAAAGGTGGGATTGGACTGGGTGTGGTAGGGAGGTGACGAGTATAGTGGCAAGGAGGCTGGAAAGCACAGGTACCTGGTAGAGAAAGAGCAAGTCTCCAGGCTTGGCTGCAGATCAGGTGTCCCAAGGAAATCACAGAAAAGCTAGCAGTTGAGAAATGTTGAAGTGAAAGGCTCACTACCAGAAACTACAAAATGTGATGGACATTCGAAACTAAAATAGTATTCTCTTGTCATTTGAGGTGTTGGATGTTCTGCTTCCATCAGGAAAAACTGAGGCGCAACAGTTGAAGTGACTAGAGTTGGTGTGTATCACCAAAACGAGGCCTGTCGGCTTCACCAGCTGCCTAGTCTCCTCCTCTTCTCTTCCTTTTCTCAAGAGGCTGTTGATGGATGCAGCAGCCTGATTTTTCCTTTCCTTTCCTTTCCTTTCCTTTCCTTTCCTTTCCTTTCCTTTCCTTTCCTTTCCTTTCCTTTCCTTTCCTTCCCTTCCCTTCCCTTCCCTTCCCTTCCCTTCCCTTTCCCTTCCCTTTCCCTTTCTTTCTTTCTTTCTTTCTTTCTTTCTTTCTTTCTTTCTTTCTTTCTTTCTTTTTTTTTGTTTTCTTTTGGGGTAGGGTTTCACTCTGGCCCAGGCTGACCTGGAATTAACTATGAAGTCTCAGGGTGGCCTCAATCTCACAGTGATCCTCCTACCTCTGCCTCCCAAGTGCTGGGATTAAAGGTGTGTGCCATCACACCCAGCTCACTTTAAAAAAAAAAATTTACTTATTTCAGAGAGAGAGAAAGAATGAGAGAGAGGGAATGGGCACACCAGGGCCACCAGCCACTGCAAATGATCTCTAGATGCATGAGTCCCCCTTGTGCACCTGGCTTACGTGGGTCCTGGAGAATTGAACTGGGATCCTTTGGCTTTGCAGGCAAATGCCTTACCCACTAAGCCATCGCTCCAGCCCCAGCCTGATTTCTTTATCACACCCCCTTCGTTGACCCTTTGAATGGTTTGTGTGGTTTCACATGCCCAAACCCATAGCAGCCCTGTGTGGGGGTTATTGGGGTAGACCCCAAGTTATTCACTATGGAAGTCTCTGTCTCTCCCAAACCCACCCAGCTTCAGTGGGTGCTCTCAGTTCTTGGATGCATTGAGCTTTCCAGATGACTGGCACCTGGACTGAGGGATCCGGAAGGTGCTTAGACTATCTTCATACAGCTTTGGGAGAGCTGTCACCCACAAAGGGAGCGGTCAAGCAGAGATCCCCTCAGAAGAGCTTTTGAGTAAACAAAGTTGCTCTATCTGGTCCTGTTGTTAAAATTAACTTGCCAAAACAAACAAAAAGGCAGGGGCTAGAGGACAGGTGTCTGAGAAGCACCTGCCACATCGGGGTGTTGATGCTTTACTCTTGCATTTGGGGGCCTATGTCTGGCTTCCAGCTTACATTGTGAAAATAATAAAACACATGTATGTGTGTTGTGTGTATGCATGATGCTCATGTGTGGCCCTTTAACTTCCAGTGCATGCCTGGCTCTGTTTTGAGCTGGCTTACTGTCTTTTGGGGGGACACAATCTAACCCATGTCACCATGTCTACACTATTTGCCTCACTCCTGACTGGGAGGTCATGGTAGGGGAGTGCATAGGACCAACTGAGGTCACTGGTGGGGTGCAGAAGGAGAGCTTCAGCAGGGTATGAATACAGAGAGGAGGTAGCTAGGAAACAAACATTGCCCAGACTGTCCGTATAAAGAGAGTGTAGTGAGGTGTGCTTCTGGCTCTGGCTGTCTCCTTGTTCCCCCTACACCTCTCCCCCAGCCTTTGTCTTTGCTCACAGCCTTCCATTTTCTGCATTAGATAGATTGCTAGGGTTCTTGACCATGTCTAGAGGAATACTAGACTGCTGTGAGGAAGGATGGGTATTTATTTAAGCTTCTTGTGGTGGTTTGCATCAGATGTCTCCCATAAACTCATGTGTTTTGAATGTTTGATTCCCAGCTGATGGCTGTTTGGGAGGAATCTTGCTGGAGAAGGTGTGGTGATGGGGATGGGCTTAGAGGTATATAGCCAACTCCTCCTTACTAGAATTTGGCTCACTCTCTTGCTGCTGTTTTCCACCTGCTGTGACAAGGAGGTGATGTCCAGCCTCTGCTCATGTCATGCTTTCCCCTGCCAGCATGAAACCAAAATAAAAAAAAATTGTTTGGTTGGATGTTTTATTCCAGCAACAAGAAGGTAACTACAACACTTCTCTACCATGATGTATAGGAATTAAAAATGTTAAAAGGATCATTTTGTTCATCAGACTCATTGCATTGGTTGTCTGTGTAGCACTTCTATAGAACAGCATGTATGCAGTAAATGTCCAACAAATATAAAATCTGACTCCAATTATGAAAAAGCAAACAATTATAATAATATGCTAATACAATGAATTAGTAACAGAAAGAATAAATGGGATGAAATGGAGGTCAGTGAAAGCCTACATAGATAAGAGGCAGGAGAAGGTACTAGAACTGGAAAGGATGAAGGAAGAGCCTGAGTGAAGGTCTTAAGGCAGGCAGGAGAGCTTTGGGCATCTTGAAGAAACCAAGTGAAGCCAGCGCAGCTGCTCTAACCAGTAATGAGGAAGTAGAATGGGAGGTGAGGCTGGAGAAAAAAATGCCAGGGCAAAGTCCTGCAGGGTGTGGTTTTTCATGTGAACACAGAGAAGCCACTGAAGAATTTTTACCCAAGAAGCTGACTCCTGAAGCACTTTAGTTTTGTGTTGTATTTTAGTTGAAATATAACTTATGGTAAAGTGGAATCGGCAACACACCTCAAAGTCTGATGCATGCCTACTCAAAAGCACAGCATGTTTCTACCACAGATTTAGTTTGTCAGACCACTGTGGCTTGTGGTCTTGTCAAGATTAGATGGAAGAGAGTATGGGTAAAGGAAGATTACTTAGAAATTGTGGTAGTTTAAATAGATGGCCCCTAATGTATTGAGGATTTTATTAAAGTTTGTAGTTAGATCTACAGCCACCTGGATGGAGGAGGTGTCAATGGGTGGATCCTAGGTTCTAGCCCTAAGGTATGGCGGTGGATTTAGAATTTCAGTCTAAAGATATGCAAAGTGCGGGAGTTCTGTTTGGAATTCCTAAGTGTGCTCTGTGGTGTAGCTTTTGGGTTTTGGCTTGTTTTTTTTTTTTTTTTTTTTTCTCTCTCTGCTTGGACCTGTGAAAGCAGGCCAGCTTCTTTTGCTATTATGGAACTTCCTCTCTATCTTCAATAAATTCCCTTCCTCTATAACTGTGCCTGGTTTGGAAGTTCATCTCAGTGACCTGAATTTGTCTACCACAGAACTGTTTTGCATGAGTTTGACAAAGAGGTGTGCTGGCCTGTGAGATTGCAGTGAGGAGAGAGAGAAGTGAGAGGCTGGGAAAGAATGCTGGAGATCTATAGAAGCAATAGGATTTGGCCTGAGGATGTAGCTCAGCTCCATTGGTAGAATGCTCATGGAGGGTATCAGTTACCTTGCTGGTTGCCATAAGCAAATAAATACCAGAAGTGACCAGAAGTTACAGTCCATCTTGGAGGGGAATGCTTGGTGGTAGGTGCATGATGCAGAGATGGTCACATTATGTCTGAATCTGAAGACAGCCATGAACACTTATTCTTGGCTATTTTTGAGACACACACACACACACACAGAGAGAGAGAGAGAGAGAGAGAGACAGAAGGAGGGAGAGACTGGGCATGCCAGGGCCTCCGGCTGGTAGAAATGAACTCCAGACACATATGCCACCTTGTGGATCTGCCTTACATGTGTCCTCAGTTATCGAACCTGGGTCCTTTAGCTTTGAAGGCAAGTGCCTTAACAGCTAAGCCATCTCTCCAGCCCTATCTGTCTCCTTTTTATTTAGTCCAGAATCCCAGCCCATAGAACAGGTGGGTCTTCCCACCTTAATTAATCTAATCCATTTACAGGCATGCCCAGAGGCTAATGTAATGTAGGTAATCCTTTGCTGGCATGCCCAGAGGATCATTTCCTAGGTGATTTTCGGTCTTATCAACTTGGCAATCACTATACTCCATCACATGTAGCATGCATGAAACCTTCAGTTTGATCCCTACCACAGTACAAAGCAGATACGGTGGTGCATGCCTGTAATCTTGGCACTTGGGAGGAAGAGGTAGGAGGATCAGAAGTGAAGTTCAAGGTCTGGGCAGGGGAGATGGCCCAGTAGTTAAAGCACTTGCTTGCAGAAGTTCAAGGTCATCCTTGGGTGCCTGGAATACTTAAGACCATTTCTCAAAAAAAAAAAAAAAAAAATGTAATTAGACCTGCTCACAAAGTGCATATAGGGTGAAGTACTGATTCCTAGGTGGGGAACTTGAGTGGTGTGGGTGACCATGGTCTCCTTTACAGAGATGGAACAGGCTAAACAAAGAACAAGTATTTTGGGAGTGTGGGGAAATAGAAAATTCAAATCTGGAATTATTAATCTTTGAATACAAGATGCAGTGGAAATATCAAATAGATAAGACTGAGCCAAAGATTCTCATCCAAGAAGCAGCATAAAAAGATGATATGTAGAAAGACACTTGTTTGCAAATCCTAACAGCCCAGGTTCAATCCCCAGTACTTACATAAAGCCACATGCACAAGTGGCATCATTTGTAGTGACAAGAGGCCCTGCCTGGTACACCATTTCTCTCTCTCTCTCTTTCTCTCTCATTGCAAATAAGTAAATATTATTTTTAAAGTTTATATGTAGATGAGCAGCAATGGGTAAGGTTGCTAAGAAGGATGGACTAACATGCCAACAAGTCAGAATTATAACAAAAATTCTAATATTTAGAATCAGAGTATGAACAAAGGATATTTAGTTACTTTTGCATTGCTATGACCAAAATACCCCACAGAAAAAATTGTAAGGTAGGAAGGGTTTATTTTGGCTCACAGTTTCAGAGGGTACAGTCCATCATGGTGGTCAAAGGCATAACAGACTTTCTGGCTCTGAGATCATGTGTTGGAAGTTCCTCTTATCACAGTGGACCAGGAAGCAAAAGCATGCCAGAACCAGGGGCCAGGTATAGCCTTCAAAGTCTCCCCAACTACTCTGGGACCTACTTCTACTAGTCAGACCACATGTGGGGGACCACAGATCCAAACCATATTAGAAATCAAGTGGAAAAATATACCAAAGAAAGACAAGAGGTAGGAATGTCTTCCAATCTGGAGTGCACAATCCTGGTGTGTGGGAAGATTGTAAACAGAAGATATTTCAGGGGGCTAGGGAGATGGCTCAGCAGTTAAAGGTGGTTGCTTGCAAAGCCTGATGGCCTGGGTTCAATTCTCTAGCCACCCAGGTAAAGTGAGACCCAAAAGTGGCACAAGAATAGGGTGGTCCATTTGCATTGGCAAGAGAACCTGACATGTATGCACACATGTATGCATCCCCCAACATACAAATAAATAAAAATTTTAAAAGAAGATATGTATGTCTATTATATCTGGTGAAATAGAGATCATTGTGACCTCGAAAAGTCACCTGAATGGAGCAGGATGACTAGGGGTTAGGATCAGATAGATTTGAGCAAGTTAAAGAGAATAGGTGGTACTTAATAGAGACATGTTTTGGCTACATTGAGAAAAAGGAGGCATGGTACTGAAAGAAAACAGACAGGCAGGTAACTAGAGGCACATATTATAAAGAGAAACTTGGGGGCTGGAGAGACGGCTCAGCAGTTAAAGTCACTTGCTTGCAAAGCCTGATAGCCTGGGTTCAATTTGCCATAACTCCTATAAAGCCAGATGCCCAAAGTGGCACATGCATCTGGGATTTATTTGCAAAGGCAAGAGGCTTTGACACACCCATTCACTGCCATTTGCAAATAAATAAAATAAATACCTTTTTTAAACAAGGGAAATTTTGTTGTTGGTGTCCTTTTCTTGGGGTTATTGTTTTGAGATAGGATCTCATGAAGCCCAGGCTGGCCTCAAACTCTTTATGAGGCTGAGGGATGACCTTGAGTGCCTGATTCTTCTGCCTCCACCTCCCAAGTGCTGGGATTATAGGTATGGTAGTTTGAATAGATGGCTTCCAATATATTCAGTGTTTTATTAGTTTATAGTTTGCATCTGGTGTAAACTGGCTGGAGGCAATATCACTGGGTGGATCTTAACTATGTGATGGTGGGTTTGAGATTTCAATCTAAAGATATACAAAGTGTGCCTAGCTAGAGTTCCTGAGGGGTGCTGTGCTGTGTGGTTTTTGACTTGTGGCTTTTACTCTCTGTGTTTGGTCCTGTGAAAGCAGGCCAGCTTCTTCTGCCATTATAGAACTTCCCCTGGATCTGTAAGCTTCAATAAATCCCTTCCTCCATAACTGTGCCTGGTCTGGAGGGCTGTCTGCTACAATAAGCATGTGCTGTCAGCCCTGGTTTGAACATTTTAAGTGAGAACTACTGGCACTTCCTTGGCTGTGCTTGGGAAATCTTAGAAAAAAACTTGAGAAAGCCCAAGGATTCAGGGTTAAGAGAAGTGATGGAAATGGAAGGTGAAAGTGAAAGAAGGAAAGGTACACCCACATGTTGGCAGGAAGAGGTTTGGTGATTAAAAAGGTGAAGAAGTTATACCTAGTTGTCCTTTTCTGTTTTTGTTTTTTAAGGCAGGGTCTTAGGCTGGCCTCAAACTCACTTGAATTCCTGATCCTCCTGTTTGTACCTGCCAAGCATTGGGATTACAGGTGTGTGCCACTGCAACCAGTTTATTCAGGTCTGGGAATTGAACCCAGTTTCATGCATGCTATTATGCATGCTAGGCAAGAACTGTACCAACTGAGCTATGTCCCTTTCTACTCCTTTTGTATACTTGAAATTGTTGTTTAAAGAAATTAGACAGTGGCTGGAGAAATGGTAGCTGTTAAGACACTTATCTGCAAAGCCAAACATCCCTGGTTCAATTCCCCAGTACCCACATAAAGCCAGATACACAAAGTGGCACATGCATTTAGAGTTCATTTGCAGTGGCAGGAGGTCCTGGAATGTCCATTTTTTCTTTCTCCCCACCCCCTCTGCTTGCAAATAAATAATATTTTATTTTGTTTGTTTTTTTGAGGTAGGGTCTCACTCTAGCTCAGGCTAACCTGGAATTCACTATGTAGTCTCAGGGTGGCCTCGAACTCATACCTCTGCCTGGGTATTAATGCCTGGCTCAAATAATATATTTTTAAAAAATATTTAAAAATAAGAAGTTAGACAGTGAGATGTAGACATATATGGACAGATGACAGGTCCGTCATGTAACTGATAATGAATCAAAAGCAAAGCCAGGGCTGGAGAGATGGCTTAGTGGTTAAGGTACTTGCCTGCAAAACCAAAGGACTCAGGTTCAATTCCCCAGGACCAGATGCACAAGATAGTGCACACATCTGGAGTTCATTTGCAGTGGCTGGAGACCCTGGTGCACCTATTCTCTCTCTCTCAAATAAATAAATAAATAAATAAATAAATAAATAAATAAATAAAACAAAACAAAGCCAGTCTCATCCCTTGCTGCATGCTGTGAGGAGACAGATGAACAATGAGGGAGGACACTGGCACAAGAAGCAGTGGTGACACCCAGTGACAACTCCTCAAAGTGCACCTTCTAGTCCTCAGATCCTAAGCTCCACTTGGAAACTTAAGTCCCCCTTTTCCCACAGCAGTCTCTCACAGGATTCTGTCCTCTGTCCCGACATTCTAAGGGGATGGTGAGGCTGCTGTGTGATGGGGTAACCTGAAGGGAACTGCAGAGGGGCTTAAGGCAAGCTGGGACTGTTAGCTCTGGGGTCCAGGCCTGCATTTCTGGGTTCCTGGTGGCCTGGAACGGTCATGCCTGAGATAGTCCTGAAAGGCTGTGGCATTCTAAAGCCCTTCCCAGATTCAGACAAATGTCAGACAGTGATACAGCCTCATCTGGTCCACAGTTGTCCTGGAAAATTGTCTGGCTCAGGAGCTGAGTGAAAGCTCTCCCCTTCTCCACCACCTCCTAAGAAATGTCTGTCCTCTGGGTTCTAAGAAGTCCTACTGTCCTCCCTGGTCTGTTTGACCCAAGTACTAAGATCTGGCCTAGTCTAGAGGAATCACCAGTTCCTCTCCAAGTCCTGTCAGCATCATAAGTCCTGGGCTAGACTTTGGGCTAAGGAGTTGTATGACTCTTAGAAGCTGTTCTACGTAGAGGAAGAACATAGCATAGTGCCCTTTCAACACCTTTTTTTTTTGTTGTTGTTGTTGTTTCTGGTTATTTTTTTAATTTATTTTTTATTGACAACTTCCTTAATTGTAGACAATATCCCATAGTACTTTCCTCCCTCCCCCCACTTTCCCCTTTGAAACTCCAGTCTCCATCATATCCCCTCCCACTCTCGATCAGTGTCTCTTTTCATTTTGTTGTCATGATCTTTTCCTCCTATTGTGATGGTCTTGTATAGGTAGTCAACACCTTTTTTTTTTAAAAAAAAATATTTCTTTATTTTTGTTTGTTTATTTGAGAGAGGGAAAGAGGCAGAGCAACAGAGAGACAGAGGGGGCATGCCAATGCTTCCATCCACTGAAAACGAACTCCAGATGCATGTGATACTTTGTGCATCTGACTTACATGGGTCCTGGGGAATCGAACCAAGGTCCTTTGGCTTTGCAGGCAAGTGTCTTAACTGCTAAGCCATATCTCCAGTCTCTCAACACCTTTTTATCACTACATATTTTACTGTTCTGGTATTATTAAATACTTATGGCATTATTGTCAAGTAGTTACACTGAGGTATATGTCATAAACTTTAAAGAGAAAGAAAAAACTTCTTAGCAGAGCAATCACAGAGGCAAGGTGACAGTAGATGTCCTCCCAAGGCTGGGAGAGCACACATGGAGGTGGGTGCAGGAGATGCACATCTGGCTTGAGGAGGCCAATCTGGCTTGGTATCCCAGCTCTGCCAATCACTACCTGTGGCTCCTCCAGCAAGTTCCTGCCCTCCCAGATATGCATTATCCTTTGTGTGAAGTACAGCTAATCCCTCCCTCCCTGAGCTGTTAAGACAATTTGATGAAGTTCCATGTGTGAAACACCTGGAATAAAATAAATAAAATAAAATAAAAATAAAACAGCCACTGAGCTAGGCGTGGTGGTGCACACCTTTAATCCCAGCACTTGGGAGGCAGAGGTAGGAAGATTGCTATGAGTTCGAGGCCACCCTGAGACTACATAGTGAATTCCTGGGCCAGAGTGAGACCCTACCTCAAAACAAACAAACAAACAAACAAACAAACAAACAAACAAACAAAAAGGCACTTAGTGAACAGTATCCTGAAAATCCACCAATTCATGTTATGCAAAACTCAAGTGTTTGGAGAATTTATTATGAACCAGATATTATGTCAGGGACTTTATAGTGATTATACAATTTATTACAAAATTGTCACTTAAAATAGATCACCTGACTTGATATCAGAAAACTGTTCTTAAAGAAGTCATATACAGGGCTGAAGAGATGGCTTAGCAGATAAGGCACTTGCTTATGAAGCCTAAGGACCCAGGTGTGATTCCCCAGCGCCAACGTAAGCCAGATGCACAAAATGGTGCATGTGTCTGGAGTTCATTTGCAGTGGCTAAAGGCCCTGGTGCACCCATTTGCTCACACTCTCTGTGTCTTTCTCTCTCTCAAATAAAAATAATAGATAAAATTTTTAAAAAGTCATATATGTTTCTATAGCTGGTAAGTGGTGAAGTTGGAGTTTGAACTAGAATCCTCTGTCTGAAAGCTGTGCTACATGGTGTCACTCAGCATCCAGTTTGAAACACATATAAAGTCATGGGGCTGGAGACAGAGCTCAGTTGGTAGAGTCTGCTTCCAAACCAGGTGTAGGGGTACTCATCTGTAATCCCAGCACTTGGAGAGTGGACGTGGAAGGATCGGAAGTTCTACATCATCCTCAGCTGCTATATAAAGTATTTGAATCTGGCCTGGGCTAGACACCCTTAGTCTAAACCAAGCAAACAAACAAACATTTAAAACATCAAGAAATGCAGCAATTATGAGAAGAGAGGCTGATGGGCAACCAGAGTTGCAAATGATTCAATTATAATATTAAATCCATCCTTAAACCAGTTCATGTGCATTAAATAAAATATGGGGGCCCAGAAAGATTCCTCAGTGGTTAAGAATACTTGCTGCTTAAGTAAAAAGGCCTCTTGGGCCAGAGACCTCCAAATTCAACAAGAAGAACCCATGGGGAAGTGGAGACTAGAGAATCACTGAGGCTTGCTGATAGCAGCTCTGGGTTGAGAGAAAGAGAGACCACATTGCAAGGAAATATACAGATGATCAGATGACTGATAAGAGAAGGACGCCCTATCTTCTCCTCTGGCCTCCAAATGCATGCACATGGGGCGTGCACATCTATATACACATGTGCATACACCACACATCACACAAAATAATAATAAAAATAAAATATGGGATGTTATTTCTCCTATACATGTCTAGCCATCATTCTCTAAATATTTACAGTAAGAGAGATTTTCTATTTGCTCTGAAGTAGGATGTGGAAACACATTAGAATGGGCAAGAGAGGAAGGCTGTGCCTCAAGTTTTTCCAGCAAAATCTTTCTTAGGGTCTTTGCCAAGAGTACATTCTACTCCCCACTTCCAGTTGCCCTAGTGCACATGATCCAATGACCCATGGAGAAATCCCTATAGAAGGTCTCCGTCCCTTGGTCCACCTAAGAGGAAATGCAAACTTCACCTGTAAGCCCAGTGGGACTCTTGCTCTGAGCTGTCCAGCTAGCTTTTCACCTTCCTCCCACCTTTTGTTTTGTTTTTTCGAGTTAGGGTCTTGCTCTAGCCCAGGCTGACCTGGAATTCACGATGTAGTCACAGGCTGGCCTCAAACTCACAGTGATCCTCCTACCTCTGACTCTCAAGTGCTGGGATTACTTAACACCATGACCCTACCGACCAGCCCTCCCACACTTTCCTGTCTCTCTGCTTCCTGGTCCCACCTTCTGTACTCCAGCCAAGCCTGGCAGTTGTATCTGCTGGCTTTCCTTCCTACAAGGTCTCAGAGAAGGCCTGTTCTGTGTATACACAAACCCTCTCTTGCTAGTGTGGCTGTCCTTGGAAAGCCATTGGCCAGTAGTTAAAAGGGCCCAGATACTTAGAATAAACAGGGACTCAGAATCCAATCAAGGATTTTAAATTGTGCTCCTTTAAGTTCCAAAGCTGGGGCCTGACACTGCCTGAGTGTTTCGTGGTTGCTTAACTCTCACCTCCCAAAGGTTGCCACAAGCTGACTTCTTGGGCTGGGTGTGAATCTGGAGTACCTTCATGTAGCAGTGATGTTGGTTGGGTTTTACACAGCACCATCACCCTGTCACCACTTAACTCGAGTGTATAACACAGCATTAGGTGCTATGAGAAGAGTCACCCAGGAGCTGCCATGACATGGAGACAGTGATGTAGCTATTACCAAGGGAAAAAGCAAAGCAAATAGATGTCAAGAAAGGCTCAGACACCAGGGAGGTCACAGATACCTCCAAAACATTATAGGCCATTGCTGAGGTCCTTGGTTTCCCACCAGGAATAGATGGTAAGATCCTATTGCTAAAGACTCCACATACTTGGGTGGCAAGTTCACTGAGAAAACCTGCTGGAGCTGAGCTGAAAGCCTCCTCCATGAGGACCAGCTGACAGAAAGCTACACTGCATGCAGGTCAATGGGAGAGAGAAAACACCAGTGAAGGTACTCAACAGTGAACACTGCAAGCTTTAAATTTGGCCAGCCAGGCCAAATGTGCCAACAGGTGCAATAGTGGCATGTCTGTTATGGGGGAAACCAACTGCTCTCTAATTGGACTGGAGGCCCACTCTGTGGGAGGGAACACATCCCTGATACTGAAAACATATGACAAGGGTAGTCATGAGCCCTAAGGGTGTAATGTCTGCTGGAGTCTCACTAAATGTATATACTATGCTCACCAAACTGCCCAGTAAGCACTTCTGTTAATGTCCACACTCATATATTAATGCTACTCTCACTTTTGGTTAGAGAAGCTTCTCTTTTCAGATGGTGGCAACCTTGGGATGATTCAGAAGGCACCATGGTGCTGAGAAGAAGTGACAGAGGAGTGCTCAGCACTGAAACGTCTCAAACCTACCTTCCAAGGCTCAGGGTCCATTGCGGAGGAGGGGGCAGAAAGAATGTAAGAGCCAAAGGAAGAGTAGGACTCCTTAAAATGTGCTCCTCCAGACACAAAATGGCCTGGATATCTATGACCTCACAGTGCCTGACACTATCTACATAAGGCCATCATAATAGGAGGGAAAGATCATGACATCAAACTGAAAAGAGAGACTGATTGAGAGGCGGAGGGGATATGATGGAGAGTGAAGTTTCAAAGGGGAAAGTGGGGGGAGGGAGGGAAATAACATGTGATAGTGTCTACAAATTAAAGAAGTTGTCAATAAAAATAAAAATTAAAAAAAAAACTCGAAAAAAAAAAAAAAGAAAAAAGAAAGGCCCAGACAGTTGGGTGTGGTGGTGCATGCCTTTAATCCCAGTACTCGAGAGGCAGAGGTAGGAGGATCACCAAGAGTTCGAGGCCACCTGAAACTACAGAGTAAATTCCAGGTCAGCCTAGGCTCGAGCGAGCGAGACCCTATACCTGGCTCACAACCAGGACCAGGGTAAGTACGTTGCTGAGCATGGGGTAAACACAAAGTTGGCATACAGTGGTTCTATCTGTTACAGCTGGGGCCATGACAACTTGTCTTGTTCCAACACCCAGGGCACCAGAAGAGCTGCTTCCTGGTATGGCTCTGGTTCCAGTGAGTGTTGCATTCTATTCCTATTTTACCAGGTATTGCTGACAGAGCCCAGCAGGTCTTCTTACCTCTCCATGGCTATTTCTTCCTTTGCAAATATAATCATACTAATTTTTTTTTTTTTTTTTTTTGTTTTTCAAGGTAGGGTCTTGCTCTAGCTCAGGTTGACCTGGAATTCCCTATGTAGTTTCAGGATGGCCTCGAACTCACGGCGATCCTCCTACCTCTGCCTCCAGAGTGCTGGGATTAAAGGTGTGCACCACCACGCCCGGCTATTCATACTAATTTTTGAGAGATGGTGAGAGGATATAAAAATATGTCATGTCAGATATCTAATCAGTGTCTGATTCATACCTAAAAAGTGTTCACCCCGTACTTGGGTGGAACATGAGCTTGTGTCCACTGGCCAGGAACCACATACTCAGTCCTCTCCAACATGGTCAGCATCATTTCCAACCCGCTTCTCTTCTCATCATGGCATTCAGCCACAGAGGGACCTTTGCTACAAAGTTTGATGTTTAGACTTAGTAAGGAGTGGGCCATATGTAGGGGTTGTGGTGAGCAGTCTGGCAGCCATTTTTCAAAAATCTCTTTGGAGGTAACCTTGCCCTAGTATGCAGATATATTGAAAGGAAGAATGCTACCTGAGTCTCTCTTCCCATTGAAGAAACTTAAACAAAAAAAGGGCAATGCTCAGCAGCCGCTTTGTGAAAGCACTTCAGAGGGTGACAACAGCACCTCCAGCCTTCTCTTCTAGAGAAGTCATATAGAATTACAAACAAAGTTTTTCAGTGTTCTGGATTAAACCCTGGGTCTCACACATGCCAAGGAAACATTTTGCCATCGAGCTACACCTCAGCCTTAAAATTCTTCATTTTCAGAAATATGAGCTGGGAGTGGTATACATTTGTAATCCCAGCACTTCAGAGGCTAAGGCAAGAGGATCGCTGTGAATTTGAGAGTTTGAGGCCAGTCAGAGCTACATAAGGACACTCTGTCTCAAAAAAAAAAAAAAAAAAAAAAAAAAAAAAAAAAAAAAACCCACAATAGGGGTTTCCTAGGGATGTAGTTCAGTTGGTAGAGTGCTTGCTGAACTTTTTCAGCTTTTAATAACAACTTCCATACATGGACACACAACGTACCCTGATCATATTCCACTCGCATAACCCTCCTTAGTGCCTCTCCTCTCCTGCTCCTCCATTGAACCCCTTCTTCTTTTTAACTAGTCCTTGTATTTTGATGTCATTTTCTCTCTCATATTATGCAGGTCTGGTACAAGTAGTGACAGCCACTGTGAGATCCTAAATGCAGCCACAACTCTGTGTCTGGAGGACAGCATCCCAAAGCCCTCCTCCCCAACCTTTGGCTCTTATTCTTTCCACCACCTCTTTCCCAATGTTCCCCGAGCCTTGGAAGGTGTGATAGAGGTGACTCATTTAGTGCTGAACACTCAACTGTCACTTCTTGGCACTTTGATGAGTTTTGAGTCTCCCCCATAGTCACCATCAAGAGAAGCTCCTCTAGCCAAAAGTGAGAGCAGCATTAATATATGGGTAAAAACGGAAGTATTTAGAGGGCAGTTTGGTGGGCAGAACATACCCATTTAGCCAAAGAACAATAGGAGCTTTCCCATAAAGAAGCCCTGGGTTTGATCCTCAGCAGGATGTAAAACTAAGCTTGGTGTCACATGCCTGTAATCTCAGCACCTGGGAAGTGGAGGCAGGGAGATCAGAAGTTCCAGGTCCTACTCAGTTATGTAGTTCCCGGCCAGCTCACACACCATAAGCAAACAAACACCACCTGTGTGGGCTGGATGAAGCCTGCAGTTCCAGTTTGCAGACACTGCATCAAGATGCAGGGGTCTAATCTGTATCCTCCAGTGTGTCTGGTGCTGACCGTAGACCTGGATACTGGGACCCTGCCTGTTTTAGTGCGCCCACTCTGGCTCTACCTTTTCCTCAGTTTGTATTCCAGGAATACAACCATGTCCCCTTGAACACTATGCTGTTGGTACTTTGGACTCCGTGAGCCCTGCCCAAACAGCCACCAACCTAAGGGCATCTGGCGCCACCTGATGTGAACATCTTTAAGGCCTAAAGGATAGTTCAAGGGATGACCCTTAGCAGGATGGGGCTGTGTCCACACAAATGTTGCGCATCTCCTTTGCAGTGGGATGGAGTCAGGTGGGACCTAGGGGCAGCAGTGCCACCCAGGGTCCCTGCTGGACAACTGTTAGTTTGGGTCTTGCCATTGTCCCTTCTGCTGTCAGGCTACCGATTCTGTTTACCTTGGGCCAGGGGCTCTTCGATGCACAGTCCGCTGTGTGTCACTGACCTTCACACCAACTCAGAGGATGCTTTACTAACTAGAAGGCAGAGAGAGGCAAGTTGTGCACAGCTAATGAGTCCTTTCACTGGGTCAGCAGCCAGGCAGGCTCCGCCGGGAACCAGTTCCAATGTGGCAAGTGTGGGTGCTCACCCCCTCACCCATACACACACACACTGGATGGCCAGCTGGAGGGGTCCTCGGGTTGCCAGTGGCTGTCTCCCAGCTGCCCCGGGCTTCTCCTCTGGCGGCCCCAATCCCCAGGCGGCACGGGGGCGGGGGCGGGGGTGGGGGTGGGCTGGCGGGGACGGCGGCGCCAGGCAGCGGGGGATTTGAGCGCGCCGGCCCCGGGCCGCCCCACGCCGGGGGTGGATCTGGGTCTTCGGCCCGCCCGCCCGCTCCCGGCATGCTCCGCTGCAGGCCGCGCTCGGCTCGCTCGGACTTGGCCTTGGGCAGCGCGGCGGGGGAGCCAGAGCGCCGGGAGCGGCGCCCGGAGGTGGGTGAGCGCGCGGGCCGGCGGCGGGAAGGTCCCCTGGGCGGGAGAGAGGGAGGGCGGCCGCCGCTTTGTTCCTCACCGCGGGCCCCGCCTGCGCCCTGGTTGGGTGGGCACCAAAGTTGGAGCGCGATGCCCCGGTGGTCCTTCTCTCGGGGTGCTGCTGGGCGGTGGGGAGAGGGAAAGGGGTCGTGGGGTTTCATCCTGGTAGGTTTCGAACCGAGTGGACCGGAAGGGGGAGAGAGAGGCAGGCAGATGGAAAAAGACTAAAAAGGGGGGAAAAGTCACCATGAAAGAGAATGCACAAAGAGAAAAGAAAAGCGCACAAAGACACGCCCACAAAGACAAATCACGGAGGAAGGCCGAGGGAAAGTTCAAGAAAAGACACACGCACTCACACACGAGAGAGAGAGAGAGAGAGAGAGAGACAGACAGACAGACAGACAGACAGACAGACAGGGGGACTGAGAGAGGCACATTTGCAACGCAAGCGGTGGTCTTGAAGCAGCAGGCCTAGGGGCACAGAAGAGTGGAGGAGGGGAACCCCCAGAAGGGGACACTGGAGGGAAAAGTCTAGCGGAAAGCAAAAGAGATCAAAGAGTGGGGCTTGGACAAGGAGGGACAGTATAGAGAACCACACAGCTAAAGAAGCTGAAGCAGGCCCCAGGAATGCCTCCTTTCCACACGGAGACATAAAGATGGAAACCCGTCTCAGAGCAGCAGTGGATGCCTGTGAGAAGGTCAGCAGAGTCTCCATCCTGTCTGCATCACAAACTCTCAACCCATCCTTCGAACCCCAGCTCAAGCATCCCCAACCTTGAGAAGGTGACTTTCTCGGGAAGTGTCATGTGCGTGCAGTCTCTACTCTGTAAGTCTGCACATCGGCCAGCCACATGGAGCTGAAGCGCGTCCTCTACTTGTCATCTTTCCCATTAGCTCCTTAAGATGGGCTCCAGTCTTTGGAATTCAGCTCAGCGCTTGCTGCATGGTAGATGATCAGTGTAGGCTCGCTGAATGACACCCAAGCACAATGGGATCCTCCCAGACATGAGACATGGACTACAGTAAAAGTAGAGGAGATGCACCGTCCTGAGTCAGATCATCCCTTTTTTGTAGGTGTAGAAATTAAGCCCAGAGAGGGGAGGAAAGTTGCCTCGGGTAAGGGGCCTGCATTGAAAGAACACCATGAATGGGTACTTCTGTGGGATGCCCCTGTTTCTCCCGCCTCCAACTGTAACATGCATTTGTATACCACGGTAACATTCCAGCAAGAGATGGATTACATATATAACGGTGGTCCCATAGGATTCCATGGTCTAGTGTAAGTTCACTTTGTGGTGTTTGACAATGACCACATTACCCGATGGCACATTTCTCAAAAGGGACCCTCGTTCAACCATGCATGACTGTAAGAGGTGAAAGAATCTCCCAAATGCTTGTAAGTAGGCAATGAGGACTTCATCACCGTTTGCAAGTTTCCAACACTGAAAAATGGCCATCAGAACCCATTGCAGAGCTTTCACTCATTCCTCCTTAGAAAGGAAAAGGAAGCCTGATATCGATTTTGGCTTAAGGGAGTGATTTTCTCCTTCCCAAACTCTTTAACCTCAGTTTCCTTTTCATAAAGTAGGGATGCCAACGCCTGCCTCCGAGGGTTGTTGCTGGATGAGTTAACACATACAGGGTTCTCAGCACAGAGGACTCCTCAGTAAATGCAACCTTGCCTTCCCCTACTGTCATAGGTGTTTGGTCATGCACATTTTTTTTTTTTTTTTTTTTTGTAGATGTGAAAACATCAATGCTACTGAAAATGTTTCCTTTTGTCCAAATCCATCCTGGTCTGACTGGGAAGTAAACTTTTATAGTAAAGGAAAGGCAGATTGGGACATGGGTTGAAATGCGGCTTGCTTCTCTCATGTTCTTGGGTCTGCAGGTGGCTTGGCTTAGCCTAGCCACCCTTTCCCACCTCATTTGCTACTTTCAGTGTGTCAAGTTCAGCTGCCTCCTCACCCCCACCCCCTTCACTGTGTCTTTACCAGGACTGTCTTGAGCCTGTGTTTTCTCCAGCACCATCTTGCTTAGAGGATGTGAGCAGTCTGGATTGGGAGCCCCTGGAAGCATGGAGACTGTGGTGATCGTCGCCATAGGCGTGCTGGCCACCATCTTCCTGGCCTCATTCGCAGCCTTGGTGGTGGTTTGCAGGCAGCGCTACTGTAGGCCTCGAGACCTGCTGCAGCACTATGATTCCAAGTGAGTGGACCAGGGAGGGGAGGGAAGAGGAAACCGGAGGAAAACTTGGTCTCTCTTCAGTGGTACCTAAAGACTGTCCTTCTCTATAAAGACCTCAGGACTTAAAGTTCCTTAAGCCTTGCCCCTCCCCATTTGTTCCTCTGTTCACCCAACCATTGAGAAAGTCACTCAACATGTTCACCTGCCATCAAGGCACCATTTGTGCAAAGCTGGCCACCTCACTTAGCAGGGAGATGAGCTAAATCACTTTCCAGCCCAACTTCTGGGAGCAGAAACCACATGCCCACACTCAGCTCCACATCTGTGCTCCAGATCCCCAAGACCCAGCATCAGTGTGCCTCTCTGCACAGATTTCTTTCTTTTTTCTTCCTTTCTTCCTTCCTTCCTTTTCTTCTTTCTTTCTTTCTTTCTTTCTTTCTTTCTTTCTTTCTTTCTTTCTTTCTTCTTCTTTTTTTTTTTTTTTTTTCAGGTAGGGTCTTACTCTAGCCCAGGCTGACCTGGAATTCACTATGTAGTCTCAGGGTGGCCTTGAACTCACAGCGATCCTCCTACCTCTGCCTCCTGAGTGCTGGGATTAAAGGCGTGCACCACCCCCCACTTCTTCATGATTCTTTTGTTGTTTTTGAAGCAGACCCTCACTCTAGCCCAGGATGACTTGGAACTCTGTAGCTCCAGGCTGGCCTCAAACTCACAACGATCCTCCTACCTCAGCCTATTGAATACTGGGATTAAAGGCATTTGCAATCATGCCCCGCCATGATCCATTAAAAAAAAAAAATTTATTGGGCAAGGCACTTGCCTGCAAAGCCAAAGGACCATGGTTCAATTCCCCAGAACCCATGTAAACCAGATGCACAAGGTGGCACATGCATATGGAGTTCATTGGCAGCAGCTGGAGGCCTTGGCGTGCCAATCTTTCTCTCTCTCTTTCTCTCTCTGTATCTATATCTGCCTCTCTCTCAAATAAATAAATAAATAAAATATTTTAAAGAAATATTATTTATGAGGTAAAGAGGCAGAGAGAAGGGGGGGGTACAGAAAGAGAATGAGCTCATCAGGGCTTCTAGCCACTGTATATGAACTCCCATGCACCACCTTTTGCATCTGGTTTTACGTGGGTACTGGGGAATTGAACCTGGGTCCTAAGGCTTTTGCAGGCAAGTGCCTTAACTGCTGAGCCATCTCTCCAGTTCCCCTTAATTAATTTTCATGTGAAATAGATTTTTTAAGTGAGGTACTGTTTTCAGTTCAGGCATTTGGAATTGATCCTTAAAGAACTTGGCAACCAGCCCTTAGTTTCTGTTGTTCCTTTATCATGATTCTATCAGCATCTCTGTGGGAGAGTGGTTAATAATTTGTAAATGCCCCTTTATATGATCCAGGAAGGCTCTGCAAAGACTTTTCTAGTGGCTTGGGTTCCACAGAGCCCTGCTGTAAAGGAGAAGGTGGTTTTATTTGGAAGATGGAGCAGGAGGTGGTCAGGAGTAATGTAGACCAGGCAGAGGCATGAGCATCAGAATTTTAACCTTTCCATACGAATGTAGGTTTGAAGGGAAAGTGTGAAGGGAGATTATTTTGTGTTGCCTAGTACAGTTTTGTAACTGCATGGATGTTTTTTGTTTTTGAGGTACAGTCTTGCTCTAGCCCAGGCTGACTTGGAATTCACCATATATCCTCAGGGTGAACTCACAGCAGTCCTCCCTACTGTCTCTTGAGTGCTGGGTTTAGAGGTGTGTGCCATCACCACACCTGGCCTTTTTTTATTTTTTTATTTTTCCAATTTTGAGAGAGAGGGGTAGATAGAGAATGGGCATGCCAGGGCCTCTAGCTGTTGTAAATGAACTCCAGATACATGTGCCACCTTGTGCATCTGGCTTATGTGGGTCCTAGGGGATCAAACCTGGGTCCTTTGGCTTTGTAGGCAAACGCCTTGACTGCTAAGCCATCTCTCCAGTCCTGTTGTTTTTCAACTAGTCATCACATGGTGTTTCTTTTTAAAAATATTTTAATTTATTTATTTGACAGAGTCAGAGGGAGAGAGAGAGAGAGAGAAGGAAAGAGAGAGAGAGAATGGGTGCCCCAAGGCCTCCAGACACTGGAAATGAATCCAGATGCATGTGCCCGTTGTGCATCTGGTAAAATGGGTCCTGGGGAATCGAACCTGGATCCTTTGGCTTTGCAGGCAAATGCCTTGACTGCTAAGCCATCCCTCCAGGCCCTGTTTTTGTTTTTTAACGTATGATTTTGGTTCTGCTTTTTCTCTGGTGGCTTATCTCATTCTGTTTCACTTATATATTGGTGCCTTAATCTGCTGCCTGAATCACTGTTTACCCCTGAGCCCTGCCCTCTACTGTGAGCACACTATAGTTTAATCTGTATACAGGACAAGTGACCTCTGTTCTAACGTATTGATTCCTGTCATGTTTTGTGGGTCTGGGAGTGTGAGTGTATTAGTTACCTTCTTGACAGTTACTACAACAAAAAACATACAGGGCTGGAGAGATGGCTTAGCTGTTAAGGCGCCTGCCTGTGAAGCCTAAGAACGCTTGTTCAAATCTCCAGGTCCCATGTTTAGCCAGACGCAAAAATGACACAAGCGTGCAATGTCGCATATGTGCACAAGGGGGCACTTGCATCTGGAGTTCCTTCACAGTGGCTGAGAGACCCTGGCACACCCATTCTCTGCCTCTTCCTCTCTTTCTGTCTCTCTCAAATAATAAAAAAAAAAAAACCAAAAAACAGAGAATTAACTTGCAAAAGCAAAAGGTTTATTTCAGTTCGTGGGTTTTGAGATTCTGGTCCGTGATCAGGTGGACTCACTACTTTTAGATTGATAGATGGTCATGGTGAGGATAATGTGATGGGACAGGAAGCAGCAGACGAAGGGGAGGCCAGTGTCTCACAGTGCCTCTAAGGGCCTGTCCCTACTATCCTAAGGACCTTCCGCTAGGCCCAGCCTCTTAAAGGTTCCGCCACCTCCTAGTAGTGCCATCCTGGGGACCAAACCTTTAATCCATGGGCCTTTAGAAAGACACGTTCCAGCTGCAGTCACCCGTCATGAAACCATAACCATGGCCTTTCCTTCCAGGCCTATCGTGGATCTCATTGGTGCCATGGAGACCCAGTCTGAGCCCTCTGAGTTAGAACTGGATGATGTCGTCATCACCAACCCTCACATCGAGGCCATCCTGGAGAATGAAGACTGGATTGAAGATGCCTCGTAAGGCCTTGGGGACCTTCTACCTTCCCTCCAGCTCTTGGAAAATGGCAGGAGGGCCTTTAGCTTCCATTGCTAGAGAATTCCTCTGGGCACTCAGGGCTCTCCTGCCTGGCATCGTGGAGGAGGTCAGCTTGGGGCATGACAGTGTTCAATCCTGCACTCCTCCCTCCCATTTTGTAGACCTGAGCACTCAGGCCATTAGGCATGGAATCTGTTACATGTTTGTTATAACAGCCTCCAGTATGCAGTATGCTTGGGTCATCCTTGGACTACTCATATTTTTTTTTGTTTGTTTTGAGGTAGGGTCTCATTCTAATGCAGGATGACCTAGAACTCACTGTGTAGCTCCAGGCTGGCTTTGAACTCACAATGATCCTTCAACCTCTGCCACTTGAATCCTGGGCCAAAAGGTGTGTGTACCATCAGGCCCAGCCTGTCTGAGAAGTTTGATATTCAGGTTCTAGAAGTATAGCCCTTCTCTTTAGTATCCCAAAGACCTCTTTGTCCAACAGGAGCCTCTTGATACAGTTTTGAAAAGTTAATGTTGCTTCTTTCTTAATCCCATAGCATTCTGTTCACTGACATATAGGCAGGCATTGTAGATGTAGGCCGTGTAGATTTGAAAATGATGGGTCAGTAGAATTATACAAAATACAATATTATAGAAATTCTATAACATATATATAACTCCGCACAGAATACCGGGGCACAGGGAAGAGACTGTGTCCATATCTTCCTGGGGTGGGGAGATAGAGGTAGCTTTCGTGAAGTATGTCCCAGAGGGATGCATACTAAGCCTAAGGGGAAGGACACACTGGGCATATGGAGCTATAGAAAGCTTCTCTTGATGGGGACCAGATTAGGTGTGTGCGCTATAGCACTGGGGCATTTTGCCCTCCCAGTGGTGTCTGCTGTGCCTATTTGGTGCTGGATGAAGAACAGGAGGTGTAGCTGGAGGGAGGTGGGCCCTGTACATTAGCGCTGACACTTTTTCCTTGTTTCCCCAGAGGCCTCATGTCTCATTGCATCGCCATCTTGAAGGTAATACTCCAAGTTCCCTGTCCATTACGAGCACCAAACCACTCTCACAAGTAGCCTTTCCTTAGCTTCACACTTGAGAGGTCTTTCTTAAAAACTTTTTTTGACAGTGTTTACACATGTACATAATGTATTTTGATCATAACCCCTCCCGTTACTTTCTTGGGTCCCCTCTTCCCCTTCCTCTTATTTCCCTTCCATTCTTCTTTCCAACTAGACCCTCTTCTATTTTGATATCTTTAAAAAATGTTTTTATTTGTTTATTTTATTTATTTATTTTAAGTTTTATTTATTTGAGAGAGTCTGAGAGAGAAACAGAGACACACAGAGAATGGGTGCACCAGGGCCTCCAGCAAACCAACTCCAGACACATCTGCCACCTTGTGCATCTGGCTTACGTGGGTCCTGGGGAATTGAACCAGGGTCCTTTGGCTTTATAGGCAAATGCCTTAACTGCTAAGCCATCCCTCTAGCCCCTTATTTATTTATTTATTTAAGAGAGAGAGAGAATGAGAATGGGTGTGCCAGGGCCTCTAGATGCTCCAGACGCATATGCCACCTAGTGCATTTGGTTTTATACGGGTACTGGGGAATTGAACCTGGGTCCTTCTGCTTTGCCAGCAAGTGCCTTAACTGCAAAGCCATCTCTCTAGCCCTTGATGTCTTTTGTTGTTGTTGCTCTCCTCCATCATATAGGATAAGATGCTGATGGACCCAATATTGTGTAGGTCTTGTGCAGGTAACAAACAGCCACTGTTAGGTCATGAATGCAATGGCCACTTCATGTCCAGAAGACAGCATTCCAAAGCACATCTCCCCATCCTTTGGTGCTTACATTCTTTCGGCCACCTCTTCTCCCTGTTCCCTGAACTTGGGTTTGGAGTCTTCCCAGTAGTCACCACCATCTGAAAAGAGAAGCTTCTCTGTCCAAAAGTAGCAGCAGCACACACTTGAGATTTCCACTGTAGGCTTCTGCTCCTGCCTCTTGGGTCCATTTTTCTTAAGATTCTCTAGGCCATCTGTAGGCTTTATTTCATCTGGTCCTCTCAACACAATGATCTGTGTGGGAAGGACAGCTAGTGGGGGTAGTCACCAGCTATAGTTTCATCAATGGCAGGGAAAACTGTGCACCTAAGGCCATGTAGCTGCCAAGGCAAACAGGGCTTCTGGCCTCCCCAGATCCTTTTCACTACCACAGAGCTCAGTCTGTGGAGTGAGTACTGTATTGGACTTTATTTGCTACAAAGTCCTCCCTAGCTGTCTTTGGCTGTGACAGTAGTGAAATGGGACAGAGTTTTTTTTTTTTGTTTGTTTTGTTTTTTTAATCTAAACCACAAGTACTTCCAGTTGGAAGTCAACTTAGGTCTTTGATGGCCTTGAAACCTATGGAAAATTGCATCTAGTTTGTATCTTTTGGCAATTTGCATAGTTCCAGTGTTGTTTTCCCAACTCTTGCCTGATCTTATCCTACCCAATAGACTAATAATAACACACAAATATATATATACGTATTTCTTTACTTCAGCAGTTTTATCTCTTTGTCTTCATTATTAAAGATTTCAAAAGAGACAACTTTGTCTTTTGTCTCTAGTAATGGTCAGTACAGGAGATTAAAAACATCTTTTAACTGCCCCTTCTTTGACTGTCTCTCATGGGGCAAAGAAAGCCTCGGAGTCCGGGATGTATAAACATAGCTGTACAAGGACATGTTGTAGATACCGACAGCTAGGTATAATGACTAGAGCAACAAAGCTGTGCTACATTTCCCTTCTCCCAGACACAGTGGGGACTGGGCTTGGCCCCCTGCCCTCCCCTTTAGAGTGGGAGAAGTAGTACCTGTGGTGGGAAATGAGTCAGCTGGGGGGTATCTAATTGGATTGGGGGTCTCAGATAAAGGAAAGGGCTTCTAAGCTTCCTCTTGAATCTCAAGGGGCTTTTTGTTCCTCAACCTGCTCTGGAATCTCTGTGGTGTAGCTGGAGCTTGAGGGACAGCACAGGGCTTCCTCCCTAGTGTGCTCTGGGCTTTGTCTCTACTCTGTTTTCTAGCCCTAAGTACCAGCAGGCAATAAGTAGTTCTTTGCGGGGATGGAGGTATGCTTGGTTTTCACATGGCGGAGCATAGAGGCTGGTAATGAGCTTTGAACGTGGCCCCTACTAACGGCAAATACTGAAGAAGCCTGTGTGTCATAGTTTTGCCTTTTTCCTGTCTTTTGCAGAGTCATTTCATCATCACCTGGACAAACATGCTCAAACTATGTAACCCTTGAAAATTTTTAGCATGAGCACCCTTAGTGGAGAACGTGCTTCAAGGGAACAATCGGCCTTTGTCCAGCCCCATTTCTGCAGGCATTCCAATGCAGATACTATCCTTTTGGAAGACTGAACCCTGTGTTGGAGGAGTAGAAAGGTTCCCCCTTTTCTCACCCCTCCACTCCCTCCCTGCACTGAGCAAGATAGTGAACTTTGAGCACATGATTTTTCTTAGGCGGATTATTCCAGCTTAGACCTCTCACTGAGCTAAAGTTCTGCCCTTGATCTGAAGTGCTTCCCTCTACCACCCAGGCTGTTGGCTTTTGCCTATTTCCACTCCATGTCCTTTCATTCATTAGGGTAGGGGCCAGCTCTGTGGCAGTGCCTGAGGTGAGGGGGGGGGTCATATTTGTCTTTGTGGGGGTGCAGAGGCCTCACAGCCAGCTCACCCCTCACCACCTATCCTCCCTTGCGGCATTAGATTTGTCACACTCTGACGGAAAAACTCGTTGCCATGACCATGGGCTCAGGGGCGAAGATGAAGACTTCGGCAAGTGTCAGCGACATCATCGTGGTGGCCAAGAGGATCAGCCCCAGGTTAGTGGCCTTCAGGTCTCCATATTCCCTGGGGGAAACTGAGGCAGCTCACAGTGCCAGCGTCTGCTGAGAAATAGTATGTCAGTGATCTTTACCGCCCAGTGTATACAGAGCAGCCCAGTATGGGGACTCACAGGCCCAGGTGTTTACCCATGATTCACCTCTCCAGAGCCCACAGCTCCATAGTAGCCACTCCTACTTTCAGTCAGTTGCTTTCAGTCTGTGTTGCTTCTCTTCTCTTATCATCCCATCTTCCCAGGTGCTATGAGCGCTAGCAGACACATTTCCCAGTGGTTCCCACACTGCTGGCTCTAGTGACCTCCTGGCCATGTCCTTGGGTCCAGCCAGTATCCAATACCGGGAACTAGTTTGGGGGCTACCCTCCTTGCAGTGGGGGCCCTCCCTCAGTACCTCATCCACAACATTCAGATCTCCCAAATTCCAGGCTGTCTACAAAATCCTGTGTGGGAGGCACCCGGCAGAACTGTCAACAAGGACACCACCCCCTCAAAAGGGCTGGATTTTGCAAGAAAAAATAAGGCGCTTTTCTTAGAGCTAAGGCCTGTACTAAGTGTGTGCTGCCACCTAGTGGCTGACATGTGGCTCTGCCTGAGCTCCAAGGGACCAACACCGGAAAGCCTTCCTGTCAGTCACCTGACCCCGCTGCCTGGAATGACTGACTGTGTGTTTCTGGGACCACAAGGAACCAGCCCTTTCCCTGCCTCTCAGTTGACCTCATAAAAATAGGGGTAACTATGAGGTCCTTGGAGAGGTGGCTGACTTGGTGTTCTTACCTCAGTCCAGGGACTTCAGTGAGCTGAGAGAGAGAAGTAGGACTTGGACCAGAATAGCACCTGACTTTGGAGTTGTCCCACCCTGGGTATAACTGTGGCTCATAGCACCCATAGTTGGCTCCTGCCTTAAGAACCCCGCCCTCCCAAGCTTCCTGCTGATTGGTCAGTGTTTTGGTACTGTGCACTGCTCACATCAGCCAGACCCTTTTTCATGCTTTTTGTCACGTCCAAGAACCACTCATGGGACTGGACAGTCTTATGATACAAGGTGATGGGGCAGGTTCTGGGGCTGGGGAGTTGGTTTAGCAGTTTTTAGAGGTACTTGCTTACAAAGCCTTCACACCTGGGGTTCAATTCTTCAGCACCCACATAAAGACAAACAAAAAAAAAAAAAAAAAAAAAAAAAAAAAGTGTAAGTACCGGGTGTGGTGGCGCACGCCTTTAGTCCCAGCACTCAGGAGGCAGAGGTAGGAGGATCGCTGACAGTTCAAGGCCACCCTAAGACTACATAGTGAATTCCAGGTCATTCTGGACTAGAGTGAGACCCTGCCTTGAAAAAAAAAGCGTAAGCATCTGACATTTGTTTGCAGCAGCAAGAGATCTTGGTGCACAAGAGACAAACACACAAAGCTAAAAACATTTTTCAAAAAGGTCAGGTTATAAGGACACAGGTTTCTGGGTGGGGCAAGGTTAGCAGTGTGCCAAGGTGAGGGAATGGCATTGCCAGGAGGGTGGCCCATGCTGGTTCTTACTTCAGAGCAACCTGAACCACTTCCTCAGTTTGTTATAATTCTCTCACTTTCTCCTTTAGCCCTCATTATTTCTCCTTTTGGCTGACCTTTGTCCCCATTGCACTTCCTGTTCCATTTACTCCATCTGGTGTGTTCATAGCTTATTACTTCAAGAAGACTGAATTTTGCCCTGGCAGCCACTAAGAGTGAAAGGACTGGCTGGGATAGGTGCTGAGGGTCATGGTGTCTGTACTCGCTCAGTAGCTCCTCGGCTCTGGGGGCACTGTATTCTTAAGTGCCATTAGAAACCAAACAGTACATCTTTTCTTTTCCTTTCTACCAAATGACTTATCAGCAATGATTTGGAGCACAACCTTGTATCCCATAAGTCAGAATAGGTACAAGTACTTTTCTGAACTTGACTTGAAATATTAACCACATGGGAAAAGGAGCACAATGAAGGAGTTTGAACCCAAATTAAGCTTGTGACTTATTTTAATGTTCCATGTCACAGTATTAACGTATCTGTTTTGTCTTCACATAAAAGTAGTAAGTACTGGGTTGGAGAGATGGCTTAGCGGTTAAGGCACTTGCCTGCAAAGCCAAAGGATCTCGGTTCAATTCACCGGGACCCACGTAAGCCAGATGCACAAGGTGGCGCATGCATCTGGAATTCGTTTGCAGTGGCTGGAAGCCCTGGCATGCCCATTCTCTCTCTCTCTTGCATTCTGCCTCTTTCCCGCTCTCAAATGAATAAATAAAATATAAAATAAAATATATTAAAAACCAAAAAAAAAAAGTAATAAGTACTAGCCAGGCATGATGGTGCAAGCCTTTAATTCCAGCAATCAGGAGGCAGAGGTAGGAGGATCGCTGAGAGTTCAAGGCCACCCTGAGAGTACATAGTGAATTCCAGGTCAGCTTTGGGTAGAGTGGGACCCTACCTCAAAAAACAAAACAAAACAAAAGTAATACATACTTATAAAAGTTAAAATAGAAGCTGAGGAGAAGGGTCAGTGGTTAAAAATACTTGCTTGTAAAGTCTACTTACCCATGTTCAATTCTCCAGCACCCACATAAAGCCAGCTGCAAAGTGACACATGCATCTTTGATCCCAGTACACTGTGACAATGGGAGGTGGAGCCAGGAGAACCCAAAGCTTGAGGACCAGCTAGAATAGCATTTGTTTGCAGTTTCAAGAGTCTCTTTCTCAGGGTGCAGCACAGAGACCTCCAGGTTGTCTTCTGGCCTCCACACATGTGTCCTGGCACTTGTGTACACACACAGACTAAAAAAAAAGTTAAAATGCTACAGAAATAGATTATCTGGAAAGTTGAGTACTCCCTAAATCCTCCCATATTTGGAGAAATAACCACCAATAAATGGTGACTATTCCTCTAGATTTCCCTTTCTGCCTTTCATAACTCCTGTTTATTTTTATATGAGTGAGTAGAACCAAGCTTCATGTTTGGTAATTGCCATTTTAACTTGATAGTAATCTTGAATATCACTCCATACATGTGACCTTGCACAGTTAAACTATTGGGACTATATCAAAATAGAAAGCAAAATATTCTGCAAGCAGAACCTGACATCTTTCTATTAGATACTCTGGGCACAGAAGCATGCTGAGAAAGAGCCTCTGAACAGGACAGGAGTGAGGATGGGAAAGCAGGAGGGAGAAAAGGAGACTGGGAAGGTCAAGTATTGACAACAATCCCTTTTTGCCTCCCCTTAGGGTGGATGATGTCGTCAAGTCGATGTACCCCCCGCTGGACCCCAAGCTCCTGGATGCACGGTGAGGATAGGAGTGGCGGGCTTGCAGGGTCACTCTTATCAGGTCTGTGAGGTTGGCCGCCTGGGTCATTTAGAGAGAGATGTTTTGGTGGGTTCCCAAGGCCACCTCCACTTTTGCGTGCATTCTCTTCCATGTGAATGGTCAGCGAACCAGCGAGCTCAGCCTGGCAGGTGACGATAGAGGCCAGTCCTCTCCCTGAACCTTTGAGGAGAAAAAGCCATGGCTTCCGGCTTGGATTTGCATGGTTAAACATCCGGCAGTGCTAAGTGTGCCTTCATTCCTCCTCCCTCTGGTCTTTGGACTCCAGAAGCAGCCACACCTAGTTGGGAGTGCTGCCCACTGGGGCCATGGTGAGCAGAGCAATGAGACATGTGACCCGTCAGGCACAGTGAGGCTCACCTTTCATCAGTTGTCCCCAGAAACCCTCCTCTCCAGACCCTCTCCCAACCCACAAGTATACTCAGCCCTAGGAAGTTACCGTATTCCCACCCCAGATATAAACCCATTACACACACTCCCTCCCTCCCTCTCTCTCTTTCTCCCTTGATTTGTAATATTCCCATGGACATGTTGTGCAATGGTTGTCAGGTGAGCATGAGTCACACTGCTTCAGTACCACTGCTGTCCAGCTCTGTCCATAGGTTAATAATCTATAATATAGCCCCAAACACATCAGACACACCTTATAAAATACATTTTACAGTGGGTCTTTGAATCCTGAAGGAAACTCCTCAGTTTGATTTTCAATTAAATTTTCTTTAGCTGAGTAAGTCAGCTCTGGTCTTATTGATTGATGATCAATCAGGGATGCTTACCGAGAGGGGATATATAGCCCTTCTTTAAGTGGTCAGCAGTCGGAGGTCTGCACATCCAATTGACCTCATCCAAACTGCATCACCAAACACGCTTCTGGGAGCTGTTAATAGGTGTGCTGTGCAAAGTGGCTTCCAGTGTTTTAAGCAGGTTTGTGAGAGGCAGCTATTATAGTCTCCCCTTGACGCTTTGTTGAGAGAATCTGAGATAGGGTTCAGTTAACCTTGTTTAAGCCAGCCATCCTCAGTCTGTTTGTGCATAGACTCAGAATGCTCCATGCCCACTCTCCTCCCAGGGCATGCTAATCTAGAGTGTACCCATGCAGGCTTTTGTGCAAAGCCCTCACTTCCTGTTGTTTTTTTTCTTAGGATGACTGCCTTGCTCCTATCTGTCAGTCACCTGGTGCTGGTGACCAGGAATGCCTGCCACCTGACCGGCGGCCTGGATTGGATAGACCAATCACTGTCTGCTGCCGAGGAGCACCTGGAAGTCCTTCGTGAGGCAGCCCTGGCTTCGGAGCCAGATCAAAGCCTCCCCAACCCTGAGGGCTTCCTGCAGGAGCAGTCAGCCATTTAGTCTGTGGGGCAGTAGGCTCCTTCTGGGGTTGCTCCTTGGGCCATTTCCCCTTGTTCCTGTAGATGTAGATGTTCTCCAGAGCTCAGGAGTGCGACTGTGGGTGCCCAGTAAAGCCAGAAGCCTGAGCTATTGTGGAGGCCTCTGCTGCAGTGGCGAATGGTGGCTGGAGAGTGGCAGTGTCATACCACAGTTAGGGGAGATGCCATTTACCTCTACAGCACAGCGTGCACAGCTGGAGGGCTGACAGCTGGATTTGGCTTGTCTAGTGTTTGCAAGAAAATCAAGCTGCCCCCTAAGAATCAAGAGGCCTCACATAAAAGCAGAATTTCTGGCTGCTGTTGACAATCAAGGTGAAGCCACGCTGATGTGCATTTTCAGAGGCTAATCAATTAGAACTTAGTAGCAGCTGCCTCTGGGAGAGACTTGCACTGTTTTGTTTATTTGTGTCACTTGCTGGATCCTAGGCATCCGAGTCCCTCCTCCCCCATGGGTTGTTATAGAAGCTGAGCACTACAAAGTTGATTATTTACTTGTCACCACTATGCCTGCAATTTCCCTTCACAACCACTAGGTGAATATTAAATTTGTATTTCTATTTTCCTCAATGATGTGGTGAAAGTCAAATTCGTATGAATGGTATGTGGTGGAATGTGTGAGAACCAAGAATCCTGAGGATGTCTCATGTGTGCGTGCGTGTGTGTGCATGTTCTGTGGCACATGTGTGAAGGTCAAATAACAGCTTTTGAGTGTTGGTCCTCATGTTGTTTACTGCTGTGTTAGCCAGGCTTGTTGGCCCATGAGCTTCTGGGCAGTTGTCTGCTATCTCGACACTAGCATGCTGGGGTTACAGAAACCGACCACAGCTTCCGGCTTTTCATGGGATCTGGGGATCCAAACTTGGGTACTTGAGCAGCAAGCACTTAACCCACTGAGTCATCTCCCCAGCACGACAGGCACTTTTTGTGACTTGAGACCTTAAAGGGACCTGATATCACAATCACACACTCCATATCTGATCCAGACTGCATGATTTCATCCAAGCATCCAAGGTTGTTGAGTGCCTGGGAAGAGCCTGCGGGGCATTTCTGATTCTGTGACTTTGCAATTTTTCTGTTGTCTCCAGCACTGGACAGTGAGAAGCCTCTGTATATTGTTGGTACTGGGGCTGATGGTTGACATGGAAGCACCACCTTTGGGGTGGAAGGTGACCCCACTCCTCTGGGCCTTGGGGATTTGCTCAAAGTCATTGCCTGCCTCAGGAAGGGGTGGGGTGGCTCTCCAGAGATACATCTCAAATCCTAGTTAACTAGTGACTAAGGAATGTGATAGCTCCATTCCTCCATGGCTCTGCACCCTCTATCTTAAGTGGGACCATTGGACTCAGAGTCTAATGAAGAGATTACTGAGGAAAAGGGTGAAGAGAGCAACCTCCAGCTAGGAAATCTCCAGCGCCTCACTTCAGGGCTGCCTCCAACAAGACTTTGCCCACAAGAGCCTCGTACTTAGGGAATAGCCAACAGTTCAAGTTGCTTTATGACCTTGGAAATTTGGGAAGTTGTCAGATGAATTTCCATCCATTTCCTCCCTCCTCTCCCTCTTTTAAAAAAAATTTTTTATTATTTGAGAGAGACAGAGAAAGAGACAGACAGACAGAAAGGAAGAGGCAGAGAGAGAGAAAGAATAGGCATGCTAGCAGCCTCTCAGCTGCTGCGAATGAACTCCAGATGTGTACGCCCCCTTGTGGGCAAGTGCAGCATTGCGCCCTTGCATCACTTACATCTGGCTAAACATGGAACCTGGAGAATAGAACAGGTGTTCTTAGGCTTGGCAGGCAGGCGCCTTAACCACTACGCCATCTCTCCAGTCCTCCTCTCACTCTTTTATTTAAAAAAACATTTATTTGCAAGGAGAGAGAGTGAGAAAGAATATGAGAATAAATGGACATGCCAAGGTCTCCTGCCACTGCAAATGAACTCCAGATGTGTGTGCTACTCTCAGTTTGGCTTTACATGGGTACTGGGGAATCAAACCTGGGCCTAAAGGCTTTGCAAACCAGCAAACACCTTAACCACTGGACCATATCTTCAGTCCTTCTTTCCCTCCCATGTGCACTGAGAGCCTCCTCTAAGGGAGGTGTGGTCCTAGATGTTGGGAACATGGAGCAAAAGGCACAAACCCTGCCTTGAAGGAGCAAGAGAGATACAGGGGCAGCTGGAGCCAGCACTGTGGTGGAGGGGCCACTGAAGGTGACAGAATGCACAGATGGGACCCAGAATCCATGGAGTTGCCAATGCCTGAGTAGAGCCCTGAAGAGGGCCAGAGAGATGTACTGGGAAGTCAGAATAGCATGGAAGATGCAGATGTCTGGGGAGGAGGGAGACTGGGAGGTGAGGAAGGGCAGGTTGGTGGGACATGAGGAAGAACCTTTTTAAAATTGTTTATTTATTTATTGAAGAGAGAGAGAGAGAGAGAATGAATGAATGAATGAATGAATGAATGAATGAATGGGTGCACCAGGGCCTCCAGCCTCTGCAAACAAACTCCAGACACATGCAACCACCTTATGCATCTGGGGAATCGAACCTGGGTCCTTAGACTTTGCGGACAAGTGCCTTAACCACTAAGCCATTTCTCCAGCCCCAAGGAAGGTCATGTTATGGAGCTGGGGTTTCATGCTGAGTTCAGAGGAAGGGCTTGGCAGGGTAAAGACCGGTCACATTTGCAATTTAGCAAGACAGAACCAGGAAGGCAAACCTATGACCTTGGGCTCTAGGACTTATGCATTTGCCAGATGCCACTGAGTAGATGGTCTCCCTCCAGCGAGTGAGGCTAAGAACCGAGGCAATGTATAAAGGCAGTTGAGCAGCTTGTGAGGAACAAAGCAGAAGAGCTAGGAGGTGGGGATAGAGACATCCATGCTGTGCTGTCTGCTTCTGGTGGTTGGTATCTCTGTGCTGAAATGCTGACAGTCAGTGGTGAGAATTCAAAGTGAAACTGACTCCTTCCTGTTCCAGCCCATCAGTATGATGATGATGATGATGTGTGTGTATGGTATGTGTGTACAGGTTTGTGTGTAAGTGCATGCACATGGAGGCCAGAAGGCAACCTTCAGTGTTAGCCTCAGGAACAGGAACACTAATCTCCCCCATTTTTTGAGGCAGGATCTCTCATTGGTCCTTGCTAGTTAGTGTAGACTGGCTGGCCAGGAAGCCCCAGGGATCTGCCTGTCACTGCCTCCCCAGAGCTTGGATGACAGGTCTGTGCCAACATACTTGCACTTTGCATGGGTTCTGGGGCTGGAACTCAAGTTCCATGGTTGTGTGGCAAGCAGTTTACCCCCCATTGAGCCATCTCCCCAGCTCCCATCTGTATCATCATCATCACCACCACCATCATCATTTGTTGTGCTGGTGAAGGAACTGAGGACTTTATGGATGCTGAACAAGAGCTCTACCACTAAGCCACATCACCAGGCCAGCCTGTTTCACCCCTACTTTTTGGGTAATGAGACCAAGGTCTAGAAAGCTCAGTAGATTTCACAACAAATAAGAGTGGGAGTTTTAGCCTCGAAGTGTTTTTTTTTTTTTTTTTTTTTTCAAGGTAGGGTCTCACTCTGGCCCAGGCTGACCTGGAATTCACTATGTAATCTCAGGGTGGCCTTGAACTCATGGCGATCCTCCTACCTTTGCTTCTCAAATGCTGGGATTAAAGGCGTGTGCCACCACACCCAGCTGTTTTTAGTTTGTTTTTATTTTTAAATATTTTATTTTATTTTATTTTATTTGGGGAGAGAGAGAGAGAGAAAGAAGCAGATGAGGGAGAGAGAGAGAGAGGAGAGAGAATGGGTGTGCTGGGGCCTCCAGCCACTGCAAATAAACTCCAGACACATGCGCCACCTTGTGCATCTGGTGTTATGTGGGTTCTGGGCAATTGAACCTGGTCCTTTGGCTTTGTAGGCATGTGCCTTAACTACTAGGCAATCTCTCCACCCCCTTTTTAAAATTTTTAACCAATGCTCCTCCTATCCTGCATTTGGCACATGGGGAAATGAAAATGGTGGAAAATATTGGAAATGGAAAGGAAAGAATGATATGAGAGTGTCAGTCCATCCTCTTCTGCTTCTAATACTTTTCATTAAAATAATGGTAGTTGTGACCCATGGATTAATTTCATGGCCCATAATGGGTTACAACCCACAGGATGATTAGACATGGACTTGAAATTAGGGCTGGGGCATGGGTGAGGGAATTCCTCTCCATCCATAAGCATTTAATTTTATCTCTTTTAAGTAAAATTCACATTTACCAGAATAGTGGCAAAAATTTATGGTGCAAAATAGAATCATTAATTTATTACAGGTTTTTGATGAGTTTAAGAGTCATCTGTTGAGCTCCTATACTGGATTAGGCCCAGGGATACAGGAATGAATAAAAATATAATGTGTCTCTTGAGACTCATATAACCTAAGGTAGGCAGAAAGTGTCATTCTCAACATTGGCCAGTAAGAAGTAAGGAAAGGTGTGTGTAAGGTGTGCACAGGACAGAGGTTCCAAAACCAAGCTCAGGAGTTTCCTGAAGATAGAGATAGTAAAGAAGGGTTATCAAGAAAGAGTAGATGTCAGAAGAAGATAGAGTGGGCATCCAGGAAGGACAATCTGGCAGGTATGACATTCTAAACTGTATTATAGCTGGCTCAGTACTATACATGTCACACATGTATAGTTGGGATGTGCAGGGAGGGGCACCAGGACAAGAAGTCAAGAACTAGACCCTGTGGGCCTTGAGAGGGCTTTGAATTTTTCCCCTAGGTGGTGGGAAGATAATGAACGTCCAAAAAAGTACCTTTTAAGCCGGGCGTGGTGGCACATGCCTTTAATCCCAGCACTCGGGAGGCAGAGGTAGGAGGATCGCCGAGAGTTCGAGGCCACCCTGAGACTACATAGTTAATTCCAGATCAGCCTGGACCAGAGTGAAACCCTACCTTGCAAAACAAACAAACAAAAATACCTTTTTACCAGTCATAGCAATCCATACCTGTAATTCTAGCACTTGGGAGGCTGAGGCAAAAGGGTCACAAGTTCAAAGCCAACCTGGGTTACACAGTGAGACCATCTCAAAAAGCAAAACCAACCAACCAGCAAACAAAACAAAACAACCAAAGCAAACAAGTGCTTTCTCACTTTTTTTTTTTTTCCTGGAAAACTTAGCAAATGACCACTGCATTTTACCAACTTTAATGCTATCTTAATTTGATAGGTGAGTGATGATGTAGCATTGTGTTAATTTGCATTTCCCCAAGGAGCAGTGCAGTTCAACATTTTTATGTGTTTATTAAGCTGTTTGCACATATTCCTGCCCTTTGCTCATTCTCCCACTGGGATTTTAGTATTTTTCTTATTGATTTATATGAAGTCTTTATATATAAAGATAACAACCTTCTGTCATATTTACTGCATATATTTCCCCCAACTTTGTCATTTGCTTTTTAGTTTTGTTTATAATGGTTTCTGACATTCAGAAGTTTTTAATTTGGTATAGACCAATGTATTGATTTTCTTTCCCTTAGTGATTTCTTTCACTACTTTTATGCTTACAAAACCCTTCCTCATTCAGAGATCAAATAAATATCTTCAAAACATTCGAAGCAGTAGAGTGCCACGGTGGATGGCTAGTAATTATATTCACAGGTTAGGTGTAGTGGCAAGAAAAAAAAATCCGAGGATAGAAGGAACCAAATCTTCCTTTATCTACCTCAATCCTGGATCACAGTTATAGGTAAGAGCAGTTAGGGGTTAAAAGGAAAGATAAGGGAGCTGAGGAGATAGGAACAATCTGGAGGGGCTGGCTGGAGGGGCACACAGGTCAGATATGAGTCCTACATGGAGGAAGTCATGGGTCCCCAGGAAGAATATGAAGGAATAAGCATTGGCTAAGTACTGGGGAGCTTGGATAGAGACACACACACACACACACACACACACACACACACACACTTCTGCCCTTACACAATTACAGTCTAGTGAGAGAAAATGGGCAAAATGCTTGTTATGCACACATGAGAACCTGAGTTTGGATCCCCGGTGTCCATATAAGTAGCTGGGCACATGCCTGTCATCCCAGCACTGGGGAAGGGAAATAGGGTCCCTGGGGCTTGCTGGTTAGCTAGTCAAGCTGAATTGGTGAGCTCAAGGTTCAGTAAGATTCCCTGTCTCAATAAAAGGTGGAGAGTGACTGGAAGATATCTAATGTCAGCCTCCTGGCTTTCCACACTCACATAGACACATCTGCACATGTACCTCCTCACACATGCACACACATGAAATGTATGAGTAAAATTTTTTTAAATATGTAAAATTTTATGAAAGATTATAAGGAAGGCTGTTCTATCTAGATTTCAAAAAAGCTTCCACTAGAGGTGGGTGTGGTGGCATATGCCTATTATGGTGGTTTGATTCAGGAGTCCCTCATAAACTTATGTGTATTTAATGCTAGGTCCCCAGCTGGTGGCATTTTGGGAAATGGAGCCTCTTGGAGGCAGTGTATTGTTGGGGGCAGGCTTATGGGTATCATCATAGCCAGCTTCCCCTTGCCAGTATTTGGCATACTCTTCTGCTGCTGTGGTCCACCTGATGTTGGCCAGGAGGTGATATATACTCTCTGCTCATGCCATTGTTTCCTCCTGCTGTCATGGATCTTCCTCTCAATCTGAAAGCCAAAGTAAACCCTTTCCTCCCACAAGCTGCTCTTGGTCAGGTGTTTTCTGCCAGCAATGAGAAGTTGACTGCAACTCTCAATGTTGGGGTGGCTGAAGCAGGAAGATTGTAAATTCAAGATAAGCGTGAACAATATATATTCCAATCTCAAAAACCAAATGCAACAGAAAGCAAAGAGGAAAGACTTCCACTAAAAGGGGTCTTTGTTCGTACCATCTGTCATACCATAGGTGCTGAGAGATGGAGGAGGGGGTTCACCAGGAGAAGGTCACGTAAAGGCCCACTGGCAGGATGACAAGAACTTAATCTTGGCCAGTGAGACTGGGGAGGAGACAGAGAGGAACACATGTGAGGATGAGGGAGGAGGTCAGATAGTGCCAGACCTTGTATACTATAGTAGCTGAAGGGCTCTAAGTCTATGTCTATCCAATGGATTACTCATGGGAGGGAAAGGGGATTGGAGGTAGAGACACAATGAGATTTGTGTTTTGAAATCATACTTTTAGCCACACATGGTGGTGCACCTATAGTTCTAGCACTTGGGAGGAGGTTCTTGAGTTTGAATCCAGCCAGCCTGGGTATATTGTGAGATCCTGAAATTAAAAAAAAAAAAAAAAAGAAAGAAAGAAAAAAGAAAACGAGAAATATAGAAAGGAAAAAGAAAAGGAAGGAAGGAAGGAAGGAAGGAAGGAAGGGGAAGAAAGGGAGAAAGAGAAAAGGAAGAAGTCTCTTGGTTTCCCTCCTTTCATCTTTTCTCTATTCTCTCCTCACCTCTCTTCTTCTTCCTCTCTTTCCCTGAGGTATTAGATGTAATGGTTGAAGCTCAAATACTTTGCACTTCAGCTTTTCACGCTTACTACTACTAGAGTGATGGCCATGGGTGTGATGCTATGGGAAGAGTATGGAGTGAGAGGCATAAAGAACACCAACAGAATATGACCATGGGTCAGTTATAGAGCTGTTTTGCCACTTAAAGGAAAAACCATATGCCCAGTGCCTGGCACATAGTAAGCACACATATGTTAGACACAACTTCTTTCTCTCCTTTTTGACTTTGCTAAATTTTATTTTACTGCCATCTCTTTCCTGGCTCTATGTAGTTATAACTAGATGATTCCAGGATGCCTCTCACATATACACCAAGCATATCTTGTTTTCCTCTGAGACCCAACCTGGGTCAGCCTTCCTCTTGAGAGTGGTCTGAAATTGAACTGAGGAGCCTTTGTTTAGTTGCCCAATGATCAATGCTCAATGAATCAATTTTCTTAACACATACATATAGCAGTGTCCCCCAGATGATCACGCTTTAGAATGAGAATCACACCACCTTGCATTTCTATGACCGTGTTTTTTTCTAGAGAATGTTCACAAAGATTATCTCAGTTATTCATCACAGGGTTTTTCATTATGAAATTCATTTGCATATTTTATTTACCTATAATCCATTTCCTTGCTAAAACAATAGTGCTATGAGCAAACATACATATGGATAACTTACAAATTCATTCTGCTCTTAATCACAAGCTTCTTTCTCTTGTTTTCCCATTTTATGTTTAAATCATGAGTTTTTGCATCCTGGCTAGAGTTTTTCACATATTTCAGAGACTCTGTTCAAAATGACTCTGTTCTTTATCTTCCTTTCTTGGCACCTGCCCTTCTCCAGTCCCCTCACCAACTCGGAGAGGCCCTGAAAGCGCATCGTTTGGCATGGATATCCACTCACGATTCTGACTCTTCTTCACCTCATTCCTCTTGGCCACGGGGGCCATTCATTCTGAATCAAAGCTTCGATAATAACCTTTCACTGGAGAGTTGTTATGCAAGACAACCTCACGATCATGCAGCTTCCATCACGCAGCCTCACCCAGATTCTTCCTTGGCCCCTGACATCTTCAAGATTCACTTCAGCGTCTCATCTCAAATCACTGCTATTTTTTCTTCTGAATAATGCCTCCCTGATTTCTCTTTCTGTACTTTTGATGCTTGGTTTCTGCTCTTGCTATTCATATTCTCATTAAACATGTGGAAAGCAACACTCTGAACCAGTCTCTATGTGGGCTCAGGTTTCAAAGTCTTATGACATGTTCTTTGACCTTGAAGTACTGACCATCTGTATACTGGATTCTCAAACCTGGTAGCACGTTTTAATCACCTGAAGAGGCAGTTAATGGCTACTGGGAGAAGAGGAGACATTTTCTTCAGTGGTATAGTCACTAGTTAGTTGCATGTGCTCTGACAGATAACTCCTCACCCATGCTTATATACCCAACCTTAATGAAATTCAAACACACACACACACTAGAAGAGGGACTGGTTGCCAAGAAGAAGAGATGCAGTGGGAAGGAGAGATAGAGGGGGAGAAAGAGAAGGTAATGAGAGTTGACTATGATCAAAATATACTAATAAGGGCTGGAGAGATGGCTTAGGGGTTAAGGCGCCTGCCTCCTAAGCCCAAGAACACTGGTTTCAATCTCCAGCGGTTCCAATCTCTAGGTCTCACATTTAGCCAGATGCAAAGTAATGCAAGGGCGCAATGCTGCACTTGACCACAAGGGGGCGCACACATCTGGATTTTGTTCGCAGCAGCTGAGACACTGCTGGCGCGCCCATCTCTGTCTTCCTCTCCCTCTCTCTCTGTCTCTCTCTCCAAAAAAATTTAAAAATACACGAATAAAAATTGTCAATAAATAACATTTTCCAAATACTAATGCTAGAGTCCTTGCTCTAGAGACTCTGATTAAATGGTTTGAAGTGGGACTCAGCTATTGTCCTTTTGAGGAAGAAATCCTAATGTTCAGTCCGAGATGAGAAGCACTCATGAGTCTAATGGATGAGATGGATGTGGAAACAAAGGCCTTTAATACACCAGGAAGGGAGAATTGAGCAGAAGGGGCTGAAAGAGAATGGAAGGGCACCCCTTATTCAGCCTGGGCAATGTGAAAGCAGTGAGTAGATGACTCTGTGCCCCATCTCATTCTAGAGAACCTTTTCACATAGCCCTCACCACCGTCACAAGTCTCCCAGTTGTCCAGGAGAAATCAGCTTCTATAAAGCAGAGTCATGCCTGTCAACATAAGGAGCAGAAGAGCCATTCTAAGCAGGGCTGTGGGAATCCAAGGCACAGTCTAATCCTGGCTCTTCCACTTTTTGGCTGTGTGACCTCAGGCAAATTGTTAACCATTCTTCTTTTTTGGTTTTTCAAGGTAGGGTCTCACTCTAGTCCAGGCTGACCTGGAATTCACTATGTAGTCTCAGGGTGGCTTCAAACTCTTGGTGATCCTCTTATCTCTGCCTCCCGAGTGCTGGGATTAAAGGCATGCGCCACCACATCCGGCTAAATTGTCAACCATTCTTGAGACTCAGTAGTCTCGTCAGGAATGTGTATACATGTGTATGTTTGCAAATGTGTGAGTTGAGGGAACTAGTGCATGCAATGTATCTAACCCATTGCCTTACACACAACAGGTGCTCAAAAACTTGGGTGCTGTGCACATTTCAGGGTATCACGTACGTACTGATGATTCTTGGTGTTCCTTCTTCTAACAGCAAGTGCTCACTTGGCCTGTGCTTGCCCTACTGGTTCATCCTTGTGCCAAGGGGGCACTTCACTTGGTCCATCTTTATACAATCCTTAAGCCCTCTATGCATGCTTTTCTGCTTCCTAGCCCATTGGCTGATCCAAAGCTTGTCTTTGATCAAGTTCCAGTGACTCTCAAAAACCTTCCTCTGTCTGCTCACTGTGGTGCTTCTGACATGGGAAAGGGGTTGGTTGGCTGTCACCCAGCACAATATTCACAACTGCTGGATGATGCCAGTGCATGTGGTAGACCATTATCCATGGCATGGGTCCCACTGGGCTTTCCAAATGCATTTCTGTTTCCTTGGCCAGCCCTCTCCTTCCCCTGGGACTTATACCTGATCCTGGAACCACTTAGGGAACTCAGTAGGCAGATCTCAAGTGTCCATGAGACACTTATTTTTTTTGGAGGGGGATTTGCAAGGTAGGGTCTCACACTAGCCCAGGCTGACTTGGAATTCATTCTGTAGTTTCAGGGTGGCCTCGAACTCATGGCAATCCTCCTACCTCTGCCTCCCATGTGCCACCACGCCTGGCTAAGACACTTTTTATGGGTTTAATTTTTGTTTTAATTTGTGTGTGTGTGTGTGTTGTCTTTCTGTGCTCCTGAAACAGAGCTATGAACACAGCCTTGATGTCCCTCACCTTCACTGAGCACCCCCTTTTCTGTCCCTGTTTCAGCGACTTTTTCATTGCTATGACAAAAATCCCTGATAGAAATAACTTAAGAGAGGAAAAAGTCACAGTTTTGGGAGATTTTAGTCAACATTGGCAAGCAAAGGATTGTAGCAAAGCAGCTTGGTCTGGGATGGTGGCAGGAGTATGAGGCCGCTTCTGGTTCACATGGTGTGGGCAGGAGGTAGAGTGCTGGACTGGAACCAGACCTGACTATAACCTTCTAAGGCCCCCTGCTAGTGACCTACTTCTGCCAACTAGGCCTTAAGAGCCATTCTAAGCAGGGCTGTGGGAATCCAAGGCACAGTCTAATCCTGGCTCTTCCACTTTTTGGCTGTGTGACCTCAGGCAAATTGTTAACCATTCTTCTTTTTTGGTTTTTCAAGGTAGGGTCTCACTCTAGTCCAGGCTGACCTGGAATTCACTATGTAGTCTCAGGGTGGCTTCAAACTCTCGGTGATCCTCTTATCTCTGCCTCCCGAGTGCTGGGATTAAAGGCATGCGCCACCACATCCGGCTAAATTGTCAACCATTCTTGAGACTCAGTAGTCTCGTCAGGAATGTGTATACATGTGTATGTTTGCAAATGTGTGAGTTGAGGGAGCTAGTGCATGCAATGTATCTAACCCACTGCCTTACACACAACAGGTGCTCAAAAACTTGGGTGCTGTGCACATTTCAGGGTATCACGTACGTACTGATGATTCTTGGTGTTCCTTCTTCTAACAGCAAGTGCTCACTTGGCCTGTGCTTGCCCTACTGGTTCATCCTTGTGCCAAGGGGGCACTTCACTTGGTCCATCTTTATACAATCCTTAAGCCCTCTATGCATGCTTTTCTGCTTCCTAGCCCATTGGCTGATCCAAAGCTTGTCTTTGATCAAGTTCCAGTGACTCTCAAAAACCTTCCTCTGTCTGGTCCCACTATGGTGCTTCTGACATGGGAAAGGGGTTGGCTGTCACCCAGCACAATATTCACAGCTGCTGGATGATGCCAGTGCATGTGGTAGACCATTATCCATGGCATGGGTCCCACTGGGCTTTCCAAATGCATTTCTGTTTCCTTGGCTAGCATTCTCCTTCCCCTGGGACTTATACCTGATCCTGGAACCACTTAGGGAACTCGGTAGGCAGATCTCAAGTGTCCATGAGACACTTATTTTTTTTGGAGGGGGATTTGCAAGGTAGGGTCTCACACTAGCCCAGGCTGACTTGGAATTTACTCTGTAGTTTCAGGGTGGCCTCGAACTCATGGCAATCCTCCTACCTCTGCCTCCCATGTGCCACCACGCCTGGCTAAGACACTTTTTATGGGTTTAATTTTTGTTTTAATTTGTGTGTGTGTGTGTGTGTGTGTGTTGTCTTTCTGTGCTCCTGAAACAGAGCTATGAACACAGCCTTGATGTCCCTCACCTTCTCACTGAGCACCCCCTTTTCTGTCCCTGTTTCAGCGACTTTTTTCATTGCTATGACAAAAATCCCTGATAGAAATAACTTAAGAGAGGAAAAAGTCACAGTTTTGGGGAGATTTTAGTCAACATTGGCAAGCAAAGGATTGTAGCAAAGCAGCTTGGTCTGGGATGGTGGCAGGAGTATGAGGCCGCTTCTGGTTCACATGGTGTGGGCAGGAGGTAGAGTGCTGGACTGGAACCAGACCTGACTATAACCTTCTAAGGCCCCCTGCTAGTGACCTACTTCTGCCAACTAGGCCTTATGTCCCAAAGGTTCCACAGCTTCCTCAAACAGTACCACCGGTTGGTGAGCAGATGCCTAAACCAGGAGGCTGTATGAGATCATTTCAGGCTCAAACCCTAACAGTCCCTTCTGTGTGTGCGCTGTCTCTCTTGGCGCACGCCTTCATCTTGTGTGCTCCATCTTGCTCTCCTAATGATCAGGGTCTGGTTCATACAGACTTCTAATCTGGCTCTTGAATTGTTTTCAACAGTGATTTCTGCTTTTATCTGCGATTGTTACCATTTTTCTCTCCTCTTCATTATTTACTACTGGAAATGGAATTATACATTTGCCATCTTAATCTTTTGGTTTTATTTTTCCCTGTGAGAAGGTTTATCTTACTGTCTTTCTAGATAACCTAGCCCCATTTATCAAAGGTGAACAAGACTCTTCCCTTCCTTTCCTCTCTCCTCTTTCCCTCTTTAAAATTTATTTATTTATTTATTTGAGGCCAAGAGAGACAGAGAGAGAGAGAGAGAGAGAGAGAGAATGGGCGTGCCAGGGCCTCCAGCCACTGCAAACGAACTCCAGATGCATGTGCCACTTTGTGCATCTGGCTTACGTGGATTCTGGAGAATCGAACCATGAACTGGAGTCCTTAGACTTTACATGCATGTGCTTAACTGCTAAGCCATCTCTCCAGCACCCCTCTTTCCCTCTTTTCCTCTTCCTTCTCCTCTTCCCTACCTACCTCTCTATGGCACAAGATAGCCTCTGATTTGAGATCCTCCTGCCTTAGCTTTCAAAGGGTTGGATCACAGGTGTGTGCCACCACATATAGCACAAGACTTCCTTTATCTTTTTTTTTTTTTGTTGTTGTTGTTTTTTGAGGTACAGTTTCATTCTAGTCCAGGCTGACCTGGAATTCATTATATAGTCTCAGGGTGTCCTTGAACTCATGGTGATCCTCCTACCTCTGCCTCCTGAATGATGGGATTAAAGGTGTGTGCCACAATACCCAGCCCTTTATCTTTTTAAATTTTTAAAAATTTATTTGCAAGCAGATAGAGGAGACAGAGAGAATGTGCATGCCTCTAACCTCTGAAAACAAACTCCAGTTTCATATGTCACTTTGTGTATCTGGCTTTATGTGGGTATTGGGGAATTGAACTTGGCTTGTTAGGCTTTGCAGGCAAGTGCCTTAGCCACTAAGCAGTCTCTCCAGCCCAAGACTTCCTTTATCTTTATTGCTGTGTTGGATTGATCACTTCCTCCCAATCTGAGAGCGCTTTGTATATTCCCCCATTATCTCTGTGAGAGAATACATGCTATACCCATCTGGTTGAGGCCCATGGACTCCTTACAATATGCTTGAGAGATCCAGAAGTGACAACTGTTGTTCTTAATTTTTTTTTGTTTTTTTGTTTTTCGAGGTAGGGTCTCACTGTAGCTCAGGCTGACCTGGAATTCACTCTGTAGTCTCAGGGTGGCCTCGAACTCATGGCAATCCTCCTACCTCTGCCTCCCAAGTGCTGGGATTAAAGGCGTGCGCCACCACGCCCGGCTATTGTTCTTATTTTTGTAAAAATATTTTATTTATTTGGGAGGGGGGAGAGAATGGGCACACCAGGGCTTCTAGCCACTGCAAGCAAACCCCAGATACATGTGCCACCTTGTGCATCTGGCTTATGTGGGTACTGGGGAATTGAATCTGGGTCCTTAGGCTTTGCAGGCAAGTACCTTAACTACTAAGCCATCTCTCCAACCCTATTCCTTCTTTTTTTTTTTTTTTTTAAGGCAAGCCCAACAGATTGCTTTAATTTAATTTTTTTTTTTTTATTTTTGGAGAGAGAGACAGAGAGAGATAGACAGAGAGAGAGAATGACAGAGATGGGCGCGCCAGCAGTCTCTCAGCTGCTGTGAACGAAATCCAGATGCGTGCGCCCCCTTGTGGTCAAGTGCGGCATTGTGCCCTTGTCTCACTTTGCATCTGGCTAAACGTGGGACCTGGAGATTGGAACCGCTGGAGATTGGAACCAGCGTTCTTAGGCTTAGCAGGCAGGCTAAGCCATCTCTCCAGCCCAATTTTTTTTAAAATTTATTTATTTGCAAGCAGAGAGAGAGAGAGAAAGAGAGAGAGAGAGAGAAGAGACACACACACACAGAGAATAGGCACACCAGGGCCTCTAGCCACTGCAAATGAACTCCAGATGCATGTGCCCCTTGTGTATTTGGCTTATGTGGGTCCTGGAAAATTGAGCCAGGATCTTTTGGCTTTGCAGGCCTTAACCGCTAAGCCATTTCTCCAGCCCCAGATTGCTTTTTTAATGCAAGAGTGAGAAAGTGTGTGTGTGTGTGTGTGAGAGAGAGAGAGAGAGAGAGACAGTGAGAGAGAGGGAGAGAAAGAAAGAATTGGTGTGCCAGGGCCTCCATCCACTGCAACAGAACTCCAGATGCGTGCACCCTCTTGTGCACATGTGCGCATGTGCAACCTTGCGCACTTGTGTCACTGTGTATGTGGCACTGTGTATAAGTTTGTAGGCTTCGCAGGCAAATGTCTTAACTGCTAAGCTATCTACAACCCTCTTTTTTAAAAACATTATTTATTTTAATTTGAGACAGAGAGAGAGGGAGAGAGAGAGAAAAAGAGAGAATGGGTGTGCCAGGGCCTTTAGCCAGTACAAACAAATTACAGATGCATGCATCCCTTGTACATCTGGCTTACATGGGACCTGGAGAATTGAACCTGGGTCCTTAGGCTTTGTAGGCAAGCTCCTTAACCACTAAGGCATCTCTCCTGTCTTTAAATTTTTTTTATTTACTTTTTTTTAAAATTAGGAAAATGAGGAAACTGAGGCCCAGGGAGGGAACTAATGGTCTGTGCTCACACATCTAGAAAGGGAATTACCTAAAATGACAACTGAAAAGTCATGGTGTATGAAGGTGAGCTCTGGATTCTGCTCTCAGAAAGTTCTAAAATATCCCTCTTGGCATGATCCTGTGACCTGGCCCTCCTGGTCTGTTGGATTCATATTTCAAGCGGTCGATGCATCACCATGTTTCTGTTTCTGTTTAGGAGACACCCACAGAGACCATGGGATCAAGGTTCGGTGACACCTTCTCTTGTACTCGGGTTACCACAAGGCATGCAGTGTTTTTCTAATGGCTTTCCAGCGTGGACATGATTTTAGTCACGCATCCGTGGGTTCTACTTGGATGAGAATTCTTAGCTACCAGGCAAAAATTTTCCATCATGCCACTTAACTTCAATCTTCTGCTTCCTGCACAGGTGAGGTCAGGTGGTGTGTGTATGTGCACACAGGTGTGTACGCTCAAGGACAAGCAGGGGTTTGATGTTGACTAAGCTGAGACTGTAAATAGGAGACTCTGGTTATGCAAGAGGCATCAGTTCTATCTTGACCTTTCTTTAGAAATCCCACTCCAGCTTCCTTTGCTGCATACTTTTGTGCCTAGTATGTTTCTTTCTACTGTCCTCACACCTGCTTAGGGAAAGGAATGTGTCTAAGGATAGGGGTTGGTATCGCTCAGTCACCTTTGCCTAGCAGACTGGGCTGCTGCAACTCAGAACTGGGAACAAAGCCAGCCACGTCTCTGACTTCGCAACCTCAGTGCCAGTGTGGAGTATGTTTGATTCCCTTCTAGAAGCATTGCTGTAGGCCTTGTCGTGTCTACTAGCAAGCTTCACTGCATGTGTTGGGAAGTATACCCTACCATTAGAATCTAACACGTAGATTATCATGAGAGTTAGGAGGCCCACTTCCACTCCCAGCCTGACCGGAATTCTCCAACACGAATGATAGGAAAGCCTGTGGATTGCACCACAAGACACGGATATACTTGGAATCTTTGCTTCCCATTTGGATCCAAATCCTTGTGTACTTTATACCATCAATTTGACCTTGAGCTTGGAGGACAGAAGGGAGGATGTTACTCAGAGGTGCTAACGTCTGCTTTCTGTGACTAGTGTACAAAAGTCATAAAGATATCAACAGAAGTTCAAAGGTAAGCTAATCAAGTTCAGGACTACACGTTGTGCTTAGGACAGGGCAGTGGGGAGTGAAGTCACCCCATGTCTTATGAAACTCATTATCACTACCTTAGAAATGCTAAAGACAAGAGCAACCTGGAAAGAAAGGGTCTTCGCATGGCCTGCATCCTTGCTTCCTGTTGGGAGCTGTTTTAGACTCCCTCCTACATGACTTCATGTAATGAACAACCTTATGAGATTGGAATGATTATCCCCACCCCCACCCCTACACACACACTGAAAGCTAGGAGAGGTAGCGGTATTTGCCCAGTTACAGAATAACTTAGTATTTGGTTTGGGATGAGAACGCATGTGTTCTGAGCCAAGCTTTCAATGCTTGCCTCTATATCATGGTTTGCCCCTTTTAAAATTTTTATTTATTTATTTGCAAGCAGATACAGACAGAGACAGAAAGAATGGGCATGCCAGGGCATTTAGCCACTGCAAACAAACTCCAGATGCATGCACCACTTTGTGCATTTGGCTATATGTGGGTACTGGGGAGTTGAACCAGGGTAATCAGGCTTTGCAGGCAAATGCCTTAACCACTGAGCAATCTCTCCAGACCTGGTTTGCCCATTTTTTATGTATGTATATGACACAGGGTCACATATGACCCATGCTGTCCTTGAACTTATGAGGTAACCAAGGCTCACTTTGAACTCCTAAGCTTCCTGCCTGTACCTCCTGAGTTCTGGAATTAGAGGTGTTTACCACCATGCCCAGCAGTTTGGTCAATTTTTTTTGAAGGGTAGACCTATACATGGTCCGTATGAGAGCGATCCACTTTGTCTGTGGCCAGACTACCCTGAAGAATGTGCCCAATCTCGTCTGTTCTCAGAAACTAAGCAGGGTCAGGCCCGATTAATACTTGGATGAGAGAGTGATCCACCCCTCCTTGGGAGGTGTTGATACTGAGAACTGTCCCATACTCCTCAGCTCTCCTGCCAGCTGTGCTGCCCTGGCTAGTTGGAGCCCTGGGCAAGGCCCCATGTAGATGTGCCCTTCTGTACACAGAGAAAAAAGTTCCTGCTGGGGACAAAGTTCCAAGAACAGCTTCACCCAGAAGGTGAGGCTGGGTGCTACAGGGCTGGCTAATTGCCAGCTGTGACTAACTGACCAGAACTCCTGGAATATGGCATGATAAGGACCAAGACAGAGCCATGACCTGGGTTTGTGTCCTTTCCTCTTGGGATCAGGCTGCCCCTCTTCACTTTTCACAGTCCTGGCACTTATGGTGGGGAGGTTGGATATACAGCTACTTCTTCTCTACTGAAGTTTGAGCTTCTTATCTCATAGCTTTTCCTTCTTAGGGGTTTTTCTGAGACCTATTCGAATCCTATGTATGTCCCTACTGGGTGCTGAGGTCCTACCTAACCACAGAGCTGGAGCAACACTTACAGACTCCTCCCAATCCTTAGGCTTGGCTCAGCTGTCTTCTTGCCCCAGCGCTGGATTCGACTGTGTTCCCCAGCCCATCCCTTCCTTGGTTCTGCCTCAAGATATATCTTGCCAGGCATGGTAATGCATACCTATATAATTCCAGTATTTGGGAGATGGAGGCAGGGGGATCAGGAGTTCAAGGCTATTAGCAGCTCATAAGTGAATTTGAGGCCAGCCTGGGCTATACGAGACCCTGTCTCAACAAAACAAAACAAAACAAAACAAAACAAAACAAAACAAAACAAAACAAAACAAAACAAAAGAGGTGCATCTTAAATGTTGCCTAATATGTTCATAAGTAATACTCAGACATGTATACCACAGGTCAGATATGTTTATTCATTTATCTAATCCTCACAACCACCCTATAGCATAGGTATAATTATGTTTCCCAACTTGCAGTGTAGAAACATGAGGCACAGCGACATTAAATGATTTCTCCAAGGTGGCATAGTAAATAGCAGACCTGGGATAATACCTGTACTTATTCACAAATGCAATATTTTACAAAGGAGGAAACCAGTCCTTCTTCCTACCTTCTACTTTGCTGCTTGGAAGGAATGTGGTAACTGGACATCTTGGGACAGGAAGCTGTCACAGCCTGGGAATGACAGAGCACCTTCACACTGCCTGAGTTATAGACCTCACAGAAGTAAACTTTGGTCTTGCCAACACCACTATTCCTTGGGTTTCCCATTACAGGTGGTCTAATGGAAGCATTAAATACAGACTAGCACAAAGGTCAAAGAAGTTTTCTTGATTTGATGGGGGGAGCGCCCCCCCCCGCCCTGAGAAAAGACTGGTTTGTTTTCTTCTGTCTCTACTGATGTTGATGAGACAACTGGGGTTTCTACAACAAAACTTCTTGAAGCCTTATAAAGTAAGTGCTCATGCTTTTTGGGTGTGGGTGAGCTCACTTCTAGAAAGCTGGGTTGTGGCTGGAGGGTTGGTAACTCACACATGGATGGCTTGGCTCTGTCAGCCTCTTCTCTCCAGTTCTAGAGGGACCAGCCTGTGGGCAGAGTCATTCCCCTGAGCTCTGAGCTGGCAGACTGGAGAAGCCCGAGAAAGCTAGGCTGGATGAGTCAAGCTGGCTGATGATTCTATTCCTGCAGCTGCTAATGGCATGTTTTGAAATTGATAATTTCCTTTTCCCTCCTTAAAATATTCTTCCCTTTGCTTTTTTTTTTTTTTTTGCCTTTTCTTGTTTAAAATGAATTTTTCATCACGAAATGTTTCAAAGATCAGACAAGAATTGAAAAGAGCATAATGAATACCTATTTACCCACCATTAAGCTGTATCAAATCTTAACATTATGTCATATTTGCATCAGATCTCATTTAAAGCAATCAAATATTTCTGATATAATTGAAGCTCCCTGTATATTATACTCCCAATTCCACTTTTCTTTCCCTCCTCCTCAGAAGTTACTATTATAAATCCAGTGTTTATCACCCTATGCATGTTTTAATACTATTACCACATATTTTTGTACCCATTAATGCAATATAGCAATATTCAATAGGGTTTTAAATTTTGTATATAAGTTATAATATGCCCTACTTGTCATTGGGTATTCTATTGCATAAATATTCTACAATGTGCTTCTTCCTTTTCCTGTTGATTAATGTCTAGGCTATTTCTCAATTTTTGTTAAAATTTTATATTAAAAAGTGCCATGTGGGGGCTGGAGAGATGGCTTAGCAGTTAAACGCTTGCCTATGAAGCCTAAGGACCCCGGTTCGAGGCTCGATTCTCCAGGACCCACGTAAGCCAGATGCACAAGGGGGTGCATGCATCTGGAGTTTGTTTGCAGTGGCTGGAGGCCCTGGCACACCCATTCTCTCTCTCTCTCTACCTGCCTATTTCTGTATCTCTCTCTCTCAAATAAATAAATAAATAAAATTAAAAGAATTAAAAAAACATAAAATAAAAAGTGCCATATGTTGGGCATGGTGGTGCATGCCTTTAAACCCAGCACTCGGGAGGTAGAAGTAGTAGGATTGCCATGAGTTCGAGGCCACCCTGAGAATACAGAGTGAATTCTAGGTCAGTCTGTGCTAGAGTGAGACCCTGCCTCAAAAAAAAAAAAAAGTGGCATGTATTTCTTAATTTTTAAAAAATATTTTTTAAATATTTGAGAGAGAGAGAGAGAGAGAGAAGCAGATAAAGGAGAGAGTGTGTGTGGGGGAGAATGGCACCCTAGGGCTCTAGTCACTGCAAACGAACTCCAGATACATGTACCACCATGTGCATCTGGCTTACTTGGGTATTTGGGGAATCAAACCTGGGTCCTTAGGCTTGGCAGGCAAGTGTCTTAACTGCTAAGCCATCTTTCCAGCCCTCGATTTTTAATATTCAACAATGTAAAATTCACAATGGTGAATTCATCACGGGTTGGGTCTTTTGAGGCACTGAAGTGATGGAATGAATTTGTATTATAAAAGGGATTTGTTGGATTAGTTTACAGGATATAAATTGGGTAATCTAACTATAGCTGTGTGTAGGTCTGAGCACTGAAGGACCCTATAGCTGTTCAGTCCATGTGGCTGGATACCTCAGCAGTTCCAATCTGACACTGAAGGCTAGGAGGATGCCTGGAGAGCCGCTGGTCTTCAGTTCATATCAGAAGGCTGATAAAACTTGGTTTTAAGGTCTATGAAGGATCGTCGAAACAGGATAGATATGTGTACAGAGTGAATAGTGAGGATATCCACTGGCACATCCAGTCACTGCAAACAAACTCCAGATGCTGTGCCCCCTTGTGCATCTGGCTTACATGGGTCCTGGGGAATTGAACCTGGGTCCTTTGGCTTTGCAGGCAAGTGCCTTAACTGCTAAACCATCTTTCCAGCCCTTGGGCATCTATTTTTATGTGGGATCTGGGGAATTGAAATTGGACTGGCAGGCTTTGCAAGTAAGCACCTTTTAACTGCTGAGTCATCTCACCAGTTCAGTTATATTTCTTATTGCTGTGACAAAGTACCCAACAAAAGCAATTTAAGAAAGAAAGACTTTAGTTTTTTTTTTTTTTTCTCACAGTTAGAAGTTACAATCAACTACGGAGGAGAAGCTGTGGCAGCAGGCGTGTGAGACAGCTGGTCACATTGCACTCATAGTCAGGAAGCAGAGTGATGAATGCTGGCACTCAGTCAGCTCCCTTCTTTTAAACTGTCTGAGATCTCAGCCCATGGAATGGTGCCACCTACAGTTAAAGTCAGTCTTCCCACCTAAATTCACCTAATCATTATAATCTCTCCCAGGCATGCCCAGAGACTAACCTATTTATATAATCCCTCACAGGTGACCCTAGGTCCTGTCAAGTTGGCTATCAACATAAACCATCCCAATACTTGACATAGGGAGAATTTATTCTGTGTCAGACACTGGTAAGATCTTTACTCAGAACATTCTATAAATGGTGTTATCATGTTCATTTTACAGATAAGGACACTAGAGCTTGGAACATCAAAAATTTAGGCAACAGGCTAAAGGCTTTACATCTAAGCAGCCCAGTGAACCCAGGACTCAAACCAGAATTCAAGCTCTGGCCCTCTATTCTGTAGTGCAATTTGGAATGCTACAAGATTGGAAGCATGATAGAATTTGCCTCCTAGGTTTTTTGTGATGGTCAAACAAGATATTCTGGATGAAAAAAACCCTAAAAAATAAAAATAACCTCCCCGCAATGGTCACCAACAACAGGAATAAGCAGGGGGCCATGCAGACTACAAACAAGAGGTACACATTTGTGCAATAGTGGCACTCAGCTTCTGTGGGTAACCAACTGTTCTCTGATTGGACATGAAGCCTGCTCAGTGGAAGAACACTCATATCTGGCACTGGAAACCAAGTCCGAATCCCATAGTCAGGAAACTCAGACTTCAGAGGGAAATCCCCAGTGCTCTCTGGAGAAGAGTGGGCTTACACACACACACACACACACACACACACACACACACACACACCACAAAAAAAAAAAAAAAACTTCTCAAATAACTTTGTATACCCCTTTTAACCTTTTAACCCAACCTGCTCTCACTCTTGGTTGGAAAAATCTTTTTTTTGAAATTTTTATTTCCAAGGAGAGAAAGAGAGAGTGAGAGAGAAAGAGAGAGAGAGAGAGAGACAAAAAAAGAAAGGAAGGAGGGAACAAAGGAAGAAAGGAAGGAAGAAAGAGAAAGAAAGGGCATACCGGGGCCTCTAGCCATTGCAAATTCCAGCTGCATGTGCCACTTTATGCATCTGGTTTTATATGGGTACTGGGGATGAAATTGGATCATTAGGCTTTGTGGGCAAGTGCCTTAACCACTGAGCAATCTCTCCAGCCTTCCTCCCTTCCTTATTCCTCCCTCCCTCCTTCCCTTCCTCTGTCCATCTTTCCTTCCTTCCTTCCTTCCTTCCTTCCTTCCTTCCTTCCTTCCTTCCTTCCTTCCTTCCTTCCTTCCTTCCTTCCTTTCTCTTTCTTTCCTTGCTCTTTCTTTCCCTCTCTTTTCTTTCTTTCTTTCTTTCTTTCTTTCTTTCTTTCTTTCTCTCTCTCTCTCTCTCTCTTTCTTTGTGACATGTCTCATTAAGTAACCCAGGCTGGCCACAAACTCAAAGAGATCCTTCTGGCTCAGCCTCCTAAGTGCTGGGATTATAGGTTTGAGCTACCACACATTGTAGACTTTCCTTCCTTTTTAAAGGCTAAACAATATTTCATTGTATGTGTACACTGTATTTTGTTTTTTATTTCATTCACTGATGTATGGATTTTACATTATAATGTTTAAAAAATAAGACTATTTTGTGGCATGTGAAAATTATATGAAATTCAAATTTTCAGAGTCTGTTAAAAAGTTTTGTTGGAAGTTGGCCACGGGCATTCATTTAAGTGCATTCATTTATTGCTGCTTTCATACTAAAATGGTACAATTAATTAAGTGGTTGCAAGGGAGATCATACAGATCACAAAGCTAAAAATAGTTACTATTAGGCCCTTACTAGAAAAAGATCGCCAGCTGCTCCATCTTGTGTAATTCCCTATAGATGGAGTAGTTGAATCTTATGGAATATACATCTTCAGCTTAACAAGATATTGCAAAATTAGCCAGGTGTGGTGGCACAAGCCTTTAATCCCAACACTCAGGAGGCAGAGGTAGGAGGATTTACATGAGTTCAAGGCCACCCTGAGACTACATGGTGAATTCCAGGTTAGCCTGGGCTAGAGTGAGACCCTACCTCAGGGAAAAAAAAAAAAAAAGATATTGCGAAATTACTCTCCAGAGTGATAGAATAAAATAGTGCTTGAGATTTTGTAAAAACATCCCCAGAGATTTAAAAAAAAAAAAAAAACCAGGAGTCTTTAAATGAAGATGCGTAGAGGGTTTAGGAAAGGCCTAGTGCAATTAACTGTGTTGCTGCATAACAAACAGCTCTGAAATTCCAGTAGTTTACAACGGACATTTATTTCATTTATTTGGGGCTTGCAGGTCTTCACATTGGTTCAAGTTTGGCTGATGTGTTTCAGGCTCAGTTCAGTTTGACTCCTAGTTGTAGACAGGGCTAGGTCTGCTCCACATTGCCTTACTTTTTCCTTGGATTTGTAAGTGTGGCAAAATTTTCTCACAGAAATGGCAGGAGCCAATGAGGATAGATAGGTCCAGTGGCACAAATGCATTTCAGATGTCAAGTCTTTGCTAGTGTTATACAAAACACTAATGTCTAGGGCTTAGGGAAGTCCAAAGTCAATGGCTCTGGAAATACAGTTTTGTCTACCATGAAGCCAAGCAATCACTCTGCCACAGTCACCAATCTTTCCCAACATTTTTTCTTTCTTTCTCCCCTCCCCCCTTTTTTTTTTGTGGTGGTGGTGGTGGTGTCAAACCCAGGGCTTAGTGTATGCTAGGCAGGTCCTCTATCACTGAGCTCCATTTCCAGCCCAGAGTACTTTGTCTCCCTCTCCCCATCTTTTTCTCTCTCTTTGAGGCAGGGTCCCACTCTAGCCTGGACAGACCTGGAACTCACTCTGTAGATCAGGCTGGCTCTTCACCTTATTTTATATTTTATTTTATTTATTTTTTATTTTATTTTATTTTAAATTATTTTATTTTGAGATAGGATCTCATGTAGCCCAGATAGTCCTGGAACTCTTGAAATTCAAATCCTTCCTATGTCCCCCTCCCAGTGTTGGGATGATAGATGTGTGTCACTGTGACAGGATTATGTGGTGCTGGCCATTGGATCCCATGCAGCTGCTCTGCCTTTTGTAGGCCCTGAGAAGCCCGTGCACACACAGAAAGAAAAAAAAAATGCATGGGTCAGAGGCTGGCTCACTGCTACTGTGGGTTTGCAGTATTGTTGATAGTCTCAATCCCCTATCTCTAACTGGGGTCCAGGAAGCAAGGTCCAGCCTGTCACCATGCAGGAGGAGGTGTGGCGTGGAGGTGGGGGGAATAAGCCCCAGGAGATCTGCTCCAGGGGACAGTTTTGCCATGGCCACAAGCCAGTTTTATCCCTCCAGGCTCCAATGGCAGCTTACTAGCTCCACGTTCAGGTTTGTCATTAGATTTCTCCTACGATGTTCTTGTGCTTTATGACCTGACAGTGTGTCTGGACTTGTGTTCTTGGCACCTAATTAAAATTAGTGATTCAATAAAAACTACCCTGGGAGGTCATGGGAAAGACCATGGCACCCTCTCTCACTCCTAGAGGGTAGGATGGTAGAAATGTGGAGGGGGGTGAAGGACAGCTGGGGCTGTCACCCTCCTTCAGCTATGAAAGGAGGTTGATTACCTATTTTGTACCAGCATCTGGGTTTGACTCTCAGAAGACAGTGATGAGTGAGGAAACAGGGCCAATCACCTGTTTCCTTGCATATCCTGACCATATGGACAGATTTTCCAGGACTGACTTCTGTTCTCCATGCTGTTCGCCTTTGGCTCCTTAGACATTCTGTCAGCAGGGGAGTATTCGGTCTTGCTGACATTCTCTGATATTATTCTTGAGCGTGCTTTTGAGCTAAGCACTAGGGAACTTTTGGGCTGCTTCCTCCAGGGAGCCATCCCTGGAGCTGAAATTCTTCCCCTACTTAGCCCAGTCCTACCCAAGCTTATTCTCATCCCCTTGTCCTGGACTCAAAGGAAGTGGGTGTTTTGTAAGGTCAAGCATGAGATTCTTCTGATAGTACAGTTAGATCAAAGCTAGACTAATGCCACTGCCTTTGTGTCTACAGGGCTTCTGCTAGTTAGACTGCTGAGTAGTAACTATACCCACCTTGTCTGGAGAAATGAAGACTTGAACAGAAGAGCATGGTTCCATTTGTTTTTATTTGGACTGTTTGAAGAACCTGACCTGGGTGGCTCCTGGCTTCTCTCAAATGGGTATATCTGTCCCTTTTTTTTTTTTTTTTTTTGGTTTTTCAAGGTAGGGTCTCACTCTGGTCCAGGCTGACCTGGAATTAGCTATGTAGTCTCAGGGTGGCCTTGAACTCACGGCAATCCTCCTACCTCTGCCTCCCGAGTGCTGGGATTAAAGGCGTGCGCCACCACGCCTGGCTATCTGTCCCTTTTTGTCCCTTCTGTCTTCCCATCTCTTTATCTCTTGTCAAGCCCCATTTACTCCATACTCCTAGCAGCTGGAATACACACTTCAGAGTTCATGGGTTTGTTTTACAATCCCAACCACTCTGGGATTACTTGAAGCAGAATGCTGTTTTATTTTAATTTTTTTAATTTGATCCTTAAAAATATTTTATTTATTTATTCATTTATTTATCTAAGAGAGAGAGAGAGAGAGATGGGCATGATGCCAGGACCTCTAACAACTGCATGCGCAACCTGTGCATCTGGCTTACATGGGTACTGGGAAATCAAATCTGGGTCCTTAGCCTTCATAGGCAAGCTCTTTAACCACTAAACCATCTCTCCAGCCCCTACTTTTATTTATTTATTTTTTTTGGTTTTGCGAGGTAGGGTCTCACTTTGGTCCAGGCTGACCTGGAATTAACTATGTAGTCTCAGGGTGGCCTCGTCTCAGCGATCCTCCTACCTCTGCCTCCCGAGTGCTGGGATTAAAGGCGTGCGCCACCACACCCGGTCCTACTTTTATTTTTTAAAAATATTTTATTTATTATTTGCAAGGGGAGAGAGAGAGAGAGAGGAAGTAAACAAGCATAGGCATATCAGGGCCTCTTGCCACTGCAAATGACCTCCAGATGGATGTACAACTTTGTGTATCTGGCTGTACGTGGGTCCTGGTGAATCAAACCTAGGCCTTCAAGCTTTGTAAACAAGCACCTTTAACCCCTGAGCCATCTTTCTAGCCCCAGATGTTTTTTTTTTTTTTTTTTTTATAATAATTCTTTATTATTATTTATCAAATTTGGAAATTGAGTACCTTGATACATATTACAGAGTCAAGGACAAAGCTTGGCATACATTCTTTTCTGACTGACTCCAGAGCATGTTCTTTTAACACTGCCCTCTTCTCTTTTGGCCTCCTCAGAGATGGTAGGTATGCTGTGCCTGAGAAACAACCAATCCTTGGATAAGCCTGGGCTCTGAGGGTGACTTCTCAGCTTTCAAGAGTTAACCCAGATGTTGTTTTGAAATGAAGCCAGCACAGAGTGCAGTCTAGCCTTCCACGTGGGAGTGCCTTAGTGGACGAAGAGATCTGTGTTTCAGTGGACTGGCTTAGCTCTGATTCTTCCTCCAGGGTTGCCTTGCCTGGTGTTTTGAATGATGGGTTTAGACTTCTAGCCTTGGCATCTCAGAGCATTAGGTCTCTGCATAGCTTAACTTATCTACATTCTTGTTGACCTTTAATCAATAAAAGGTGGTCTGGGCTTAACTGTGGAACTGATTCTGTTTTACAAGATTGCTTCCTTCCCAAGGTCTCCATAGCAAGGTGATTCTCTTTCTGTTTTTTTTTCAATGTCTTTTCTTTTTAAATTTTTTAAATTTATTTTTATTGGTTATGGACATACTTAGTAATATAAACAACACATGTTGGTACCATCCTTTCCCTCATCCCTTCCCCTTTTATGAAGGGGCCTTCTTCTTTGGGGACGCAGGTCAATCCCATGGGGATTGTGGGTCATGCATTGTGGGGGCAGCAGTCAGTTATGGGGGAGAGGCAATGTCTCTGGGCATAACGTCTCAACTTGTGGCTCTAACAATCTTTCCATCCCCTCTTCCACAAAATTCCCTAAATCTCTTTCTGTTTTTAATGGGCAAAAGCCATTTTTAACCTCTTTTGACAGGTATGTTCTTGGGGATGTGGTAGAGGGAGAGAAGAGGGACTAGAAAAACAAGCTTATATCCTTATCTCTAGTAGATCCTTTCCTTGATCAAACATCCAACGTTAGCTTTTCTGTGCGTAAAATGGAGTGTGAGTGCCATGTGTATCCATGTATGTGTACATAGTGTATATAGGTAGCAGGCTATCAAACATCTTTTTCATGGTACCGTAATGGAGTTTGACAATGTTTCATGATGGAAATCTTTCTTTTCTGATTAAATTTTATGTTTTATTTATTTGAAAGAAAGAGAGACAGAGAGAGAGAGAATGGGTGTGGCATGGCCTCCAGCTGCTGCAATTGAACTCCAGACGCACATACCACCTTGTGCATCTGGCTTACGTGGGTCCTGGGGAATCGAACCTGGATCCTTTGGCTTTGCAGGCAAACGCCTTAACCGCTAAGCCATCTCTCCAGCCCTCTTTCTTTCTTTTTATTAGTATTTAAAAGAGTAAAGTTTATTTCTAGAAAAGAATAGAGAAGGGAGCGAGAACAGACTCCTCTAGGAGGAGGGGATTCCTTACTGGAAGCTGGACTTTCAGCCAGTGAGGGAGACCACCCATCCAGAGCCATGATCAGTCAGTTTAAATGAAGGTGAAGGTGCTAGTTGGTCCATGAAATACTCTCCTGGAAATCTTAAGAATGCATCGACTGGGACCATCTGTGGCTTTTAGAACATGCCCATAATGAAGCACTTACAAAATGTTTTATCTCATTTGAAATTCACAGGCTCCTAATTGGTTGGCATTTATCATCATTCCTAGTAACAAGCAAGTCTATAGAAAATGGCAGTGGAGAGAAGCTGACCTTCGGTCACTCTTGGCCTCAAATCTCTGTCTCTTCCAATTTGTAGAGACTAGAGCTGTGGATTCTTTTAGTGAAATCTTGTTCCTTCTTTTCTGACAGAAATTTCTCTCCTAAGGATGAGCCATGAAAAGTAGCAGACTTGTGTGAATCCCCATACTTAAGTTCTTTTCATTTCACTGCAGTATGTGCAAAGCCCAAGATCCGTTGCTACCTTATGGAAAGTTCTGGAAAATATGATATTTTTTTTCTTGGGCCTTTTGTATTGGGGATGTTGAAGGAGGGCACTTGGAAGTGAATTACCATTTCTTTGAATATTTATTACATTGTTATTTTTTTCTCTCTCTCTCTTTGTGAGATAGGTTTTGCAACGTAGACTAGGCTAGCCTTGATTTGGAATCCTCCTGCCTTGAACTTTGTTACAGTCACTGTGGTGGTTTGATTCAGGTGTCCCCCATAAACTTAGGTGTTCTGAATGCTAGGTTCCCAGATGATAGAGATTTGGGAACTAACACCTTCTGGAGGCAGTGTATTGTTGGGGGCGGGCTTATGGATATTATAGCCAGTTTCCCCTTTCCAGTGTTTGGCAGATTCTCCTGTTCCTCTTGTCCATGTGATGTTGGCCAGGAGGTGATGTCCACCCTCTGCTCATGCCATAGTTTTCCCTGCCATCATGGAGTTTCCCCTTGAATCCATAAGCTAAAATAACCACTCTTTTTTCTCTCAAAGCTGCTCTTGTCATTTCTGCCAGCAATGTGAACCTGACTACAACAGTAATGTTGGTACTGAGAGTGAGATTGCTGCTAGACACCTGACTATGTGGCTTTGGCCTTTTGGAGCTGATTTTCAAGAGGAATGTGGAAGGATTTGAAACCTTGGCCTAATTATAGCTTGATGGACTATTCTGGTTAGAGTTGAAAGACCTGAATGCAGTAAGCACTATGGACTGTGAGGTTTGGCTTATGAGGGTGAGAAAGAGCTTTGCCTGAACTGGGCTAGAAGCAGTTTGTGTGAGAGGCTTGCTATTATGCCTGTGTCTTCAAAAGTTGTGCAGGGTGCATTTTGTAGAAATGGACTAGTGTGAAAAGAGGGATATGGCACAGAGGAAAAAAATGAAATCTTTGGGTGAAACTGATGCCCGTTCAGCTGCAATTGAGAGATTACAACCTTTGACATTGGGCCACCTGATTTGCACTGGGACAACTGAAAGAATGTAGGCTCTTTTGAAGGGGCCTGAATGCTCAAGGAGTGTCCTTTTCTTCAAAATCTGCTTTATTCTCCCCTGGATTAACAAGTTGCCACCCTACCTGGTATAATGGGGTATAAGAAATGTAGGGGAGAGAGGGTCATTGAATTTGCAACAGTCTTGTGTTTTGGAAACGGCTATGGGCAGTGTAAAGCAGGTTTTCTGGATGTCCACATGGAGACCCGATGGAGCTGTGAGGATGGGCTGTGGGTTGCAGTGGAGACCCAGTGGAGATGTTGGGACCATGAGATGGCTGCTAAGGAAAGCTGCCAGCCCCAGATGAAGTTTTCTAGGACTGTGAAGGGCGGAATTAGAACTCCAGAGACTTGTTGCTGGTTTGAATTATTAGACTTGGAGACTTGTCACTGACTAGAGTTGTTGGACTTGGAACTACAGAGTTTGATGTTTGCCCTGTTTAAATCTTGTATTGGTTGAATATTTCTTTGCTATGCCCAATGCCATCTTTTGCAGTGTGAGTGTTTATTGTGTGCTGTTATGGGTTTTTGGGAGATTTTTTGGTATTATGGCTCAGTTAAAGGACCTTGGATTATGGAGATGTTCAAACATCATTAGGATTGATAAAAACTATGAGAACTTTTAAAATTGGACTGAATGCATTGCATTTTACATCATTGATGGTTATCAGTTTATGGAAGCCAGGCTCGGAATGTGGTGGTTTGATTCAGGTGTCTCTCATCAACTTAGGTGCCCAGCTGACGGAGATTTGGGAACTAACTTTCTGGAGGCGGTGTATTGTTGGGGGTAGGCTTATGGGTATTGTAGCCAGTTCCCCCTTGCCAGTGTTTGGCACACTCTCCTGTTCCTGTTGTTCACCTGATGTTGGCCAGGAGGTGATGTCCATCCTCTGTTTATGCCAACATTTTCCCCTGCCACCATGGAGCATCCCCTTGAGTCTATAAGCCAAAATAAACTTTTTTTCCCCAAAGCTGCTCTTGGTCGGGTGATTTCTGCCAGCAATGTGAACCTGACTGCAATAGTCAGCTTTTTGTTGTTATTAGAAAACACCTGACCCATAAGTCACCCATAAGTCCATCCCCAACAATACACTGCCTCCTGGAGGTTTCAATTCCCAAACTGCCACCAGCTGGGGACCTAGCTTTCAGAACACAAAAGTTTATGGGTGACACCTGAATTAAGCCACCACATTCTTCCAAGTGCTGGGATTATAATGGTATTGCTTTTTTCTTCCTTTAATCATAATTAATAAAACTTTTTTTGGGGGGGGCAGTTTCTATATAGGGTCTCACTCTGGCCCAGGTTGACCTCGAATTCACTATGTAGTCTCAGGCTGGCCTCAAACTAATGGTGATCCTCCTTCTTTGGCCTCCTGAGTGCTGGGATTAAAGGCATGTGCCACCATTCCCAGAAAAGAGCATGAATGGGCATGCCAGTGCCTCTACCCACTGCAAATGAATGCCAGACACATGTGCATGCCACTTTGTACATGTGGCTTTATGTGGGTACTGGGGAATGGAACTCAGGTCATTGGGCTTTGCAGGCAAGTACCTTAACTGCTGAGCCATCTCTCCAGCCCCCTAAACAAACCTTTTTATTGATAATTTTCATACATGTACATAATGTATTTTGATCATAATCCCCTCCCATTACTTTCTTGTCTCCCTTCCCCTCCTCCCCTTCCACTGAACTCCTTCTTTCAAACCAGCCCCTCTTATATTCTGATGACTTTTTTTGCCCTCCTCTGTCATCCATGACATGTTGATGGGCTCACTATTGTGCAGGAAATCACAGCCACTGTGAGGTCACAAATGCACCACCTTGTGTCCAGAAGACAGCATGCCAAAGCACTCCTCCCATACTTTGTCTCTTATATTCTTTCTTATATCTCTCCCACAGTGTTTCCTGAGACTCAGAGTGTGATAGAGATGTCTCTCTCTTTTTTGGTTTTCCGAAGTAGGGTCTCACTGTAGCTCAGGCTGACCTGGAATTTACTATGTAGTCTCAGGGTGGCCTCGAACTCACAGTGATCCTCCTACATATGCCTCTCAAGTGCTGGGATTAAAGGCATGTGCCACCATGCCTGGCTTAAATAGAATTTTTTTAAAAATATTTTTATTTTCAAGCAGAGAGAGAAAGGAGGAGAAAAAGAGGAGAGAGAGAGAGAGAGAGAGAGAGAGAGAGAGAGAGAGAGAGAGAGAAACAGAGAAAATATGAATGACCACACTAGAGTCTCCAGCCACTGCAAACAAATTCCAGATGCAGGGGCTGGAGAGATGGCTTAGCGGTTAAGGCACCTGCCTCCTAAGCCTAAGAACGCTGGTTCCAATCTCCAGGTCCCACATTTAGCCAGATGCAAAGTGATGCAAGGGTGCAATGCCACACTTGACCACAAGGGGGCACACGCATTTGGATTTCATTCACAGCAGCTGAGAAACTGCTGGCGCACCCATCTCTATCTGTCTTCCTCTCCCTCTCTCTCTGTCTCTCTCTCTCAAAAAAAAAAAAAAAAAAAAATCCAGATGCATGCCACTTTGTGCCATTTGGCTTTATGTGGGTACTGGGGAATTGAACACAGATTGTTAGGCTTTGTAGGCAAGTGCCTTAACTGCAGAGCCATTTCTCCAGCTCTAAACATAAATTTTTAATAAGTACCTCCAACAATTAAGGCAATTTCATATACAGTATTCCTTTATTTTCTCATACCATCAGGGGGAAAATAAAGTGGGAATACAGTGGCCCATTTTATAGCTGAAGTAGAGTCAAAATTCTGTAACCCAAATCAACAAGTGAGTGAGTAGCAAACAATTGCAGAGAACACTAAATATGGCCTGGAGAAGTAGTCTGCTCAACATCATACGGAAGGCAGATCAGAGAGAGAGCAAGACCTTATCAGGATGCCTTCACCCCGATACTGTTAGTGTTTTTGGTTGAACAATGATTTGTTATGGGGAGCTGACCTGTGCATTGTGGTAGGCAGTATTCCTGACTCCCATTTACCAAGTGCCAGTCAAGCTTTCCCCTCCCCCTGTTGCTATAACCAAACATGCTTTTAGACACGGCCAGCAACTTGTCGGAAGGCCGAACCACCCCCAGCGAGAACCACTGTTGCACATGATGCCCCTTGGAGAGGACTCACTCAACAACATCAGCTCTTCCTCTGAAGTTTGAGAGGGAGATTGCTTTTGAGTATTAAGTGGAGGGCATCTTGCCTCCCATCCACTCTGCCAAGCACCTCAGGATAGCTGTGGTGTGGGTTGTGACCTCAGCATGTGGAGAATGGGTCTCTCTGAGAGGCAGGGAAGGGGCCAGTGGGCAGACAGTGGGGAAGCCAGCCCTTATGAAGGGCACACATCAGTGTTCCAATGTCATGGATTCAAGGCATAAAAGTTTGGATGGTTGAATCCATGTGAGTCGAGTATAATTTCTTTTCCATACCATCAGAAAGGGTCCTGTGGAAATCCAGGCTTACTGCCCCTCAGTCTGCCCTCAAGTCCATGAGCAATACTGACAGAGGGCTTCTGTTGTGTGTGTTTTTATACATACCTGTTCTGGAAGTTCCATGTGGTTGGTCCCATGTTGACTTGTACTTCCCATGTGCCCTACAGGTATTCACTTTCTCCTTGGCAATCTCTGTCTCCATGCTTATAAGGACATGTTTTTTCATCCTTTTAGTTCACTGGACTATTCCAGCAAAAAACAACATTCCAGTGGCTCCACTCAGCTTTCCCACACCCCAACCCTGAGAATGAAACAGACAAATAAGAGAATTTACAGGTCATATTATTTTAATTAAAAGAATATAGTAGCTTTATTGTATTCCATGGAGGAACATGTATATTTTATAACTCAGACTAACGTATTTCATTGACAGAAAGGGTGTTTATAAGAATGATTTTTAGGGCTGGCCAGATGGCTTAGTGGTTCAGGCACTTGCCTGTGAAGCCCAAGGACCGAGGTTCGATTCCCCAGACCCATGTAAGCCAGGTGCGCAAGGTGGCACATGTGTCTGGAGTTCATTTGCAGTCCCATTCTCTCTCTCTTTCTCTCTCTCTCTGCTTCTTTCTCCCTCTCTCTCTCAAATAAATAAAAATTTAAAAATGAGATTTTTTTAAAAAAATGATTTTTAGCTGTGAAAAGGCTAACAACTAGACCCTTTTGTCAAGCAGGAACATGGAGTGGTTTCTAATCAAAAATCTTTCATGGGCTGGAGAGCTGGCTTAGTGGTTAAACGCTTGCCTGTGAAGCCTAAGGATCCCGGTTCGAGGCTCAATTCTCCAGGACCCACGTAAGCTAGATGCATAAGGAGGTACATGCATCTGGAGTTCGTTTGCAGTGGCTGGAGGCCCTGGAGCGCCCATTCTTTATCTCTACTTGCCTATGTCTGTATCTCTCTCTCTCTCTCAAATTAATAAATAAATAAAAATAAAATATTAAAAAAATCTTTCATGAGGAAAACGAGACAGGCCTCAGGCTAAGTGTCTCACTGTGCGTGGTCTCGGAGTCTCATAAATCTGACCTGTATTTTTTTCACGTGTGCTAAGAGAACGCCCCCTGGTGGTAAAGCCTCGAGCTCTACCAAAGCAAAATGGTATTCTTTGCCCTACCAACCCGCTTAAGAAAGGTTGACCCGCTATGGAACAGGACCAAAGTCAGTTTATGAAGAGAGCAGCCAGAGTTTGGGTCTGGTGGTATAGACCTATCATTCCAGCTACTAGGGAGGCTGAGGTAGGAGGGCCCCAAGTTCATGGCCTGCCTGTGCTACAGAGTGTTCAAGGCCAATTTGGGTGATTTCATGAGGCCCCTTCTCAAAAATAAAAAGCACAAAGCAGGCTGGGAATGTAGAGAACTTGCCTAGTATGCATGAGTCCTTATGTTCAATCCCTTGCACCAGGAAAAAAGTAAAAAGAGTAGCCAGAGAATCACATTTCTGGGTTTGGGCATTTATTATAAGGATTTGGATTTTGAACTAAGAAGTGGTCTGACATCACTGCTTCTGGGCTAGATACACGTCTGAGCTCCAGTCAGCTTGCTTTCCTTATCTGAGGAATGGAGCAGGTAATAATATCTACATCTCAGATTTACTTTACGGGGAAAGGAAAGAAATGAGGTTTGTGGGAAAAACTGAAGATGAAACTGGGAAGATAGAGCTGAGCATGTACCAGGCTAGAGTTTGAGCTTGACCTCGAGAGCAGTGAGGAGCCCGTTGGAAACCTTTAGGCAAAAGTGATAGGAGGACTTGTGTGTTGGAAAAAAAAATCGTTGGCAATGCAGACAATCGAAGTGGAGGGACCGAAGATTTGTTGCTGTCAATGGAAAGGATAGGACAGGCATTTTGGAAGTAGAGCTGAGGAGACTGTGGTATGTATACAGAGGGGAAAAAATTGGGGAGGGCGGGAGAAGAACATGGAGCTGGGGAGATGGCTCAGTGGTTAAAGGTGCTTGCTTGCAAAGCTTGCCTATCCAAGTTTGACTTCCCAGGGCCCAAGCAAAGCCAGGTCCAAAGTTGTGCATGTATCTGTCATCCCCACGCACTTACAACAATGGGAGGGTCAGCCTGGTCTGTACTTATTTGCCACACAGGAGACCCTGTCTCCAAGAAGGTGAAAGAAGAGCACAGACTCTCCAGGATTGTCCTTTGACCTCCATATGTGTGTCATAGCACACACATGTACACACACATACACATACACACCAGTTAAACAAAAGAGGCCAACATCATGGAGATAGCTGTTGAAATGCTTTCCCATAAGCCTCACTTGATGTTCACAATCATATTATGAGCTAGACATTATTGTTACTGTAATTTTATTAGTATGGAAACTGACAATCAGGGAGGTTAAGTTACAGGACACATCCAGGATGTGGTAAAAATCAGAATGTTAACCAGGGGTATGTTTTCTAATTTTAGCCATATCTCTACGAATTCAACCGTGTCCCAAGAGTCAGCATGCAGCGACGGCCAGAGGAAGAGGCAGTCTGGGTCCAGATGTGGTCATGTATTGGGCCCCCAGGTTGTGCAGTCTGCTGGTTGCTAGGAGTCTCTGATAATTAGAGTCCGTAGGTTGCTAGGCAACCTTAGTTGCTAAGAGTTTCAGTTGATTATAAGTCTTGGGTTGTTAGAAGCCTCAGGTTATTCAGATTTTCAATTATGAAAGACTTCATGTTTCTCAAAGCCCCAAATTGTTAGAGAACCAGCCTCTTAAGGCCCCCAGGTACCTGAAGTCATTCAGCTGCGAAGAATTTCAGGGTTTTAGAGGCTGTGGGTTTATAGAGGCCTTCAACTTCTGAAGGTGTCAGTGTACTTAAAGCCTCAACTTGAACTCTTCAGGCTTCTCAGAGCTCCTAGTTAAGGACACATTCTTTTTTTTTTTTTTTTTTTTTTTGGAAGAGAGAGACAGGGAGCGGAAGACAGAGATGGGCACACCAGCTGACTCTCAGCTGCTGCAAACGAAATCCAGATGTGTGCGCCCCCTTGTGGTCAAGTGCGGCATTACGTCCTTGCATCACTTTGCATCTGGCTAAACGTGGGACCTGGAGATTAGAACTGCTGGAGATTGGAACCAGCATTCTTAGGCTTAGGAGGCAGGTGCCTTAACCGCTAAGCCATCTCTCCAGCCCAAGGACATATTCTTGAATGATCAGGTCCCTGGGCTTCCTGGTAATGGGTGGACCAGGCTTATTTCCTCCACTTAACTCAGCCTTTTTCTTTCTTTTTCTTTTTTTTTTTTTTTTTTTGAGGTACAGTGTCAGCCTCTTTCTTTAAAAAAATTTTTTTTGAATTTGAGAGAGAGAGAGAGAGAGAGAGAGAGAGAGAGAGAGAGAGAATGGGTATGCCAGGGCCTTTTCAGCCACTGCAAACAGCTCCCTTGTGCACATGTGCAACATTGCGCATTTGCATTACTGTGTGTTTGGCTTATGTGGGACCTGGAGATTAAAACCTCAGGTCTTAGGCTTCATAGGCAAGCACCTTAACTGCTAAGCTATCTCTCCAGCTTTTAAATTTCTTTTTTTTTCTTTTGGTTTTTCAAGGTAGGGTCTCACTCTAGCTCAGGCTGACCTGGAATTCACCATGTAGAGTCTCAGGGTGGCCTTGATAATTTTTAAAAAATTTATCAGCTTCTATCTGGTCAGATAGTAAAACTATGCTTCTCTCAGGTATTTTGAAACTCTTGTGTATTTTTTTTTCCACAGTTGATCTTGTTCAGCTCCCATAACTGTATGGCCTCCTGAGGTCAAACAGAGAAGGAATTTGTTTCTAGACTAACCAGATGTTTCAAACATATGTTGTCATCATTCACCTTCCAGGCAATTTGAAAGAAGCTGACACTAGACTGTGGGGAATTCTGGAGGTGACAGCCCCTCATTTTGAATCATAGCCCCTTTTTCTAATCATTTAAAAATTTTTAAATTTAATTTTATTTATTTTGAGAGAGAAAGAGAGAGAGAGAGGCAGATAGAGGGAGAACAGGTGTGCTAGGTCCTCTAGCCACTATAAATGAACTCCAGACACATGTGCCCCTTTGTGCATCTGGTTTACACGGGTACTGGGGAATTGAACCTGGGTCTTTAGGCTTCACAGGCAAATGCCTTAACTGTTAAGCCATTTCTCCAGCTCCTCCAATCGTTTTTTAGATTTCTCAGAACAGTTAAATTAGCCCATGTGATTTTTTTCCTAAGAAAAACTTTTGTTTTTAATAATTGCACAAGAAGTTGGAAAAATAATGGAGATATTATGCTCTCTTCACTCAGTTTCCCCAATGGTCATATATCACATATCTATATTATCATGCCAAAATCAGGACATTGACATCAGTACAATGTGTTTGCCACATGTGTGTACTCGACACCCCTGCCAAGCTGCAGAACTATTTTATTACCACAAATTTCTGCCTGTCTCATCATTTTGTACTTCTATGCCTCCATGACCTGTGTGTTTTAAAATCTGTTTCTGTATTCCTCCTTCAGTGGCTTCTGTGTGTCTTATCTCTGAATTGGTCAAGGAAACATGGAGATAAATATAAATGCCTTCCTTGCTCTGGAAAGACAGTAGGGTGCACTATAAATTATAGTGCAATATAGTAATTCTTTTTAAAAATAGTTGTTTACTTATTTGCAAGCAGAGAAGATAGAGATATAGATAGATGATATAGATATGAGAGACAGAAAGAGAATGGGCACACCAGGGCCTCCTGCTACTGCCAACAAACTCCAGACACATGTGCCACTTTGTGCATCTGGCTTTATGTGGGTACTGGAGAACAGGCTTTGTAGGCAAGTGCCTTAACTGCTGAGCCATCTCTCCAGCCCCGAGTAATTCTTAAACAGGGATAAACTAAGGTATAGGGACAAGGAAAATAGATTGGAGGACTGAAAAGTAGAGTAGCGGATTTAAGTTTTCTGCCAAAGTTGGAACACTGGGTTGATTTTGTGTGAGTTGAGGTTATTTGGTACCTAGCTGAAGAGATTATTTTAGCTGCATAACTTTGGGGAGAAGTTATTAATTCAGAAGTGTCAGAAGGTAGGTTTGTGGATGAGGCTGGGGTAGCAGGAGAGGACAGACCATGCAGCTCCAGCTAGCTGTAGCAGTTACCTTCCCATTGCTGGGACAAAGCACTCAACCAAAAGCAGTTGATGGGAGGACAGTTTTTACGTTAGCTACAATCTCAAGGAGAAGCTCCATGATGGCAGGGGAAAGTATGAAATGAGCAGAGGCTGGACATCACCTCTGCCACAGAAGATAGAAAATAGCAGCAAGAGAGTAAGCTGAATTAGGGCAAGGGGGAGCTGTCTATAAAATCCCTAATCTTGTCCCCAAAACACACCTTCTCCTGCAAGACTGCTCCTCTCAAATTGCCACCATCATTCAGAACACATGAGTTTATGGGGGACATCTAGTTCAGACCACCACAGAAGTCGCATGATGAGCAATGAAGATCCATCAAAAGATTAAAAATGGGGGCTGGAGAGATGGCTTAGGGGTTAAGGCAATTGCCTGCAAAGCCTAAGGACCCATGTTCTACTCTCCAGATCCCATGTAAGCCAGACGCACAAAGGTGAGGCAAGCACAAGGTTGCACATGCCCACTAGGTGGTACCAGAGTCTGGAGTTCGACTGCAGTGGCTGAGGCCCTGCCAATGCTCTCTCTCTCTCTCTAAAATAAAAATAAGATTTAAAATGGGGCTGGAGAGATTGCTTAGTGGTTAAAGCGCTTGCCTGCAAAGCCATTGATTCCCCAGGACCCATGTAAGCCAGATACACAAGGTGGTACATGTGTCTAGAGGTTTTTTGTTTTTGTTTATTGCAGTGGCTAGAGGTTCTTGAACACCCATTCTCTCTTTCTCTGCCTCTTTCTTTCAAAGAAATATAAATAATTTTTTTCAAAAGATTAAAATACAGAATGAGGTACTCAGCCATGAATTTTAGGAAAAGCACTCTGGTGTAGGGACCCAGCAGTCCAGATAAAATGTGATAATACACAGCAGTGTTGGGAGCAGCCATGGGAGAACCATCTTTGACATTGTGGTATGGGCATCTCTTGGCACTTGTCTTGAAAGAACTCACTTGAGAGAATAGGCAGTTCAAGGCAAAGTTTGCTCAGCAAAGCAAAGCGAGTCATATACTCTAAGGAGAGATTGAAGTGGACTGTCCCAAAGGGAGAAGACAATCCAGTCGGTTCTGTGTTGTGTACTTTAGTTTTATGAATACTTATATGAGGCATGTTCAAGGGCTGAAGTGGCCTTTCCCCTCCCAAATCATGGTGGACCATCTCTCTTTCAGATTATTTCTTCCCACAATCCTCTAGAGAAGCACATAAGCGGAGGGGCCCAAACCATAAGCGATATTACAATGATATCAGCATCATTTGAGGATGTAAACTCTATTAGTGTGCATGTGTGGCAATTGGGAAAGTGCTTTAGTGCCTCAGTTTCTAATATAGTGGAAACAAACCCAGCTGCAGCTTCAAGGCTGTTTAACCACAAAGGGGCATTCTGACCATCGGGAGACATGGTTACCAAGATACAGTGACAGTTTTCCCTGGTGGCCTCATATCTAACTCCTTGCCTGCCAGTATCTATCACTTGGAAGGAGTCCAGGATGGGAATAAATGGATGAATAGGATGAATAAGCATGTTTTCCAAGACTTTTTATTTCCCTTTTTCTTTTGGCCATATTGGTTTCATCAAGAGAAAATCCCTAGAATGCAAATATAAGAAAGCAAGTGTGAGGAGAGTAATTCCCTGCTTATCCAGCGATCTTAGGATTTCAGAGACCTTACATTTTCAAGACTTCAGCGAGAAACAACAGCAACATAGAGTCAGCAGAGAAAAAGACCTCTGAGTAATTCAATGGAGCCCGTGCTGGCACTTTGCAAGACCCTTTAGGCCTTTACTCAGTTTTCTTTTTGATAAGCATGGCTCTTCAAAATGTGGTTTCTTTGTTTCCTTGCCTCAAAGTAACAATAATTAGAAGTTGCCTTTTGTTGAGTGCCTCTTAGTGCTAGGTACTACGTGAGATCCTTTTATGTTGTTGAAGGATGTGTCAGTGATCCTCTGGGGCTGTTTTTTTTGTTTGTTTGTTTTGTTTTGTTTTTTTCATTTCATACTGGGAACATTGAGGCCCAGCAAAGACAATTAACTTGCCGAGGGCACGGAGCTAGTGTATTTTTGGAAATCAGGTCTCCAGCCCAAGTCTGGATGCTTTTAGCCAGCTGCCCCACAATATAGGAACCATGACAAGAGGGAGGGAAGAAGCCAGCCTGCATTGTAATAAATGTGGATGGAGGCACTCCACAATCGTTAAATGCTTCTCCACCAACTTCATGTGAAGAGATATCAGATAGGTTCTTCAGGGACATTGTACCAATAGGAAGCATCCATCCATCTATCTATCATCTATTTATCATCTTCTGTATATATATTGTGCACATACATATATATTTTTGGTATTTATCTTCTATGCATATATACATCTATCTATCATCCAGAGCTTATACTATCTGTCATATATCTACTTTTTTGGAGACACACACACACACACACACACAGAGAGAGAGAGAGAGAGAGAGAGAGAGAGAGAGAGAGGAAGACAGATAGAGATGGGTGTGCCAGCAGCCTCTCAGCTGCTGTGAATGAAATCCAGATGTGTGCGCCCCCTTGTGGTCAAGTGCGGCATTGCACCCTTGCATCACTTTGCATCTGGCTAAACGTGGGACCTGGAGATTGGAACTGCTGGAGATTGGAACCGGCGTTCTTAGGCTTAGGAGGCAGGCGCCTTAACCCCTAAGCCATCTCTCCAGCCCCATATATCTATTTTTTGAAAGCAACTTTAGTATTTATTTATTTATTTGCAAGTGCAGAGAGACAGAGAGCATGGACATGCCAGGGCCTCTAGCTGCTACAAATAAACTCCAGATGCAAGGACCACTTTGTGCATCTGGCCCTATGTGGGCACTGGGGAACTGAACTGGGGTTGTTAGGCTTTGTAGGCAAGGGCCTTAATCACTAAGCCATCTCTCCAGTATGTATGTATGTATGTATGTATGTATGTGTGTATGTATGTATGTATGTATGTATGTGTATGTATGTGTCTGTCTATCAAGATAGAGAGAAATCAATGTGGTAAAAAGAATGAGCTCATGTGGTCATGGGGACAGCAAGTCCCAAGATGTGCACGAGTTAGTAAGCTGTAGACCTAGAAAAGCTGATGTCTCAGATCCACTCTGAGTCTGAAGGCCCGAGAGTCCAGAGAAGCCATGGTGTAGCTCCTTTCTGAAGGCTTGCACTTGCAGGACCCACAAACAGTCGATGCTCAGCTTGAGCCCAAAGGGGAAGAAAAGCCAGTGTGTCCATTTAGAAAGCAGATAGGCAGGAGGGATTTTTTTCTTACTTGGAGGAAAATCAGGATTTGGAGGGCGAACTGACTTTACCCAGTCTCCTGAGCTGCATGTTCATCTAATCTAAAAACCCTCACAGAGACGCTATGATAGCACATGTCCAAAAATCAGTCAAGTGGACGCATACAGGGGACTCACTCAGGGAGAGGAGTGACAAAAGAGACACAACATTTAATGAGTATGGTGGTGTGAGGGTATTCAGCATTGGTGTTGCAGAAAGCTAGGCCTGGTCTATTAGAACTGACTGCCAAGGGTAGAAGGAGCCACAAGACGGAGGAAAGGTGGGCAGTTCTGGTGTTTGCACCAACTGCAATTTGTTAGGGACTCACCAATGGAATCAGGTCTTGAGCAGCAGCAAGACAGGAAGGCTCTGAAGGTTATGTGCTAAGCTATGACAACAAGGGGCTGCCACCAGCTGGAATGTACCCAGACTTTCTCAAAAACTATTAACATATCCAAAGTCAGTGAAGATATAGTCCAGGTATCCAGCTGTAGCTGGCACAATTTTAAAAAATTATTTAAAATAGGGCTGGAGAGATGGCTTGGCAGTTAAGGTGCCTGCCTGCCAAACCTAAGAACACCAGTTCCAATCTCCAGGTCCCACATTTAGCCAGACACAAAAAGTGATGCAAGGGTGCAATGCTGCACTTGTCCACAAGGTGGCGCACTGCCTGGCGTTCATTCACAGCGGCTGAGAGGCTGCTGGTATGACCATTCTCTCTTTCTCTCAAATAAAAAAATATTTTTTAAAATAGATTTTAAATATTTATTTATTTATTTATTTATTTATTTTTATTTATTTATTTATTTATTTATGCGAGAGAGGCAGATAGATAGAGAATGGATACACCAGGGCTTCTAGCTTCTGCAAACAAACTCAAGATGCATGCACCACCTTGTGTGTTTGACTGGGGTAATGGGGAATGGGAACTGGGGAAATCAAACCTGGGTGCTTAGGTGTGGCAGGCAAGCGCTTTAACCAGCTAAGCGCTAAGCCATCTCTCCAGGGTTGTATGACTGTTTTAATGACTTTATCCTGTAGGGTCTGTGACACATGCCAGGGTTACCTGGTGGGCACCCTGGCAGTCACAACCAAGATAGCTCACAGTCATGTGTAGCTGTATCTCTTCAGTAGGGCAAATCACTTTATATATTTTAGTCCTCCCTAAAACGGTCATATGAGTATAGCACAAAACAGTCACTGATGAAAAGAACTGGGGCAACTCATAGGGGAGAGGACCATTCTGTTCTAAACACTCCAAGTTTGGAGTGGGTTAGATGGGGGTCTTTATCATGGAGCCTTCGGTGCTCCCCTATGTATAGTTAGAGGTGGAGTCGCCTTCCCATGGCCCTTAGGCACTCTCTGTGGGGCCAGTGTCAGTGTGCTCCTGACTGCGTTCCTGAGTTAAGTTTCTTTTGAATCAGGTGATTTCCATTCTTTTCCTTCCTTCCCTCTTTTCCTTCCTCCCTCTCTCCTTCCCTTCCTTTCCAAGCATGTTTTAAATTATTATTATTTTTTTTGTTCTTGACATTGGGAGACCATCCATGAAGGACCCAACAGACATCTGCCAATCTGATGGGAATGATGGAACAAGATGCTAATAGAGTATGATAGTTACAGTTATGAATTATCACTGGATTCTGTGCAAAAATACAGGGAACCCTTGGGCAAGCCCAAGGAGTATAGACAGAAAGTCTGGCATCAGAGGTACTTTATGGAGGACTAGAAGCTAGCCAGGGAGACAGAAAGGGCTTGAAATATATAATGTCATATAAAGCAGGGCTGGAAAAATACTGTCACACACTTAGGAGACTGTCAGAAGTGTGGTTGAAACAGCGATTGTCAGCCCAGGGAGCACTTCTGAATTACCAGGGAGTATTAATAAAAATTCTGGTGGCTGGGCCCTACCCCAAGAGACTTGGATGTCACTGCCTAGGGTGAGGCCATCAGAGGTGAGGATAGGATGGTAAGAGAGGCTGCTGGAGTATGTGAATTTGGAGGGAGCATGGGGTGGGAAGGATCTCTGCTAGGCTGTGGTCAAGAGCGGGGTTTGCTTTGGAGAAGCAGGAAAATGCGTGCTGAACTTAGTAGAGAAACAAAGACTCTCCAAGCAACCAGTGGACTCCTGTCTGCCTTTACGATGGTTCCATTTGAGCTGTTGCTGCCTTTCCCTCCATTTAAAAGTGAAAGTCAACCGGGAAATAACAAAACATACCATAAAATAAAATAAGCTGAAAGATTACTCAATAAAAACAAGTGATAAAATAGTAAAAGCAGGCTGATGCAGTAAAACCCAAAAAAACCTCAAGCAGACAGAATCACCACCAAGGGCCAAGCAATAAAAGCAATAGCTAAAATGTATGACTGCAGGTGCTGAGTATCTTTGTGTGTTGAGTAATCTGAGCTACATGCCATCCTGGAAGGGAGAGAAGACCCTTGTTCTCATCATAGAGAGGAGGAAATGAGCTTGGGGCTCAAGGTGACAATGGCTGGGTAATGGCCCAATTTTCATGATGAGGAACTGAAGGCTGGCTTGTCAAGAATAGGTAACCCCAGGCTGGAGAGATGGCTCAGTAGTTAAGGGTGCTTTCTTGCAAGGCCTGATGGCCCAGGTTCAATCCTCTAGTATCCATGTAAAGCCAGATGCACAGAGTGGCCCATGTGTCTGGAGTTTGGTTGCAGTTGCAGGAGTCCTGTCACACCATTCTCTCTCTGCTTGCAAATTAATAATAAATTATATATTGTATGTTTATACAATAAATTATATATACACATAAAATATATGTATAGGTCTGTATGTGTGCATATATATATTATGTAAATATATATATATAATATATATAATGTAATATACACACACACTGTGATGTGCGTGTGTGTGTGTGTGTGAGAGAGTGAGAGAGAGAGAGAGAGAGAGAGAGAGTCTGTTGTCTTCCTCCATCATTGATGAGCTACATAATGTATAAATGAGGAGCAAGACAGAGAAATCTTTCTTCAGGAGTTCTTCCCCCTGATAAAGGCTCAAATCTGGATGCATGGTAGAATCATCCAGGGAGCAGTTAAGAAATGTAGATCCAGGGCTGGAAAGATGGCTTAGCCATTCAGCTGGTGGCACTCAGGTTCCTGCCCAGGTCAGTCTGACTTCAAAGCCCGTGGTCTAGATGCGGCGTTGATGGCCCCCAGGAAGGTGCTCCTGTAGGGCACAAATGTGGGTATTGCATGCTGTTTCATTTCACTTCTCTGATCTTTAGGTTTTAGGAACAGTAGTGAGACCTTGGCTCTGGGCCTATTCATACTAAGCAGTTGTCATCCAGATAAAGGAAGGGGGAGGTTTGTGGCTCAGCATTAAGGAAGAAGAACTCTCTGCTAGTCAAGGGAGTACAATGGTAAGGTAGGCTACCTTGGAGCAGTGGGCATGTACCATCATATCTGGGCAGTTGTGTGAAGGATCTCTTAAGAGGGCAACAATCCCTTTAAGTTCTCTGTCTGTCTGAATATATGTGTATGTGCTAGTGTCCAAAACTGGTTAGGATTAGATTACTAGATATTAGGGATTAACATGTTCCTGGGCCTTGAAGATGAGGGGTGTAGGTGAGCTAATAGAAGCTCAATGGGTGGGTCGAGTTCTAGAAGATGAGATCATAGAGCTGGACAGTTCTAAAAGGCCCCAGGTTAGCCAGGAGCCTGCTGCCACTTTGGCTAGTCTCTGAATGTAGGCTTCTGGCATACTGTGAAGAGTGTCCTGAACTGAAGAAAGACTGTGAGCCACAGCCACTGCTGTCATTATCACCAAGGTTTCATCTCTGGCGGGGAGGACTCCTGAGCTGTGAGCCCCTCTCCCTACTTCCTGGAGCTATTAACCAGAGGGGCTTGGAAATAGCAAGATGGTGGGGTGGTGTTCAGAGACGAGGGTAGAGTCAGAAATGGGGTTAACATCAGAGATAAGGATGGGAATGTGACAGCTGAGAGGGAGGAGAGGGATGGGGAGAGAGAGAGAGTAAAAGAGAAAGAGAGAGACAGATACATGAATACAAGAGCCTTATTCACAGGTCTCTCTCTCTCTCTGAACCATGAGATCTGACTCTATAAAGCTCTGGACCTGCTGTGAAATGCACACACTAGACTTACCTTTAAATCACTGTCCTATGAAAAATACTATAAAATCAAAACACTTAGTGTGTGGCAGTGAACTTGGTTTCCTCATCTATAGATTGAGGATATTAATCCTATGCTCTTTGAATTGTTAAGAGGCTTAGATAAGATTAAGTCAGAAACCATTCTGAGAAACCCCAGTGTCTACAGATTTGAAGGACTCAGCATGGGTAACTGTCTTCCTCCCTCTCGTTCCCCACACTTTGAGAAGGGCTCATACTCTGTGTTCAAGACTTCAGTGGACTTGAATTTAAAAAGCACCCACTGAGTGACCACTCCATAGCAGCAACTCAGCTTGACTCTTCAGGCAATGAAGACAAACAAGACCAGGCCCATTGTTCAGTGGAACATGTGTAGTGACGCCTGACATATATTACAATCCCGTGTGAAGATAAAGATGCTGTAGAAGTATAGGGGTGCTTGGGGAGGTGACTCCAGGATATTCTTACTGGGGAACTCACCTTGATGGGAGCTCTTCCTTGAAGTGTGAAGAGGAGTTATCTTTGTAGAGGTTAGGAGAGAGTAAAGTTCTAGACAGAGTGGCCAATATGGCATTCCCCATTTCCAGAACTGGAAGTGTGAGTGGGGCACCAGCCAACTTGGCTGGGTCATGAAAGGCCTATGGACCATGCTTAGGAGTTGGGATGGTGGGAACTAAACAATTCATTTTGGTGTGTAGGAGTGTTTAGAAGAGGGATAGAGACTAGGGATGAGAAGAACAGAGGGGAGGCTAGGGTGGTGGTCTGAATTTAAGGAAAGACGGCGCTTTTAGAGGGAAGGAGTCAGCAGGTCCTTGGTGTTGGTTGACTGGGATAGGTGAAAGATGGAGTGATGGAGAAGTAAAATATGATGGCATCACGTTTTACTTTGGATAAGTGGGTATCCTGTCATGTTTTAAACCAAGGAAGGGAAGACACACGGAAGAGGAGATTTGGGTGGGAACATTATTTCTGTCTTAGATGTGCTTAGTTTGAGCTGACTGTGAGACAAGGAAAAGAGGTGGCCTGGGAGCAGCTTCTTCTGAGCTCTTGTGGGGAAGCAGGGAGGGGAGGAAGAAGCCATAGGAGGCCATCACCCTGCAGGTGGTGTTAACATAGGGGCCGTCCAGGGCTTCCTGATGTGGAAGAGAGAAGGGCTCAAGGTGGAAAAGCCTGGAAAGTATCTCAGCTTTGAGACCTGGTCAGAAGTGGATTCCACAGTGGGGAAGGAGAAGAAATAGCCAGCAAGGGAGGAGGGTAGCACTGGGGGGTGGGAACAGGGGAGGATTTCATTTCAAAAAGGTGTGACCGGAAGGTGAAGTGACCCTGAGGGCTTCTATAAGGTGAGAGGCCTGGGTTCCATCAGATGGGCTGGAGCAGTTTCAGAGAGGTGGGGGTGCGGAAGCCTGATGACACTGGGTAGAAAACAAGGTGCAATCCTGCAGTCCTAGCTACTCAAGAGGTCAAGACAGGCAGATCACAGGTTCAAGGCCTAGACTACTTGTGAGACCCTGTTTTTTTTTTTTTTTTCCAGCTCCTCCTGTATACTTTTTTTTTTTTTGTCTGAAGATTTTTTTTTCCGAGGTAGGGTTTCTCTCTAATTCAGGCTGACCTGAAATTCACTATGTAGTCTCAGGGTGGCCTTGAACTCATAGTGATCCTCCTACCTCTGCTTCCCGAGTGCTAGGATTAAAGGCATGCACCACCATGCCCGGCTGGAAGATTTTTTTTTTTTTTTATTGCCAACATCTTTAAATGTAGACAACATCCCATGGTACTTCCCTCTTTCCCCCCATTTCCTCTTTGAAACTCCACTCTCCATCATATCCCCTCCCCCCTCAATCAGTCTCTTAATTTTGATGTCATCATCTTTTCCTCCTATTATGATGGTCTTGAGTAGGTGGGTTCAGACACTGTGAGGTCATGGATTTCCAGGCCATTTTGTGTGTTTTAAAATGAAATGGAAAAAAAGGGAGGGGGGGCTGATGAAGTAGGTCAGTTGTAGAGTGCTTTCTTGGCCCTGGGTTTGGTCCCTAGCACTAAGCAAAAGCAAAGACCAAGAACACGGGGAAGGTGAGACAGTGATCATTTTTTTCTCCCAAAAATTTGGATGAGAAAGAAAGAGTCAGTACAGACAAGGATAAGAGCCAAGGGAAGGTATTTTAGAATCTGGAACTCCAAGCCTGGTTATTCATGTGGAGCACGGAGGAGCTGGAAGAGATGAGCTCCTGCTGATGCGGGGAGAAAAGTCGTATCACACAGAGCAAGGTTCTACATGCCTCAGGATCCTGAGTTTGTTTTGTCATAGCCTATTCTTATCTTTTTTTTTTCCCCAAGGTAGGGTCTCACTCTAGCCCAGGCTGACCTGGAATTCACTCTGTAGTCTCAGGCTGACTTTGTACTCACAACGATACTCCTACTTCGGCCTCCTGAGTGCTGGGATTAAAGGTGTGTGCCACCACGCCTGGCCATTAGGCCTATTCTTATCTTGAAGGCAAGTTGCTCCAGAATGCAGAGTGAAGGCCCTGCCATGGGAATGAGAAAGGGAATTGGGAATTAAGCAAGATGGGGTCACTGATAGCAGCAGCCTGTTTCATAGGCACCTCACCCTCATCCTCACCATACTGGGTTGGTAATGGGGGTAACAGGGGACTCCTGATGAGTTTGAAAGTGGAATGGGGCTAAGGCAGGCAGAGGAAGGGAATTCCACATGTGATCAGTTCCGAACATGATCATCTTTTCTTCCTTGGTGCAGGTGGAGGTCAGGTCATCTTTTGGGAGATAATGAGAGAGGTGTTCAAAGTCAGTAATGTTTGGGCTTCCCCTGAGGAGAGAGAAAGCTGACCAAAGATAGCATCAGCACTGGTACTAGGCTCATGATGGCAATGACCACTGGTCTATTTTTACTTCAAAGAGATGAAAATTCTTTCCATGCACTTTCTTTATGCTCCTTCCATTAGGAGGCAGGTACTATTAATCTCATTTCATAGATGGACAAAATGAGCCTTGGAAAAATGTCCATATTCTTAGATGTAGTAAGCAGCAGAGGTAAGCTTCAAACCCAAGTCTAAAACCATGCCCTGGGCCACTCTGTCATCCTTAGTGACATTTGGGATGGAAACAAAAGGAGATCGCCTTTTGAGATTGTGCAATTGTTTCATGATTTGACTTTGTGAAGGTGGTGAGCAGGTCTGTCATGGGAAATATGGGCCAATGTGTCCGAGGGCGTGGTGGAGGAGAGATTTGAACAGAAGGTTGTAGCGGGGGGGGGGGGAACATCAGGTGATGACCTGACAGGTGTCGGCAAGTCCATGGAGTGGATGGCAGGGACAGTGTTCACATGATGGTCAGCAGGCCCAAGGAGGTGAAGGAGCCATGAGGGTAAGGTCAGCAGGAGCAAATGTCCTTATGTTATTGGGGGCCTGCCACAGAGCTGCGCCTGAGTTGTCAGGAGAGCAAAGCCAATAGGATGGATGTGCTATTAGGGAGCTTTTGCAAGACGATGCTTTAGAAGGGGCCGTGGAGATGGAGATTTTCAACACAACCCAGAACCTATGTGTGGGAAGAGTTTTTCCACCTAGAGGGTGATAAGATAGCAGTGTCCCCGGGGCCCTTATTTCAGCTAAGATCAGAAAATGGAAGTACAATGCTGGAAAGGAGGCTCTTTAGTAAATAGGCACAGAGAGAGATTTATAATGATGGCACTGTTCCGTGCACTTCCTCTGGAACATGTGCATGGAGACAAACCACACTCATGCTTTGGGTTCATATCATCTTTGATCTCAGTCCAAACTTCAGGACCTCCAGGTGGTCAAAACTTGGGCCTACATTCTTAATAATACATACATGTAGTATGGAGCCGCCCAAACTGTTAACTTTCTCCTCCTTCCCCATAGCCCTTGCTAGGTGTTTGGTCATGTTTTAGTGAAGCAGGACTAGGGTTGACAGGGGTGAGTCTTAGGGAACCCTTTCCAGAGCCTCAGGAGCATGTGTGGCACCTCATTTGGGATTAGCTGTTTTCAGTCAATACTGTCTCTCTCGTGGTGCACTCAGTCCGTTTTTCTTCTTCTAAGAAATAGGTGTAATTGGACAGACCACAGGAACTGGTGAACTGCCTGCCATTCCAGAACACGGTCCTGAGCCAGTGGTGGGCATATCTACCCCTTCCAAGGCATAGAAGCCAGGATTATGGCTCCTAGAAGACAACTGTGTCCACCTGGGATCATGTGGCTGACCATCTCTCTGCTCAGCTGCCTGCTAGCTTCTAGCAAGGCCAAGGTCTACAGTCGCTGTGAGCTGGCCAAAGTGCTCCATGACTTTGGTCTGAATGGTTACCGGGGATACGGACTGGCTGATTGTAAGAACCCTTCTCTTGCAGGGTCCTGCTTCCCCTACCTCCACTGCCTCCCACTATCCACCCTTACCTGCTATCAAGAGCCTCTCAGGCTTTCTTTTTATTAAGTAGAAAGTTGTATGGATACATCACATGTTAGTACCATTATTTCCATCCTCCCTGCCCCCCCTGGGGGATTGCTGGTATTCCACCTAGGTTTGTGGGTTATGAGATGTAAGAGCATCAGTCAGTCACTGTAAGGTGCAGGGGCAGTGACTCTGGACATTCCCTTCCACTCTGTGGCTCTTATATTCTTTTTGCCATATCTTCTGCAAGATTCCTCCCAGGCTTTTTTATTTTTATTTTACTTTTTTGAGAGAGACACAGAAATAGACAGGGAGAGAGAGAGAAAGAGAGAGAGAGAGAGGGAGAGAATGAGCACACCAGGGCATCCAGCCACTGCATACGAACTCCAGATGTGTACACCCTCTTGTGCATCTGGCTTACATGGGTCCTAGAGAATCGAGCCTCGAATCGGGATCCTTAGGTTTCACAGGCAAGTGTTTAACCGCTAAGCCATCTCTCCAGGCCTCCTCTGAGGCTTTTTGAAGCTTAGCTCTCATTTGTAAAACTAGAGGGAAATGAGACAATAGGCGGAGAGTACCCTGGCATAAGTTAAGCACATAACGGGCAGGCAATAGACAGCCAGATTCAAACCTCCCGTCTAAATCCTGCTGGCAGTCAGGAGACAAAGGAAGTAAACAAGTTAGTACATAACACTTCCTCATGACCATGAGGCTCAGTCATTCCTGCTGAAATAACAATACCAAGCATTTCCAGCTGGTGGTGGTTCTGGTAGGAAGCTGTCTGTGAAGTATTCTCATATGGACTTGTCTTTTCTCTGGTGCCAGCCCCTTTGTACATTTGTGTCTTCCTAATCTTTCCTCTAAATATTTAGCTCGTATAATTCATTCAGAAATGCATGGGGCCCTTATATGTGCTGAACAATGAGCAAGTGGCAAGGTTGTCTGCCTCAGTCAGGAGGCCAGAGGTAAAGTCCTGACCTCTGCTTTGAGATGGATATCTGTGACCCTGGGGAAGTCACTTTGCCCTCTGCCCCCCTGTAAGTCCATCTTCAAAGTAGGATGGGAGGGCACCAGTCTTTGCGACCTTAAGGATGGGGAGCCAGTGTGTGGAACCCTCATTGGGAGCACTCTGGACCACGCTGGCTCAGTCATCTGAACCCCTGCATGTGTCTGCCACTTTCAGGGGTCTGCCTTGCTTATTTCACAAGCGGCTTCAACACAGCCGCTGTGGACCACGAAGCTGATGGAAGCACCAACAATGGCATCTTCCAGATCAACAGCCGGAAGTGGTGCAGAGGACTCAACCAGAACAGCCTCAACCTATGCCAGATGTACTGCACTGGTAGGCAGGGGTTGGGCCCTTGATAAGCCTTCATTTCCTCACAGCTTCCTTTGCTCCATCTGCCTTCATCTCTCAGTGAAGAGCCCACAAAAAGGATATGTGGCAAGGGGAATTAAAGGGTCCCCATGAATCTGATTTGGGGAGATGGGCTTCAGAGTTATAGGCATGGAGGGAGGATTAATTTCTGATGGAGAGGGAAAGAACTAGAGTGATCATACCTGGAGGAATATGTGTATGAGTTTTTCTTTTTTTATATGTGCATGTATGGGTGGTGTTTGTTGTGTGTTCATGTATGTGTGGGTATGTGTGTGTGTGTGTGTGTGTGTGTGTGTGTGTAGACCAGAGGTTGACATCAAGGGTCTTTCCTACTTTCCATCTTTTTCTTTGAGACAGGTTCCCTATGAGAGATATTTTGAGATTCTGAGGGAGAGAGAGACACACACAGACAAGACTATGGATTCCAGCCTTATTTCCTCATTGTGGTTCTCTGTCTTATGCCATAGACTTGTTGAACCCTAACCTCAAGGACACTATTATCTGTGCCATGAAGATAGTCCAAGAGCCCCGGGGTATGGGAAACTGGTGAGTAACTCAGACTGGGAGTTCCCCTCCTTTAGTTGGTGTGGCTAGGACTGGAGGGTACCATCAGGGACCTAACCTTTCACAAGTGCCCACTTCATTCCAGGTGCCACTCTCAAGCTTCATGGCCCAACCCTCACATTCACTCTTGGTTGCAGGAATTGCCATCATCTAACTCTTGACAGATGACACACTGAATTTCAGGGAGGACAAGGAAGTTGTCTGAGCATCACAGTGGGCACTGGACATAGGTTCTTCACGCAGGCACATGACTCAGTTGCCTCACATCCAACCAGCCTCCTTTGATAGGAGTTTCCCTCTTAGTCTTTAACCTCACTTGCTCTCATTTTTCTGAGTGGTAAACCTGCGGGGCTGGGGCAGAACGTGGGGAAGGTGAAATACTTTGCGGCTGAGGCATCAGGACCACAGACAGATGGGGCAGCTTCTAAGGTTGGGGAAGAAATCTGGGAGTCATTGGATACCAGCCCAAGGTGGGGAGTCTAGGGAGATGGGAGAGTGTCAGGGTACACCAGTGATGGACACATGAGAGATTTAATAGAGGGTTTATAGAAGAGAAACAGGGACGCTGGAGACCTGGTCCAAGAGAAAGAAGGAGAAATGATTATGAATCCAGAGACGGTCCAGACATATTTGTTGAAGTGGACGTAACCCTGAAAACCTAGGAACTGACTCTAGGGGGTGAGACCAGCTCTACAGGATATCATGTGCATCTATAAACTCAGGAAGGTGGCTAGAGAGATGGCCCAGTGTGTAAAATACTTGCTGCATAAGTAGAAGAACCTGAGTTTGGATCTCCAGCACCCACATAAAAAGCTGGATGGGGTGGTGGACACCTGAAATCCAAGAGCCAGGGAGGTGGAGACAGGAGGAAACCTAGAGCTTTCTAGTAAGCTACTGTAGCTGAATCATTGAGCTCTAGAGTCACTGAGAGACAAAGTCTCCAAAAAGATAAATAAGCAAGCTGGGCGTGGTGGTGCTCACTTTTACTCCTAGCACTTGGGAGACAGAGGGAGGAGGATAGCTGTGAGTTCATGGCTATCCTGGGACTACAGAATGAGTGCCAAGTCTGCCTAGACTAGCGTGAGTCCCTACCTTGAAAAACAAACAAACAAACAAACAAACAAACAAACAAACAAACAAAAAACAGGTGGAGAGTCATTGAGGTAGGCGCCCTTGTTAACCTCTGGCCTACATGCACACACACACACACACACAGAAAGAGAGAGAGAGAAATCAAACAGGACAAGGCAGGCTCAGACACTATTCCATGGATTGAGGCCTTGGGGCCCTATTCTGGGACCAAAGAATCCCTCTGTTTTATGCTGCGAGTAAATTCTTGGCAGGGATCGATCCTGGGAGGTGGGAGGTGGCTGAGGCTAATCATTGGAAGCAGCTCCAGAAGGTGGCGAGTGCTGTTCACTTCTGCCACTCATATGCCCTGGGCACTTAGGAGTGCAAGACCCGGGTGGGGTGCTGGGCTTCAGAGGGAAGTGAAACCTGTCTCTGCTTTCAAGGATCTTTTGGTCTAGTTGCCCTGTCTTGGGTGACGGATATGCAGAAGTCTTTTAAGGGCACCCTTCACCCTTGAACTTTTGGACATGACACTCGGGAGGACACTTGTTTTCAGAACATGAGACTCCTGAGACCAGGTTCCTGTGGTCCTGCTTATGTTCCTCAAGGTGTCAACTCTAAGCCAGAGCAGGGTAATGGTCCCCAAAGAGATTATTAACTATAGTAGTCCACAATGAAAAGACATAGATTAGCAAGCAAGGAGGGCTGGGTGTGAGCGCAGCTATGAAGCTTGGGGAACTGATTTTACATCACAGTCTGAGCTTCTCATTTGGAAAATAGGGGACATGACAAGTGCACAGTCTACACAGCAGGTCTGTAGGGAACAGGAAAAGGGGTAGTGATAAAGGGGTGAAGGGTGTGCTGGTGCATTTGAACTGTGAAGGGCTATACACATGTAAGGTATGTGAGATGGCATTACTATCCCCAGAGAAACGAGGCGGTGAGAAAAGTGCTTTATAGTCAAGCTCCAGGCTCTCGACCTCTTGTCTCCCTCACTCTCATGAGCCCCTATCCTTGCTTCCTTTTAGTTTACAGCTCATGTGTCATACCTTAGGCTGCAACTGATGTGATATCTTCCTTGTTCATCCTCAGGGAGGCCTGGAGGCATCACTGCCAAGGCAAGGACCTCAGTGACTGGGTGGACGGCTGTGATTTCTAGGAGCCTCTTTGGAAGGACCAGGCTGCACACAACTATCACAAATGTAGTTGGGTTTCCTAACCAGGCTTGGGAAGACAAGCCACCTAATAAAAGTATAGTTTAATCATAAGCGTGGTCCTCTGTATGTCTGCGGGTGCCCAGTGGGAGCGGAGGCCTCTCACGGTCTCCTCCCCTCATTTGTCCAGCTAGGCTGGTCTGAATGTGGACTTCAGAAAGTCTGCCACAAAAGGCTTTCAACCATTCCTGGGTGGCTTGGGAGGAAGGATCAGTGCCTTTCTTTCCCATATCTGGCAGAGATTGGGTCTAAAGTTGCCAGATTTACCAAACTATAAGAAAACAAAAGTAGGATGCACCAGTTAAATTCGAATTTCAATGACCACATCAAGCAATGTTCTTTTTTGAGGCAGTCTCGCTCTAGTCTGGGCTTCCCTGGAGCTCACTTGTAGCCCAGGCTGGCCTTGCGCTCACTGCAAGCTTCCTACCTCAGCCTCCCAGTTGCAGGCATTATAGGCTTGAATCACCACACCTGGCACAAGAAGTAATTTTTAAAATACAAATATAATCCAAATATGGTATACAGCATAGTCTTTTTTTTTTTTTTTTTTTTTTTTTTTTTTTTTGAGGTAGGGTCTCACTCTGGCCCAGGCTGACCTGGAATTAACTATGCAATCTCAGGGTGGCCTTGAACTCATGGCGATCCTCCTACCTCTGCCTCCCGAGTACTGGGATTAAAGGCGTGCGCCACCACGCCCGGCTTCATAGTCATATTTTTAAAACTTACTTGTAGGGCTGAAGATCAAATGTAAATGAGAGCTGCTGCATTTTCATCTGGCAATCCTAGCTGGGTCTGGTATCCTAAGCCCTTGCATCTTTGAAAGGTTCTTGGGACACTTATTTTCTGTCACTTTGGTTGCAGTCACCATGTGTGGGCTTCTTCTCTGGCATCTGCTCACACTCCTGCCATGAGGTGATGTACAGTGGCTGAAGGTGAAAGACAAGAGGAGCTTCCCTTGGCTTCAGTCTCCACCTTGCTCCCCAGCGCCCTCTAGAGATGGGAGGTTTAAGTACCGCTGGTAATAGTGGCCCATGACTTCCTGGTAGGGGATTCACCACACTCAGCTCACCATGTTTAGAAGCTGGAGGATGGAATAGGGCTTGCCAGTGGGGTTGGGGCAACAAAATGCAAGCTGCAGAGCGATTGTAATTGTCTGACTTCCCCAGTAATGGGAAGCTTTGAGGAAGGCAGCACTATCCCCCGTCAACAGGTAGCTTTGTCTCAGTTCACCTGGGACATCTGACTTTGGAGAAAGGCGGGCAGTGTCTTAGGAGCACAGTGGATATGACATCAAGAACAGAAAAAAAAATTGAGCAGAGAAAAACTCATACTGTTTCATTCATGTTTATGCTTTAAGAAAAACATAGCAATTGACGTGACAAGGCAATGTGTGATCAGGTGGAGTTAATGTCTGCCTTTTAAAAATTTTATCTATGTGTGTGTGGGGGCGGGGTGCTGGTTTTGTTCGAGCCATGTAAAGGGATGTGGACTGTGTACAAGGGTGTGATTGTCCCGCCTCTCATGTTTGCTTGCCATTTACTTTGTAATATAATACTTACTTTGAAGTAACTCATCATATATATATATATATATATATATATATATATATATATATATATATATATATGAAAAGAAAACCTAGAAGCTGCATAGCAATTTTAACCTTTAGCAAGGAGAGAAAAGTAATGACAGAGGTAAACGTCTAATTTTGGAGATTTTGTATTCAATTTAGGGGGGTGTCTCCAGTATGGTGTGAGAGGGTGAGACCCATATAAGTTCTGGTTGGCTAACAGATTTGGGCTTTGTCATTTGAGACCTGATAGCCCCAGGAAGCTAAGGCATTGGGAAGTTTAATGGTGTGTGTGAAGCAGATTTCATAGAAGAATATCATCTCCAGAGAGGAGGCCCTGGGGAGGGAGATGAGGGTTTAGTAGGGAGGAAACTCATCTGCAGGATCAAACTCAGCAAAGGCTGACAGTGGGTAAAGAGCACTAGGAGCAGTTGATGGCACAGAGGAAGGAAGAGGAGGATGTAACAAGAAGATTTGGTTAGTAGAGGATGTAACAGGAAAATCTGGTTAGTGGAGCAGTCTAAGTGCCAATGGGAAAACACTTGAATGTAAGGTACCTCCCATCCTTGCCATTTCGTCTTCTAAAGTTGTCCAAATCCGTGAGGATGTGTAAATTGAATGTTCCACACTGGAGTCAGGTAAAGCACGGGGGCTATATCCTGGTAGCAAGACATCACAAAATAAAGCTGGAAATGGAGGCTTTAGAGACTGACATCCCAGGAGTGGAGAAGGGCACCCTCAATCTCCTTTGGGAGGCATATGTACAACCTCTGTCCTTTACCTCAGCCTCTCCATCTCAAAGGAGGGCTAAACTATCCCACCTTCTAGAATTCAAGATGGGTAGAAGAAATGGGAACATTTTTATGACCAGTCAACCTGCTGCCAAAGTCCAGATAAAAAGCATAAGAAGTAAGCCAGCTGGGGCTGGTAAGATGGCTTAGCAGTTAAGGCACTTGCCTGCAAAGCCAAAGGATCCCACCCAGTTTGATTCTCTAGGACCTACATAAGCCAGATGCACAAGAGGGCACATGCATCTGGAGTTCATTTGCAGTGGTTGGAGGTCCTGGAGTACCCATTCTCCCCGCCCCCCCCATCAAATAATAAAATTTATATATATATATGAAGTAAGCCGGGCATGGTGGTGCATGTCTTTAATCCTAGCACTTGGGAGGCAGAGGTAGGAGGATCACTGTGAATTTGAGGCCACCCTGAGACTTCATAGTGAATTCCAGGTCAGCCTGAGCTAGAGTGAAACCCTACCTCAAAAAAAAAAAAAAAAAAAAAAAAAAAAAAAGCATAAGAAGTGTTTTGAAAAGCAAGAAAGCAAGTCCAAGAGTAAGAAGAATGGTGAATAAGAAGGAGATGATGAGACGCAAGGGGCGGGGATGCAGAGCATTCCCCTTGAAGGAGAAAGTACAGAGCAATGGTGGAGAATTCATTCGATTTGGTGGGGCTGAAAGGACATAAAGGTCCCTTGTAACCAAAGGATCCCAGTGGTGTTCAGCAGTTGGTCAAGCTTGTGGAAAAGTTGTGGTGTTTACCATGAGTGCCTCAGCAGATCTTCCCGGAAGAGAGGAAATTGATGGTGATCCAGTGACATCCAAAGAATCTGGAAGAGGTGACATTAGATTAATGATATTGTCTGTTATCTCTTCAGGGATGGGTGGGAGGTGTGGTGAGTCCCAAGGCGGTGGAAAAGAGAATAGAAGGTGCCTTTTTGAGGCAAGAAAGGTGAAATTGTGGAGTGAGGTTTTGCAGTTTGGCAGCAGTGGGAGTGAGAAGAATGACTTTATGGGAGCCTTGCCATTTAGGTTGTGTGGTAGTTTGAATAGATGCCCCCAATATACTTAGTGTTTTATTAGTTTGTAGTTTGCATCTACAGCCACCTGGCTGGAAGCAATATAACTGGTGGGATATTAAGGTGTGGTGATGAGTTTAGGATTTCAATGTAAAGATATACAAAGTGTGCCTAGTTGGAGTTCCTGAAGTGTGCTGTGCTGTGTGGCTTTTGGCTTGTGGCTTTTTCTCTCTGTGTATGGTCCTATGAAGGCAGGCCAGCTTCTTCTGCCATTATGGAACTTTCCCTGGATCTGTAAGCTTTAATAAATATTCCTTCTTCCATAACTGTGTCTGGTCTGGAAGTTCATCTCAGCGAACCTGAAGCTGTCTGCTACAGGTTGTAAGGAGGGGTGGGTACCAGAGGAGATAGAGACTAGGTCTCCCACATGAAGAGCTGGATGGGGGGTATTTGGGAGCAGAGCAGGGAGACTGGTGTCAGTTGTTTTCCACAGCTCTGTCCTAAGGGAATCTTGGGCAAGAGTGGGGCTAGGCGGGACTCAGTGGGGTGAGTCCTGGGTGAATGATAGGTGTGTCATACATCTGTTCAAATGGACTCATGTTTGTTGGTTTTTGAGGAAGAGACCAAAGATGGAGGAGAGCTATGGGTAGGAGTTTTATCCAATCTAGTTTTAGTTAGGATTTCTTTGAGTGTTGTTCACTTAGTTCTTTCCACATTCCCTGTGGATTGAGGATGGTAGGGAATGTGAAATTTCCAGGGAATATGGAGGGTGGAGATTATGTGTTAGGTGATGGACAAGATGAATTTAGGGCCATTGTCTGATTGTAAGGAGGAAGGTAGGCCAAGTCTAGGGACTAGATAGGTTAGGGGGAGATGGGCTCTAATGGAAGCCCTTTGGTTAGTGGTGGGAAAGGCTTATGTCTAACCTGATAAAGTATCTACAAGGACCAGAAGGTATTTAAAGCGTCTCATAGGAGGCATGTGAGTGAAATCAGTCTGCCAGTCTGAGGCAGGAGTGGAGCCTCTCCTTTGGTTTGTGGAAAACTGGAGGGGAGGGGGGAGAAATATTGGAGTTAGGATTGGTTTTTTGGCAGGTGGTGCAGGAAAAGGTTAAGTGCTGTGAGAACAGTTTGTCATGGGGTATGAGGTGATAAGAGTTTTTTAGGAAGGAAAGTAAGGTATGAGTGGAAGGATGAAATATAGAATGAAGGTAGGAGAGGATATCTTGGGTGGATGGTGAGTCTGGGGGGTGAAAGGGCTTGTTGGTCAGGAGGAACGAGTCAGCATCTTCATGTTCCTTAGGTGGTATATAGAGAGATTTGTGTAGGGAGCATTGGGGGTATAAGAGGGCAGTGTCATGTGCTTTAGTGTCAGCTAAGGTATAAAGTATGGAAATGTATTTTATGTCCCGTTGATGATCTTCACAGTGGAGGAGGACGGCAGATTGAGTAGGGAGTAGTGCTATGTCTAAAAGTTCCTGAATGTAGAAGGAATTAATGATGGGGGAGCCCTTTTGGGTGAGGAAGCCCCCTTCTCTCCAACTTAGGATGTTGGAGTGGATGATACTATAAGCGAATTTTGTGTTGGTGTAGATGTTGACATGGTAGGTGGAAGCCCCAGTTTGGGCCCTAGTTAGGGCTATGAGTTCAGACTGCTGGGCAGTGGTACGGGTTAGTGGGGGCTTGGCTTCTATTACATGATGGTTATGTGGGTGTGTGGAGGTCTCCCTGGAGGAAAGCATACTCGGCAATGAAGGGGCATCAGGCAAAAGGGTGTCCTGAATGTGTGGGAACAGATTTAGGTAGAGGTTGAGGACTTCTGAGTATAAGTGTGGGAAATTATTATATGGAGGTGTGAAGGGCTGGCTTGGGGGTATCATGGAGAATTTAGTGTGTAATAAGGTTGCAAGGTTTAAGTTGGGGGGAGACTGTTCAAAGGTAAGGTTGGGATCCAGAAGGTAGGCATGGAGGCTTTGGACTCAGGAGGGTGGGAGAGAAAGAAAAGCCCGATGACTGAGCAGGTCCTTGAGTGAGTGTGGGGGGAGGATGTGCAGAGGGCTGTGGAGGGAGATCTTATTGGCCTCAGGTACAAGGAGGGCTACAGGGTTTGGAGTCAGGAGACCCAGCCGCGACTTACCATGTCTAATAGTTTGGAGAAGTATGCGAGGGGCCCTTACGTGTCACCGTCACCTCCTTTTTGGCAGATGATGGCTAAGGCTTGTCCCTTATTAATGTGCAGAGAGAAGAAAACAGGTCTGGCAATGTCGAGCAGGGAGTGGGGGGAGGCAGTAGACAGGGATCGTTTAAGGAGATTGACGGGGGCTTGTAGGGAATGTGGGGTTAGGAGAGGCTTGTCTGGGTTTTCTTTGGTGGATTTATATAGGGAATGAGCAATTAGGGAGAAGTTTGGAAGCCAGATACAGAAGAAACTGAAGAGGCCAAGGAGGGTAAGTAGCCCTCGTTTAGTCAGCAGGTTGACTGGTCATAAAATGTCACCATTTCTTCTACCCATCTTGCTTCTCCTCTTACCATTAGTCATTGGACAGTCCTCTCCCCCAACCCCTCTTCCTTGAACCAATACAAACTAGTCTGGGAAGCCTCCCTATACCTCTCAGACCCACATATCCCTCAGAATGTATCTACCTGCCCACCACATGGGCCATGCCCCCTGTCCATCCAGTGGTGCAGGGCCTCATCCCATCTCCATCACTTGTTGTGAAGGCACTTGTTGTGAAATGGTTACACAAATGGTTTTCATGTATGACTGGATTCCTGAAACCATACCTGCATATGGCTGCATCACCTGCTCTACCAGAGACTGTGGGGGCCTCTCCTGGTCATTCCTGACATACCAGAGCTATGTTGATTTTGCTTCCTTTCAGAGAGATTGGAAAGGGGTCTCCCTGTCAGGACAAGGAGTTCAAAAATGAAGACGAGTCCTTGAGCCAGGAGGCAACTTGTGGGATTGGTTTGGAAAACCACTGTTGGTACTCTCAACTGGAGAACCCCCATCCTTGGGATGGGGTGGTGGCTCAACTGGGGTTGAGGATGGGGTGGTCCTAACTATTCCCCGAGAACCTTGAGGCTTACCATCAAAGCAGTTAATATTTATTTACCCATAAGCAAAACAAACTCTCTAGACCTCTGGTCTCCTGCCCAACAACCCAGCCCTAATGATTTTCAATATACTGAACATCCTGAACTCCCCATTAATAGAGATGATAGCTTTAGCTAACACTAGCCATGGACTCCTCAAACAGGCTGGCCCAGAATTAGATAGTGACTGCTGGATCTGTCTTAGGACAGGAAATGTTTCTTACATAGGAATAGGACTCTCCAGCCTCACATTCCTAACAACACCCACACAAAAAGGGATGTTTGTGTAGATGGCCCCCTCTTCTAGTCATTGGTGAGCCACATTGGTAAACCTTCCACCCCCTTCCCAGTTGCACCCATATACTCATTAGTTCCATGTCCCCAGAGGGCACATATTTGCCCTGTCCTGATGGGATCCACACCTGTTATCCAGGGGGCCAATGGTATATGATTTTCTTATGCCCAGATGTAGACATTCTCCTAGGCCAAGAAATCAAACAATATCTGACACCCACACTCAGGACCAAAGAGGTCCCATTTTACTTCCAATACTACTAGAAATGGCTACTGTTGGGGCGACAGAGACAGGGGCCACAGCTATAGGTTTCCAAAAAATCCAACATAGGCAACCCACATACTGTTGCAGTCAGGTTCGCATTGCTGGCAGAAATCACCCAACCAAGAACAGCTTGTGGGGAAAAAGAGGTTCATTTTGGCTTATAGGCTCAAGGGGGAAGCTCCATGATGGCAAGGGAAAATGATGGCATGAGCAGAGGGTGGACATCACCTCCTGGCCAACAACAGGTGGACAGTAGCAACAGGAGAGTGTGCCAAACACTAGCAAGGGGACACTGGTTATAACACCCATAAGCCCGCCCCCAGCAATACACTGCCTCCAGGAGGTGTTAATTCCTAATTGCCATCAGCTGGGGAGATTAGCATTCAGAACACCTAAGTTTATGGAGGACACCTGAATCAAACCACCACATTCCACCCCTGGCCCTCATAAACTATTAACCATACATGATAGAAATACAATGCATTCAGTTCAACTTTCAAAGTCCCCACTTTTTTTAAATCAATCCTAATGATGTTCTAACATCCCCATAATCCAAGGTCTTCTAACTGAGCCATAAAAACAAAAATTCCCCCCCAAACCCATAATGGCACAGAATAAACATTCACACTGCAAAAGATGGCATTGGGCATAGCAAAGAAATAGTCAACCAATACAAGATTTAAACAGGGCAAACATCAAACTCTGTAGCTCCAAGACCAACAACTCTAGCCAGTGACAAGCCTCTAAGTCTGATAATCCTAACCAGCAACGAGTCTCTGGAGTTGTAATTCCATCTCTCCAGCTAGGCTACTAACAGTGCTGGAAAACTTCATCTGGGGCCGGCAGCTCTCCTTGACAGCCATCTTGTGGTCCCAGCGTCTCCCCTGGGTCTCCACTGCAGCCCACGGCTCATCCTCATGGCTCCACGGGGTCTCCATGTAGCCATCCAGCAAACATGCTTCACATTGCCCATGGCCATTTCCATGTTGCAAACAACACCATGTTGCAAACTCAATGACCCTCTCTTTCCTGCATTTCTTATACTCCACAATACCAGGTAGGGTGCCAATTTGTTAATCCAGAGGGGAATAAAGCAGACTTTGAAGAACAGGACACTCCTTGAGCATTTAGGCTCTTTTAAAAGAGTCTACATTCTTCCTGTTGCCCAAGTGCAGATCAGCTGGCCCAGTCTCAAAGGCTGTAATCTCTCAAACAATTGCAGGTGAGCAGGCAGCAGTTTTGGCCTAAAGATTTCTTTCTGTGCCATATCTCACACCAGTTCATTTCTATACAAAGCAACTCTGCACAACTTCTCAGGACACAGTAAGCTTCTCATACAAACTGCTAGCCCAGTCCAAGCAAAGCTCTTTCTCACCCTCATAAGCCAAACCTCACAGTCCATAGTTCTTACTGCATTCAGGTCTTTCAACTCTGAGCAGAATAGCCCGTCAAGCTGTACTTATAGCACTGCAAGGTGTCTCTTAGGCCAAGGTTTCAAATCCTTCCACATACCTCTTGAAAATCAGCTCCAAATGGCCAAAGCCACATAGTCAGGTATCTAGCAGCAATCCCACTCCTCGGTACCACTTTACTATTGCAGTCAGGTTTGCATTGCTGGTAGAAATCAAGAGCAGCTTGTGGGAAAAAAGAAGTTCATTTTGGTTTACAGGCTCAAGGGGGAAATTCCATGATGGCAGGGGAAAACGATGGCATGAACAGAGGGTGAACATCAACTTCTGGCCAACATCAGGTGGACAACAGAGACAGGAGAGTGTGCCAAACACTAGTGAGGGGACACTGGCTAAAACACCCATGAGCCCACCCTCCAACAATACACTGCCTCCAGGGCAATTCCCAATTGCCATCAGCCGGCGAGACTAGTGCTCACAATGCCTAAGTTTATGGGGGACACCTGAATCAAACCACCACACATACCAAGTCAAGAAGGACCTCTCCCTGATCCAACAGAGCATCGTCACCCTTAAAAACCAACTTGACCCCCTAGCCAAAATGATATCACAGAACAAAATAGGACTTGCTCTCATGAGAGCAGAAAAAGGGGGGATTTGTACTTTTCTTGATAAAGGAATGTTGCTTCTTTGCCAACCAATTAGGCATATCCTAGAGAATGCTAGACATTTAGAAAATATAAAAACCAAATATGGTTCCAACAAGCAATCCTGACGGAAGCATACCCGGATTTCCTGCAGCCCATGGTAGCTCCCTTTGTAGGACCCGACGTCAAATCCTGCTAATTCATTGTTTCCTTTGGTCCCTGTGTTTTCAGGCGCCTCTCTGATTTTCTCCAGGAACGAATCCATGCTTTCACCTCACAAAGAGTGAAAGACTTCTTTATGGCCAATCCATACCAGCCCCTGGAAGACTGTGGCCCCCACTTCTCATTTTACCTCACCTATCTCTCTCCCTAGAAGGCCACGACCCCTCTCAGCAGGAAGTAACCCCCATGACCTTTGCCCCTTTCCCTTTTGGTCCACTTTATTACATCCCTTCAGAGTCTGAATATGAAGGACTCTCCTCCAGCCCAGAAAAGAAAAACAGGGTCTCCTTGAATTCATGACCCATGAATAAACATTGACTTAAGCGATCCATAAATCACAGAGAAATAATCAATCCACAAACAACCCCTAACCACATTGAAGCTACGTTGAAACTTCTGGGGCATTACACGTCGGAAATCATTCTCCCCAAGTCACTTCTTACTCTTCAGTAACTCCCTAGACTCCCACCCACACCTGTTCCTTTGATCTGTACGTTTATAAGCTTCACTTCAGCTCTGGTGAGACACAGCCTCTAGCCTGGATAGAGGTCTCTGTCCCTCACCGTTTATCGTGTCTGCAATAAACGGGTTTCCCTTTTGTCGCAGTTCGAGTCGGTGTTCTTTCTCTTCAACTTTTCCTTGCAATAAAACTAGAGGTCAATGAGACAATAGGTGGAGACCCCGGCTTAAGTTAAACACATAGCGGGCAGGCAATGGACAGCCAGATTCAAAGGCTCCCTGCATAAATCCTGCTGGCAGTCAGGAGACAAAGGAAGCAAACAAGTTAGTACATAACACTTCCTCATGACCAAGATGCTAAGTCATTCCTGCTGAAATTTAGAAGGCAAATTGAAAACAAACAAACAAAAAATCAGCAGTACCAAACATTTCCAACTGGTGGCAGTTTTAGGAAGTTGTGTATGAAGTAGTCTCACATGGATTCATCTTTTCTCTAGTCCCAGACCACGTTTTACATTCTGACTGTGTCTTCCTAATCTTTCCTCTAAATATTTATTGCATATAAATTCATTCAAAAATGCACTGGGCCCTTATATGTGTTGAACAATGAGAAAGTGGGAAGGTTGAGGCCAGAGGTCCAGCCCTGACCTCTGCTTTGAGGTGGATGTCTGTGACCTAAGGTTAGTCACTCTGACCCTCTATTAGTCCATCTGCAAAGTGGATGGGAGGGCACTTCTCTTTGTGTCCTTGAGGTTAGGGAGCCAGTGTGTGGAACCCTCACTGTGAGCACTCGGGACCATGCTGGTTCAGTCATCTGAACCCATGCTTGTGTCTGCCCCTTAAGGTGCCTCTCTTGCTTATTTCACAAGCGGCTTCAACACAGCTGCTGTGGGCCACAAGTCTGATGGAAGCACAAACAATGACATCTTCCAGATCAACAGCTGGAAGTGGTACAAGCGTTTCAACCTGAACAGCCTCAACCTGTGCCGGATGTACTGCACTGGTAGGCTGGGGTTGGGCCCTTGATAAGCCTTCATTTCCTCAGTTTCCTTGGCCCCTCCTGCCTTCATCTGTCAGTGATGATCCCTAGGAGATGGATATGGGACGAGTGGTGAAGATTCTCCATGTAATCTGGTTTGGGGAGACTGGCTTTGGCTTCAGAGTTACAGGAATGAAGGAAGGATAAATTTCTGATGGGGGAGGAGAACTAGAGTGTTGATCCCTATGCTTCTAGAGTTGGAGGAATGTGTGTATGAGAGTTTTTTTTTAGATGTGCATGTATGGTGTTTGTTGTGTGTTTGTATGTGTGTATACACATGTGTGTGTACATGTATGTAGGCCAGAGGTTGACATCAAGTGTCTTTCCTACTCTTTACCTTATTTTTAAAAATTTTTAAAATTATTATTTTATTTATTTTTGGAGAGTGACACAGAGAGAGACAGACAGAGAGGGAGAGGGAGACAGATAGAGATGGGCACGCCAGCAGTCTCTCAGCTGCTGTGAATGACAATCCCACTAATAAAAGAAGAACTTAAACACAAGCATGGTCCTGGTGTGTCTGCAGGTGCCCAGTTGGAGCTGAAGCCTCTCATGGTCTCCTCACTTGCCCACCTAAGTTGGGCTCCAGGTAGACTCTAAAAATCCTGCTAGGGGCATGGTCAGTTCCTTTCTTTCCCATTTCTTACAGTCTGGGTCTAAAGTTGCTAGATTTGCCAAACTAAAAGAAAAAAGTAGGATGTACCAGTTAAATTTGAATTTCAGATACAACACTGAGCAATTTTCTCTTTGAGCAGAGTCTCTCTCTAGTCCAGGCTGCTCTGGAGTTCACTCTGTAGCCCAGGCTGGCCTTGAACTCTCTTCAATTTTCCTACCTCAGTATCCCAAGTGCAGGGATTATAGGCTTGAGCCACCATACCTGGTACAACAAGCAATTTAAAAAAAAATTAAGTATAATACAAATATGGTATAAAGCATACTAATATTTTTAAAACTTACTTGTGGGGCTGGAGAGATGGCTTAGCAGTGAAGGCGCCTGCCTGCTAAGCCTAAGAACACCTGTTCAATTCTCCAGGTCCCATGTTTAGCCAGACATAGTGATGCAAGGGCGTAATGCCATACTTGCCCACAAAGGGGCGCATGCATCTGGAGTTTGTTCACAGCGGCGGAGAGGCTGCTGGTGTGCCCATTCTCTGTCTCTCTCTCTCTCTCAAAAAAAAAAAAAAACTTACTTGTGAAGCTGAAGTTCAAATTTAAATGAGGGCTGCTGTATTTTTATCTAGCAATCCTAGCTGGGTCTGGTGTTGTATAGTCCTGGCTTGCTTGGAAAGGTCCTTGGGACACTTATTTTCTGCAACTTTGTTTGCCGTTGTTGCAGGAATTCCAGGACAGTTTGAGACTCAGACCATTTTGGACACAGGAGAGGAAGATTTATTCACGCTATTGGGCTGACACCCAGATAACTCTGTAATGGCGCCAGCCCTGGGCTTAGGCATGTGGGACTTTTTATATCTTTCATCTATAGTGGGTGCAAGCAAGCAAAGTTACAGAAGTGTATGCGGCATAAGCAAGCCAATGCACACTTTAAATTTCTTGTAACTCTTGTTCCAGTTAGCTCAAGTCTATCAGTAACTTGCATGTGGGTGGGGGACTTATCTCTGTTTGCTGGTTTCTCCCTGTGGGTAATTTGTGAGCAAGCAAGGGTTTATCTCCCTGTTCCCTGGTCTCTCTCTGTGGGTGGGGAGCTTAACTGTGTTCCCTGTGGGTATCACCTGGTCTGTTGGGAACTTTATAGGCCAGTACAAATTTCCTTTAACATAGCTGTTTTCTATTAGATCCCCTCCTCTTCATCTTCATAATCCATTATGACTCTTCTAATGGGATCCTCTGTTACTGGTGAATGACCTGTAATCTTACTGTTTTGATTGGATTCCCGATGAACTGAGTCAAGATGTTAATCGGGTAGGGGCCAAACAGTAGAGCCAGAAGAACCATAACCAAGGGCCCAGGTAGGGTTGCCAGCCAAGGCCCCTAGGAGCTCCAGGTGCTCTGCCAGTAAAACATTCCAGCTCTCTCCTGCATCTTAATTCTTTCCAAGATTTGTCTGGCATTTTCTCTTACTACTCCTGGCTGATTTGCATGAAACAACATTCCTCTCCCAAGAAAACACAGGAACTCCATTTTTCTGCCTTCATCAGGTCTAGCCTCTTGTGGTTCTGTAGCACAACTGAGGCCAAGGAATCTATCTGGTTTCGCAGGGTAACTCTACTTTTCTGGAATAGGCCGTGATCCTATTTAATCTGATTAGTTGACTGTGCTATACCTGTTGAAGCTCTTTTGTAGTTGGCCCAGTAGCTGCTGTCCCTGTTAACGCCGTACCCAGGAGGATGGGGAGTAGGTCTGAGCTCCTTTTATGCCTGGAGTACTATCTGGGACCTTCGTCTTAGCAGCCATCCTGGTATAGTTGTCCTTCTCTCCTATATGGTTCCCCCCCCCCCCAGAGTCTTTACTAAAGGCCCTGCCACACAGTTGCCTTCTTTGGTGGCTAGATTGTCTTGGGTCACATTGAACATTGTTAGGTTGGTAATTCCTACTCCAGTGTCTGGCTAGCTTTCAAACAGATCCAGCAATCCTTCCTGAGCTCCGGGTCTGCTTACCTTACTGGCTCAAGGTCAGTGTTTGCCAGCTGAAACATTTTTTTTAGCAGGGTTTTTAAAAAATATATTTTATTTTTATTTATTTATTATTTGAGAGAAAGAGATACAAAAATAGGCAGGGAGAAAGAGAAAGAGAAAGAGAGAGAGAGAGAGAGAGAGAGAGAGGGAGAATGGGCGTGCCAAGGCCTCCAACCACTACAAACTAACTTCAGATGTGTGTGCTCCCTTGTGCATCTGGCTTATGTAGGTCCTGGGGAGTTGAACCTGGGTGCTTTGGCTTTGCAGGCAAGCGCCTTAACCACTAAGCCATCTCTCTATCCCCCCCCCTTTTTTTTTAAATCTGGTTTGAGCCTGGGAGGATTAGTGCTGCCCTCAAGGGTTCCTGGGTTTGGAGTTAGTTGGGGGGCAGTCCAGGGACACTTCCCAGACTAGCCTGTGAGTTCTTGGGCTGAGTGGAGGTTGTTTGGCCAGTTCAGGTTGAGGAGCAGCAGGGCCATCCACAGCTGAACTGAATTTCTGAGAGTCATCTCCAGGTCACCTGGACAAGGTCAGCGTCAGGGGTTGGTCGTGGTGTAGTTCAGTTCTCCAGTCCTGGTCCAAATTGTTGGCAGCCTTGGAATGGGTGTGGTTTATCCACGGCTTGATACCTGCAACTTTAAGAGCTGAGGGCATGGTTAGTATAATTTGATATGGTCCCTCCCACATTGGATCTAGGTCTCCCCTCACAGGGACCTTGATCCAGACTCAATCTCTGGGACTCCAGGGGTGTAGGGGACCTTGAGTCATGGAGGGAGGGAGGAGATTTAAGTGTCCAGTTAGTGTCCAGTTATTTGCAGTGTTGACAAAGTCCTTAAGAAACCTCTGGAGGTGAGTCTGTCTGTACTCTCAGAGGTCACCAGAGTCCCTTGGGAGCAGTGGGGGAGGATATCCAAACAGGATTTCAGAAGGTGGAAACCCACATTTGCAGCAGCACACTCTGAACAACACAAAGCAAAGCCAGGTCTATCTCCTGGCAATGTTTGGCTATGGCAGTTTTCAGAGTTCTGTTTTCTTTTTGGAGAGAGAGAGAGGGAATTGGTACACTAGAGCCTCGAGCATTACAATCAAACTCCAGACACTTGCACCACCTAGTGTGCATATGCCACCTTGTGCTTGCATCACTCTTGTGCATCTGGCTTATGTGGCATCTGGAGAGAGATTGAACATGGGTCCTTAAGCTTCACAGGCAAGCGACTTAACCACTCCAGCCTTCTGTTCATTCTTTTAACTCTGCCTGAGGACTGGGGGTGGTACTATGTGGGCAGGTCCCAAGTTAGTCCTACCGCTTTAGACATCTGCTGGACAATTTTGCTGACAAAAGCAGGGCCGTTATCTGAAAAGATGCTCATGGGGACCCCGGAGCACTGGATGATTTCTCTGGCCACAGTGTGAGACACCTCTTGGGCTCTCTCTATGCAAGTGGGGAAAGCTTCTACCCCCTCCTGAGAATGTACAGACTATGACCAGCAGGTATCGGCAGCCTTCATTGGGCTGGATGTCCAAGAAATCCACTTCCAGATGCTCAAACAGATAGGATCCCTGCTTCTGAGGTAGAAGGGGGACTCAGGACCCTTGTTCAGGACTGTGCCGTGCACATTTCAGATAGGCTCTGCAAGCTCATTGAGCCAGTGTTGCCAGCCTCAGGACCACAATGTACCTCTGCAGCAGGGCCGGCAGTGCTGTTTTCTCCAGATGGGTCACCATGGGTCTGCTTGACCAAGCCAGGTGCCACCTGACCTGAGATTATTATTCTGTCATCTTGGGTGATCAGCCACCTCTCTGAATTTTCAAGTTGCTCCTTCCTTTAATGCTTTCTCCTTCTCCTCAGGGAGGCAGAGCTTATTTTCTGTGGTTTCAAGGGAGGAGGGCTATGGCTGCTGGTCTGGCTTTCTGATCCACTAGCCAGTTTTCTTGGCTCACTTTATCTTGGTTTCAAGTGTGAGCTTGGCAGTGAACTACTGCTATAGCTCTGAGGGTCCAGATTGCTTCCAGTAGTAGATCTGGTCACTGTTTTTAATTTCTTTTCCTCCTGTTGTTAACAGTCCTCTCTCCTTATAAATGGCCCCATGAATGTGCAGCATGGCAAAAGCATACGTGGAGTTGGTATAGATCATGGCTTGCTTCCCATCTGCAAGAAGGAGGACTCTTGTAAGCTCATGTAATTTGGCCTTTTGGTCCGACAAATCATTGGGAAGTCCCCCATTGTGGTAGTTTGAACAGATGGCCCCCAATATATTTAGTGTTTTATTAGTTTGTAGTTTGCATCTGCCACTACGGTGGCTAGAGGCAGTGTCACTGCGCAGATCTTAAGGTGTGGTGGTGGATTTGAGATTTCAATCTAAAGATATGCTAAGTGTGCCTAGCTGGAGTTCCTGAGGTGTGCTGTGCTGTGTGGCTTTTGGCTTGTGGCTTTTGTTCTCTGTGTTTGGTCCTGTGAAAGCAAGCCAGCTTCTTCTGCCATTATGGAACTTCCCCTGGATCTGTAAGCCTCAATAAATATCCCTTCCTCTATAACTTTGCCGGGTCTGGAAGTTCATCTCAGCGAACCTGAAGCTGTCTGTTACACCCATCCTCCAAGACCTCATTGGCAGTAGTTACCACATACTCCGTGCGGTATTGTCCCTGCTGTAAACTTTGGCTCCCATCAGTGAAGAGTCCTAAGTTTGAGTTATGCAGTGGCTCATTCTTCCAATCAGGTCAGGAAACAAACACTTTCTCTACCACTTCTCACAGAAGTAGGCCAACCCTTGTTTGCCTTTTAGAGGAAAATTCCAAAGCAGGGCTTGGTAGCGCATGCCTTTAATCCCAGTACTCGGGAGGCAGAGGTAGGAGGATCGCCAAGAGTTCAAGGCCACCCTGAGACTACATAGTGAATTCCAGATCAGCCTGGACTAGAGTGAAACTCTACCTCAGAAAAACCAAATAAATAAATAAATAAAAAAAAAAAAATAAAAATAAAAATAGAGGGAAATTCCAGAGACAAAAAGCCAACTAACATGGACATGACTGCCCCAGAAGAAGGCATCCTTTAGATCCAAGCAAATAAAAACTGCTGCCTTGGGGGTATTAAACACAGTAGGGTGTATGGATTGGGGACCACAGGGTGTAGCATCTCAGTGGTGCCATTGACTTGATGGAGATCCTGCACTTGCTGATAATCGTTGGTCCCTGGCTTCTTTACCGGGAGCAGGTATGTGTGTGTGTGTGTGGGGAGTGTTTAAGGAAATTGAATCTCTTGCAGAATTCCTCCTTTTTGTTGAACCTCTTGATGTGGGGGGATATCCTGAGCCAGGCTTCCAGGGAGATTGGGTATTGCCTCTGTCTTATGGGAGTGGCACCAGGCTTGAGGGTCACCACCATGGGTGGGTGACATTTAGCAAGGCTGACCTTATATGTATCCCATGCCTTGGGGTAGCATTCCAAATACCAGCTAAGTTGGCATGAATCATGAAAGTTTCCTGCTGGGAAGTTAGAGTGCAGTCAACATTCTTCTTCAGGACAAACTTCTAGAGTCAGCACTGGCAGGGTGCCAGAGTTGGCAGTGGGGCTCAGTTCCATTGTTACCATGGTGCCTAATTTAGATAACAAGTCTCTTCCTCATAGGGGCCCCAGAGCTTCAGGCACATACAGGAACTGGTGGCAGACTTGGTGGCCTCCCACTGACCAATCTCATGGCTCACAAAATCAGTATCTTTTGGTGGTCCCTGTGACCTCGATAATTGTGACAGAATCCTTGGTGGGTTGCCCAGTGGGGGATATCAGTGTGCTAATGGCTGTGCCAATATCTGAAAGTCCACAGTTGGGTGGGCACCCCCCCCAGGTTTATTTTGACTGGGGGCTCTTGCAGGCCAATTGTGATTGAGCATGGTTGCCCTCAGTCAGACTCAGCCTCCCATCCTGAGTCTTTGACCTTGGGTGGACAGGCCTGCTTGTAAACTGCAATTGTGGCAGGTCTTGTCCCTTCACAACCTTGTGTTCTTTTATTGTCCCTTTTCTTAAGGCGTCCACTCTTCAAATGACCTTACTATTTACAATAGGCACAACAGTCCTTACCAGCAGGTGATGTCCTCAGTCTCCTAGTGGCCCTTTCATCTCTGAGGGCCACTGCCATGATTTTGGCCTTTTTCTCCTGGTATTTTTCCTTTTCTCTGCATGCTGTTTCCTCTCGGTTAGCTACCACCTTGGCCGCAATATTGATGAGTTGATCGACACTTATTCCAGTGAAGCCTTCTAGCTTTTGTAATTTTTGGTGCATATCTGAAGGTGATCGCTGGACAAAGGCTGTGTTCACCATGGATCTGTGCTGCTGTGCCTCAAGGTCAAATGGAGTGAAGCATCAGTACACATCCCAGAGCCTCTTATAGAATTGCCTGGGTGACTTGTCCGCCTTCTGAGTCACCTCGCTCATTCTGGTCAGATTGTGCATTCACTCAGGCTCCTTCTAAGATTGCCTGTCTAATTCGGATGAGGAATTCCATTCCCTCTTGGATATTGGGGTCCCAGTTTGGGCACTCATCTGGAAGGGCAGTGTCTGCAAATTGCTCAGGATTTACATCATCTGGGGGCTCCTGGGTAACCAACCAGGCTTGAGTGGCTTGGTAAATGCATTGCCTCTCATCAGAGGTGAAGAGGATGGACAGCAGATGATGGTGGACAGCAGATGATGGTGGACAGCAGATGATAGCGGATGATAGCCCATCCCAAGTGGGCTGGTGGCTATGCATGATGGTAATTAGGAGGTCTATCATGGCTTGGGATTGCTCTGAGTATGACAGGGTATGGTGACACCAGGTCAGAAGGTTGTTGGTGGCAAAAGGCTGGTAGGTGTACTGTATTGGACCCATCCCATAAGTTCCGACTGCCCTGGGAAGGGACTGGCCTGGAATTTGTTGCAATGAACAGGGGGTACAGGTTCCTCCCTAGTGGTCAGGTAGCCTGAGTTTGGGGATCTTTCCCATTTCTCAGCCAGAGGGGGTGCTGACAGCAGTGAAAGGTCCTGGCTCTGTTTCTGTGGCAGAGCTGGATACATGGCGGGTGGTGGTACCCCTGGATTCTGATTGGCTACAGGAGGCACTGGGTTCATGGGTGGGATATTGGGAGGCACTCAGTGTCCTATTCAGAGCCTGATGGATCAGGGGTTTCTCTTTTGGTTTGGTTGTTTGTGTTACCAGCATGGGTATCTGATTTTCTTGGTGCATGAAAGTGGAGCCAGTCCGGTGAGCACAAATTGATGTATCGAAACTGATCAGGATGTGCGGGGTCTCCAGTGCAAACTTCTCTCACTGTACAGATGGCAGACAGATCTAGGGTGCCCTCAGGCAGCCATTCCACATCACAGGATGGCCAATCGATTTCACACGTCTTCAGCTTTGAAGATTTCAATTGATACCATAATTTCCAGAATATTCTGCTTTAAAATTTTTAACATAGTCTGGAGTACCATCAGGCTCTTCAACTTGGAGGAGCCCATCTTAATTTATATGTGCCTAGGGTGTGTGTTTTATGTGCACACTGAGGGATGGAGAGTTCAGAGACTCTCCCTTAGTCACCTCTGGGTGGCTTAAGAAGTCTTGCCTTTAGGGCCCCATGTATAAACCCCACACCTGGTCAGAGCTCCCTGTTACAGGGAGATGAGTGCCCATTTAGATGAAAGGACCCCAGCAGACTGCAGGTTAGGACCCAATCAGACTCTAGCCTCACAGCCATGGAGCCATCACTTAAACTCTCACGTTCACACTCAGTCACTAAGAGGTTAAACATTTTTTCCCTACTTAACCCCACTAATGATCCTTATCTAGCTAGTTACCAAGACTGGAACAACTTGGATCCTGATGGAAGGAGGGCTGTCACCTTGGTGTCACCTCAAGCTTCAGAACTCCTGCGGGGATCAATTTGTGCTGGCTCCATAATGTACTAACTGTCCTGGGTTTTTCTACCTCATCTGGCTGGCCACTTTCCCTCCCTTCCTTCCTTCCTTCCTTCCTTCCTTCCTTCCTTTCTTTCTTTCTTTCTTTCTTTCTTTCTTTCTTTCTTTCTTTCTTTCTTTCTTTCTTTCTTTCTTTCTTTTTCAAGGTAGGGTCTCACTATAGCTCAGGATGACCTGGAATTCACTATGTAGTCTCAGGGTGGCCTCAAACTCATGGTGATCCTCCTACCTCTACCTCCTGAGTGCTGGGATTAAAGGCGTGTGCCACCACACCCAGCTGTTTCTTCATCTTGCTCTGTTGCTTATATGATCTGGCCCGGGGCTCAGCAGTCCTCCTCTGGCCTCCTGGTAGGATACCTGGAATCACGTCAGAGGTGCACACTTCTCAGTTCCCAGGGGCCATAGTGGGCTGCAGAGTCTGGGAGCAGCAGCCCCTTCTACCCAACAAGGGTGTGTGTGTGGGTCTGATCTTGCTGGGGCCTCCAGGAATGTTGTGGGAGATCCTGGACAGATTGAGACTCAGAGTCGTTTGGACAAAGGAGAGGAAGATTTATTCATGCTAGCTGGCGGCTGACACCCAGATCTCTCTGTAATGGTATCAGTCCTGGGCTTAGGCATGCAGGGCCTTTTATATATTTCTCTATAGTGGGTGCAAGCAAACAAAGTTACTGAAGGGTACTGGTGTAAGCAAGCAGCTGTACAGGTTAAATTTCTTGTAACTCTTGTTCCAGTTAGCTCAAGTCTATCAGTAACTTGCAGGTGGGTGGGGGGTTATCTCTGTTCCCTGTTCTCTCCCTGTGAGTGGCTTGTGGGCTCCTGGGAGCTTATCTCTGTTTCCTGTAACTCCTGGCCTGTCCGGGACTTAAAACCCGCTACAAGTTTCCTTTAATACAGCTATTTTCTATTAGACAGTCACTATGTCTTGGCCCTTTCTCTGGTGTCTGCTCACACTCCTGCCATGAGGTGATGTACAGTGGCTGAAGGTGAAAGACAAGAGGAGCTTCCCTTGGCTTCAGTCTCCACCTTGCTCCCCAGCGCCCTCTAGAGATGGGAGGTTTAAGTACCGCTGGTAATATGGCCCATGACTTTCTGGTAGGGGATTCACCACACTCAGCTCACCACTGTTTGGAATCCAGAGGACGGGATGGGGGCTTCCCAGTGGATTTGGGGCAACAAAATGCAAGTTGCAGAGCGATTGTAATTGTCTGCCTTCCTCAGTAACGGGAAGCTCTGAGGAAGGCAGCACTATCCCCTGACAACAGGTAGCTTTGTCTCAGTTCACCTGGGACATCTGAATTTGGAGAAAGGTGGGCAGTGTCTTAGGAGCACAGTGGATGTGGCAGCACAAATAATAATAATAATAATAATAATAATAATAATAATAATAATGTTTCATGTTTATGCTTAAAATAACAGCAATTGATTGATGAGGTGATGTGTGAGAAGGATGAGTTTAGAAGAATTGTAGATTCTTCTAGAAGGGCTTCACAGAACCTGTTTGTGCTGAACTGTTAGTTAAAGCATGGCTAGTGAGTTCTAGAAGTACGATGTCACCCACTATGCCCTTCCCCACAGCTGACTTGTTATCTGTCAATGCCCCTAATTTAGCAAACACTGATGAAGCAGGTCAGTTTCCTTCCACTGCTAGTCTGGTCAATGGGACGATAAACCATGGGAGCTGTTCATCCGAGTGGACAGTGATGAAAGACCTTGCTAAGAGAGGACATCAATGACTAATGGATCCATTAAATCACAAGTGGAGAGAGACTGTTTTCTTTTTCATATTAAAGAAAACACCATACATCAACCATGTGCCACACATTTGCTAATTCATAACCTAACATGACAACAGTGATGTGGGTACCATCATGATCCCCATTCTATAGAGAAGGAACCGTTCAGAGAAAAATTATCACCTGAGTCAGTGTGACCTCCTATATGTGCTCTCGGTCACTGGGCTTGCTGTTATGGCCAGGGGCCCAGGATCCATCTATCCTTGGTACTGCAAGTGCCTGTGTTGCATTGCCTGATTGCTCTGTTGGGGGCCATTCAGCTCATCTGGGAAAGAGCTCAAGAGTGGGCTCTTAGAACCAGAGGGAGAGCTGTTAAAAGGACACAGGGGATAATGTCACGGCTTCAGTGTTCTTCAAGGCGGTGCTTGGCAGTGCCAGGCCTGGAAAAGAGCTCTGGAGGCCTGGGGCTAGGGAGTTAACCAGGAGCAGATGGGGATGGAGAAGGAATTTCCAAGGGAGAGTGCTCTGACCAAAGCCATTGAGGCCTGTGTGAAGGTTAAAATTGAGCATACTCACCAGGCTCCCAGGCAGTTTCTAAGATGCTGAGATATGTTAAGTACTTGGGCTGGGCTATGTCCTGGTGCCTCTTTGTTTTCACACCACTCTCCCACAGTCCCCTTCTTTTTTTAAAAAAATATTTTATTTATTTTTATTTGCAAGAAGAAAGAGGAGAGAGAGAGCTAGAGAGTGCCTTCGGCTGCTGCAAACAAACTCCAGATGCATGTGTGTCTGGCCTTATGTAGTATTGGGGAATCGAACCTGGGACATTAGGCTTTGCAAGCAAGTGCCTTAAACCGCAGAGCCTCTCTCCAGCCCTGCTTGACCTTGTTAAGAGTGCTGGAAACTGTCCCTTCTACCCACATACAGCTGCTCTAAATCAAGCCCTCATCCTTTCTTCCCTGGGACAATCACATTGGCTTCCTAAAAGTGTCCCTGCCTCACACCTTGTTCTTTGCATCGCTTCTCTGTCTCCAGGGTGAACTTTATTTCTTGTTTTTGTCTTGAATCCTGACCCCAGTGACTTTTCTCAACCTTCTGGTTGAAGTTAAAATTCTTTGAATGGTAGAGGAGAGCTCTCTGGACCCAGACTCAGCTAACCACCACTGTGCAGCCTCTCATCTGTTTAGAAACGTTCGCTCTAGCAGGTCCGTGTCCTTGACAGTTTGTTCCCTGAGAGTGCCATGCTGCGTCACACCGTGCTTATCACTTGCCCTTCTTCCCCTCATTTATTATACTCCAGCCCATAAACTGTGACCATTGGATGTGACAAGCTGTTTCTGTATCAGGCCTTTGAGTGTCCCTGGAATGTCATTTCTTCAGTTCCTTTGGTGGTGATTTCTTCAAATTAGCTCTTATCTTGAATTCACCTCCTCAGACTGACTCAGACCACCATGGCTGAGGACGACCCTCACAGCTCCTTGTCGCTACCTTATCACGGTAGTGGATACCACTGTCTGAATTTATTTCACACACATCTAAATATACAATATGTGCCTTATTCCGTCTCCTCCTACTAGACTATAAGCATCACGAGGGCAGGAACTTTGTGTCTTCCTTTTGCCCTCAACGTCTAGACTAGGTGGCCCATGGTACTCGATAAATGAATAAACCAGTTGATAGCACAACTGGTATGCGAAGAAATGAATGGCAGACACTCAGCTAATGTTTACAGAGTCGGTGAATGAATGGGTCCTGATCCCTTTAATGAAACACAATCCAGTCACTGGTAATGCTAAGGACTACTTATGTGCCAGCCCTCTGCCTCCTTCCTGGTGGGTACATTGCTCCTCCTGAGCCCTCTTGGAGAGACTTTCTGACTCTCCAGGGGTCACCCTGGCTCGTCTCCATCCAAGTCCCATTCACTGTCCTGGCATAGTTTAGGCAGAGCTGGAGCAATGGAGTTTTCTCCTTGATCTCAGCTGCCCAAGTTTGGGAAAGTCGCTCCATGTCTAGGAGCTCAGCACCCATCATGAGTCGGAGGTGCTAATGACTGCCTTACAGTGTTATAGCCATAGAGGATTGTAGAGCAGCGAGGCACAGAGCACAGTGCCGGACAGAGATGGGGCTCGAGAAATGCTCTGCGTCTGCTTCCTTGAACTCTGGGTGTGCTGAACTCTAGCTCCCGGGAAGGGGTGCGTGCACACACGTTCTGCCTTCCTGAAGACATGCACTATGTCCTTTTTTATTGTTTCATGAGAAGGAAGAAGAGAGGGAGGCTGTGTGAAGAAGGGGAGATGGAGAAGGGATATTTTGGATAAGGTGGGAGAGGTTTCTATGGAGAGTGGAGGAGAGTGTCAAGTTTGGCAAATGTCCCCATTCTGGGATAAGAGCAGCTCCAGGAGATAGATTTAAAGTGGGCTTTTGTGTGCCTTTAGCCCAACAGTGGGACTAATGCTTCTGGGATGACGGACTTGCCAAGGTGCCGATATATCTGTACATGCAGGCAGGGAGGAAGAAGCTCCTGGGAGCTGAGGAAGGCTTTGTCTGAGGTGCCAGTGCCCTGCTGTATGATCTGTGCCCTCTGCTGAGTATGGCTGGCTCCTGTTCTCTGAGCACTGGGGTACTATGGAAGGATGGAGCCCAGCAGTTCCCAGACTTGGTGAGTGGCATATGTGCCACTTCCTCCTGCCTTTGCTTGCACAGACATTGTGAACTGAGTATAAGCCTTGAGCTTATGAACCAGAGTGTGGCCAGGACTTCTGTCACTTCAGTGACAGCCACTCTCAATGGACTTGACGTGTGAGATGTGACTTCTGTAATTTGTTGTATATGTGTACACACGTGTGTGTGTGTGTGTGTGTGTGTGTGTGTGTGTGTGTGGTATAGGCCAGAGGCCAATCCCAAGTGCCATTCTCAGAAATACTGCCCATCTGTTTTTGAGACAGGATCTCTTATTGGCCTAAAATTCACCAACTAGGCTAAGACTCCCTGGCCAGCAAGTTCCAGGGATCTTTCTGTCTCCACCTCTCCAGTGCTGGGATTACAGGCATGAGCCACTCTACCTGGCTTTTTTATATGAGTACTGGGGATCAGCATTAGGTACTCATATTTACAAGGCCAACACTTTATTGACTGAGCTATCTTCCCAGCCCTGAGATATTACTTATCATTTCTGACCCATTAAGGTCAGGCATCACAAGAACATGTTATAAAGTTTCTCTCACAGCCCTCCCAGCAAACACAGGTGGCAGATGGTTATTTCCTTTTTTTTTTTTTTTCAAAAGAAACATGATCCTCAGAGAAGTTCAGGAGCTTGCTCAAGACGGTATAGCATGTGGTGCATCTGGGATTCGGATGGAGATGTCAGACTGCAAAGGCCAGCCTTTGTCTTCAGCATGTTCTAGTCTCTCTCAAAGGACCAGTGCTTGGAATCTCAACAGTCTGGACCTGTGAGAGACAGAGTGGAAAGACAACGCACTCCTACCTAACAGGAAGTTACCTCCAGACCCCCTAAGTTCATCTCTACACACATTCCTGCCCATCACTTCTAGTCCTGTCTCAGGGCTTCACTCAAAACCTGCCCCCCAGCCAGCCAGCCAGACCCAAGCTCTCACCCTCAGCCAGCCCTAGGTTGCATACAGCTTGTCTCCTGCTGCTCAGGTGTTTGTGTGCATGCCTGTTGCTTGCCTATGCCCAAACAGACTTTGACCTTCCTGGAAGCAAGAAAAGTGGCTTCTTGCTGTATGAAACCTCAGCACTGGGCACACAGAAAATATTCATGGAGTAATAAGCACAGGGCAAAAATGTAAGCTTTCTCACTGTGTCTTGACACCCCTGATGCTAGTAGAACTGGGCATAAGCTGATGCTTGGCAGTTACTCTGTACTAGGTCTGCTTTAGGTTTCTTCTGAAAAGAACTCACAATAGTCTGAATTATATTAGAGACAAATGGACCATCCAGGTTGTAAGTTAGCCAAATTAATATGATATTAAAAAATAGCTTCAAGGGCTGGAGAGATGGTTTAGCGGTTAAGGCACTTGCCTACTAAGCCTAAGAACGCTGGTTCCAATCTCCAGGTCCCATGTTTAGCCAGATGCAAAGTGATGCAAGGGTGCAATGCCACACTTAACCACCAGGGGGCACACATCTGGAGATCGTTCACAGCAGCCAAGAGGCTGCTTGGCGCCCATTCTCTCTCTCTCTGCCTATCCCTCTCTCTCTCTCTCTCTCTGTGTCTCTCTCAAAAAAAAAAAAAAAAATAGCTTCAAGGTGGTCCGAAATCCATATCCTTCCTCTCAAAACGTCATACAGAGGAGTTATCATAAGAGTGTGGATTGTTCTTTAAACAAATGACCATTGTATCCTTGCTCAGAAGTGGCTGAGATTCAACAGCAGTGCATGCTGCTGGCATGGCAACCTGAGGACATCCGCACACATTTTCTGGATGCAATGGCCATGTCCTTTAGTGACCAGGCCATAAGAAGGTCTGCAAAGTGGATGCTATGGTTGCTTTTGATGGATGCAGGTCTATCCTCAGCCCAGGAAGTCTCTGCACACATAAAATAATTTTGTGAAATCACAGTTCTGAGTGTTCCTGTTCATCCTCATTTTCTGCTCACTCATTCACTTTGCCATCTGTGAGAACTCACAAGCTGCAGCAGGTGCCAAAGGTTTAAAAAATTAAGGAGGAGAAGAGTTGTAATTGATCAAATTCTATCCCTTTTTTTTCTCCCTGTAAATTGAAAAATGACAGTCATTATGTCATTTTTGAGAGCAGAAATGTTGGTAGTTCCTTGTGGCACTGGTGGATTCTTTTGGAAATGGATGAGCATTTTCTAGACCAAGGAGACTGCCTATCATTCATTGAATCCATGGAGATTCATGGATTGGCACATTGGGTTCAGAACTCTTCTAAAGTTGTATGCAGGGCTGGAGAGATGGCTTAGTGGTTAAGGTGCATGCCTATGAAGCCTAAGGACCCCGGTTCAATTCTCCAAGTCCCACATAAGCCAGATGCACATGGTGGTGCATGCATCTGGAGTTCGTTTGCAGTGGCTAGAGGCCCTAATGCACCCATTCTCCTTCTCCATCTCTCTCTTTTCCTCTCTCTAATAAATAAATAAAAATAAAATCTTTAAAAAATTGTTAAAAAATAAAATTGTATGCAAAATTTTATGAGGACCATGGACATTTTTACTCTAGAGGATTTATAGCTTTTGTCATTTATTTATTTATGAGAGAGGAGAGAAAGAGAGAGAGAGAAAGAGAATAGGCACACCATGCCTCTTGTTGGTGCAAACCAACTCCCTACACATGTGCCACTTTGTTCACCTGGCTTTATGTTGGGTACTGAGGAATCAAACCTGGGTTGTAAGGTTTTGCAAGCAAACACCTTTAACTGCTGAGCCATCTCTCTGGCCCTTTTACCTTATTTTGAAGAGTCAGTGGTCCAAACAATATCAAGAACGTTTTACAGAAAGAAAAAAAAAAAAGAAATGCAAAAAAAAAAACCCTATAAAATGTTTTATGCACCTTAGCTTGTTAATGCTCATAACTTTGCACAGGAGGTATCATTAGATCCATTTTCCAGATTGGGAGACAGATGCTCTGATTATCAAGTTAAACATTTGCTAACATGCCTGACACTCATCCTTCACTTGGTCTCATGCACTGTCAGAGTTTGGAAGCACACACCAAAAACATTGTCCTTTTGCTCATCCCTCCTTTTTTATTTTTATTGTTTTAGAGACAGTGAGAGAGAGAGAGAGAGAGAGAGAGAGAGCGGGCACATTGGTGGGTCAGGGCCTCAGCCACTGCAATCGAACTCAAGATGCTTGCACCACCTGGTGGGCATGTGCGACTTTGTGCTCCTCACCTTTTGTGCATCTGGCTTACATGGGATCTGGAGAGAGATTGAACATGGATCCTTAGGCTTCACAGGCAAGCGCCTTAACTGCTAAGCCATCTCTCCAGCCCTCACCATTCCTTTTTAATAGAAGAAGAAAGAGGAGGCCCAGAGAGGCGAAGAGAACCCCAAAGTCATGTGGTCAGCTTAGAACAGGAGCTGGTTAGCAACTCAGTCTCTGTCTCTCTCTTTGCAAACTCATAACTTTGCTCTTGAAAAGCAAGTGAACATGTTTTTTTTTTTTTTTCATTTTATAAAATGCTATCCTGAATTAGTAAGAGATACTTTTCCTTGACCTGGATTCAGGCATGGTTGGCTCCTACAGTTTCATGTCCCACAAAATAGTCAACCTGTTAGGCATAGGAATGCAGAAGTATCTGTACAGAAGGTTCCATGGGCAGGATGGCAAGAATCCACCATGAGGGGGAGAGAGCCGCTGGCTCATGGAGTTAAGCTTTGGCTTGGGAAGTGTCTTTCCTAGACTTGGGTGACAGAGGAAGGAGTCTGAGGACATTAGCCAAGATACCCTCTCAGCATAGTGACCAGGCCCTGGTCCTCTTGGTGTTTGCTTTCCTTGTGGTGCATTAGGGCATTTTAACCTTTTCACTTCTCTTGGTTCCTCTTGATCTATGTACAGTTCCTGAAACTATGCCTATTTCAGCCCTCTGGGATGGACATATGCCTCTCTTTCATGCCTCTTTAACTCGAACCTGGATTCATCTGTATACATGTCAGTATTCCTTGCTCAGACTATAAATTCCTTGAGGGTAAATGCCTGGCACAAAGCAGTCAAGGTGAATGAATGGTGTACCTATATCTTTCACACATTGGCCTCCTGTTTGTTCCCCTGCTCTCTCTCCACCTCTGCCAGGGAACTTGTTCTGGGCAGTGTGGGGTCTGCTCTGCTTGTGTGGGTCAGGATTGGCTGCACTCCCTCTGAAGAAATAATTTCGTGCCATATCTGAGCACTAGCTTCTCTGTAATTGGGGAGGTTATTCGTGGACCCACAGAAGCCTTAGACCCCACAGTCTAGGAGTTTTTAAGCCTGCGAAGGAAGTAATAGACTAGCTTCTCCTTGCACCCCTCTGATCAGGTGAGTTGAGATGAACTCACACCTGTGGGCAAACACCTCCCCCCCACACTGGTCAGGTCCTTAGAGATCACCAGGGGACTCTGGTCTCTTTATCATCAGTGCTTATGCCTCCACAGGCCTCTTGCTAGGCATTCCATGGTTAAAACGTCCATAAAAATAGCTGCAAGCTGCAGAGAGGAAAATGAAATAACTGGTGTCTTTGCCCACAATGACAAAAGCAACACCCAACGTGCAGCCAGCTCGGTCCCTGGCATGGCAGCAGAGCTCATTCCTTCCTCTTCCTCACTGCAGCCACCTCGCATACTCTGTCTTTGAGGCCTTGTGCCAGTGCTGGATCCATTCGTCTCAGCTTCTGAGGCCATTGAGGATCAAGCCTTGGGGTTTGGACTTATGATTGTACCTAAATCTCAGCCTTTGTGTCATTGTCTGCGTGACTCCTGAGAATGGGACACGTGCTTAAGTCTCTTTTGCCTATCTGATCCCTTATGCTTGTGGTTCAGGAAATGACTGCATATACAGTTGCTTGTTTGAAATGACAACAACAAAAACACACACCCTACACAACTCACTGGAATTTAGACTTTGTCTTTTGTTAACAACCAATGAATAATCAGTAGCTGGATGTTGATTTGCTCTTTTGAAACACATACACACACACACACACACATACACACACACACACACTCTCACACACACACACACACACACACGTTTTTAAACAGGCTACGTATGTAGACCTGGCTCATGCTGAACAAAGCCACAATCCCCAACTCAGAAAGCAGGAGTGTGCAGGTGTAAGAGGCCAGAAGTGATCCAAATGTGTTGGAAACGTCTTTGCTTCCACACAAATGGATCTCTCCCCACTTATCCTTTCTTGGAAGACAGCTAGAAATCCATCGATGCAGGTCAACTAACAACTTGAGCTCTAGGTTTTAAAAAATGTATGAAGCTGTTAAACTAGAAGGCAGAAACATCAAACAGACTCCCAGCTGTCCAAATGGACATTTCATTTGGTTCCTGTCACTGGTAGGAGCAGTCTGAGGCCAGCCTTCAGACCCCTGTCTTTCCATACCTGACCGTCTAGTTACCTGTGGGATAGTTTCAAGCTGGATGAAGTGAGGGGCGAGTTTTTCTCAGGAGAGAACTCCTACACCCTGGCAAAGTCTGAAAGAAAGGTCATGCTCAGTTCGTCTTGCCTTAAGCGCGTCACCCTGGGAGGTCTACGCAAGGAGTTGTGAGCTGGGAGTTGAGAGTCTAGCTTGGGCACAGTCACTAACTCCACAAGGGACCCAAAAGCAGTCTTTGCCCTCCCCTCTTATCTGGAAAACGAGGGCATTAGGATAAATGGCCCAAAGGGGCTATGGTAGGCAGAACAATGGTCCCTAAGGATGCCCACATCCTAATCCCTGGAACCTGTGCTTATGTGGCATTTCATGGTAAAAGAGGCTTTGCAGAAGTGATAAAACTGATAACCTTGAAATGGCAGAGAATATCCTGGATCATCTGGTGGGCCCAATGTAACCACAAGGGCTCTTTAAAAATGGAAAAGCTTGGAGATAGGCAGGTCAGATGCCACTGTGGAAGGTCAGAGTCATGTGCATGAGAAGCCCTCAATCTGTCCTAGCTGGGTTGGAAGTAGGAGGAAGGGGCCATGAGCCAAGGGATGTGCTGGCCTCTAGGGAGTGGAAAAGGTAAGAAAGTGGATTCTTCTTTGAAGCCGACACCTTCATTTTCGCCCAATGAGACCCATGTCAGACTTCTAATCTGACACTAGACCCACAAGGTAATATATCTCTGCTCTTTTAAACCAGTATGCTAATGATACTTTGCTACTTTAAAGATGGAGGATAACACAGAACACTCTCACCACTTGTAATTTGTTTTTAAGAATTGAAGCCCTGGGGCTGGAGAGATGGCTTAGTGGTTAAGGCGCTTCCCTGCAAAGCCTAAGGACGCAGGTTATAGTCCCCGGTACCCATGTAAGCCAGATGCACAAGGTGGTGCATGTGTCTGGAGTTCATTTGCAGGGGCTGGAGGCCCTGGCATGCCTCCTGTTCTCTCTCTCAAATAACTAAATAAAGTAGTTTTTTTTTTTTTTTTTTAAAGAATTAAAGCCCAGCTTGCTAAGAGCTCATGAATACGGACAGAGAGAATGCTTGGGGAGGAAACTGCAGATGTTCTGTCCCATCTGTCCTCTGCATTTTCCATTACCTCCATCACCTAGCCATGCTTATGTGTGAGTGTGACAGGTCAGCACCTTCAAATTGAGGAAGTGAGTCCAGAGAGAAGGGCTCACCATCATCAGCTACTAAGGGAAGAAGGCCATAGGTGAGGGTTGCTACCCCCTGGCATGAGACTTTTCAATTCATTACAGTGGGAAAGTAACTGGGTGGTGAGTGGTGGGGGGAGAGAACAGAGCAGAACAGGGACCAGAACTCCAAAGCTCTGGTATGGCCAGTGCTATTAATACGTCTGTGCATGATGGAGACGGCACAAGCCACATCAAACCTGTCTTCACTGCTGGGGTTGAGGCAGTGGGAAGGAAAAGGTTAGACCTTTAGGAACACTCATCATGGAGCCAGCATGGTGTCCCGAGGACAAAGATTCTGTACAAGCCAGAACCTCTCATTTGTCACAGGGAGGCTTATAAAGAGTCTGTTACTCTGTTCTGCAAAGGCCCCTTTCAATCGTGTGCCCCACCTACAAGCCCTGTTATAGGGCCGAGTTATAGGGAACTCGGTGTTGCAGATATGACAACTGAAGGGTTAAAGCAGATAAGTTTGAGGGGGTGAGAAAGTGGGGTGGAGAGAGCATCAGGTGGTGGTAGGTGGGAGGGACCTGTGTCCAGCCTGAGTCCTCAGACAGGGTTGAGTGAAGTTGGCAGCAGATAGAGCACAGTGGGTCTGGAAGCCTCTGCTAAGGCCCTCAGGCACGAGCATCATTCTGTTTCCCCCTTTTCACGTCATGGGCAGAGTCCTGCAGATCAAGGGCTGCTACCTGTTAGTGGGTAGAGAAGTCATCGACAAAGCTGTGATGCTCTGCTTTAAAAAACTTAGGATAAGATACATAGTGTATGCATTTTGTAAAAAAAAAGCACGAAACTTTACCAACATATTATTGGCAGCTTTTGCCTGGCAGGTCTGACCATTTCCTTAGCCCCTGGGGTAAAGGACCAGGATAAGGAGAAAAGGCAAAAATGATGTGACCACTTCCACAAGACCAGCTTTTAATATGACTGTGATTCAAAGCACGAATAAATAAATGCCAAAGAAAATGGGAAAAAAAAACCCAAAAAAACAAATAAACCTCAGAACATCAAAACTAAAACCATAAAGCAAAGTAAAACGAAACAAATCTCCAACAGACAACAAAAAGCCCCCCAATTAAAAAAAAAAGAAAGAAATCAGACTGTACAGCTGTGTCACAGGGAGAGAAGAACGATGTGGCTCCATGGATGAATACTGGGGGTCACCCAGGCCACTGTGCCACCTCCACAGGAGCTGGGGTAAGAGGGAGGTTGGCTCTGGTGCTGGAGCCCCATGGGCCAGTTTGGGGAGAAGGGTTTGTGGGCAGGTTAGCAACCTTCACAAACAACACAAGGATCAGACATTGAAGAGAGTTCTGCAGTTTCCCTCTCTGGGGTGCAGTTTCCATTCCAGCATGGCCTTGGGGTAATTGGGGGGGGGCTGGAATCTGGTCCCACAGCTTGGGCAACAGAGTGGGCACTGGAAACCGCACGGAGAGCTATCGTGTACAGGACGGATGTGGAGGTGATGTCATAAGAAGTCTGAGCATGCAGGTGCTTTGTACATCTGGCAGTGAGATGTGATGGCAGGCTAGTTCTTGGACAGGTCCAGAGTGTGTGACTCATCTCTCCTACGAGGGACACGCGGTGGGGCCCAGAGACACTTCACGTCAGACATGGCCAGAGTGAGGTTTGGCAGAAGTTTGCAATGTGTGCATAGGGGGCTCTTGCTTCTTTCTGTCATCAGGGGCCATCCCATCTGAACTTGCTGTCCCCTGTCCTGGGTCTTGGGCCTTAAGGTCTGTTTGGAGGTGCTGGGTTGCCTGAGGGGATGTGTCAGCAGGCAATCTCCTCCAAGGTGCCCAAGGCTGTCTGCAGGGGCACATTCACAGTGTGGCTGATGGTTTCCGAGTGGTTTGGCATGGTGTCACAGGTGCTCTGCAGGGAAAGTGAAGGCACAAGCTTGTTATTCATTCAGCAACCATTACTATGAAACCCTGTGAGTCACGGTAGGAGCCCCTGTAGGTCAGCCACAGAGCCTACCAGAACTTCAGGGCAAAGCTGGCTTCTGGTAAGCATAGTTTTGGGTCTGGAACAGGGTGGAACTGAGATGGCTCCATATCTTCTGGCAGCTCACAGTGGCCAGGAGGGTTAGACAAGTGGAATCGGGGAACTAGCCAGGGGAGCTATGCCAGGAATTTGGAGGTGATTTGATGGGGATAGATGTTGCCAGGAGGGGAGAGAGGCTTTAACTCTGAGGCATCCTAAGAAAGGAGACCTGCCACTTACTCTCAGGGTGGCACAATGATATGTTTACAACCATGAACTCTTAATCCCTGTGACAATCCTGGGAGGTTTTATGATCTTATGCAGATGCTCAGGGAGGCTGAGAAGAAACTTTCCCCCAGGCACAAAGCTTGGAAGCAGAGGACCTGGGAACTCCCCCTCCCCACAAGGCCAGCAAAGGCCAGAACCTGGGCCCTTCTGCATAGTCTTTTCCACTAGCAGAGGTTGCCTCCAGTTCAACAGAGGGTACAGGAGCCTAAGAATTAAAAAGACACTTCTAGACAGGAATGGGAGCCTGATGGGAGGGGCTGGGATCCACTTGAGAATGGTGAATTTTAGGGGGCCAGTAGCCATTCCATATGGTTCTCCCAGGGCTTGGGGTGCTGATCTGGGGGCCTGTGCTGGTGGGGAAAGCCAGAAATACCTGCTATAATCACCTAAGACTTGAGCTTAGGAAGACTGAGCTGTGGAGGGAGAATGATGAATGCCTTTGGCTAAAGAGAAGAGGCAGAGTTGTGCAGTGGTTAGAGGCACTGAGTGTGCAGTGGTTAGAGTCAAAGCCATTTGACTCTGGCCTCTGAGCAGTAGTGTTCCAAAATGAAAAAAAGGGAGGCATAAATAGGCCTTCCTTTAGGGTGGCCTCAGTGACATTACCCACCTAGAACAGTACCCAACCTGTAGCTAGCATACAATAGTCAGGAGATATAATGGGTATTATTGCTATACCAATTGCACAGGGCACCATCCTCTGTATCAAATGGATGGATGCCAGTGACACGGTATATAGGACTGTAGCATGAGGGAAATAGACTTCTGGCCTGGAGAAGCTGACTTGCCCCAGGCAAGACCCAAGATTGGAAGTACCTCCTGGGGTCAGCTCCGTTTACATCTTAACCATTGGCCCTTGGCATATCCTTGGATTTGACGACTGACAAGGTGTCACAGGCCACGGAAAGGCACATAGCAAGTCAACTCCCTCCCGTGTGGCCCTACGTGTGGTTTTCTTCTGCCTGCACAAGGCAGCCCTTGAGCCTTTCTTACCACATTCTCATCATGGCTCCCTTCATCCTCCTCTTTGCCAAGCAGGTCTAATAGCTTCTCTTTGATCAGCTGGAAGAAAGGCAGGAAAGTGGATGGTCAGACTGTGAGGATGGCGTGAAGGTCAAGGTACAGAGGAACCCAAGGGGCAGTGAGTGTTCAGATGCGGCTGGACAAACCACCGTAAGAGCCCAGCCCAGTGGACAGCTCCAGGAAGCACTCTGTCTTCGCCCACCCTTTGCCGGACGTGGATTCTGTTAACAGGGCTTGGCAGTCTAGAGAAGGGGAGGACCCTGTCTTGCAGTGAGGACTGCTTTCTCCCATACAGCTCAAGGTACTGGTATGCCTGAATTCCTGTGGGTCCTTGAGCAGCTTGGAGCCCCTGTCTGAGGCTGGGCTTGGGGGACACTTCTTTTTGATACAGGGTCTCACTATTTAGCTTAGGTTGGCCTCCAACTCATGATCTTCCTGTCTCAGCCGCCCCAGTGTTAGGATAACAGGCATGCCCAGCTTTGTTGGCCATTTCCTAGTCCTGACACTTTCCATAGTTCACAAGCTTGAGGGCATGGCCAAGTTCATAACCTTTGATTCTTAGCACTAAAGTGTACTTTTACAATAAGTTTCCTGGTTCAATTTGCTATAACTTTGTATAGCTTTTACAAGAATGAATAGACAGAATGAGAAAAATCTGGCCACGAGGACCTTCTTTGGGTTGGTGGCACCATGCTGAAAGGCACCAGTGTGTTTGGAGGCTGCTGTGCTACAAGGACTTGACGGCTCTCTGAAATGACTCCCAGGGGTCTTTTGCTATGACCATCCTTCCCTGGAGGCAGAATCAGGAGGCTGAGAATCAAGAGTTCCTGGGGAAACTGTGTAGTCTAGGCATGCCTTAGTATTTCTGGGACCACAGTCTCTTTCTGGCAGGTACACAAGTGTATTACGAGTTATCCATCTCACAGCAAGGGGCATAGAGGTCTCCAAGTGAACCCCAAGGCAGGGCAGAGCTAACATGCATTGATCCATAGGCTGGGTTTCTTCCTGTAGGTTAGCCCACTCTCTCAGACGTTCTATAGGCCCCTGGCTGAGCCCTGAGCTCTGTGTGGATGAACACTGAGTAGAATGGTCCAGAGGCGGGCTCACTCCTACTCTCCATGCTGGGAGAGCCCTACGCACTGACAGGCTGCAGACTCTGATGTCAGTGGCTGCTTTGCACTGTGTGAAGAGCTTTCAGAGGTTTGCCCCTATCTGCCTCTTAAGGAAACCATCTCTCCAGATTGTGAGTGGTCAAGGCAGCTGGCGGGTAGTGCTGTCTCCCGGCAGGGAATTGATGAGGATTGCTTAGAAAGGCCTCCCTAGAAATGGCTGGCCAATGGAAGATGGTACTAAGGGATGAGCCACCCAGGGGGCAGCCTTGCACATGGTATGTATGTGTGTGCTGTGTATGGTGTGCGAATCTGTGAATGTAGTGTGACTGTATGTATATGCGCATGGTGGGTGTGAGCACGTGTGGTATATTTGTGCTATGTGTATGTGTATGTTTAAGTGTGCGGTGTGTGCATACAATGTGTGTTATGATGTGTTTTGTGTGTGTGCGTGTGCATAGATGCACTCATCCATAGTATGAAGCAATGGCCTCCATCCTTGCTGTGTGAAATGATCAGGGCAGGCTTAGCACAATCTGGCCCCTTCTTTTTGTCCCTCCATCCCCTCCCTGCAAGGAAGACTCTATCTGTTCTCTGAGGAAAGGACCAGGGCTTCTGTTGCTTTCCCCATCTCTCTCCTTAAGACCCCCCACCCTCTGCGTAGGAGAAGCAGGCTCTGCGTGAGTAGAACGAGGCTAATGTTTCAACCGTGCTTGATCCGGAGCCTGGGAGTACCAGCCTTTGGTCATTTCCCCAAGGGAAACCCCCACATCTTACCTCATAAATATAATCAAAGAGCTCTAGTATTGTTAGGATACTAGCACCAATGAACAATCCCATCTGACCACCAATGTCACCTGCAGAGGGAGGGAAAAAAAGAGGGCGGTTTACTCACACTTCCAGGAAGGAGTAGAGAGAAGAACTTGGAAGCCAGAGCTCCCGAACATGCCTCCTCCAAGGGTAGCCTGGACCTTGTCATCCAGCTGCATAGCACTGAGAGCTGAGTATGTCACCACCCAGCTAACCTCTTACAATGGGGCTCATGCTCTGGTTGGCTCAATGGCTCTCAGAACCACAGGGAACAGAGATAGAACAACACAGGTCTTGGCCTTGGACAAGGGTTCAGTGTAGCTGAGACATACCCAGGTGCCCCGTTGTAGGCCTCAGGAACAGTGACACATAATCCTCACTCATCCAGTCATAGCATGGCCCACAGGGCTACCTCCCAGCCTTGGGATCAGATCACAGGAGATATCTTCTCTTGCCCTGCCCAAAGGTGAATGTTTGCTGTGGTTTCTTTGTAGAGGGAGTGTAGAGACCCTCTGGGTCAAAGTTGTTCTATATTTGTCTTCTGAGCCCCTGCTGCGAATTCTCCCAGGCAGAGCGTTTCATCTGTATAGCTGCCTCAACATGCCTTAGGCCTAGAGAATCAGAGCCTTGGGGCTGAGGTCTGAATGCCTGAGCTTTTAAGTTCCCTGCACAGGTCTCAGGACCATAGGCATTGAGAGCCACTTTCCCAGAAGGGCTTCGGATGGTGGGACTCCTGAAATTTAAAGCAAGACGTGTGTTTGTGGGGGGTGTGTGTGCACTTATGGAATTGGGTGCAGTGCATACAGCACATCTTAGCATGTGCGGGTATGGGCATGTTTCTGTATGTGTCATGTATGTAATGAGTATGGGGTTGGACAGGCATGCAGCATGTCTGTCTCAGTGGGTTGTGCATGTGGATGTGATTCTCAAGCTGTGTGGTTGGACATGGGGCTGTGCAGCTGTGCATTTGTGGTGTCTCTGGAATATGATCGGAACATGGGCCTTTCAGTTGGTATCTGTGCACGGGTTGGGGCGGGTGCAGCATGGGGATGTTGAGTGGTGTGTATGTGGCTGCGTGTGAGGTTGGTGGGATGAGAAGGCCACGCTGGGCCTGATGGCTGAGGTTTGCAAATGGCACATGCTTTTCTCACTGGAGGTACAGATGGTGGCATGAATCCCTCAGCAGGCTATTCTGGGCGGGAATAAGCTCCTCCTTACACCTGATGCAGATACGACAGATTCAGGGCTCAGGCCATTCTTGCTCTCTCTCTCTCTCTCTCTCTCTCTCTCTCTCAGAAATACAGAGCAAGTGAGAGAGCAAGCTTGAGCTTGTGCTAGGGGAAGGAAGAGGCATAGTGTGAGTTTCTTCAGGAAATAAAAGGGGTAAGTGAAAGGGAATAAGGGCATGACCTCTGCTCTGGGTCAGAGCACTGGTCTCTTGGTTAGTGACTTTGGCCACAGCAACCTCTGAGGACTAAGTGTCAACAACCTTAATCCAACTGATATTGAGCAGAGGCCTGGTCCCCAGTTCCTACGGGAGAAAATGCAGAAATGTTCAGATGGCCCTTGTCATACTAAGCAGGCCCAGGACCTTGGCATGGTGACTTTCCAGGTGTCAGACACTGCTGCTGGTAGACTTTCTCTGAGCTAGCACGTTTCCCTAACTGCCACGGCAAACTCACAAAGTGGGTGTAATGGTTCATCTTGATTTTCAGCCTGACTGCATTGAGAAGGGCCTAGCCCATTAGTAAAGCACACCTCCGCATTGTGTCTGTGAGAGCGTTTCTTGACAGCATTAACTAAGAGGGAACCTTAAACCTTAACCTTAGAGTAGGCGGTACTGTCTCACAGGCTGGGGGTCTGGATGGAATGAAAGGGTAAAAATGAGATAGCCAGGGCTAGAGAAATGGCTTAGTGGTTAAGGCACTTGTCGGCAAAGCCTAAGGACCCAGGTTTGATTCGCCAGTACCCACGTAAAGCCAGAGACACAAAGGGGCTCATGCATATGGAATTTGTTTGTAGTATTCAGAGGCCCTGCTATGTCCATTCTCTCTCTCTCTCTCTCCCCTTGCAAATAAATTTTAAAAAAATTTAAAAACCAAGATAGCTGGTCAGCACAGACATTCCCTCTCCCTCTCTGCTTCCTGGCTGCCATTGACGTGAGCTGCTCTACTCCACTATGATGGACTAAAACATCTGAAACCATGAACCAAAATAAAATCTGCCTCTCTTCAGGTTATTTTCTTCGGGCATTTGTTACAGTGATGAAAAAAATCAGACTAACATAGTGGGTGCTATGAAACCCCTTTTGCACATCAGGCCCCTGAGGTTTAGCAAGGTGAAGTTCCTTGTCTGTATTCTCCCAGTGGCTAGTGGGGAAGCCCTTGAATTTGAAGTCAGCTCTTCCCTCTATACTCCCAGGTATAGCCTGCCTCTCCCAGGATTCTATTATCACCTGGTCCACTCTCAGAGACAGCAGCTATTTCTCCTAGCTTTTGTTGAGAGTGGGTGGGAATTGGCAGAAAGTTGACAGGCCATTCTTAGGGGTCTGGTGAGTTTCTGGCCAGGCTGGAGCAGGGTTGAAACTAACTCTGTGTCTATCATGTGTCAGCAGGGACAGGATGGCTAGTGTGCACTTGTATATGTGGTGGTGTGTGTGTGAAGGGGGTGGGGTGAAAGCCAGGGTCATGGCCATTTAGAAAGAACAACTCTTCTTTACTGTTTGAAAAAGGATTCAGGGTCCAGGGGTAACACAGCAGCAATGCAGCCACGGCTCTCTAGTCAGAGCTCCATCAAAGACCTTGACTGGGTACATATCTGGGGACCAGCCAAGTTGAGCCTCCCCTCCTTCCCTCCTTGGGACAGCTCTTCCCTTCCTCCAGGCTTGGGATGCTGACTCCAACCTGGGGACAGAAGACCATGAAATCCAAGAAGGCAGGACTGGAAAAATCCCCGAAGGACCTTAGTTCTTACTCTCCTTTTTGAACAGAGGGACAGACTGAGGCTTACACAGGATTTCCGCCCTAGTGGAATTCTTTCCATTCTAGGTTGGAGCAAGGCTAGAGGGCGTAATTAGTAAATTAAAAGGCATGACTCCTCAAGGAGACTTGTATCAGTGTCTGCCTGCCTCCCGCCCACCCTCCTCCCTCCCGCGCCCTGAGAGATGTGGTAATTTGTGCAACAGACATTCCAACTCACCGAGTAAGGCAGCAACTTCATACGCCTTCTTCTGTTCAATTGTCTCGTAATTGAGAGCTTCAAAAAATATATCCAGGACAAGAATGTTCTCTCTGCAGAGGGAAAATGAAACAGCATATACCATCAGCATGCTCAGCAGCCACAGGGTCATCTAATCCCGCTTTCCCATGGATGGATGGATGGATGGATGGATGGATGGATGGATGGAGAAGTGGAGGTCCAAGGATTGTGCAACTCAAAACCAGCGGCCCTCACACCAGAACGAGAGGCTTCTATCAGCTTCACTTGTATCTCTTATTCACCCTCTCCATGCTCTTTCCTGGACTCAAACCTGGCTTTAGGTTTCTGAGTCTTCCAGGCCTACCACGTTCTTAGCATGCAGATGAGTCCAGCAATTTCCTGTCCATTCTGGCCTCCATTGGGATGCCTGCTGTTGCTGACCCTCTGAGCAGCCCCTGCCCACTCCCGAGAGCCTCCAGTTTCTTCCTGGGGTGGCTAACAAGCTTGTTGTGGTGGAAGGCCCGCCCTGCCTTGGCATTGTCAGTCCATTGCCAAAGTCAAGGAGAATTTTTCAGGGAGCAAGCTCGTGTCTGGCCAGAGGATCCCTGGCAGAAGCCCTGTGCTCCCTCCACACCTCTCCTGCAGGCAGGTGTGTTAACGAGACATATCTTGGCAATGAACATCACTCCTGCCCGTGGAGTGTCTGTTAAGCAGCAGGCCCTGGCAGCTCCTACATTCTGGTTTCTTTCTGTGGGGCTTGTCATGCCCTCCATATCCCTTGTTTTGAACCAGCTGAGCAGAAACTATCTCAGGAGGGGGCCTGGCAAGGGCTCACCCAGGAGCCTTTTGAAGCCTCACCAGTTCTCGTCTGGTTTATGGAAACTGCCTGCTAACAGGCTCCCTTCTTCCCATCTGGCATTCCACCCATGTCTGCTTGACTGCCGCCTGGAGGCTCTTTCTGAAACTGTGAGGTGGATTCAAATTAAACAAAACCGCAATTCAGTTTCTTGGCTACACAGGTTACACCTCAAATGATCCCCAACCAGGCATGCCCAGAGGCTACTATACTGGACATCACAGTTGTAGAAGGACCCCAATATTGCAGGGTGTCCTATCAGACAGTAGTGGATAAAATGCAAGTTTGAGGAACTGGGTATGGTGGTAGCACACACCTGTCATCTCAGCACTAGGAAAACCAAGGCAGGAGAAGCATGAGTTTGAGGCTAGCCTGGGCTATAGTGAGATCCTGTATCCAATAATTAAATAAACAAAAAGTAAACTACAAATTTGAACCTATCACTTCCCAACTGTTCAGTGCCCTCTTAGGATATAAAGTCCATCCCCTAAACCCCACTCTCAACTCAACTCAACACAGTCTATAGGCGTTTCTTTCTATGACATAGCCACTATCTCCTTTCTCTCTCTCTCCTTTGTTCTAAATATTTTATTTTTATTTATTTATTTGAGAGAGAGAAAGAGGCAGAGAGGGAGAGAGAGAGAGAGAGGGAGAGAGAAAGAGAGAGACAGAGAGAGAATGGGCAGTGCTCCAGGGCCTCCAGCTGCTGCACACGAACTCCAGATGCATACACCACCTTGTGCATCTGGCTTACATGGGTCCTGGGGAAATCAAACCTGGCTCCTTTGGCTTTTCAAGTAAGCACCTTAACTGCTAAGCCATCTCTCCAGCCATCTCTTTTTTTCTTTTTTCTTTTATTAAAAAAAAATATTTTGAGACACACACATGAAGAGAGAGAAAGAGATAGAGAGATAGAGAGAAAGAGAGAGAGAATATGGGCATGCCAGGGCCTTCAGCCACTTCGAACAAACTGCAGACAGGTGTGCCCTGTATGGCAGGTTGTGCGCATATATGACATTGCACGCTTGCATCACTGTGCATCTGGCTATGTGGGACCTGGAGATTAGAACATGAGTTCTTAGACTTTGCAAGCAAGCGCCTTAACCACTAAGCCATCTCTACAGCTCCATTTCTTTCTTTCTTTTTAGAAATATTTTATTTGTTTATTTTTAGGAAGAGAGATAGAGATAAAGAGAAAGAAAGAGAGAAAGAATGGGTGTGCCAGGGCTTCTAGCCACTGTGAAATGAACTCCAGATGCATGTGCCACTTGTGCATCTGGCTTTATATGGGTACGGAGGAATCAAACCCAGGTCATTAGGCGTTGCAGGCAAGCACCTTAACCACTGAGCCATCTCTCCAGCTGCCTGCCTTTGTCCCTCTTACACCCTGTGCCAGTTCTCTGTTCTGAGCTTCTGCCGGGACACTCTCTCCTTCCATGCCTTTCTTTCATTTACTCTGTGAAGATTTTTTTGAGTGTCAGCTGTGTGCTGGATGCTCTACTTGGTGGACAGTACAGAATAAAAGTGACAGTATCCTGTCTTCAGGGGCCTTCCCATCATGATTAGTAGGGCAGACAGGTAATATACAAGGATTTCCAAGGGGAATGCATAGTTATCCACGGAGGCACATGCTGTCAAGGAGAAATCCCCCCCACAATGCCTGGGGGGGGCACAATAACAAGAGGAGGCGGAGTCTAGCTTTCTGAGGAGATGGCATTTAAATGAAGACCTGTACAATGAGGCACCAGCTAGGTAGAGAGTGGCAGGAAAAGTATTCCAGGCTGCCAAGGGAACAGAGTGTTCCACATCTTCCTAGAGAACCACATCCTCTCAAAGGTCTCAGAGCTTTCCCTGCCCTCACCCTGTGCTAACTGCAGTTAGCCCTCCCTTCCTCTTACGTTCTGCATGTCTTGATTACAGCTAACACATCCGGGACACCACTGCCCAATCTGACATTCAGTGCTGCACTTATCACCCCAGGAGGCTGCTACATGCTCTTTTGTCTTCTGAGCTTGGCACACAGCTGGTGCTCAATTGACTTTTGGCTAAACTGAGCTAACTCCTTGTCTTCCCCTCTTCCTACATGACCCCCAGTCTCTTCCTGGTCCGTTTCCCCTTCACAGTGAACTCACGAGATGTATTTTTCTGATTTGTTAAATTTCTTCTCGAGGTACTTGGCTGAGGTCTTGCTGGGGATCTTCACCATGGAGAGCTCTTTGTTGTAGCGGGTCAGGTTGCAGGGTGTCCTGCAGAGACAGTAATTGCTGTCCTTCTCTGCCAGTAGGCCTGGAGGGGAGAGGTGGGGGTGCTCAGTCAGACAGGGGTCAGAGGCCTCTGGCCTGGCATAGTTGGACTCTAGGTGCTAAGAAGTGAGCTGGGAAGGAGGTGCTGGATCCTTGCAACATGGGGTACGGGACTACCAAGAGGGATTGTGCTGTGGGTTGGGCTTATTTTCTTTCTGCTGTGTGGTACTGACCTTGCTGGGTTTCAGATAGATGCCTGAGACATGGCTTCCTCAGGGTAGGTGGTGTTCAGAGATGGATGGTTTAAAAGAGGGGAGGGAGGAACACTGGATTGTTGCGAAAAAGAAAGAAGCAAGTCAGTGGGAGAGCAGCGTGGGTTTTGGAAAGAAGGAAGTGGAGGGTGGGAGCAGAAGAATACTGTGAGAAGTGTAGAAAAGAGAATGAGAGAGCAAAAGGAATATTTCTCATAATAGATGATGTACATAATATATATTATTATATATATCATATATATGTTTGTGTGTATACGGAGATTACAGAGATATGGAGAGAGAAGCTATATGCAGCGGGGGGGGGGAGGTGAGAGAGAGAGGAACAGGCTTGCAGTTTAAATCAGGAAGAAGCAGGACGTGCCCTTTGGTGGGGAGGAGAAACTGCCCTGGGAGGGAAGGGTCTTGGGAGGTGTGTAGAGTTGTGGGCTAGAGGCTCAGGGAGAGGAGCCAGGCCGGCTAGACCACCCACTGAGCTCTTTTGGAAGAATGAGACCTTTGAATTTCAAATGGATTTCTCAGTGTTCCTTTGCCAGATGGGAGGAGCGAGGGGAATGTCCTATTGGTCTTTCAAAACTGTTGAACCATTGCCATTTTTGGAGGATGGGCTTCAAGGGATGCCGGTCCCTTTTGATGTCCCAGAATTTTCTCCTCTGCTTTGAGCGGTTAGGGTTCTTACCCATAACATGAGCTACCATCCAAGCCAATGTGGAGACTACTGTACAGAGAAGCCAGGGCTTCAGGCTGTTCTTGCTTGGACTCCCTCATAGCCAGTGCCATCTCCTCTGCCTGCTAAGGTGCTACATGCATAGACAAATATTCTCAACTCCTTTCCCCAGAACAACCTCCCCTTAGCTGGAACCCAGCACTCCTCTCTTCTTCCAACCAGACCAGGTAAGCTTTATGACATTGTTGCCCAACTTTAGCCAGGCACTCATGAGCCACCTTTCTGTACTCCACCTTAACCTTGGCCCCCAGTCTTGCCGGCCCTGCCCAGTCTTGCTTTGTCAAGAAGCCTGATAAAGGCAATTCACAGAGAATTCCCCTTTGGTACCCCATGCACCCTGGCCTACCTTCAGCAAAAATCTTAATCCTGTGAGTAGCAATAATCCCCTCCCATGATGTCTTCTCTGTAATTTTTCATCTCCTGACCCCTCATAGTACTTACAGGGTATGAATGCCTGGTTGGCTGCTGTATTCTGAGAGGAGCCCTCTCTCTGCTATTACAACAGCCTTGACACCTAATTGCAACAGTCCAAAAGTTTTCCTTGTTATTTTAACAAGTGTGTGAGTAAGTATTCCTTTAGCACCTCCTTTCCTTTCCTTTCCTTTCCTTTCCTTTCCTTTCCTTTCCTTTCCTTTCCTTTCCTTTCCTTCCTTTGTTACTTCCTTCCTTCCTTCTTTCCTTCTTCTCTCCCACCCTCCCTTCTTCCCTCACATGTCTCTTATTCCTAACCTGTCCTTAACCTATCTGTTTCTCAGTGATTTCTTGTCTGCATTTCAAAGACAGACTGAGCCTGTGCACACATCTGAAGTCACCCCATCTTCTCCTCTCTCTGGTTCTTTAGGAACCATCTAGGAGTCCAGCTTTGCCCCTCCTTAGTTCCACCACACGCAGCTGCTGAAGGAACTGGAGTGCACATCGCTTGTCTTGATTATAAACTGTTTCCCGAGGCCGGAATGGGGAGCAGCTCGAGCTGCCTGGCTGCCTTATGTCTCTAAGCTCCCCCTCCCTCCTGGTTTCCCAGCTGGCAAGCCAACAGTTACTCCAACCAGCAACAGCTCCCCCCCCGCACCCCCAGGCTATGGAGGAGGGAGGGGAAGGGGAACAAGAGGGGACCGGCTGCTTTGGAATGAACTTGGCCTCTCCATATGTGTGAGGTTGGCATCACCAAACTCCTTCAGGTGACTCTGCTGCCCCTTGGCCATCTTCTCTCCATGTCTTCTCTCCCTCTGGATTCCTTAACAACCCTCACTTCATTCCTGATGAAATCCATTCCTTCATTGCCACCTCGGTACCTCCTTTTGTCCCTCAGTCCTTTGCAGCCCCCCTCCTCTCTCTCTCTCTCCTCCTCTCCCTCTGCAGTCCATCTTTGTCCCTGGCATCTTCCTACTCTTTCTCCCGTGGTTGACCTGTGCCCCAACCAGGTGAGCCATGGCCTACGTCTCCCACCACATACTCACCGAGGGCAGGCTCGGCACACTCCTTGTGCTGCTCAGGGGTGCAGAAAGGAGCATCCCCTGCAGAGAAAGAAACCAGACAGGTAGAGTCACCATGCATTCCTACAGTACCTTACCTCCCTGGGAAGTAGCCAATTCTGGTACATGGGGGGGGGGGGGCGGCAGCCGTCTCCAGGGACAGTTTGGAGGGAGCCACTGGCTAGTGTCCCCAGTGCTAAAGGCTGACTTCTGGTCTGCTCTGTGAGAAGGAGCTGCCTGGCTAACTTCTCTGGGCGATTCTGTGGGTGCCACCAGCCCAGGTGGGTTGATGGGCAGCTTGTCTAGAGGACTGGGGCTGGGTTGGGACAGAGGGAAGTACCTTATAAGCCCAAGTGCATGTGGTCACCTTGAGCCCTCCTAAGTAGCCTTCTATGTGGAAAATGCTGGATCCATTTTCTACATTAAGGTCATGGGGCTTGAGTGTCCTGCCTTCCCAGGACAGCAGTATTCAGGTGGTGAAGATGGGCTGTGAGCAGGGGTTCCACACGAGCCCAAGGCTGGCTCTTCTCAGCATACCACACTGCTGTGTGTCAGCAGGGGCGGGCTTGTGTTTCCCCACTGCTCTGCCCTTCCTTCCTTTGGTGGAGATGTCACCAAAACATCCATGGGTGGAATGATCACAACCCCACTTTGCCTGGTTGCCTTTGGTTTAGGTTTCGTGGGGGAAGCCCATGGCTGATGGCTCTGTCTGAGCATCAAGCAAGTAACATTTACCAGTGCTGGATCCTCTTCTGTGGGATCTCTATAGAAATCCAAGACCTTGTGTTTTTATTCTTTTTTTTTTTTTTTTGCTTTTGATCATTGCAAAGTGCTAATGTGAAAATCCATCCAGAAATATTTTTCTGAACCATTTCCCCCAAACTCCTTTGCAAAGGCTGAAGAGCTCATGTGTTTTCTTCTTTCCAATAATAACATTTTAAATGATAGGAATTCCTTCTTTTTGCTCTGTCTTCCAGGAAGCTCAGAGGCCATTTTTAGTATTATTATTTACAGTACCACAAATATTTCTCTTGCACTCCTAAAAAATTGTTTCCTTTTTAACATTTATTTGAGGGAGGGAGGGAGAGAGGGAAGGAGAGAGAGGGAGAGAAAGAATGCATGCATCAGGGCCTTCAGCCACTGTGAATGAAGTGTGATATTGTATGCTTGCGTCACTGTGTGTTTGGCTTGCATGGGATCTGGAGATTCGAACATGAGTTCTTAGTCTTCTCAGGAAGCATCTTAACCACTAAGCCATCTCTCCAGCCCTTCTTTTTGCACGGTTGTAGGTCAAAGGTTAGACACAGGTCTTCACTGGTATTGGGAGAGTTGTTTTCTTTTCTGGGGACTCCTGGGAACGAGCCATTACCTTTCCAGCTTCTACAAGTCACCCTCACATTCGTTGCCACCCACATTCCTCCATGTTTAAAGAGGACAGAATTGCAGCCTTCTGAGGCTCCCTCATAGCCACCCTTTCCTCAGCTCTGGGAGTGCTGTTGGTTTCAACCCCCACCCCCCCATGGTTTGATTGGGCCCACCACCTCATCTTTTCCTCAGAAGGTTGGTGAACATAATAATAGTGGTAAAGTCTCCTTTGACAGAGGTAGGTTTTTAAAACATTATTTATTTATTTATTTATTTCCAAGGAGAGAAAGAGAGAGAGAGAGAGGGAGAGAATGGGCATGCCAGGGCTTCTAGCTGCTGCAAATGAACTCCAGATGCATGTGCCACTTTGTGCATCTGGCTTTATGTGGGTATTGGGGAATCAAACCTGGGTCGTTAGGCTTTGCAGGCAAGCACCTTGACCACTGAGCCATCTCTCCAGCCCAACAGAGGCAGCTTTAAAGATCAACAATTCTATTACTGATCACTAAGGAAATAATTCAGAATTTAGCAATGAGGATATTCACTTGAGAGTGGTTGCAGCAGGAAACAACTGGCAATAAACTAATCTTTTCAAACGAAGATTTTGTTAAATAATCTCAAATGTAGGCTCTGACCATCAAAAAAACAACTATTAATTGGAACAGCAATGTTCCTGACACACAGTAGGGATTAAGCCAATATGACGTTTGCTTCCACCTCCTCACGCACCAATACAGGTGACTTCTGGAGCTTTTCAGAGCATTTTTACATCTGAATGCTTTTTTAAAAATTTTAATTTTAGCTATCTTATTTGAGAGAGAGAAAGAGGAGGAGGAAGAGGGAAAGGGAGAGAGAAAGAGGCAGAAACACACAGAGAGAATGGGTGCACCAGGGCTTTCTGCCACTGCAAATGAACTCCAGATGCATGCACCACTTAGTTCATTTGGCTTGGGTACTGGGGAGTTGATTGCAAGTGCTTAGGCTTTGCAGGCAAGCGCTTTAGCCACTGAGCCATCTCTCCAGCCCACATCCTTCTGTTTTAAAGAGAATGAAAGTGAGAGCGGAAAGGGTTAATAACTTGTCCAGTGAGTGGAAGAGCCCGAATTAGAAGCCAAGCTCCTGGCCTGTAGCCCCAGTCATCCTTCTATGCCGCTACACCAAACTCTGGCCCAAACCAGCTCCTGTTCCTCACTTCTGCCTCTGATATGCCCACGGGCTCTAATGAGACATCTGCATGCACTATTAGTCTGACAATGGACGTGTCATCGCAGGCACATTTATTTGCTCGTTAACAGACCCTTGTTGCACTTGAAAGACTACTAGACATTTGCAGGCAACAAGGGAAACGAAAGCCACCAACATCTGGATGTTCACACGGGTACCAGGGTATAAAAATCCCAAGCATCCCGTTCTCTAGACACTGGGATCTGAGAGACAGGAGCAACAGGTCACCTACAAACCTATGGGATATCAAGATGAACGTGGCCCAAACATCTGGATGCTCCTGGACAGCAGGATGTTGCTGTGACTGCAGTCTTTCTACCTGCTATCTTGGTCATTTCATGTCACGTGACCGTCTTCCCAGAACAATGTCCTATTGGATCCCAGAGGACTGGGAAACTGCCTAAGTCTCAGGGGCCCCCTGACGCTCACCTGGCATGTGGACCATGCGGCAGTTGCAGTTCTCCACGATGTAGCGGGTCTCACAGTCAATCCGACAGGCGGTGAGACTGTAAACGGGAAAGAAATCGAGCCCCAAGTCTGAGGATCGGCACTCCCCCCAGGGTGGGGGCAGGTATGTGAGCTGCAAGACAGGAAGGGGCAGTGGTCAGCCTCGGAGGTATGCTTGCTCAGCCTGGGTGGCTCAGCGACACTTGCATCCACCTGTCAATCAATAGCAGTTAACCAGCGTCCTTCACAATCTCCACCCACCTTGCAGACCTTCAGCATTCAGCTTTGTGTGAGCTTTCCCCCACCTTATCTTTTGTGGACTTTCCAGAAATGTTCTCCTCAGAGCTTGTGAGCTATATGGTCCCTTTCCACATGTGCCCTGTGTGAACAGGCACAGAGGCCAGAGGAAGCCTGATCATTCTTCTGCCATATTTCCCTGAGATAATTGCTCATTGAACCTGGAGTGTACTGCTTTTCAATTAGACAGGATGATCAGCGAGCCCCAATGATCCTCCTGTCTCTGCTCCACTCAGTGCTGGACTTGTGGATGTGTGCATCCACACCTAGCTCTTTATATGGGTGCTGGGGCATTGCATTAGCAACAAACACTTGAACACACAGAGTTATCTCCTTCTTGGCTGGGGACACTGGAACCTCAGACCTAGGCCTGGAGGGCAAATCCCAGAGGAGAATGAAGTTGAAGTAACTAGAGGCACACATGTGGTAGTTTAAAAGGATAGCTCCCAATATATTCAGGATTTTATTAAAGGTTGTAATTTAGATCTGCAGCCACCTGGCTGGAGGAGATGTCACTGTGGGTGGGTCCTAGGGCACAGCCCTAAAGTGTGGGGGTGGATTACAGGAATTCCAGTCTAAGGCTATACAAAGTACAGGAGCCTTGCCTGGAGTTTCTAAGTGTGCTTGCTTGCTAGTGGTGGCTTATGTTTTTTTTTCTTTCCTCTGTGCTTAGACCTGTGAAAGCAGGTCACTTCCTTCTGCCATTATGCAACTTTTCCTGCTTCAATAAATCCCTTCCTCCTATAACTGTGCCTGGTCTGGAAGTTCATCGTAGCCACCTGAAGCTGACTGCTACAAGGAACAACCATTATTATTTATGGCCCTAATCATGTTGGGGGATGACACCTTTTGGGGACAATGCTGCATCCATGCAGACAGGTCCAGTAACCACTGATTTTCTTCTGAAGTCTGGGTTACTTGCCTGACAGGGATGGGAAGGGTAAAGGATGAGAGAATTCATGGTTGTGGAGTATGTACTATGGATGAAGCCCAAGGTAGTCCCTTTACACCTATCATTTTCCTTCCTTCCTTCCTTTTCTTTTTTTTTTTTCCTTCCTTCCTTCCTTCCTTCCTTCCTTCCTTCCTTCCTTCCTTCCTTCCTTTCTTTCTTTTTTTTTTTTTTTTTATAAGATTGAAGAATAGTGAGACATGGTGGCTCAAGCCTATAATCTCAGCACTCAGGAGGCTGAGGTAAGAGGATCACCACGAGTTCAAGGCCAGCCTGGGCTGCACAGTGACTACCAGGTCAGCTGCTTGGACTAGAGTGAGACCTGAAAAGACTGAAGAATGAAAAGCTACAATAAAGTGTACACATTTTAAGTGCATAGCTCTGACAAGTGTATACCATACACTTGTGTAACCATCATATGAGCCAAGACAGGACATTTTTATTACTCTAGAAAGTTCCAATCAGTTCCTCTTCCACCCAGGCAAGCACTGTAATGAGTTTAGCCCAGTTGATCTGCCTGTTCACAGATCTTAGATACAGGGTAGTGTAGGGTACAACTTTCTTGTCCTGCTTCCTTCACTCAACACGATGGTTTTGTGGTTGGTCTACATGGTGACGCACCAGGAGCTCTCTCTCCTTTCCACTGAGGGGTAGTTCTTCAGTGGATGGAGGCTCTCCCATTTGTTCATCCATTGTGTTAACTATCACTTTTTTTGAGGGGGTGTTTCGAGGTAGGGTCTTACTCTAGCTCAGGCTGACCTGGAATTCACTCTGTAGTCTCAGGGTGGCTTTGAACTCATTGCAATCCTCCTACCTCTGCCTCCCGAGTGCTGGGATTGAAGGCATGTGCCACCACACCCGGCCACTACTACTCTTTTTTGAAAAAAATATTTATTTATTTGAGAGAGAGAATGGGTGCACCAGGGCCTCCAGCCACTGTAAATGAACTCCAGACACATGTGCCACCTTGTGCATCTGGCTTACATGGGTCCTGGGGAGTTGAACCGTAGTACTTTGGCTTTGTAGGCAAACACCTTAACTGCTAAGCCATCTCTCCAGCACCCTCCCCCTTTTTTTTTTAAAAGGCAGGTATCCCTCTAGCTCAGGCTGGTCTCAAACTCATGGAGATTGTCCTACCTCAGCATCCCAAGTACTGGGATTAAAGATGTGTGTCACCATGCCTGCTTTGCTTTCATGTTTATTTTATTTATTATTTTAGAGAGAGAGCGAGAGAGAGAGAGAGAGAGAGAGAGAGAGAATTGGCACATCAGAGCCTCATCTACTCCAGATGCTTGTGCCACCTAGTGGGCATGTGAGACCTTGTGCTTGCCTCACCTTTGTGCGTCTGTCTGACGTGGGATCTGGAGAGTTGAACATGGGTCCTAGGCCTCACAGACAAGTGCCTTAACCACTAAGTCATCTCTTTAGCTCTCATGTTTTTTAAAAAAATATTTTATTTATTTATTTGAGAGAAAGACACACACACACAGAGTGAGTGTGTGCATGCCAGGGTGTCCTGCCACTGTAAACAAACTCTAGACTCATGTGTCATTTTGTGCATCTGGCTTTACATGGCTACTGGGGAATTGAGCCTAGGCCATCAGGCTTTGCAAGCAAGCAGGTTTTTTTTTTTTTTTTTTTTTTTTTTGAGGTAAGGTCTCACTCAAGCCTGGGCTAACCTGGAATTCACTATGTAGTCTCAGACTGACCACAAACTCACAGCAATCCACCTACCTCTACCACCTGAGTACTGGGATTAAAGGCATGCACCACCATGCCTGTCCAACAAGCAAGCACTTTTTTTTTTTTTTTTTTGGTTTTCCAAGGTAGGGTCTCACTCTGGTCCAGGCTGACCTGGAATTAACTATGTAGTCTCAGGGTGGCCTCGAACTCTCGGCGATCCTCCTACCTCTGCCTCCCGAGTGCTGGGATTAAAGGCATGCGCCACCACACCTGGCAACAAGCAAGCACTTTTAACCACTGAACCATCTCTCCAGCCCTTGCTTTCACTTTTTTATTGTTATTGTTTTCTAATTTAATTATACTTTGATCAAAAACATATCTATTACGGTTTCATTTTTTTTCAAAATGTATTGAGATTTGATTTGTGGGCTAGAATATGGTTTATCTTGATAAATATTGAATAGGCACTCAAAAAGTCTGTACAGTCTACATATACTTCTTGGTGTGGCATGTCACAAAAGGAAACGAAGTTATGCCAGAGTCTTCATATGTTAAGGCATACTTCTTATAAACAGCCTGTTTGAATGTTGCTATTTTAACCTATCTGACAATGTCTGCTTTTAATTTAATTTAATTTAATTTTTATTTATTTGAGAGAGAAAGAGTGAGAGAGAGAGAGAGAGAGAAAGACAGAGATAAAGAGAATGGCCATGCCAGGGCCTCTAGTCACTGCAAATAAACTCCAGATGCACGTGCCACTTTGTACATCTTGCTTTATGTGGGTACTGGGGAATCAAACCTGGGTTCTCAGACTTCACAGGCAAGTGCCTTAATTGCTAAGCCACCTCTCCAGCCCACCATGTCTGCTTTTTTAATTGGAGGTTTTGATCAATTTATACTTAATGCAATTTTTTTTGAGGCAAGCCCAACAGACTGGCATTTTTTTTATGTGACAGAGTGAAAGAGAGAGAGAGTGTGAGAGGGAGAGAGAATTGGCATTCCAGGACCTCCAGTGACTGTAATTGAACCCCAAATGCATGTGCCTTCTTGTGTGCATGTGTGAGCTTGTGTGCTTACGTCACCTTATGCATCTGGCTTAGGTGGAACCTGGAGAGTCAAATAGGGGCCCTTAGGCTTCACAGGCAAGCACCTTAACTGCTAAGCCATCTCTCCAGTCCACTTAATGCAATTTTTAATATGGTTGAGTTAAAATTACCATCTTGTTCTTTGTTTCTCACCTATTGTTTTATTGTAGCTTCTTTTCTGATTCCTTTTGTATTAACATTATTTTATTATCTTACTCTATTTCCTCTGCTGAATTTTAATTTATACGTTTGTCTTATTACTGTTTTTAATTGATACTGTAGGTTTTTACAATATTTATTCATTCATTCATTCTTCTTCTTCTTCTATTTTTTTTGAGGTAGGGTTTTGCCCTAGCTCAGGCTGACCTGGAATTCACTATGTAGTCTCAGGGTGGCCTTGAACTCATGGCGATCCTCCTACCTCTGCCTCCCGAGTGCTGGGATTAAAGGTGTGCACCACCACACCTGGCTTACAATATTCATTCTTATCACAGACTATCAGAATTAATATTACGACACATCACATACAATTCTATTTATATTTTTCTGAGTTTATGCTATTTTCCCTATATATTTTGCTTTTATATATGTTACAAACACTATAGAATACTGTTAACATTTTTATCTTAAGTAGCTCATTGACTTTTGCAAAAGTTAAGACAATAAAGAAAACTTCTGTTTCATATCTACCCACAGTTATACTATTTTTCTGATTCATCTGTCCTGTAGATATGAATTTTCCATTTGACATCATTTTTTAGATTGCTTTTTAAAATGTGTCCTATAGAAGGAGTTCACCTGTGACAAATTTTCTATTTTCATTTATCAGTACAATATCTTAGCAATGGTGAGTGCAATAAAACAAGAGACCTTGCCTCAAAATGAGGTGGAAGGTGAGAACTGACATCTGAAAGTTGTTCTCTGATCTGCACACATGCACTGCGGCATGCACATGCCCACATTCACACACGATAGGTACACTCTCTCCAAAAAAAGTTTCCATCTTGCCTAAAAATCTGTTACTATTTATATCTTTTTCCTGCACTTACTCAATTGGCTTATCATTATGCCTATAAAGCCATTATATTGTAATTCACACACTGGGACTAGATGTTATTTTAAAAAAAACCTTTATTTATTTATGAGAGAGAAAGAGAGAGAAAATATGAGTATGCCAGGGCCTTCAGCCACTGGAGAAGTACTCCAGATGCCACCTTGTGCATCTGGCTTTACATGGGTACTAGGGAATCAAACCTTGGTCCTTAGGCTTTGCAGGCAAGTGCCTTAACTGCTAAGCCATCTCTCCAGCCCTAGATGTTATTTTTACTGATTATTTATTTTTCTATGTTTCCCCTCTTGCTTCAATGTGTCCAGTAATTTTTGATTATATACTGGACATTGCAGATAAATCTTTATAGTGACTCTGGATAAATTAGCTTCCTCTACCAGTATTGAATGTTGTTCCGCTGACAGTTAAATTTATAGTTAATCAGTTTGATTTTTGTGGAGTCATTGTTTAAGGCTTTATGGGTGGGTATATTTTAGTTTTGTCTTTAGTCCTGAGCTATAGCCTTTGGTCTTGCGATCTTAACTCCTAAAGCATGACACTTCTGGGGCATCAACAGAAAGCCTGTGCTGTTTATCAAGTCTCTCTAATTTGGTGGGAATGAATGATCCCTCTGAAGAGGCAGCTACTGAAATGATTGCTCAGCTCTCTCAACTGTTATTTCCCCCAAGCATCTCGCACACTCTCTCTATTCATATATAGCTCAGGGTTCAGTAGAGGATTTTAAGGAACATTTATGTAAAAATTTGGGGGGCTGCCTGTGTGAGTCTTTTCTCTCTGGGGTTCTTGGTCCTAATTTTCAGCCTTTCTCGCAACACTGAATTCTGATCCCTGGCTTCTTAAAGCTGGCTAACTTCTACTTGACCTCTAGTCCAATATTCCTTTAGAATTTTGAAATGCCCACAAGGCAGAGGTCAGGTAAAAGAGCACATTTCACTAAGGGTAATTTCCTTCCTTCAAGCCTACATACTTATTCTCCAGCTTCTGGTGGCCTCAAGCCTCTCTCTAGTGCAGTCAGCTACGAGTTTTCAAATCTTGAATCTAGAGTTTATGAGTGCCATTTCCAGGAGGGCTAGTCTTATATTAGCTACTTAGCACTACTGGGAACCCAAACTCCCTATGCTTATTTAATTTAATATTCACAGGACTCTCTTGAGGTAGGTGTTCCTATTTTAATTTTATTTGTGGGAAAACTAAATTTCAGGAAGGTTAAATAGACTGTGCAAAATTACACACTCATGAGGGGTGAAGCCAGCAGTAATCCTAGGAATTTCTGGCTCCACATTTGTGCTGGCCACACTGCCCTGTATCCTCTTGCATGGAAAAGATCAGTGGGAAAGAAAGCAACAATCCAAGGAGCACTTTTCAAACTTCTTCTGGGTTGTTTTTATCTGTCTGACTTTCTGTTTCTTTCCTTTTCTTCATTTTTCTTTTTTGAGGTAGGGTTTCACTCTAGCTCAGGCTGACCTGGAATTCACTATGTATTCTTAGGGTGGCCTTGAACCCATGGCGATCCTCCTACTTCTACCTCCTGAATGCTGGAATTAAAGTCATGTGCCACCACGCCCAGCTGACTTTCCTTTTCCGATGAGACTTTCTTTGCTCTCTCATCATTTTCTCTGGCATCTAGGGGGCTGACGTCACATCCGCACAGACATCCTCTTTGACCTGGGATAGATCACTGCTCCCTGCTAGACCTTAGTTGCCATAAACAGGGAGCATTTGGAGTGGATAACTTCCAAGTAGAGGGTTGGTGTTTTATGATTTTTGAATCACGTTGCTCAATCTTGGATCTCAAAAAGAAACAAACTTGATTTGGGAAGGACAAGTCATGCCTTTTGGCAGAAGCTGTGGGTCCAGTATGAGGTAGGGTGACTTTGTTGTGGTGGTTGGGGAAGGGCAGGGAGAGGAAGTTTCTCTTCCTTCTAAAATGGGTCCTAAAACTGAATTGCCAATGGCTGTAGCTGGATGGATCTTTCGCAATAGGCTAACGTTGGCTCCCGGTCAGCTACTTTTCCCTTTCTTTCCCTTGTCAAGGCCCTATTTCAGACAGTCTGCATACTGCACTGTAGCTGCCTCATCACTGGCTGCATCAGCGCCTCCGAAACACGCACCAATGGCAGCTGGAAAATGACCGCGTGTGCAACATCGACGCTTGCTTACAATGAGTGTCTGAAAGTGGGTTGGAATATTTGTTTATGCTGGGCAAGTGGAGCCTCAGGGGGACCCTGAAGCACTATCTTCAAATATCTGAAGAACTGTCTCAGGGAAGAAGAATTAGATTTGTTTTCTGCCATCCCAAGAGAAAGACTGACACAAAAGTAGTTCTCATAGGGAAATAGGGATGAAGACAACATTTCTTGGTATGCAGGCACTGTGTGTGTGTGGGGGCACATTGTATACACTATCTTATTTAATACTTAATATTTATTTATTTATTTATTTATTTATTTATTTATTTAGAGAGAGAGAGAGAGAGAGGGAGGGAGAGAATAGGCACACAAGGGTCTCTAGCCACTGCAAGGGAACTCCAGATGCATGCCCAACCATGTGCATCTGGCTTACGTGGGTTCTGGGGAATCAAATCTGGGTCCTTAGGCTTCCCAGGCAAGCACCTTAACTGCTAAGCCATATTTCCAGCCCTAATAGTTAATCGTAATATAGAAAAAGTCATTCTAGCTCAACTAAAAGAGGACTTTCTAATCCACTACTAAAATTCAGTAATAAAATTATTGTGGTGTTCATGGGAATGAGTTCACATGGGCTAGAATGGGGGTGACCATGATGTGTGACACAGCCCCTAAGTGGATTAGTTAGCCCAGGGAGGGAGAACAGACATCAGGGTTGAATCCTGAGCCTTGCATTTGCTCTTAACACTGGAACTGGTGGCTTTGCTAATTGCTTCAATTTATGAACAGAACAAATAAACTGTATTCACTCTTGATCGCCCCATCCAGTGCTCACCTTTCATTGCTCAGGGTCTTGAGGAGGCTTCTTCTAGTTATCTTTTCATTTCATAGAGAGAAGCTGGTGTTTGTTCCTCATCTACCTGGGTACATCCTTGTGTTGTTCCTCAACCTCTGGTGGTCCCAGACCCAGGCTCTGAGGCCCACCAGCAGTTGGAGCTAGAGCCTGAGGTGCTCTCTAGTGTCCCAGCCACCCTCAGCTGGTTCAACCAGTGTTTGAGACCCTGGGCCTAGCCTTGCTGCCTCTGCAGACACTCTCTGAGGCCCTAAGTTGAAAGCTTCTGTGTGGATGTGCTGAGAGGATGGTGAAACTGTTCAGGAATATGCTCTGACCATTCCTGGGAGGATAGGAACACAAACACAGGAGGAGAAAGGCAAGGAGAAGGGGACAAGAGAGGCCCACCTAGCATACCTGACACCGCCTGATACTCACCTGGCTCCTTTCTTTCTTTCTTTTTTAATTTGAGAGAGGGGAGAATGGGCAAGCTAGCGGCCTCTCAGCCGCTGTGAACGAACTCCAGATGCATGCGCCCCCTTGTGGGCAAGTGCAGCATTGTGCCCTTGCATCACTTTTTGCATCTGGCTAAACGTGAGAACTGGAGAATTGAATAGGTGTTCTTAGGCTTCACAGGTGGGTGCCTTAACAGCTAAGCCATCTCTCCAGCCCTGGCTCTTTTCTTATGTCAGCTCCTTGACCCCTTGCTTCAGGAACTAGGCAAGTGATCCCCTAAACCATATCCCTCCAGGTTTCAGGACACCTCTAAGATTTCTTCCCACTGCTAGGTCAGGGTCCTTAGTCTTGTTCTGGCCTGGCTTAACTTTCTCTTCTTCCTCTCTTCTTGTGACTGAGATGCTGGCCCACCTTTTGCTAGACTTGGCCTTATCAAAAGCCCATTGTGTTTTTGCTCGTGTGTGCTGTTTTTGTGGTGTGGGGTGTGTGGTATATACATGTGTATATGTGTATGTGCCCTTGCAGCTCCCGTGAGCTTGTCGGTGAGGAGCGCTTGCCTGCAGTGGCCCAAGCAGAATGTTGGGTGTTCCACTCCAACAACTCTTCCATTTGCTCTTGTTTTGAGTTGAGTCTTTATTGATCCCAGTAAGAGTCCGGGCGATTCGCTGGTCTCTACTCCCCTTTGTGGGACTCGGGGTTACAAGTGCACGTGGCCATACTCAGCTGTGAGTGTGGGTTCAAGGGATTTGAACGTTGACAGTTTTTGTTCCCCTTAGGCCTTCATGCTTGTGCAGAGCCCAAAGCACACACTTTGAGGTGTAGAATAAGCTGGCTTTGAGTCTGGCTCTCACTTACTGAGCTGGGAATCCTTGAGCAAGTGGCTGGGCCTCACTGATCTCCTAACAACCCATTCAGGATCGTTATCTGGAATGTCTGTAATCCCAGCATGCCTCAGGCAAGAAGTGGAGTGGAGACAGGACAATCGCCCAGAAGCTTGTGGGCCAGGTAGGCTGGCAAATACAGAGGTGGGCAGCAAGAGACACTGCTTCAAACAAGGTGGAAGGCAAGGATCGACACCCAAAGTTTTCCTCTCACCTCCGCATGTGCACTGTGACACACACACACACACACACACACACACACACACACACGAAGATGTCTGAGGGAGCATGAGTAAGTTCTTTTGGCCCTTTTCTGATTCTTCTCCACCGTTCCATCTCTCCCTCCTCCTTTCTCTCTCCTCAGTCACTTTCCTACTCTTTCCTGGAGCACAGTCAGCATATTCCTAGGCAATGTCATCACCCTCTGATGTTTTGGCACTTGGCCACATCCTTTCCCATAATCTCCCCTTTGTCATGGTGTTTCCCAGGGAAAGACAGTTCCCTTCTGAAGAGGAACTTTTAAGCAGGATGTTGAGATTTTTCTGCTTCATTGTATAACAAGATGTAACATCTCCAAGCATGTCTGATGCATAATGGATGTTGCAGAAACTGAAGCCACAATCTCCTTGGGTGTCATTATTGCCTTCCTATGTCCCTGACAGGAGGGTGGGCTTATAGAACACTTTGGATCACTCACTGGTGGAGGAATGCATTAGGATGGCTTGTGAAACACTCTTATGTTGTTTATATATTTTTATTTATTTATTTGTAAGGAGAGGAGAGAGAGAGATGGAGAGAGAAAATGAGAATATGGGCACATCAGGGACCCTAGCCACTGCAAACAGACTCCAGATGCATGTGCTACTTTGTGCATCTGGCTTTAAGTGGGTACTGGGGAATCGAACTCAGACAGTTATGCATTACGAGTAAGCACCTTCAACCACTGAGCAATCTCTCCAGGCTGGACTGTCTGGGAGTTTTACTTATCTGCTCCATAGACTCAGAGGTCCAGAGTTTATAGTATAAACTCTTCCAAATCTTCAAGTATCTGCATCTCAATGCAAGCCAGCACACAGGGTGGCGAGTGGGTGGGCTGCTCTCAAATGACTTGTCTAGTTTAGATATTTGGCTCAGAATGGGTTTTCTTCCCTTTTTCTGTCTGGAGAACTGGATCAGAACAAGGCCAGCATGACCCTGGCTCAGAGCCAGTGGAGAGCCTTCACTCTGGGAGAACTTGTCCTGAGAGCCCAGGGAAGTACAATCTGTTTGGGGCTGTCTCTCTGAAAACTCAGGCAGAGGGTTGTTCAGCTGGCCCAGCGAGATCCCCACTGATGAGGAAGTGCTCAGTTTTGGGAAGGCAACTTCTGGGGATGCAAGAAGCAGGAGGTGGGGCATAGGCTGGGGGTGCCTTGTCAGGGGCTCTCAGAAGGACTTCTTTTAGCCCAGCCAAGCCAGTGGTCCAACCTCATTCAACAAGTGCTTCCTAAACTCCTCGGATGGGTCAGGCCTCAGAGTTGAGAAAAGTGGGGTACATACACTCAGGGAAGTTGTACCCCTGAGCTCCTTCTGCTACCATGTCTCAATATCCCCGGGGTTAAGCATCTCCCTCACTCTCCAGTCTGCAGAGCTGGGGCACAGTGGGAAGGACATGGTGCCCTGGACCTCACAGACTCTGTATTGGGGCAGGCATGACATTTGAGTCCAGAACTAGTCTATCATCAGATTTTCTCATGTGACCTTGAATGTGACAGTCAACCTTTGTCTCATCTGTAAGGGTCCAATGAACAGAGAAGACCCATCAATCTGTAAGAATTTTGTGTACTGAGAAGCCCCCTCCACTCCCGGCCAAGCTTTCCCTGCTTCTAGCCCTGCCCAGTGACCTCCCCTCTTTCTTTACCTTCCCTATTCATGTAAACTTCTATCTTGCCCACCCAGGCAGAGGAGAAATCAGAGCCTGCTTTTCTGAGCTGTAATTTCCAGTTTGATGTTTTTATTGCATCCCACTGAGTGATTTAAGTGTGTTCACAAATGATTATATTGTGCTCCTTTAAAACCGTTCTAAAATCAAATAAAATACTAAAATCAAATCCACCAATCAGTGAGTAACAGAGGCAGGAAAGAGGTCTCTGAGGAGACATGTCCTTCGAGGGCAGCACAGAAGCAAGGAGGAGGCGCCCTCCTCCCACCTGCTTGGCTGAAAGTTCAACCCTCAAGGTCAGAGCAGAGAGGACATGGGATGGGGAAAAAGCAAGTCATTCCAAAGAGACAGAGTGATAAAAGCATGTACAGGCTGGTGTGCACCTACTATGTGCCTAGCCCAGAGGTGGGTATCTTTAAGAAAATCATGTCTTCTCCTCCCCATGACCTTGTAGGGCTAAGTTGTAGGCTAATTGGTGGTGGAATTGTTGCTGGCATTTATTGAGTCTCTACTGGGTTCCAGGTACTGGTCTGAGCATTTTTTTACTATAAACTCATCGAATCCTCACAACTTATGGGCTTGGTATTTTCATGATCTCTGTTGTGTATCCAGAGACGTCAAGTGACCACACACATGGATAATGGAGCTGAGATTAAAATCCAGCTGTCTATGTTTTCACAACTACCTTATAGTCCTTGTCTAAAAGAATAAGCACAGTGGGGTGGGAGCCACAGGAAGCAGAAGTCATTATCATATGGATGGCTGATGCAGAGGTCTAAGGGATGGGAACACATGTTCTTCAGACCCCAATATGGAACAAACAGTCTTTTCAGGGAGCCATTATTCTCCCTATTCCACAGATGAGCAAACTTCAATAATTTGTTTAAATCACACTACTGAGAAAAATGGCGGGGGGTGGGCTGGAGAGATGGCTTAGTGGTTAAGGCATTTGCCTGCAAAGCCAAAGGATCCCTGTTCAACTCTCTAGGACCCATGTAAGCCAGATGCACAAGGTGGCGCATGCATCTGAAGTTCATTTGCGGTGGCTGGAGGCCCTGGTGCATCCATTCTCTCTCTCTCTCAAATAAATAAATAAAATATTTAAAAAAGTTTAAAAAAATGGCAGAGGCAAGATTCAAACCCAGATCTGTCTGACTGCAAGGCTATTGATTGGGAGTCAGGAGCCATCTCACTCAGGGCCCTGCTGCTAACCCATTGCTTTCAGAAGGAGCTGAAAGGTAAAATATTATACACAGTGTGCTTTACAAGGTACACTAGGTCACTGTATCCTTCCCACCCCCCATCCTGGACATATGGCAAGTATCACCAATCCATCAGATGTGATGGCCTTAGAACTGATCTAACCACTGTCATTTGACTGAATTTGGAGTTGAGAGGAGATGTTTCATTTTGAGATGCTCTCTATGCAGAAGCCACCAAGCCACACAGTGCTACATATCCACATAGAACAGACAAAGCTTATTATGTACATATAAATACAAAATTATTCTTTATAAATACAGAATCTGCAACATTCGGCAACAACAGTAATTATGACTATCTCTCTTCAGAAGGAGCACCCCCAACCAGCATTCAGACCCATCAGACTGTGGGGGCGGGGGAAGGAGTGTTATCCAATCAGATATGGATCACGTCCTGCCCCTGTCTTGAAGTCACCACTGTTCCACTCTTGTTTGTCCTGCTTGCTGGAAACTCAGTAACAGCTGATGTAGCATTTTAACAAGCAACAAAAATCAATTTAAAAAGTGAATTATCCATGATTTGTGACTAATAATAAAATAATAAGCTTGTATGCATTGCAAAAATGTCTGTGAGTAGAGGAGAATGTGACAAGAACAGAAAATGTAACTCAGTTATGCAAAAACGCAGAAAGACGTTTGTAAGATTATAACTCATCTCATTCAAACATGACGTTCATCTTGGGCCTTGTTGGCTCTACAGATGCTCCTGGAACTCTATGAGAATCTTTCCAGAAGGGCTGGGAGATGGTTCAGTGAATAAAGCATTTACCAGAGACATGGTGGTGCACGCCTTTAATCCCAGCACTCAGGAGCCAGAGGTAAGGAGGATCGCTGTGAGTTCAAGGCCAGCCTAGGACTATAGAATGAGTGCCAGGTCAGCCTGGGCTGGAGTGGAGACCATATCTTAAAAAAAAATGAGGACTTGAATTTGAATCCCCCAGCACTCATGTAAATTCTGGGTGGACATGGTGGAAATGGTGGCAAGAGCCTGTAATCCCAGGAGGGGGGCTGGGGCATCTGCAGGGCAAGATGGCTAGTTAGCCTAGCTGGTTCAGTGAGAAACCTTGCCTCAGTAAAGATGGGATAGCAACAGAGTAAGACACTCAATATCAACCTCTGGCCTCCACATTTACCTGCACACACATGTACATGTGCCATACACTCATATACACCCACATACATGCATACACACATATGAAAAATCCTTCCTAATCTGGTGGTATGGTGGGACAGAGAGCCTCTGAAGTTTCATTCTATCCATCCATCCATCCATCCATCCATCCATCCATCCATCCTCCCACCCATCTTCCGTGTGTCTAGGAAACATTCATTAAGTTCCTCATGTATTTCAAGAATACGGCTTGGTGGGGCTGGAGAGATGGCTTAGCAGTTAAGGTGTTTGCCTGCAAAGCCAAAGGATGGCCATTCTACTCTCCAGGACCCACATAAGCCAGATGCACAAGGGGGTGCATGCATGTGGAGTTCGTTTGCAGTGGCTGGAGGCCCTGGTGTGCTCGTTCTCTCTCTCTGCCCCTTTCTCTCTTTCAAATAAATAAATAAAAATATATTAAAAATATATTTTAAAAAAAAGAATACTGCTAGGAGCCGAGGCAGTGAGGATGAATGACAGGTTCCCGTGCCCATGGGGCTAACAGTCTAGAAAGAATAGTCAGAACCTAACAAAGCAGGCACTATAGTGCGGCAATAAAATATAGGAGTCTCAGGGTGACAAAGGGGACGTGGCTAGAGCATTGCGGGAAAAGGGGCTGAGGAAAGCCCTCATGGAGGCAGTGGTCTGGTCTGCACCGAGCTGCATGCAAGAAGACTGCAGGTTCAGTCTGTAGATCAGCCATGCAGTGGGAAGGATGCTCTGGGTGGAAGGAACTGCTCAAGTGAAGGCACAGAAGATGTGGAGGCCTGGCAGTGTGTGTGTGTGTGTGTGTGTGTGTGTGTATGCGTGTGTAGGTATGTGGGTGGCTATGTGTGTGCAGTATGTGTGTGTGCCTATGCGTGTGTGTGCATGTGTATGAGTGTGTATGTGCACGCATGTATTTGTATGTGTGTGCATGTACATGCATGCATAATGTATGCAGGTGTGTGAATGTGTCCATGTGCACACATGCACAGGTGTTCGTGTGCATGCATGCATGCGTGTCTGTGAATCCATGTGTGTGTGTGACAGCTCAGGCCATTCAGCAAGGCAGAGTGCCAGGCTGGGGCCAGTGCTCTGTGCCTAGGAAAGAACCCTGGCACAGTGCCAGCTGAGTGATGGAGAATTCTCTACCACTGTTCCCGAGACCTTGTGCATGCAGGGCACACACATCATAGTAGGTATGCCACTGCTGGATCCATGTCTCCCTCCCCTCTCCAGTGTCAGGGGCAGGGAGCGCTCTTGAGTGTGTTGGTGATGCCAGCACGCAATATAATCACAGCTGCTCTAGGATGTATTGTTCTCTTGGGTTAAGGGCTGTTGGTGGTGGCAGTGATCCTCAACAAATTACCTGTGTGTGATTTGCTGGTTGAAACAAGGAGGAGAAAAGTCTGTTCCAGGGACATAGGACAGGAGGTGGCCTCACTGGAGCAATGAGCTTGGGCTCAGAGTCACACAGGCCTGTCTTGGTCACTTACACACAGGCTGGTGTGAGCCAGCAACTTCCTCCCAGACCTCTGCTATCTTCCATCCCTTTATCCCAGGCCAGGCTCTTCCCTTCAGTGTAGCTTTGTCCTTACCTGTCCAGCGCTCAGACAGACCTATACCTGACCCCTCAGTGTTGCTGACATAAGTCCTGGGGGTCCTGACTCCCCCAGTCCTCCAGCACTCCCCACTCCACAAGCTATAAAGTACCAGTTTGCATCTTTGCTGTGAAATTTTCTTCTTCCATTTCCTTCACATTCTCTGTCTCCTCTTCCCACCTTCCTTTTTCTGCTTGCATTTCTATCTTTCTCAGAAAATCCCACAGTCCAGCTTCCACATTCAGGGATCATGAAATGAGCAATCCAGAAATAGGCCAGCAGGAGTGACCTTTCTATGGAACCAGAACATCTGGGCTGCCTGCCCGGAACAGCTGTGTGGGGTGTGGACTGCACAACTACTCCCTCTTAGTCCACTTGGACTGATGTATGAATGACCTCTCCATACAAACACGTATGCATGCATGCAAGCACACACGTACACACATACACAGAGATAGAAAGAAAGACAGAGAGAGGGAGAGGGAGAGAGAGAGGGATGAAGAGCATGCTAGAGCATTGGGCCAGTGCTAAGCAGTCTGTTCCCCTCTAGTGCAGTCCCTCCTGGCTCCACTTTGCTTCTGGGCTAGTTATCTATCTCCAGTTCCCATCCTCCTACTCTTCCCCTTAAAATACATTACATTTACATGGCAATGAAGACAGTGCTATAAGTGTGGGAAGGGTGGGGCTAGAGGAGTGCTTGTGGGGCTTGAACCCTCTTCTATTCACAATCTCTCTTGAAATGGGGGCCTCTTATTGTCTTGTTATTTATTTATTTATTTATTTATTTATTTATTTATTTGAGAGTGACAGGCAGAGAAAGGGGGGGATGGGTGCACCAGGGCCTCCAGCCACTGCAAACAAACTCCAGATGCATGTGCTACCTTGTGCATCTGGCTTATGTGGGTACTGGGGAATCGAGCCTCAAACCACAGTCCTTAGGCTTCACAGGCAAGCACTTAACTGCTAAGCCATCTCCCCAGCCCCTATTTATTTATTTATCTATTTATTTAAGAGAGAGAGAGAATGGGTGTACCAGGGCTTAAAGCCACTGCAAACGAACTCCAGATGCATATGCCACCTTGTGCATCTGGCTTTATGTGGGTGATGGGGAATCAAACCTTGGTCCTCAGGCTTTGCAGGCAAGTGCTTTTGTTTTGTTTTTGTTTGAGATAAGGTCTTATGGCCTAGCTCAGGCCCTCCTCAAACTCAAAACCTGCCTGCCTCAGCCTCCCTAGTGTTGGGATTATAGGCAGTGCCACTATCTCAGTTTTATCCTGTTTCCTTGTCTACTCCTTGACCCTGCTCCACCCAGTGGGTATATGTGAAATGGCAGTTGGATCCAGGTTGGTGTGTCCACACAATAGCAAGGTAAAACACACTTCCAAGCACTTGCTGTGTGTTTGGCTTCAGTTCCATTCCGCAAAACCCATTTTCTGTACATCTGGGTGAAGGAGGGGGTATCCCAGGTGGCTCTGACCAGGCTGGGAATTAGCTGTATGGTGTGTGTGTGTGTGTGTGTGTGTGTGTGTGTGTGTGTGTGTGTATGAATGCAGGGGAAGCCTGCTCAGCTCTGGCCTCTGCAGCTCTCTTGTCCTTGTGGAGAATCCCCACTTCTATAAGGCCCACAATAGTTCCTAAGGTAGGGAGGACTAGGTACCGCACCACACTCCAGGTCCTAACCACGAATGAGATGTAAGGGGACGTGTATATGTATGTGTGTGTGGAGCCCCTGCGTGGGCAACAGCGTGTCAGGGTCTTCCACAAGTACAGCATCAGCTGACGGTCACATGATTCTCCAGCCAGTCAGGGTTGGTGGCTCTCTTGGGTGGCACCATGCAGCATGCCTGGCACTCCATCAGTGAAGCCCAGTAGAGACTGCAGAAGAAGCCCAGTCCTCTTCACCCTCAGGACATACTGCCATGACAGGAGGGCCCATGGGGTGGGGACAATTCTGTAGCCCACACTTGGTGAGGCAGTTTAGGGGTGTCAGGACCCCTGACAGTAAACTAAAAGTGGCTAAAGATGATAAATGCCCTCGAGTCTACAAGGTGGGGGGTGCTTAGCCTGGCTCTACCTTATCTCCTTTCCCCTAGAGGAATCCTGTGGCCTCCACTTGCGAAGCGCAGACACAGAAGTGGGGACTCTGGCTTTAACTTATCTCTCTACTTCCTAGAAGAGAAAATCACCCCCCTTCTAAGAAAGACAATTTCCTGATGCAAATGGGCATATTCCCCTTCCTGGAAAGCTGCATGGACACCTGATGCGAACACTGACTCGACTAGTTCAGCTCCCATTCAGTAAATTCCCATTAAAAAAACCCCAATCAGGGGCTCCAGGTAGGCTTGCCCATTTCTGGGAAGCCCCTCCTGCCTCCTAGCAGAAGCTCGCTCTTCTTTTCCTTCTCTTAAGCTCTCTGTTATTTTATTCATTGAAATTCATAAGACAAGATCCCAGAGGCCGCTGACTCAGTGGAGGTTTTGTGTGGCCATGAACAGCTGGCACCCTGACTCCTAAGCCACAGCCCTACCCACAGCTAAGAAAAGCTCCACTGCTCTCATTATGGGGAGCCTGGAAGACTCTTCACCCTGCCTTGGTAACACACTGTGGTTGGAGTTCTGCTGCACCCCTCTGAGCCCTGTGCACAGTGAACAGTGGTCCCAGGATTCATCTGCCTTCCTGTGGCTTTTCTGCAGTGGAATGGTGGACCTTGCCGGGCATGAAGCATGGGGTGGCCTCTATGGCTTTCTGCGAGGCTGAGCTGTGGAATGCGAAGTTCATGCTGGGTCCTTGGCTCACAGACGGGAGGGTGAGCTCCTGTGTCCCGGGTTTGCCACTCAGCTCGGAGCCAGGTGGGGCTGTGCTTTCCATCTAGCAGGGCTTCTTGGTTTTGGTGTTGCTAACACTCTGCTGAGTTCCACAAATCTCCAAATAATTAATTTTCACAGGAGCTGATGAAGGTTTTGACAACCCATCTACCACTCTCCAAACTGTGGCTCTCCTGCACCTAAGCCACGTCATAGTCCTAGGCATCCTGGGTGTTTATTTCTTGCATGGGTCAGAGTTCCTTCACAATTAAAAAAAAAAGTCTTTCTAGGGCTGGGGAGATGCTTAGCAGTTAAGGTGCTTGCCTGTGAACCCTAACAATGCAGGTCCCAAATAGCCAGATGCAAAAGTGATGCAAGCATGCAATGTTGCACATGAGCACAAGAGGGCACACACATCTGGAGTTTGTTCACAGTGGCTGAAAAGGCCTGGGCACACCCATTCTCTCTCTCTCTTTTCATCTGTCTCTTTCTCTCTCTCTCTGTATCTCCCCAAAATAAAATGATAATAAAAATCATTTTAAAAGTCTTTTTACTAAGTGATCCCAGTTTTGTGTGGATGAGCTGCTGGTCTTGCATGGCTTCTTGGGTTAACTTTCAAGGCTGTAGGAGTTCATCCATGGAATGCTTGGAAGGGGAGTTGGCAGACGCTGTCTGCCACAGACAGCCTTCACTGTAGGTCCTTAGTAAGGACTGCTGTGGAAGACCCATTCACCACTTGCCCAGGAGTGCATTCATTTGTACTTGCTATACAGTGGATTGTGTCTGCTCTCTGTTCATGTATTGAAATCCTTTCCCCAGTGTGACTGTATGGGGAGGCACAACTTTTAAGGAAATAATTAAACTTTCACGAGGTCATAGGATAGAGTAAACACCAGACCTGTCTGTTCTTATGGACATTGAGAAAGGGTTTTCTGAGGACACCGTGAGAAGATGGCTGTCTGCAAGCCTGGAAGAGAAGCCTCCCCAGAAACCAGCCCTGGCATCTGATCTTGGACTTCCAGCCTGCAGAGCTGGGAGGGACTAAATGTTTGCTGTTTGAGTCTCCCAGTCTTTGGTGTTTTGTTATGGTGACACGAGCAAACTATGACAGCATCTATCACCTCCTATGTGGACATTCATTTCATTTTGTGGACCAATAAAGCCCCAGTCCTAAACAGGTCTAACCAGGGGCCTGCGGCTAGCCAGTGAGCTCACATTCAAATGTGTCCCTTGCCACTCACCTGTGGCTCAGAAGATTTTTCTTCCCAAAATACAGATAAGGAGATAAAGTTCTGGATGGTTCACATCCAGTCTAATGCTATGGGAAACTGAGTCAAGAGAACTCATGATACAGGTCAGAGCTACTTTATAACCTTAAAAAAGAGGGGCTACCTCCATCAAAATCTCCCTAAATTAACAATGCTTATCCCACTTAACCTATGCTGACTTCATTCTCTGTTGGAGAAACCATTTTTCTTTTTCAGAAAGTAGATAAACCCAAGGAGATAAACTTAATTCCTCACACTTCAGCCAAGGCCCAGGCTAAAACCAGAGAGGAATTGGGGAGATGAGCAAGAGTGCTGCTTCCATGGTGAGCCTGACAATCAGCACCAGGGTGATGGAGACAGATGCTGAGGATAGTCAACACTTACCAAAGAATGAGATCCAGGGGCTGCTGAGAGCTCATCACTGAAGTAGACTTAAAACACACCCACCATGGCTCAGGGCATTTTGTAGAAGAGGGGACAGAAAGATTGTAAGAGCCATAGGTTGGGATGTCATGTCCAGAGGCATTTCCCACTCCCCTCCATAACTGACTGCTGCTCTTCCAACACATAATCCACAACTCCACAGGGAATAGCAGCAACACCACTGAGGAGGGCCCCAAGTGGAGTGGGGGCAGGGAGGAGGAAAAAGATGGTACCAACACATGATGTATCCATACAAAGTATGTTCTTAATTAAAAAAAAAAAGAAGGAAAAGTGGACTGGAAGTGTAAAAAAAAATATTTTGGGCTTGCCTACAAAGCCTAACGACCCCAGTTTAATTCCCCAGTAACCATGTAAACCAGATGCACAAAGTGGCACATGCATTTGGAGTTTGCAGTGGCTTGCAGAGGCCTTGATGTGCCCATTCTCTCCTTCTTTATCTCTCTCTCCTTCTCTCTCTCTCTCTTTCCTTTTCTCTGTCTCTCTCTGCTTGCCAATAAATTAATAAAATATGAAAAAAATTTAAAAATCTTTCTTTCCCACTATATACAGATTACATGGTGCTGAAGTCTAGGCTCTGACATCTTTTCCTGGCTTGGAGCCTTGGGTCTTTATGACCTAGTTAGTGTCCCACATCCACTGGACAGAGATTCTGCCTGGGTCCTGGGGTCTCTTCCCAGGGCTTAGAGTCTATAATAACTAATCTTCATTGTCAGCTTGACTGGATTTGGAATCATCTAGCAGATACCCCCCTATGCATGTCTTTGGGGGCATATTTAGAGTGGGTTAGCTGAGGAGGGAAGACCCACTTTGACTGGGTAGCACCATCCCATAGCCTAGGGTCCCAGGCTGAGTCACAAGGGAAAAAGGAGATTACAAGCTGAGCACCAGCCTTCATCTCGCTTTTCTTCCTGACTTCAGATGCAATGTGACCAATCACCTCATGCTCCATGCCATCACACCTTCCTCTCCATCCAGATTTTCTCCCCTGAAACTATGAGCCAAAATAAATCTGTCCTTTGTTTTTTTTTAATTTGAGAGAGACAGAGAGAAAGAGAGAGAGAGAGAGAGAGAGAGAGAGAGAGAGAGAGAGAGGGAATGGGCGTGCCAATGGCCTCTCAGCTGCTGTGAACAAACTGCAGACGCGTTGTGCCCCTTGTGTGCATGTGCGACATTGCATGCTTGCATCACTTTTGCGTTTGGCTAAACATGGGACCTGGAGAATCAAACAGGCGTTCTTAGACTTTGCAGGCAGGAGCTTTAACCTCTAAGCCATCTCTCCAGCCCTGTCCTTTCTTAAGTTCCCTTGGGTCAGTATCTTTTTGTCACAGCAATGACAAAGGAAGTATTTTTTTTTTTTTCGAGGTAGGGTCTCACTGTAGCTCAGGCTGACCTGGAAATTCACTATGGAGTCTCAGGGTGGCCTTGAACTCACTGTGATCCTCCTACCTCTGCCTCCCGAGTGCTGGGATTAAAGGCGTGCACCACCACGCCCAGCTCTTTACAAAGGAAGTATTATATAAGGCAACATGTGACAAATAAGGCAATGATGAGACAAAGTGATCATACAGAGTCTCAGGTTCAGTTTGGTTTGCTTCTGCAGGGTCAGAGAGGTGTAGGTAGCCTATATGTTTTTCTTGAGAGGAAAGGCCTGGTCCTAGGTTTTCTTTCTTTCTTTCTTTCTTTCTTTTTTTTTTTAATTTTACTTATTTATTTGAGAGAGAGAGAGAGAGACACACACACACACACACACACACACACACACACACAGAGAGAGAGAGAGAGAGAGAGAGCACACCAGGGCCTCTAGCCACTGCAAATGAACTCCAGACCTCCAGACATGTATGCCACCTTGTGTATCTGGCTCACATGAGTATTGAGGAATTGAACCTGGGTCCTTAGGCTTCGCAGGCAAATATCTTAACTGCCTGGTCCCAGGTTTTCTCTTAGTCTGTCCTGTTCTTCTGGCTAGGCCTGGGAGGGCAATACTCTCACTTTCTCACTGGGGCTCAGTGGAGCAAGGCCAGTGTTGGCAGACACCATTAAGGGGCATTCTGTAAGAGGGCTTGAGGAGTAGAGTGGCAAGAAGGGCAGGTGATAAGTCACATGATGTGGTGCAAAGTGCATGGGCTTTGGAATTGGGCTGGTCTGGGTTCTAATCTTCAGTTCTGTTTCTTTATCTATATTCATTGGTAGCCCCCCTCTCCCAAGTGGTCTGGGGAATCAAAAGAAGTCGCCTGGGAGAGTGTTAGCTCAGGGGAACACAGCAGGTGCCTGCCAACCCTGAGAGGTGATATGATCAAAAGATCGGGCTGTAGTTTTAGGAAGGGCAAGGTTTGCGTTCCAGCTCTTTCATCAACTCTTATCATCGCCCCACCTATAAACTGGGAATAACAGAAGATCTCATAGCTGGGACATTTCCCTGTTTTATCAGTTAGGACACACATTTCTCTACCTCCTAACACGTCTGTGAGGCCCTACCATCAATGGCCTCAGAATTGTATTCTAGTTTAACCGGCAATATTCTCTTTCTTATGGGCACATAAAATATTACTGGCCCTTACAGCCACCACGGTTACCTTAGATTTCATGAAATATGGTAAATGAGCTCATAGTGGCAAAGGGCAGTGTGATGCCTGCTACAGAGCAGATGCTCAATGAAGGGCAGTTTGTTTATTATTTCCTCTGGGATCCTGGGCAAGTTTGTAAGGATCTCAGAGCTTCAGTTTCCTCATCCATACAATGGTACTAATAATCTTTACCACTTAGGGCTTGAAGGAGTATGAAATAAGGTGATATAGACGGAGCCATCTGCCACAGCACTTGGCATGGAACGAGGTTGCCACAGCACTTGGCATGGAACGAGAGTTCACAGATGTTCTCCTCCTCCCTCCGGGGACTGCACCTCTCCTCAGCAGAGTTTTGGCATCAGGTGGTTGGGTGGAAGGAAGGGGTTCCCTCCTGCCAAAGTTTTTGGGCCCTACTTACTTCCATCCCCCCTAGTGGTCCACAGATCAAGGCTTGGGTTGTTAGGGCCTGCAACCAAGAAGTAAGCAGTTGCTAAGCTTCTCTTTCTATCTGAATGTGGCTGTTGTCAAGTTTCCCAGGTCACAGATATAGAACAGAGAGGTCACACGCAGTCCCCGCTCACCTTGCCCCTCAGGAAGAACACAGTCTTCAACTGGAGATGTGTAGCGAGAAAGGCCCGCCTCTGGGTCATAAACTTGGTTGGGTGCTTCTTTTCCAACAGCCCCATTTGGTGTCCAATCCTGAAGGTGGATGGCCATGGCCACAGGATGTCCCCTCTACAAGTCTCATGATCCCCATCTCAGAGCTAAACCCCATGGAGGGTCTTCCATATCAAGGATTCTCGAAAACATTAGACTGCCTACTGCACTCCCTCCTCAATGGAGATGCTTTGGAGAGAGCGTGGGGGAGATAGAAGCGATACCGGCTTTGATTACAAAATGCTCAGATGCTTCCTGCTGCTCTGAGATGGTGTCTTTGATGTAAGCCTTCCCCTGCAAATCTGTAACATTGCAGGAGAACAGATAAAAACTGTTAGACCACAAGGAAGTCTCAGGTGCTAGCTATTCAAAGAACATGTCACTCCTGCTTCAGCCCTTTGCCTGGCTCTTTGAGATGGTCCCATGACCCAGCGTGGAGTCGGGACTGACATTTTGCATAGATTGGGTATGAGGGCGGTACAGCTGTTATCCTTGTCACACAGATGAGGAAACTGGAATAGAGACATGGACACTCTTGCTCATAATCCCACTGGTGAAGCCCTGAACTCTTCCCCATGTTCTTTACACCCAGGTGGTCCTTTGTGTTCTACTGCCAGGTGACTGTCACTGCCCCTGGAAAGAAGATGGCTTACCAGAGACCTACCAGGAGGGTCTCAAGGCCATCTTCCCCTTGCAATGTGAGGCATGCTACCATCCCGAGGGAAAAGACTGATGCTCACAGACACAAAGCAATTTGCTCAAGGATACCTTGCAAGTCAGATGCAAGGCTTTGATGAGACCCCAAGCATACTGTCACAACAGTGAACCAGCTATGTCCCCCCCGCCACCCTTTGCCTGGCTCATTTTCCAGGACACTGTCCAGCTATCTATGCAAGTACTAGGGTGATCTTACATGATGAGAGCTAGATCCCAGAGTCAGCAATCACACTGTTAGAGCCCTATGCATTCAAGTCTGGCCCTTCCTTGGGAAATCTCAGGCTGGAGAGATGGCATAGTAGTTAAGGCACTTGCCTACAAAGCCAAAGGACCCGGGTTTGATTCCCCAGTGCACACGTAAAGCCAGGTGCACAAGGTGGTGCATGTGTCTGGAGTTTGTCTGCAGTGATTGGAAGCCCTGGCTTGTCCATTCTCTTTCTCTCTCTCCATCTGTTTCTCTCACTCTTAAATGTATGAATAAATCAAATATTAAAAAAAAAATCTCAATAAGGGCTTTGGATATATCTGTTTGTAGACCGCTTGCCTGTCATGTACAAAGGCCTGAGTCTCATCTCCAGAACAGTATAAACTAGATGTGGTGGGGTACATCTGTCATCTTGGGAAGTGGAGGCAGATGGATCAGAAGTTCAAGGTCATCTTTTGCTGATGCAGTTTGAGGCCAGATTTGGCTATGTGAATGAGATATTTCCCCACAGTCTCAATGCATTTTGGTCTCCAGTTGGTGGCAACTTGGGAGGTGGAAACTTGAAGAAAGAGGTGTGTTGCTGGGATGCAGCAGCTTTGGGGTATCAGAGCCCAGCCTCCCTCTGCCAGAGCTAGCTCACTCTTGCTACTACCACCCAGCTGCTATGGAAAGATGTGATGCCTAGCCTCTGCTCTGCCATGCTTTCTTTACCACGACGAAACTTCCCCTTACATCTGCAAGTCTGGAATAAACTCTCTCTTGCCAGAAGCTGCATCTGGTCGGGTGTTTTGTCCCAACAATGAAAAGGTAACTGCAACAGACACCCTGTCTCAACAAACAAGCAAACTTAAGTTGAGCTCTTCAAGACAATCCATAGACATGTACCTTCTGTGGGGACTGTGTTAGAAACAGAAAGAAGCAAAGGGCTGGAGGGAGACATGCTCAGCTCAGAGCTCAGCCTCAACACCTGTGCGAGCTGGGTCACTTTGGGCAAGTTATTAGGCTTCTTTGAGTATCAGTCACCTTTATCTGACAATGGAAACTGTTCTCCACCCTGGAGGGCTTTTATGAGATGATCTCAGGACAGAAGCAAGCACATTGCCTGAGCTGATGTGGAAGATGCTCCACAGCCTCAGGAATATTTTGCCTTAAGTAAATTCAGCCTGTAAAGTTCACCCAAGTGTGGGTCAGGGCCGGGAGTATTTTAATTATTGAAGGATCTATAGTTCTCACAGAAGGTTTAGCCAGGGTCTTTTGAATGGCAGCTACATGTGCAGGCTGCCATGGTTGTTTTGAATTATTAGCTGCTTGACAATGATGTTAGTGGGAAGAGAGGAAGAGCAAAGCTTGCGCTATTGAAAGCCTGTGCCAGGAGCAACTAGCAGCCTGGAATCAACTGAGACTAGAGAAAGAAAGAGATCTGAAAGAGTAAGCTAAGGAACAGATTTCATTTATAAATACCTGTCTTGCTCTTTTTTTCCCTAGGAACCCATCCTTCAGTTGTTCAAAGTGAGCTATAAAAGCAGAGTGGGGACCCCCCATGTCCCCAAATATTTCTTCCTACATTTGCAAAGTACAGTGGCAGGTGTGGGAATGGGCCTTCCCCATGTAAGGTGCCAAGGTTGTAATTGCTAATTCTTCTAGCTGTAATTTATCCTGCTATCCCTTTGGGTAGCTAAGCAGCTCTGATCATGAGTTGCCCAATTGGCTTATAAGTCTTCTTGATGAATTGCCCTTATTCTCCCACTCCTTTCTCTGGGCTTCGGCAATTCTTGACAACTGCCTTACATCTTGTGTCCTGTGAATGCGAAAGGGAAGAGCTATCTATTAGGAGGAGCACATGGAGAGGGACAAGCTCCTGGTGCAGGGGAAGCTGGCAAGTACAGGTTTCCCTTTCCTCAGGATTGGAGAGGCCTGGATGGTAGATGCAATCAGTGATCAGCCACCCCTGGGCCATGAGGCATACCTGCTTGTTTGAGATTTTTTTTTTTTGAAACAAAGACTTATATAGCCCAGGCTGTCCTTGAAATCCCTATGTAGCCAAGGATGATCTTGAACTACTGGCCCTCCTGTTTCTACCTCATGAGTGCTGGGATTATAAGCACACATCACTCTGCCTTACTTGTTTGGGGTGTTTGGATCAAGGTAAGTTCTTCTCCCTGAGATCAAGTGAGTATCCCTAGTATATTCATTAAAAAAAAAAAAAAAAACAACCAACCAACAAACAAACCATGTGATAAGTGTGAATCTACTGTACAGAGGAGCTAGGTCAGCATGGCAGAGACTTGGGGTGCTCCACTGCAGTTCTCATCTTTGTCCTGGACTGGATGCCTTTCCCAGCCTCCCTCAAGTCTACATGTCACAATGAGATGCAAGAGAAGTGAACTGGGACCCTTTGGCTAAGACACTAGGGTGTAGAGAAGTTGTGCTTTCTCTGCCCAGCTGATGGCAGAAAGGAAGTAAGTCTGAAAACCTAGAGGAGTGCAGAGCCACAAGTTGGCAGGAGCCTGGGTTCCTAAGTGCAGATCCCACTGCCAATTATACTGGGCAAGGGATAAATATTTATCTTGTTGTCACTCAGATTGAAGGGCTTGTCATTATAGAAGTTAGCTTTTCCTGTTTAATACAGACAATGCTTTAACCAAATTCAAACTCTCCCCTTTAATAAAGTTCCCAGTGGTAGACTGTCCTGGGTTAGCAAAGTGACATTTACTAACCTGCTATTATATTGCAATGTATCTCTGGTAGCTGTGGAAAATTCAGCGCATATGAATCTTAATTATTAGGCCTGATAAATTGCTCCTGTTGGTGATTTGCAGGAACAATATGGTCTTTTCATGAAAGAACTCTGCCCTTTTTTTCCTCTCCCTTAGCGTTCACCAGATGTGCATGATTGACAGATTCCTTATCCCAAAAATGACATGGGTGTCCACTCTTCTCCAAAAGTTGAGATTTTCATCATCTCTCTCTTGGATTATTATTATTTTAGAGAGAGAGAGAATGAATTGACTCACCAGGTCCTCAGCCAGTGCAATCGAGTTCCAGATGCTTGTGCCACCTAGTAGGTATGTGTGACATTGTGCTTGCTTCATCTTTGTGCATCTGGCTTACATGGGACCTGGAGAGTCAAACATGGGTCCTCAGGCTTCACAGGCAAGTGCCTCAACTGTTAAGCCACCTCTCCAGGCAGATTTTTATTTTTTAAATTTTGATTTATTTGCAAGGAGGGGGAGGAGGGCAAAGTAGGGCCTCTAGCTATTGCACATGAACTCCAGATGCATGTGCTGCTTTGTGCATCTGGATGTACATGGGTACTAGGGAACTGAACCCAGGTCATTAGGCTTTGAAGGCAAGTGCCTTAACCACTGAGAAATCTCTACAGCCCTCTCTTGGATTATTGCCACACCTTCTTAACTGGCCTCTTGCCTCCTATGTGCTCCCTTCAGCCTTGCCCCACCCCATCTTTCTAAAATGCAAACCAAATCATGCCATCATCCTTCCCCCAAAGCCTGAGCTCCTTTTCTTCAAAAGACCCTTGAGGTCTGTGTTACTATCTCTACTCATGTCTCTCTTTCTTCCCTGAAAGTTCTCAGAGCCTCTCCAACTTCCTTCTCCTGCTCCTTGCCTGAATTGTCCTTCCTTCTAGTCAGCCTGTACCCACCTACCCAGGTTTCATGGCTCAGTTTATGGCCCTCTGCCAGGAACCTCTCTATCCATTCCTTCTGCCTTTGGAGCCCAGTGTCCAGTCTTGAGTTTTACCCTTGTGCCTGTTGAACTCTGTGATACTGGCATGCATGCCTCCAACTGGGCCTCTAAGCCTTTTTTTGAAACTATTTTAATTAATGAATTGATTAATTTGCAAGCAGGTCAGAGAGAAAGAGGGAGAAAAAGAGAGAGAGAGAGTGAGAGAAAGAGACAATGGGCACACCAGGGCCTCCAGCCACTGCAAATGAACTCCAGACACATGCACCTCTTTGGGGAATTGAGCCTGGGTCATTAGGTTTTGCAGGCAAGTGCCATAACCACTGAGCTATATCTCCAGCCCCTTCTAAACTTTTGAAAGGAAGGTGGGGAGCTGGCTTTTCTTTCTGAGTTGACCCAAGGTTGATTTAGATCCTGAAGCTGTCAAGTCAACTCTCCCTTTGTGGGCCTCAGTTTCTCTGTGAGTAGAAATGGTCTCCACAGGCTGTTCTGACTCAGCATTTTTGGGTTCTATGACTTTAGCACTAGTGCACCCTGGTCATGGGAGGAAAATCAATACTCAGAGCTTTCCTGGCTTGTGGCTGTGCAAGCGGCAATTCTTCAGAAGACTGTCTTCAGGGGCACGAGCAGCTCGCCACGCTGCCTCGCCTGACGCCAGTGGGAATTTATCATTACAGAAAAGCTTATGGTGCAGGTTTAGCCAATGTGGCATTGCAGGCATTCCACGCTTCATTAATCAAGTAAACACGGCTTCTTTATTTAGATCTGAGTCACATGACCTGTAAAGTATTGCTCAGCTATAAAAACTGGGGTGAAGTGTCTCTTTTTATTGAGCCTGATGAGAAATGGACATGATCCATTATGCCCCAGCACAGGAAGAAAGGCCATCAGAGGGCTTTTGACTTGATACAGGAGTCTGTTATTCCAGGGCGGGATGTGTGGAGGGCAGGAGAATTAACACGCTGAATATCACTTCATGAGCAGACTCTGGGCGTTCCAGCAGCATTGTTTATGTGGCCTTGCTACTCACTCCTCTCCACTCAGCCCAGGCCAGCCCCTGAGTCTGGCTCCCCTGCATGTATCTCCCAGAGGAGATGCTGGGCACTTCACCCTTCTCCCACTGGGGTAAGAATGCAAAGCAAGACAGTCAAAGTACCCATGGAGTTACACTCATAAATCAAGAAGGCCACAACAATGAGAATTTGGTGGTTGCATATGGCATTGCAACACTTTGCTACCAAAAGACTTGGTCTTTTGGACACCCCTCACTCAGTGATGCCCATCTGACTCTCTCAGGTTTCAGGGAATCCCCCACTGCTTGGCTCAGCTATTACCTTTCCCTCTCCTAGTCCAGGACTACTAGTTCCCTAAGAGTTACTTCTGGTTGCCAAGATTCTCTGGGCTCATTCAGTGCTTTGAGAACGTCCCACTCCAATGATCTCCTAGGTTATGGCTGTATTCTAATGTGTACCACCACTTACCCTCTTGGGGCTCCTGTTGCACTTCCCATCTGACTATTGGTCCTTAGTACAGGCAGCCCAGTGGCACCACTTTTCTGTCATATAGCATCTTTTGAGCCTCTGGGAACAGAGCTTTCTTAATAGCTCTTTATGACCCTCACTTCAGTTGGTACAGGACACTCTGAAGGAGCTTATTATATGCTTGTTATAGCCAGGCGTGGTGGTGCATGCCTTTAATCACAGCACTTGTGAGGCAGAGGTAAGAGGATTGCCATGAGTTTGAGGCCACCCTGAGACTACATAGTGAATTCCAGATCAGCCTGGACTAGAGTGAGACCCTACCTCAAAACAAAACAAACAAACAAACAAACAAACAAACAAAGCTTGTTATTTAACAATATAATAGACAATGAGGAAAGAAATGGTTCTTCAGGTTAAAGTCCAAAACCTCATCCTGGTCTACAGGTCCTGTTTGATCAAGACCCCTCTGATTCTATATCTCAGCCTCTTATTTCACTTCCTTATTCACAATCCAAATGGCTCACAGTCTGTTTCTTGGCCCCTGTGCCCTTTCCCATGTGGGTTCTAAAGCTTAGGATGCCTCTGTTCCTGGTCACTTGGCAAGTGAGCATCAGTCCCTGAAGACCAGGCTTATAGCTTCCCCTCACCCTTAGGCATCCTCCTCTAATTCCTTAAAGCTCGAGTGAGGACCCTGGAGGGCTCCCACCCTGTGCTTCTCTTCTCTCGCTACTTAGCACAAGGCAGCCTGCACACTGTTAGCCTGCTCCACCACAAGGTGAGCTCCTCAAGGTGAGGCCCTGTGGAAGTGCTTATGAGTTCCCAGAGTGTGAAGATGCAGGGGAACTGTTTGTTAAATGGGTAGATGGATGGATGGCTAGGATATTGGATGGTGGTCTAGAGCCTGGAGTCCTGCTGTGGAGCTGGAAATAAGGAGACACAGGGGAGACAGGAAATTCAGAGGAAAATTTGAAACTGGTATAGAGATGAATGAGCAGGACTAGACAGGGATATAGCAAGGTCACAGGTTCTCTGGGTGAAGGTTGAGGAGGACCATGGATTCCCAGGGCAAGGTCCAGGAAAGAAAAGGACACAGGAGAGAAGGGAGGTGATGTATCACAGTGAGGGACAAGGGAGAATCCTGGAGGTACTTGTTCAATTCTGCCCTCTGAAAGGTGGTGGCTCCTGCTGCCACTATGCTCTGCCCCAGCTCTGGCTTTTATGCATCTATGTCCTCACATATGAATCTTCCTAGTTCTACTAGAAGCAAACTGCTCCTCAGTGAATGCGATCATGAAATGCAACAATACCCTGCAGGGGATTGCACTAATGATGAGCAATGAGGGAGGCTCTCTCTGGCTGAGTATTCTTAGAAAATAGATTTTTGTGTGCATGTATGTGTGTGCAAGTGTGAGTGTGTTTGGTGGAGGAGGTGGGAACTATTATAGCAGTTCTCAACTTTAATATGACAAAACCATGGGGGAACCCTATTAAAAGGCAGGTTCTTATTGTTCAGGGCAAGGCAGAGACTCTGGCTTTATGACAAGACAAGAGGAAGCTGCTGATGTGTTGGAGCTGTTGATGTTGCTGGTTTGTGGAGGACACCAAATGATACAGAACTAGTGAAAACTGGGGACTGTTCATGGGTCTTGAAGAGTGCACTCATGTTGGTGTATGTATATGTTCATATGTGTGTAGGTACATGAGCAGTGTCCCCAAGGCTGGATTTACAAGTGTGTGCCACCATATCTGCCCTTTTTTTTTTTTTTTTAAATTTTTATAATTATTTTATTTATTTTTGGAGAGAGACAGAGAGAGACAGACAGAGAGGGAGAAGGAGACACAGAATGGGCACGCCAGCAGTCTCAGCTGCTGTGAACGAAATCCAGATGTGTGCCACTTGTGGGCAAGTGCAGCATCTGCCCTTGCGTCTTTGCATTAAATGGGACCTGGAGATTGGAACCGCTGGAGATTGGAACCAGCATTCTTGCAGGCAGGCGGTCAAGCCATCTCTCCAGCCCCCCTTTTCTTTTTTAATGCATGTTCTGAGGGTCAAACTTAAGTCTATATGCTGGCCAACTGAGCCTTGATGAAAATACTTTTATTTTATTTATTTTAATTTTTGAGAGAGAGAGAGAGAGAGAGAGAGAGAGAGAGAGAGAGAATGGGCGTGCCAGTGGCCTTTCAGTCACTGAACAAACTCCAGACGTGTGCGCCCCTTGTGGGCAAGTGCAGCATTGCGTGCTTGCATCACTTTTGTGTCTGACTAAAGGTGGGACCTGGAGAATCCATCAGGAGTTCTTAGGCTTGGCAGGCGCCTTAACCGCCAAGCCATCTCTCCAGCCCATGATGATGAAAATACTTTTGAATGACTAAGATGATCTAGCAGATAGCCACAGTATCATAAAACCATGGAAATTTTAGAATTAGTGGGACCAGAGATATTCCCATATTTCATCAAAGCCATGATGCAAACCATTTTAAGACTCCCTATTATTCTGCACATTACTAAGAAAGAACATACCCAATCAGTGGTAAAAGGTCACCCATTGTAAGACGCATACAGTTAAACAGTATGGACAGAATAATCTTTGCTAGGGCCCTCACTCTCCACTTTCCTGAGACCATGGGTTAGCAAGAGGCTGGACATGTACATGTTGCACTTTCGTTTCTCAGAGACAGTTCTGGCAGCATCAGAGCCAGAGTGGAGGGGGGAGGATTCTCTGTGATTCACAGACTATTGTAAACCTTCTGAGATTCTCAGCTCTGCTGTCCACACCAGGCTGAGGCCCTGGGGAGGAATCTCTTCTGCCCTTCAGTAGTATATTTTTTACTAAGAAACCTCAATCTTGGTCTCTGGGCCCCTTACTTGCCTTGTTTTATATTCAGGGCATCGTTTAGTTTCTATTCAGGAAATTCTTAAGTTAAATTGAATCCCAGGTGGTACAGTGAGCCTTTCTGCCCTTGGCTTCTCTTCCCAGGAATTAGAAGCAAAGCACCTTTTACTCTTATCACCTCCGTGATGAATGGTGGAATCAATTGAATAGCAGGACTAGATCAACCAGGGCAGCCGTGCTCAGCCTGAGCGGCAACAAAAATCAGCTGGAGGTATTTTTTTTTTAAACTGAACTACAGGTCCTCTGGGCTCACCCCAGGGATTAGAATCCTGTTGTCTTTCGTGGATCAGTGTTAGCATCTTCTAAAGCTCCCGTGACGGTTCTGCTCCTGTAGCTAGGCTAGAACCATGCATCCAATCCACACTCTTTGATAGATGGGAAAACTGAGGTCCAGTAAGGCCAAGAGGTTTGTGTCTGTTTATACAGCTGGCTGCAGAGGTGGGGCTAGAGTTCAGTTCTTGAGCTAGCTTGGCATTGTCCTTCAAAACTGTAGCCAGCCCACCCTACCCCACTGATGCTTTTCTGTAAGCACAGGTGCATACACCAACACACTCAAAGACACAGCTCTCTCGCTCTCTCTCACTCTCTCTCTCTCTCTCTCTCACACACACACACACACACATATACACACACAAGAGGAAAGTAAATCTCTCTCATATACACATACAATGGGAGAATGAGAGAGTGAGAAGAGAAAGAGAATTTCCTCTGTCTGGAAGACCCAGGCAGAAGTTAGCAAACAATAGAACTTAGAAAGGTATTGAAATAGGGACTTCAAGTTCACAATAACAGGCTTGATGCTATTTGTCTCATCAAGTCTTTTGACACAGGATTCAGGCTCCTTTAGGGAGTGGGTTCACAGGCCTTGTTTAACCCATCTTTCTGGCCATGCTAGAGCTCTTGAAAGGTCTGTTCAAGTTTCTAATGCTCAGCATTAGAGTTTGATGTCCCCTCAGTCAAGGGCTGGGCGTTCAAGATCAGCCGTTGTGGGCTGCTTTACAAAACTTACCAGCCAATGAATGACTGAAGAGAAGTAGATGTGGTTCCCACCTGGGAAGTCCCCCGGAAGAAAATTGATATATAATAATGGAGCATGGGAGGGAATATACTCAATATACAATATATACTTGTATGAAGACTTAAAATTTAAAAAAAAGTGATTTGGGTGTAAGGTGATTAATTAGCTTTGTGTAGTCATTCTGTTGTCCCTCAATTCAACCCTTAGAAAGATTGTTTAAAGACAGCAGGGGAGAATAACTTTGCAATAACTTTGTCTTTGCAATTTGGGGATTATTTTGAACAAAACATTGAAATATGTATTTTTGACACATTAATATTTTAAAAGTGCTCTAATTTGGACAATGAAACTTAATATTATGTAGTTTCAATGAAAAAAAATCAATGCTGAAATGAAATACCCAGGCCTGTGGGCTGCCTGTTACTGGCAGAAATGGAATGTTCCCAGCCCTTCTCCTCTTCCCAGGGTCACACATGCTGTAAATTATGGAATCTCCTAAAGCTGCTATCTGTGGACTGGCTAAGACCACCTTTTGCTTTGGTCTCTGGATTTTGTTTTATTTTATTTATGGGAGAGAGAGAGAGAGAGAGAAAGAGAGAGAGGCAGATAGAGAGAGAGAATGGGCGTGCCAGGGCCTCTAGCTACTGCAAATAAGCTCCAGACACATGCACCCCCTTGTACATCTGGATTTACATGGGTACTGGTGAATTAAACCTGCATCCTTTGGCTATGCTGTCAAGTGCCTTAACTGCCAAGCAATCTCTCCAGCCCATGGTTCCTGGAATTTGAACTTGCTTGTTTACCGTTATAGCATCAATACACCAGCATGGACAGATATCTTTGTGTGTTTTAGGAGGTGGAAGGTAGAGGAAATGGGGCAGATGAGGGCTACGTTGGGGCTGTCAGCTGTCAAGCTCTGGGCACTGAAAGGCAAGGGAATTTAATGACCCTACTTACCATTCAGGGGCTCTCCAGCTTTGGGTATATCTGCATTGTTGGGAGGCTTGTTAGAAAGGCTTACTGCTGGACTGCTGCGCCTTGCCTTCAGAGAGCCAAATTCAGGGGGTGTGGGCTGGGGCACAGGCATTTAGCTACTTCTAACTGCTTTTCACACACACACGCACACACACACATACACACACACACTGTCATGGAGAACATCTAGCTTTGAAACCCTTCACCCTGAGCATCGGGGGAGGAGGGAGAGTGTGGTACCATCTATCTGAAGTCTACTTCAAGGGGAGGGACTCGATGGTCCTGAGGTCCTTTCCAGTTCCATGTACCTGTCGTTTCCCTCCCTGTCCAGGGAGGCAGACATGAAAAGGATGGCTGGAAGCCAGTGAAGAGGCTTGACATTTCAAAATGTTGGATGTCACAATCTCTCAGCAGGGCTGGCTTTGCACTACGGTCTATTTCCAGAGTTTTCCGAGGTTTTGCTGGGTGTAGTAACCAATCACCTTCTAGAATAGTCCATGGAGAATGGCAGAAAATTCCTTTTCTTTTTAAAAATATTGCATTTATTTATTTGCAAGGAGAGAAAGAGAAACTGATGAGAGAGAGAGAGAGAGAGAGAGAGAGAGAGAGAGAGAATGGGTGCATCAGGATCTCTTGCTACTGCAAACAAACTCTAAATGCATGCATGCACCACTTTGTGCATCTGGCTTTACTTAGTTACCGGGGAGTTGACCCCAGGCTGTCAGGCTTTGCAAGCAAGTGCCTTAACAGCTGAGCCATCTCTCCAACCCCAGAAAGTTCATTTTCAACCAAGGTTATAGTATTCTCTGGTGATGAGCAAAGACTGATTCTGAGTTGTGGTCTTGCCTCCAGGCTTGGGGTGGGAGATGTGTGTGCTGGCCCGGGAAGCGGGGGAGGTTGGGATGCAGCGGCTGGAAGTCAGAGGGGCTGGGCTTGAGGTCCTCAGTGAGAAGGCAGCCCAGCTATGGAGACCAGGTCCATATGACCCCAGAAGTCTCTGATAGCTTTACCTGGCACTAGAGTTGGAAATGTCTGGCAGGGAAGTAAGAGGTTGGAGAAGTTGCTTGATTCAGAATGGAGAAGTTGGGTTGTATTTTCTAGTCCAAGTTAAGTATGTGGCCTCTCTAAATTGACATGTCTGATCTACTTATGAAAACATTTTAAGAAATTATGCCAGGATACCCACTGTATGGCTATAAGAGTCACTGCCCTATGAAAGGCATTAATAGCAAGTTAATTCTAACTGGCAAGTCATACAAGTGATTGAAATTTTGCAAAGCATTTATATACACATAAGCTTGTAGTCACCTCCAGGAAGGAGTAAAGCCAGACTGGAAAACAGACACACAGTGGCGCAATGGCAGTCCTAAAGGTGGAACTTAGGCTTCCTTTCTCAAAGCTCGGAGATGTGCTAGTGTTGATTTCCACGCACTGTTATTTTTCAACAAGCACACCTGTTGTGTTCTTAGAGTGATTGACAGATATCTTTATTTCCCTAATCACATGCACTATCTTGAGCTATTTATTTTTTTCCCCTTCTGAGAAGTAAGAAAACATCTCTTTTTTTTGGTATCTTGCTGTATTCATTTTGACATATCCCCAACATACGATAAAGCTTGGTTGCTGGTGGGCCCTGTTTTCCTCTTGTCTGAGTTCTCAGATGTGCAATCCCTAGATTTCTACTTTCTACCTTACTCTTCATATTTTGCTATGAAAATCTTTAGGAAAATACACTTGGTGCTACATTTTTCTTTTAATATTTTCATTCATTTATTTGTGAGAAAGAGGCAGGCAGAAAGAGAGTATGGGTGTGCCAGGGCCTCTTGCCACAGCAGATGAACTCCAGACACATGTGCTACTTTGTCCATCTGGCTTTACTAGGTACTGAGGAACTGAACCCAGGCCGTCAGACTTTACATGCAAGCTTCTTCAATCCCAGAGCCACCTCTCAAGTGCAAGGTGCTACATTTTTCAATAGTGTCATAATTGCTTATTTACCTCTTTTTTTCTTAATCATTTTTTTTTGCTAGAAGTTTATCACTTTCATTGTTTACAACATTTTTTCCTGAGACAGAGTCTTTATCCTTGAACTTGCTATGTATGGATCAAGAGTGGCCTTGAGCATTTGATCCCCCTGTCACCACCTCCTAGAACCTGATTTTGCAGGTGTGTGCCTTCACGTCCAGCTTATGCAGTGCTGGGGATTGAACTCATGGCTTTGTACATGCCAGGTGGGCACTCTACCCACTGAGGCAATCCCCAGCTCCTATTCTTTTTAAAAAATATTTTTATTTATCTATTTGAAAGCAGAAAGAGAGAGAGAGAGAGAGAGAGAGAGAGAGAGAGAGAGAGAATGAATGAGAATGGGCATGCCAGGGCCTCTAGTCATTGCAAATGAACTCCAGATGCATGCACTACCTTGTGCATCTGGTTCTATGTGGGTACTGGAGAATTGAACCCAAGTTGTTAGGCTTTGCAGGCAAGCACCTTAATAGCTGAGCCATCTCTCCAGTCCCCCTATTCTTTTGTGTGTGTGTGCGTGTGTGCACGCATAGGCACACGTTTGTAAGTGCATATGGAGGACAACCTCAGGTATCATTCTCAGGAACAACAAAATTCTACTTTCTCTGAAGCAGAGTCTCTCATTGGCATGAAACTCTCCAATTAGATAGACTGGTTGGCCAGTGAACCCCAGGGATCTGCTTCCCTCCATTCCCTAGCACAGGGATCACAAGTGTGTGCCTCCAAGCCTGGCTTTGTAATGTGGTAGGTCCTTGTGATTGCAAGGTGAGCACTTTGCCAACTGCGCTATCTCCCCAGCACTCACTCACTCGCATTCTTGAGAAACGTCTTTAGGCCTCACTGCTTTTCTCTATTGTTTTTCTGTTTCATTGATTTCTACTACAATCTGAATTACTTCCTTTTTTGTGCTTACTTTTGGTTTTATTTTAACTGCATAGATTCTTTTCTTTCTTTCTTTCTTTCTCTCTCTCTCTCTTTCTTTCTTTCTTTCTTTTTTTTTGAGAGCAGTGTCATGCTATGTTGCCTAGGCTAATTTGAACTTGCAGCTATTCTCCTGTCTCCGTCTCCTGAGTGTTGGGATTACTGGTGTGCATCATCATGTCTGGCACATCTCCTTAGTTCCTTATGGAGGAAGCTGAGGTCCCTGGCTTGAGACTTCTGTTCCTAACCCAGGTGGTACAGTCGAGATATTTGACTCTAATAAGGCTCTAGTGGCCTCTCCAATTTTTCATGCAATGGATTTTCATTTTATCCAGCTCAGAATGCTTTTTTACTTTCCTTTTAATTTCTTCTTTCATCCATGGATTATTTAGAAGAGTGTAATTTTGCTTCTAAGTATTTGGGGGATTTTCCAGGTATCTTTCAGTTATTCATTTTGAAGTTAATTCCATCACAATCAGAACATATTCTTCCATCTAAGTAATAGCCAGGCCCAACCCTTCTTAGCTTCCGAGATCAGGTAAGATTGGGTGCGCTCAGGGTGGTCTGGCGGTAGATGATCAGAGCGTGCTCTGTCTGTATGGGAGAATATGCTCTGATCGTAATGTCCAGAATTAAGGTCTACTTTGATAAATGTTATGGGTGTCCTTGGGAAGAATGGGTATGCTGTAATTGTCACATGGGGTACTGAATAAATGCCCACTACATCAGTGTGGTTGACAGTGGTGTTCAAATCTATGCCCTTGCCAGTTGTCTGCTTGTCCATTTATTATTGAGAGAGAGGAACTTATTTATCTATATATTGCTTTGGTTTCCTCAGACTGGGTCTCACTGTATAGCCCAGGCTGGCCTGTAACTCACAAAGTACACCAGACTGACTTCAAACTCATGGTAATCCTCCTGTCTCAGTTTCTTCAATGTTGGGGATACAGGCACCTCACTTGAGAGGGTAAAATCATATCTAGGAATTTGCGCATTGTTTTTCAGGCCTGGTAGTTTTGGCTTTAGGTACTTTGAAGCACTGCTATTTGGTGTGTGAATGTTTAGGACTGAGAAGGCCTCCCGATGAACCAACCTTTTCGTCATTATGAAATGACCTCTTTATTCCTGGGGATATTATTTGATCCAAAGTATTCTTTGTCTGATAATAACACATTTCAACTTTCTTTTGATTAGTGCAAGTATATTTTGTTTCCCTCCTTTAATTAATACTTATTGTTATTATTATTCGCATTCTTTGAATCAGAGTCTCATTATGCAGCCCTGCCTGGCCTTAAACTCAAAATCCTTCTGCTTCAGCCTCCTGAGTCCTGGGTTACAGGGTAAACCTCCATGCCTGGCCCTCTCCTATTTTTAACTCTCTGCATCTTTATGTTTTGGCAATCAGTTGTTAGTTGGGATTTTTTAAAAATTCAGTCTGAAATTTTACTTTCATTCTACATTTCATTCTTTATGTCATGAGTTTATTACAAATACATCTTGCATATTAGGATTTTAGAAATTTGATCCATTTTTTTCAGAGATTGTCTCCTAAAATGTTCATTATCTGTCCAACAGATAATTGAAACATCATTTTTCTTTTCTCTTTCTCCCTTCCTCCCTCCCTCCTTCCATCTGTCTCTGTGTCCCTCCATCCTTCCCTTCCTCTGTTCCTCTCTCCCTCTTTCCCTCCTTCCCTTCTTCCTTCCCTCTCTACTTCCCCCTCTCCTTTTCTCCCTCCCTCCCTTCTTTCTTTCCTTCCTCACAGACTTTCTATACAGCCTAGGTTGATTCAGGATCCTCCTGTCTCACTGTCCCAAGGGTTAGGGTTTCAGTCGTGTGCCACCATACCTGCATAAAAAATACCCTTATTTCTAAAGCAGTCTATGCCTGACTATAGAAAAAAAAAGTTCAGTAAATCCAGATCCAAAGCATGGAACTTTACAAAACCAAAGTAGCTCAGTATGGTCTCCAACTCACTATATAGCCAAGGATGACTTTGAATTTTGGATTCTCCTGTCCCCAGCTTCTGAGTTCTTAGACTATCCTGGCATTGCTACCACAACAGTTTTATGGGGTGCTGGGGATCAAATCCAGGACTTTGTGCATGCTAGATAAGCACTCTACCAACTGAACAACATCCCCAGCCCCACTATTACTTTTTTTTTTTTAACTGAAGATATCAAAGACTTCTCTGGGCACTATGGACCACAAGGCCATGAGCTTTCTACCACTCTTCTAACATGGCACCACTGAGAACTCTGCAAATGGCAGAGACTGAGACATCAAGGTGGGAGATCATTCTACCACATCAAGTCTTTCTCAGAGCCTCAGTTACCTCTATCCTGAGACCCTTACCAAACTCTCAGAAGATTCCAAGGAAGGCTGGCTTGAGGACTCCACATTGAGTGAGATGGGCTGGTGTGCTCAATGAACACAGATGATCCCACGGTGCAATGGTCACACTTCCAGGGGTGATGTTGGCAGCTGGGAGCCAATGTGCTCGGTCATTGTCTTGCTCTATTGTCTTCACTTGCATGATTTCCCATGAGAAATCTATTGTCATTCTTATATCCACAGCACATAATGAGTTATTTTTTTCCTAGACACTTTTAGAGATATTTTCTATGACCCGTTTTGAGAAATTTTGGTGTAGTTTTCCTTATATTTCTTGGGTTTGGAGTTTTTTGAGATTTTTAGATCTGTAAATTTATAATTTTAATCAAGTCTGGAAAGGATTTGGCCATTATTTCATCATTTTTCCCCCTGCACCCCCTACTTTGTCCAAAGACTCTAAATACATATGTGTTTTAGGCCACTTAAAGTTGTTCCACAGCTAACTGATACTCTATTTAATTTTTTTTTCTGTTTCATTTGAATTTCTTTAGTCTTTTCCTCTGTAATATTTTATTTGCTGCTCTTCCCACTCAGTGTAATTTCCATCTCAAACACTGTAGTTTTTGCCTCTATAATTCAAACTTAGGCCTTTGAATGTCTATATTTTAGAAATATATATTAATTTTTAATATATATATATACATACATACATTCTATGTTCATACTCTGAACACATACTTTGATTTACTTAATGTCCTTTTTGGACATTTCTAACATATATTAGTTGTGAGTTGTTTTTTATTGATTGAACTTTCTCCTCATTTAGGTAATTTCTCCTGTTTCTTTGTGTGCCTGGAACATTTGATTAGATGCCAGACTATATGAATTCGAGTACATTTGGGTATTGGATGTGTTTGCAAACCTATAAATATTCTTGAGAATCTTCCTGGGACATATTGAAGTTGGAAATAGTTTGACTCTTAGGGGTTTTGCTTTTAATATTTGAACCAGAACAGTGTTAAATCTAGGAGTAACTATCCCCAATACCGATGCAAGACCCAGGTGAACAATTTACATAATATCAGATGAATTAAGAGGACTTTCTGTTTGGTTGGTAGGCATGGGAGTGATTCCCAGCTTTGTGTGGGTGCTGAGTGTTGTCTCCTCAGATCTTTCTCTCTGGCTGCTTGTACCTTTCCTCACACGTGGGCCCCAGTCAAGAGCTGCCTGACTTCTTGTGTAGCCTTCCCTCTACAGGCGTTCTCCATCTGTGAAGTCCTCTCCCCTTTGATGTCCTGTCCCGTTGATTTGGTCTTCCTGGTCTCTCATCTTTGTGTCTTCTACTCAGAAAATCACCAGGCTCTGCCTGGGTCCCTCCCCACCCTGGGCAGGGCCCTAGAAACTCTCGAGGTTATATGCTGGGACAATCACAGGGTTTAGTTTTTCTTAGTTTCCATCCTCTAGGGTCACTGTCCTCTGATGCCTGAAACTCAGAGTCTGAAAATTTTTTTCCATATATTTGATCTTTGTTGTTTGAAGTGAGAAGAAAATTCCATATCCTTGGCTGGAGGCAAAATCAGATACTCTACTACCAACAACCGGTCCAAGCCTTCCCAACACCAGTCTCACTTAAATACCACTCCTGGGCTGGAGGAATGGCTTAGTGGTTAAGGCGCTTGCCTGCAAAGCCAAAGGACCCAGGTTTGATTCCCCAGGTCCCACGTTAGCCAGATGCACAAGGGGGCGCATGTGTCTGGAGTTCGTTTTCAGTGGCTAGAGGCCCTGGTGTACCCATTCTCTCTCTCTCCCTTTCTCTGTCAAATAAATAAATAAATAAATAAAATATATAAAAAAAAAAAAAAAAAAAACCACTCCCAAGTCAAAAGTAGCTTCAAATGATGTGTACCAGACTGTGTCATTTGCCTCTCCGTCAGGGAGAGCTGATGGAGATACTTCACAATACAGGGACTTGCATGGCTCAGTAGCCAAGTGAGATAACTAGGCACTACTGGTCCATTTGACAGAGTCTGAGGCCCAGAGAGCTGTAGTGGCCTGCACAGGGCTACATGCAGCGAAGGACAGAGCTGGAACTGTAAGCAGGGCCTCCTTTTCTCTATTCTGAGCTGGCCCTGCCACTTCTCTCTTGCATAGCAGGGCAGCAGGCAGGGGGCTTAGCTTTCATTACTGATGAATAATGACACATTCATTTCTTTACTGGGAGGAGGGTGAATAATCCATTCTCCTGCTGGAAAACACATAAGAAAGCAATATTATAATAAATGCTGCCCAGGTGGGCCCCTGTGCTGCCTGAATGCCTGGCCCACAAGGTACAATCCTGTGCTTCAACCGCTGCCATCAAGTGTGGGCTCAAAATGAGAGTGCTTCCTTGGAACATGTCAACAGTGACTCATCCTGATGTCTCCTTGGACAGTTGAAGAAAGGCTAAGCTTGGGGCGGGGGGGGGGGGGGGACAGCCACCAATGAAATCAGGGCACAAATAATAACACTATTTGTCCCCTACCAGGAAATGGGTTGTTAAAACTAAGTGGCTTCTTAGAAGCTCATAAAATAAAATGAAACAATAGAAATCACACTCAAAGAGAAGTTGGCATTAGAGAGGGTGTTGTGCCTCTGAAATGAGTTCTCTAATCAAGCCATCCTATCATCTTGCTTACCAGGAGTCCTGTCCACGTGGAGTGGCCAGAGCAGGATGGGGTAGTGGACAGAACCCAGGCTTTGGAAGCTCAAAGATCTAACCTCAAACACCTCAGATTGTATCTGTGGACTACCAAACCTGAATTTCCTCCTGTTAGATGTGTGGAGGGGAGCCTACTAGATGGTTGGGATGTGGAAGCCTAGTGCTTATTCTCCCCATCACACAGGTGTCCCAAGAGACTAAGAACAGGAATGACAGCACTGGCTGTGGTGGCTCCAATCAAGGAAGTGTGGTGGTACGCAGTATCTGAAGCCAGAGACTTCCTGCAACAGGGAGGTTTCTGGGAAATGACATAAAAGGAACAAAAGGAGAAAGCAGCATCAAATCCAATGTACAAATTCGACTAGAGACGGTCATGAAAACCTGCCCTACCCAGAGCTCCACAGAGAGCAGAGAGTGGCCAGCCACCATGGGCTCTGGGCAAGCAGAGATGAAACCATGTGTATGCAAAGCTAGGAATCCTGGAAGGAGGGAGAGATTGAGGGAAGAAAGAGGGCTGGAGGGAGGGGAAGAAGGGAGGAAGAAGGAGTGAGAGAGAGAGGAAGAGATGACAGCCCCTTGGGGTTCAGTTTCAGTTTGGAAATATGGGTTCTTTGCTTTCTGAAACCCTATGCAGCCTTCACAGGCCACAGCCTTACACACAGCTCACAGAGTTACTCTCTGAGCCCCAATCAAGTAAGAGCCCAACATTAAACAGAGACGAGACTGCAAAGGAAAGACCAAGATCCCAGTCAACCCTTTCTCTAAGAGAAGGTGCTCTGGTACTTTCCCCCATATATATATATATTTTTTGGTGTTTTACAATATGCATATGTTAAGTTCTTTGTGAAGAAGCCAAAAGTAGACCCTGCCCCTCCCACCGCAGGCACTGGAGCGTCTCCTGGCCCTCATGTAGCCTCTCCTTCCTCTTTTGGGAGATGCTATACTTTTGCTGCTCATAACTCTATATAGTCCATCCTCGCAGTTTCCAGTTGTTTGCTGAGCTGGCGTTCCTCACGGCCCCTGCCCCAGAGGAGGCCTCATTCATTCTATGTCTGGGTTCCTCTGTCTCTGCGCTCCTCTGAACCTTCCCCACTGGATGGGCCAGAACAAAAGCAGTGTGCCCCTGGGCCATGGGAGGACGCCTCAACAGTTAGTGCTGAGGCTTTGGTGTGACGCCAGCTCAATTTCAGGCCCTGCCCTTTTCAGGCTGTGTCTTTGGGCAAGTGTCCTAACTCTCTAGGCTCTGGTTTTATTTCCTGTCAAATGGAATCCAGTCATTGGGACCTGAGTAGACTGGGAAGGACACACCTAAGAAAGTGGGAGTGATTCACCTAGAAAGATTTTGGACTCTCTGTGCGGGGAAAGACTTTCAAGAAGCATTAAGGTCTTTCAAGAAGCTGTGTCTGCTCAGAGAGGCGAGGAGCCTCTGTTGTCTTCCTCACGGAGGGGCTGAAAGCGGCTGAGTTCACATTCCTCCTTGTGTCTTAGAAAGCACCAACTATGCTTTCTGGAAAGGGTGAGGCAGTCTTCCCCGTCACCCTGAAGGTCACAGAAGCAGCTGTCCCGGTTCTGAAGCTGGTCTAGAAGCATGAACTTTAGGGTGGCCTGATGCCCTTACATGGGACACCTCCTGGCTAAGCTGGCTCCATCAGGCCTTTTTGATGGAGGTTCAGGGGCCTAGTTCAGTTCAATTCAGCTACCCAGTTCAATTCAATTCCAACACCATCCAGTTGAACTGAACACACATCGATAGAGCCTCTGTCATGGAGATAGGAACCAGACACGGGTGGGCAGCAGTAGATACTATATCTATTGTCTCCATAGTGGAGTGGACCTATGTGACTTCTTAAATTTGATAGTGGTGGGGCATCTTTATACGATAGCCTGGGAAGTGCAGCATCACGTGGGGAGAAGAAAAGTAGACGTTTTAGGAACTACAGAATGGTTAAGGACAGCTGTGAATGAGCTAACCCGATTAACCCAATCCAATATAACTGGATTCCATCCGGCCCCTGAGCTAATGCAGTGTATGCCACCTAGATGGGTGGAGGGCAGGAGTGGAGACAGTCACTGATGGGACCTGTGTACTCTTTCATGAGCACTGGGAACTGTGGTCTCTGGATATAGACCTTGGTGCAGGAAGGAGACACTCTTAAAAAAAATTAATTTCAAGGGGCTAGAGAAATGGATTAGTGGATTAAGTGTCTGCCATGTTTGGAATACCCAGCACCCACATACAAAGCCGGACACTATGGTTGATGTTTTTAATCCCAGCCAGGCTTATGGGGAAGAAGGAAGGCAGAGACAGGAGAATCTGCCAGAAGCCTAGGGGCCCACTAAAAGCAACAGTGAACAACATGAGAAGCGACACTTGAAAAGTTGTTCTTTTGGCTGCCACATATGTAGCACACATGCCCATGCACATGAATGCATGCACACACACACACACACACACACACACACACACACACACACCACACAAACCACCCACAGTTTTAAAAACAGACAAAAGTCTTTCTGAAAGTTGCTGTTTCCAACAAGGGAAACTTTGGAGCCATAGGACTCTGTGGCCCCTGCAGGTGCTGGGAGTAGAAGTAGGGACTGGTAGAGCCTGTCAGCCAGAAGGTTCCACAGGACTGGCCCAGGTGAAGGCTGACCTTGTAAATAGCCGCATTACACAGATCCTTAAACATTGCACAGTTGGGGTGGGGACTTATCTCAGTGGTTAAAGGAGCTTGCTTGCAAAGCTTATCAGCCCAGTTTTGACTCCCCAATACCCACATAAAGTCAGATGTACATGTGTCTGGAGTTCATTTGCAGAGGCAAAAGGCCCTGGAGCCCCCATGCTTACTTGCTTTTTCTCCTTTTCTCTCTCTTTCTTCCTTGAAGTTGAATAAATACATAATATTTAATTTTTTTGAAAAAATGCACAATTAATATGCCTGTATACACACGTGTTCTTGTTAGAAAGATCCCAGAAATCTAGGAGAAGTGAAAAAAAATCTTTCTGCAGAGAATTCTGTTCCCTCCCTCTTAGCAGTGCGGGGTGTATGTCTCTAGAATCTTTCCACATGCTGATACATAGACACTTATAAAACTATAAATTAGCGTGTGGGTATTTTAAATGCAAACAGGACCATGCTGCATGTGTTGTTCTGTAAGTTGCTTTTTCAATTTGTCTGGGAAATTTTCCCCAAAGGACCTCCACATCTTCTTTGCCCAGTGTAACTGTTACAGAGGGATGGGGGAGTGAGTATGCGTTTTCACCCCTTAATTTAATCATCCTTTTGATGACCATTTGTTTCTAATTTTATTTTTTTGCTCAGAAAAACTGCTGCAGAGATATCCCACCCATGCTTCGGGCAGTACATGTGTATGGACTTCTTGTGGGTAGAAGTGGGTAGATTCCTAGAAGCCAACTTTTAGGTTGACGGCAATACATGTTTTTTTTTTTTTTTAAATTTTTTATTGTTTTTTGGAGAGAGACAGAGAGAGAGAGAGAGAGAGTGAGAGAGAGGAAGACAGAGATGGGTGCCAGCAATGTCACAGCTGCTGAGAATGAAATCTAGATGAGTGTGCCATCCCTAGTGGTCAAGTGTGGCATTGCACCCTTGTGTCACTTTGCATCTGGCTAAACGTGGGACCTGGAGATTGGAACTGGGTTCTTAGGCTTAGGAGGCAGGTGCCTTAACCACTAAGCCATCTCTCCAGCCCGGCAATACATGTTTTTAACCTTAATGGATCCTGCCAACCACCCCCATCCTCCAGTGCAAAGACTCTACTTCTATAGATTCCTCTCAACCGTTACCCCATCTTCTCTCCCCAGAGATGGGTAGCTCCTTTTCTGGCCTGCTTGTCATCCCTTCTTGGGTCTCCTTGGCTCTCCTACAGACCTGGGTCCCACATCATCTTCCTGAGTCTTTAAGTACTATCCTTAAACATGTGGGCAGATGACCTGGGGAGTGATGGCTCTCACTGCCAAAGGACTTTTCTTCCACAAGAGGAGGGGGTTAAAGGAATCAGAGAGCTAACATTGCATAGCTCTGCCATTTATTCATTTATTGGTCTTGGGTGTTGGCCTCTGTGCTCTACACTAATTGCTGTGGAGACCTGGCCTCAAAAACTTTCTCTCTTAAATCCTTAAAAAAAAAAAAAAAAAAGGGCTGGAGAGATGGCTTAGTGGTTAAGGCACATGCCTGTGAAGCCTAAGGACCCTGGTTCGATTCTCCAGTTGCCACGTAAGCCAGATACACAAGGGGACGCATGCATCTGGAGTTTGTTTGCAGTGGCTGGAAGCTCTGGCATGCCCATTCTCACTCTCCCTGTCTCTCTCTTTCCCTCTCTCTGTTTCTAATAAATAAATAAATAAAAATAAAATCTTAAAAAAAAACCTTTCCCCATTGGATAGAGCAAGATGTGCAAATGACTTGTTTGGCTGCTATGTAAAGAGAGGGGGAGAGAGAGAGAAAGAGAGAGAGAGAGAGAATGAATTTCAGCAGGTGAAAGACTAGAGGTGCTTTGCGGGGTAGAGCAGTGTGGCAGAAAAGCACTAAAATTTACCAGCCCTTGGAGAATGATTACTTGGGCTGTCCAGCCTGTTTGTCATAACATCAACAAATCCAGGGACTTCTCCAGCACTGGTGGCTAGAAAACAGTTGTTATAGATATGTGAAGGAGGAGAGGATGGGGACAGGAGAGAGATATCTTCTTCAGGTTCCCTGTTCCTCTGCCCTGGCGAGCCCAGGGAGGCTGAGAAGCAGGAGGACCTTCACCTCCTTTCCCTCATTGCCATTGGTATCTTGAAGAGATTTACCTGTCATTATTTCGCCTTCTTGCTTGGCAAAGAAAGATGAGACAGCTTTTAACCGATGGGTGGACATGTCCCCTACAGATTTTCTTTTCTCTTATTAAAGAAAAGCAGAAACCAAGGCCAAAGCTGCTCAGAGTTCAGATAGTGAGCTGTTGCTCATGAATCAAAAGATAACATGGTGCGGGCTGGCAGGACCCAACCAAGGAATGTTTTGATTTATGAACTTGTCTCCTGAGTAAGATAAAGCAGGTGAATCAATAGATATGAGGCCTCCTCCCCTCTGCCAGGGGCCAAAGAGGCACTAAGCCGCTGAGAGATGAACAACAAGCCTTTGATGCGGGAGTCAACAAAGAGGGTGCAGGAGAGCAAAACCTGCCCTCTGGGTGCCAGCTTGATGGAGGGTGGGCATTATTGGAGTTCCAGCCTTAGGCCTAGGCTGGAGCCCAGGGCATGTTAGTCACTTGCATTTCTCTTACCTCCTCCACTTTTTTTTTCTTTCAATGCTGAGGATCAAACCCAGGCCTTGACACATGCTAGATACTTTACGACTGAGTTACACCTTCAGTCCGTTCCTTTATTGCATGGACTCGCTCGATTAAAATGCCTAGTGCTTAAAGTTAGTTACATCCTATCTGAAGGTTAAACACAACTTACATGGACTGCCAGTTAACTGGAGCTAGCCCTCAGATGTCATTCTACAATATTCTATCTTCCTGTCCTTCTGTCCCGGAATAACAAAAGTGCATAGTTTTCCACAAGAAGTTAATAGTAAGCCAAGCTTGATGTCACAGAACTGTATTCTCAGCAATTTAGGAGGCTGAGGCAAGTTCAAGGTCAACTTAGATTGCAGAGTGAGTTCAAGGTCAGCTTGGGCAATTTAGCGAGATCCTATCTCAGAAAATGTAAAAAAAGACAAGTTTAACGTGCACTACTTACAGTACTTTGCTGTTAACATGCAGTGTTCTGAAGCTAAATTTATTTTTGTTCAGTGAAGATGTTTAGCTTTTAAAAACTGGTAGATAATTTATATCCACTAATATTTTTAAAGAAACTATGAATACTAATGGATTAATTTTATTTCAAATTTTACTAATGTAGTATATAGCTACAAGTTCTTGAAATTCAAGTGAAAGCTAGACTTTTACTTTGAAAAAAAAAATTCCACTGGGTATTTCCAGTACTATTTCATCTTAGGAATAAGTGTTTTATGTTCACCTGCAGAATTGCTTGACAAAGGGAATATTGCTCGGAAAATGAAATCTCATTTGAAGTTCTGCAAAAATATTTATCAAATGAATATCAGAAAAATTTTAAATTTCCCGCTAAAAACTTTTCCATTGGTCTAAGAGGGCATATGCTTTCTAGGACTTGTTTTTATTAATCTGTACTTTGATGTATAGAATATTTTGTGTGCAAGATATAAACTTGCATTATAGTTATAAGACATTATATTATTAGGGATCAGAGAGCAGTTTACTGCTGAAGTGACTCTATCTAGTATGCAGTTCATATTATGAGTAATGCTTTGCTTTTGTAATATGTGAGTGAAAATAACACTTTCTAATGACCTTGGTTTTTCTTTTTGGAAAATTAGGATCAAAATTTTTTAAAAGTAATTTCATGGTATGTAAAAATGTTAATAAAAGTTTATTATGGCTAAAAGAAAAGCCTAGGAGTATAGGCCATTGGTAGAACACTTGCTTAGCATGTGGAAGACCATAGGTTTAATCCCAGTGCCATCCACAAGTTAACAGTGCATTGGGAGCATTTTCCATAGACTCACCCTTCTGTGGCTGGACTGTAAGCTTCGAGAAGAGCCAGACCAACCTCGTTCACTGCTATGTCTACTGACACAGTGCCCAGCTCGTGGTAGATCAATGTTCCAGAAGTGAGTCAGTATGAAATGATGAAGGAGTAGAAGAGAGAGGGAGTTCACAGCTTGTGTGAGACCAGAGGGATGAGTGTACTGGAGAGATGAGCAGTAGTTATATTATTAGGGAATGTGGCTGGAGCTAGTGTGTAGAATTTAGGCTTTATTCCATTAATGAATATCAACTAGGGTGTGATATAACAAAATTCTCTCTCTCTAATGCAGCCATTTATTCCACTGAACAGTTTAAATCAATTTTAACATTTTATTTATTTGAGAGAAAGAGGCAGATATATTTAGAGAGAGAGAGAAAGATTGAGAGAGAATGGGTGTGCCAGGGCCTCCAGCCACTGCAAATGGATTCCAGACATATGCGCCACCTTGTGCACCTGGCTTACGTGGGTCCTGGGGAATCAAATCTGGGTCTTTAGGCTTCATAGGCAAGTGCCTCAACTGCTAAGTCATCTCTCCAGCCCAGTCATCAAGCAGTTTAAATCCATCCCTATGTAAAGCACCATCTAAGATGCTGCAGTATAAATAACAGAAGCAAGATGGCATCATCCCCTCAAGGAGTTCCCAGTCTCCTAAGGAGCTACATGAGTAAATAGACAGTTATAATATACACATTTCATAATAACGATCTCCACAGACTATGCTAGGGTAGCCTTCTAGGGGAGGCACACTTGTGTTAAATCTTGTAGGAGGGACACAGACGAGTTAGGTGAAGAAAGGGTGGGAAGGGTGTTGCTGGCAGAAGGCGAGGAGAGAGACCATGCAATGCTCAGGACTAACACACAGCGTAGTTAGTGTAGCTGATGAGTTGTGTGGGAGGTAGAGTGAGTAGCGTGAGATACTATTGGAAAGGGAGGCAAGAGCTAGAAGGGTCTGTGGAGAGAGATTTCTGGACTTTATCCCATGGTTAATGAGGGAAGGAGAGACGCTGTATACTTTAGAAAGACCGCATTGATACAGGGGATGGATTGAAGACGGTCAGGATGGGCAGCAGGGATACCACAGAGGCACCTACTCTCAGATGAGGAATCAACAAGTGCTGGGAATGGGGAAGATTAATAAGCAGCATTTATTGGACACTTAACTGTATGCCAAGAAACAGTGTATGGGTGTGACACGTATGAATGCACTTATTCTTCTTGGTACTCTCTGAGGTTGGAGCCATCATGGTTCTTATTTCACGGATGAAGAGAACGAAGTATAAGGTCCCACATCTAGCAAATGGGGATTTGTCATCAGGTCATTAAAAGGGTTGGGGTATCTAATGAGGGGCAGTAATTTAGGGGTAAAGATGTGGACATGGGAAGAGGGTGAATTTGGTTGAGATTGTTGATTTGAAATTTCAAGGGAGCTCTCTATCGGAATCCCAAGGAAGGGCCCATGGGGCTCCAGAGAGTTTGAGATGTTCATGGCACTCCAAAGGAGATGTCTGTTGGAATCCAAGAGCAATGTCTATAGGAATCTAGGGGAGGGGTCACAGGACTCAAAAAGCGATGTCCACAAAAGTACAGGAGAGTTTGAGATACCCACTGGACTCCCAATAGGGTAGGGTGTTTAGTACCATCTGGGCTGAGAATGGCAGTCTTGAATCATGGGAAAAGGTGAACTTATTTAAGAGTGCCTGATAGGTCAGGATACACAGGGCAAGGATTGGTTATGGAGGAGACCGAGGCAGAGAGGTGGGAGGAAGACCAGATAGGAGTGGTTAAGAGTGTCTCAGGAAGGGCACAGTGAACTCCACGTACCGCTGATAACCACAGTGGGATACAGATGGAGGAGTGTCCTTGTCATGAAGAGAAGGTTTAGCCAAAGATCTCAGGGCAACAGTGAATGAAGGAATGCTTTAGTGGAGTTCTAGAGGTGGACTGGGAAGTGAGGAAGAGGTGAAGAAATCCACAGAAACAAGTATAGAGATCTATTTAGGGAGGAAATAAGAGGGGGAGGCTCAAGGTGGAGGAGAGTACAAACATGATTACATGACTGATTTTTTTGATTCTTCTAACAGAAGTAGATATGATATCTGGCTCTTCCTAGCCAACCAATGATTCCTTAAGGACTCTTCTCATCCTTCCCTCACCCCTTGCCATCAACTCCACCATAAGAAAAACAAGCTCACTTTGTGTAGGAAAAAAAAATGGTGAAAGCCTGACTCGTGGCAAAACTATCTGGGGAATTGGAGATATTTCTACTTGGCAGGCAGAGGGCGGAGGGGGCAGGAATTGTGTGGCAATAGGTGAGTAAGCAGTTAAGCTAGTAGATGCTTAATTGATTCTCATTTTCTGTTCTCTGTGGATATGCAGGCTGTGGCCACACCATGAGCTGTTCTGCCTTCTGGAACTTCCCCAGTGCATCAATGGGGTGGGACTGAATGGTGCCATGTTTATGTGGCTCCAGCTTTGGCAGCTTGAAAGCCACTGAGGACATGTGTGATAAATCCTCTTCTCTGCCTCAAAAAACAAATGAGAAAGAAAACAAAAACAAAAACAAAACCCCAACAACTGGGCAAGCCTCCACTTCTAATGGGGACTGGGAAACAGATATTAAGAACAAGGGACTGGCTGTCAGATTGACAAATGAGCCTTCTCTTTTGAAAGGCACTTAGGAATTTGAATTTGGAAGCTTGAGAGGAGCCGTCACAAGCAGGCAGCAGTCCTCTCCACCCAACAGCTGGGCCTTTTTATTTGGAGGCAAGGATGGGTGGGGGGGGTATTGTTTCCTTCCGAATGTTGGAAGTGTGGTAGATCTAGTCCAAAGGTGAAGGCTCAGGCTTCTGCCAGATGGCCCAGACATCCTGCAGTAGGTCTATCTGGGGCCAGTAGGCTAAGCATCTGTATTTGCCTCTCACAACCTCACATGGCCTGGTGGGAAGCTGTTTAATGCAAAGGGTGGAATGACTATGGGCTTTCTCAAGTGACATTGGATAAGGCCCACGTGAGTTAGCATCATAAAGTCCAGGGTGTGGACTGAGAACTCGTCTTATTTCTGGCTTCTAGCTGGTGGATGTGGATCTTGGTGAGAACAAGATGCTTCTGGCCGGGCCTTCCAACCCTGTATTCTCAAGGCCCTTTTGATACTATCGAATACAACCTCATGTTGTATTTTCCAAGGAATCCCCTGGACAGAGAAGCCAACACCCAAGATTCCAGTTCATTCCCAGGCCCAGAAAGAAGTATAAGCAAGGTGGCTGGGTAAATATCTCACGAGAATATGCATCAACAGTTGGGAAACAGGAACTGCTGCCAGCTTCTTTGAGGAGGGGAGGGAGCTGGTGAAAGCATTCAGATAAGAAGACCATGGGATTGACCATGGCTTTACATCATTTGGCCTGTTACGCCAGTGCTAGAGTCATTTTGGTCTCAGTTGTACTTTCATATACATTTACTCATTTGCTCAGTTCACAAATTTCAAGGTTCTGTCCTGACTCTAATCTGTTCATCCACTCTCATCTCTAGGGATGATGTTGCAGTTATTTTCTTGTTGCTGGGACAAAACACCCGACCCAAAGCAGTTTCTGAGGCAAGGGTTTATTTTGTTTACAGTCTTTAGGGGACGTTTCAGCGTATCATGGTAGAGCAGTGTCTGGACATCATGTCTTGCCATAGCAGGTGGCAGGAAGCAACAGGAGAGTGAGATAGCTATAGCACTGGCAAACTGGGTTAATAACACTCAAAGTCCATCTCCAGTAATACACCTCCTCTAGCAGGGCTCCACTTCCCAAAACACAACCAGTGGGGACTAAGTATACAAAACATGTGAGGCAATGGGGGACATCTCACCACCACAGATGACTTCTAGATCACTACTGCTGGCTCCGACCCTTCTTAGGAGCTTTTGGTTTGATAGGACCCCTAGCTTTGCAACTCTTCTAAGGATACCACTGTCAATCACAGCGTAGCTAGACAGCCTCAGGGGAGAGAGACCTCTCAGGGTATATTCATTCTAAACTTAAAAAGAAATTATTTATTTATTTGGGAGAGAGAGGTAGAGAGAGAGAGAGGGAGAGAAGGGCATGACAAGGCCTCCAGCCACTGCAAACGAACTCAAGATGCGTGTACCCCCTTGTGTTTCTAGCTTATGTGGTTCCTGGAGAATGGAACTGGGATCCTTTGGCTTTGCAGGCAAAGGACTTTATTGCTAAGCCATCTCTCCAGCCACTCAGGGTGTATTCATTCTAATGAGAGTTTTGGTGAGGGGAGCAGAAACACTATTGGAGCATAGCATTTGGCTCTTCATTCTTTCAGCCAGGGACACTTTCTGAGCTCATGTATAAGTAGGGCACTGGGGATACAGAGTCTAAAGGGTACAATCCTTGACCACAGGCAAACTCCCAGTCTGTCGTGAGATGGAGGCCAATGATGGCTGAAAAAGCTAGTGCCTGAGTGTTAGGGGTCAGGAGCAGGACCCACAAGGGGATGTCATCTTATTAGACTTTTGTATCTCTTAGAAGTATAATGCTAAGAACCAACCCTGATCTCATTCTGTGAGTGCTCTAAGGCTGGGGTCAGGTCTGTCTTCATTTTTTCCAGAGCATCTGGTGCCCAGTGGATATTTGCTAAAGAACTCAGTGAATGTACAAAGTGCACTAGGGGATGGTTAACTGAGACTTTGAGAGTGTCAGGATGGAGGAACAGGAAGGTCTTAGAGACTGTGGTTTTTTTAATGATATTTAGAAGTGTGCGTTGACCTTTGCCAGGGAACAGCTATAGGCAGAAGGAACAGGGGGCACAGATATCAAAGAGCTGGGAGTGTTGGCAGATGGTTCTCCATCACTGGGTCCATACTACTCAAGCACAGGCAGATGATGGGGCTGGAGGGGTGAGAAGGCCTTGATGTCATTCTAAGGGTTTGGATTTGGGTCTGACAGGCTTTATGTGAGGTAGAGATGTAATCACTGTACCTGCGGGCTGAAAAGGGCCACGGCTCAAGAGATTTCCAGAGCTCTCTCCTAGAAGTTTAGGGCTGTTATACGCCCCACCCCCTACTTCTTTTCACAAGCAAGAGCTGAGTCCCACTTCTCAGAGCTAGGGAGGGGTTTATCTTATAGCCGCATTACATCTTAACAGTATCCCGTGTGGGCTGGCTAGAAGGAGGAAGTCAGCTGGCAGAGCAAGGGAGTGGGCGCAAATGGCCAAACTATCCTTGTACCCTTAAGTAATCTTAAATGACCCTTGTGTCCTTGAGTAGACATAGGCAGAGATTCCTGGGTGGTGGAAAAATGCTGGGGCTCTTATGAAGATATATAACCAAATCCTCTCTTTCTACAAATTGGGAAACTGAGGCCCAGGGAGGTACTCTGTCCAGAGTCCCAGGGCACAGACTAACTTGAATCCAGGTTTCTGGGCTTACATGCTGCTATGTCCTTCACAGCAGCTTTGTTTCCTTGGGGTTAGGATCAAAAGAAAATGAGCTGAGCCTGGTAATCCCAGCACTGGGACGTAGAAGTAGGAGAAATGAGAAGTTCAAGGCCATTTTTTTTTTTTTAAGCTACATAGCATATTTGAAGCTAGTCTGAGCTACAACATAAAACATACTATATATAAATATATTAATATTATATATTATATCTATATCTATAATATATAAATATATAATATATTATATATATATTATATAATATATAATATATAAATATATTAAAACATAAATATATAAAGGATATAAGCAAAGAGGAAATGCTCTCTGGACAACCCCTCCCTGCATTAGCTGTCAGTGTGCTCTCTGTGGAGAGTCTGGCCAGAGTTACCACCATGGGTGTGGGGACCTGAGAGGTCTGAGTTTGGAGCCCACCTTTGCTACTTCCCTAACTACTTGACCTTGATCAAGTTACCTAACTGGAAAGTGGATATAGCTTCCTCCCTGGTGAGGTCCTTGAGCCGGAATTAAATGGGACAGTGTCTCTGTAGCATAGTGCCCGGCAGGTAGTGTAAGCTCATGGTGACTGCTGCCATTCTTCTACCCCTCCTGGGTTTACATCTACTCCCAGGGGATGGCTCTGCTGCTTATCTTCGTGGTGGAGGCTCTGGGATTATGCAGGACCTCCTAAAGAGCTGAGCTAGCCACAGCAACACTTCTCAGGGTGTTCACAGAGTTAGCGCATGGCTCAATTTAATTGAATTGAAGCAAGTGCAGATTTAGAAAGCAATCTTTGGTTTGATATTTTGCATGCACATGTGGAGGCCAGAGAACGACCTTGGGAGTTACTCTCAGGAATTTCGTCCACCTCTTTTAGAGACAAGGTCTCTCTTTGGCCTGGGGCTCACCAATTGGGCTGGACTAACTAGTTGGTGAGCTATAGGGAATCATCCTGTCTCGACCTCCCCAGTGCTGGTATTACAAGCCTGAGCTGCCATCGCTGGCAATTACATGGGTACTGAGGCTCAAACTCGGGCCCTCGTGCTTGCAAGGCAAGCAGTTTACCCACTGAACCACCTCCTCGACCCCTCAAGAGTGTGTTCTTTTGGAATTGCAAAAAACAACAGTAACAACAACAATAACAACAACCCCCCAAACCCCCAAAGCCCAAACCAAATTAAAAACAAAACAAAACTAAATTTGTGTTGTGCAATTATGCAGGGGTGGGAGGGCTTTTACTGTGCAAAAGGCTTTTCCCATTCACAGCACAGCTCTTTTTCAGTCTTAGAACACTTTCTCCGGAGTCGATTTTCTCAACACAAATCACATCAGCCTTCCAGGAAAGGGCTTTCTGTTCCTCACCATCTTGTCACCTCTGGCCTATTGCAAGGTTTCCTTGAGCTTTGAGCTGAGGCAGCGGAATCTTGGCCCGAGAACAAAGTAGCCACCATATTTCACAGATGTGTCATCGACTGTCAGGTGCACCACGGTTTTATGTGCCATCAAGAAAGAAAATCACTTTCCATTGTAATTGTAAGAACTGATTAATCATAAAACAAATACTAATTTCAGAAATGTCAAAATGTGAAAAGAAAAATGAATCGAGCAATCAATATAATACAGGATTTGACCAGGGTCCACTGGACAGAATGAAAATACACAAATGAGGTCAATCCTCAAATTATACTTGGCTTGCATGATTCTTTTCCTTTGTTAAAACAAATATTGACCAGTAGTTTCTATGTGGCCTTGGGTCCATTTAGCATATTACCTCGCCCCCAATCACTTCACTCATAGTAGCCGTTCAACAAATATTTGTTGAATGAATAAATAAGACAAAAGTCACATTATAAAAGATGTGAAAAGCCCAGAAAAGAAAATGAATCATTCATAATTCCTCCGCTGTGGGTATTTTGGTTTATTTCCTTCAAGCCTTATTTCCTATGAATATGCTCTTTCGTATACATGTAAACATAATGTATTATTAGATTTAGCTCTGGGATGTGTTTTTGTATTTCTCTATTAATATGAATGAAATGATGAAATGAGATGATGTGGAAATGCTTTGAAGACTGTAAAATGTTTAACAAATATCATGTTATTAGTTATAATGAGCATGGAAACACCGATATGAATGAAGCTGATTCTCTGTGAATATCCTTCAAAGCAAATAGCCACTTTGACTTCGGAAACTGAGAAGAGGCTTTGCTTGCTTCTTCATCCTACTCCCCATGGGGAGTCCCTCTGTGCCATATTGGCAAGACAAAAAGAGACTAAAAGCTTCTAAGAGGAATCAGCTCTGGCTTCCCACCCAGCCCAGAATTGTCTTCCATATCCCAGACAGGCGAGCGGGGGAGGAGTAAGCACGCCTCTCAGCCTACTGAATGATAGCAGCCTTCTAGAACTTTCTCCTCTCCAGCCTCTGCTAGTAGGGGGAAGAAGTTATGCTTCACGTACCAAAAAGTGGTTGTGTATCTACTTTGCATGCTAATACAAGATCGACCCATCTACCCCCCTAGAAGGATGTCACCACCACAGGGCTAGCTAGGCACATTCAGCAAACCTCACAGGCACTTTTGCTTTGAAACCATGCATCAAAATGTTGATGTTCTCAGAATCCAAGAATCCCTGGGGCATATCTGTTGGTATAACTTGTCCTTTTGGTGTAACCTCTTCTTTGAGACAACGTGGGTTTGCTCACACTGCTCAAAGGAATGCTGACCAAGATCTCTCCTTGACTGTACACCCTCTGAGGATGAACAAAGATGAACGTAGTGTCTAGCAACTCAAGGTCGTATATTAGGACAACTCTAGCCCCCTTTAAAATACCAGCCTAAGAAAGCTCAAGGTTGTCAAAAGAATGTCCTTTTTGTTCCAGTTAAAGCTGAGGATACAAGCTTGTCTCCCACGCCCCGTGGGGACCCTGCATTCCCACCCTTAAGGGACTGCTCTATTCTGTCCCTTACATGGCCACTTTGAATTACATTAACACAAGTGATAAGATCCTAAACAGTGGGAGCAAATCTAGGTGGATTTCACATGGACCACACCCTTACCTGCTTGTTTTTATTTTTCATTTCCCTGACTACTCAAGCCCTTCACATCACCTTCCTCCCTCTTTGTCCCTATATGACCTGGTTATCTCTGTACAAATCCACATTGAGTTCTGTTCCCACTGGACATCAGCCCTATTGCTATAGCATATTATTGATGGAAATGTGGCCTCGCCACTTCAGCCAGTGCCCAGCTTGGTTTGCCTTCAAAAGTGTCTGAGAGCCCACAGAGACTAACAGCTCAGGTTCCAGGCTCACCTGTCTGTCTGCATGCCTGTACTGGTAACACACATTCTCACTCTTCCCAGTCCTTAGCCCCGAACCTGCCTCAGCTGTTTCAATTTTCCATCTCAAGTCCTCTTTCTTTGCCCTCAAGAATGTACTTTTTTTTCACACCTGCCTTAGTCCCCGGGGTCCGGAGAGACCAGGCGGAGCTCCTAGCACCCCTGGCCCTGCACCAAAGCCCCACTGCCACATTCTGCACTGAAGGGTGACCTTAGACTTAACTGACTGACCAGGCAGAGTAGAGTATGAGGCCGGCATCACCAGCACTTTCTTGGAGACTTAAAAATGTAGTTTTCCACTTCACAGTGGCGGATGCTACCTACACAAGACCTGCATAGTAGGAAGAAAAAAGTGATGACATCAAAATAGAAGAGAGACTGGTTGGAAAGAAGATGAGATTCAGTGGGGCAGAGATCTGGGAGGGGAAAAAGAGAAAGTGGTTGGAGGGGTTTATTATCATAATATATTGTCTATACTTATGGAGGTTGTCAGTAACAAGTTAGAAAATATAGCTTTGTTACAAATTCATAATCAGTTTTTAACGCAGAACATCACTTTATCAACTGGCTGGACAGCTGTGATCAGTACCAGGTGAATGAAAGATAGCACTGGGGTCAAATTTTAACAACACTTCTAAGCTTCTAAGTTCCCAGGATACATTTTCACTGCTCTGTCCCTGTTTTCTATGACTTCCTCTTCTCACTGATGGGAGCTGGAATACTCCACCAAGCACTGACTTTCTGCTGCACTCCTCCCATCCCCAGAAAATTGTCTTGGGTGATCTGGCTGGGGACTCTGTTTTTTCAATTTTTAGAGACAGAGAGAGAAAGAGAGAGAGAGAGAGAGAGAATTGGTGTGCCAGGGCCTTAGCCACTACAATTGAATGCTAGACACTTCCGCCACCTAGTGGGCATGTGTGACTTTGCGCTTGCCTCACCTTTGTGTGTCTGGCTTACGTAGGATCTGGAGAGAGATCCAACCTGGGTCCTTAGGCTTCTCAGGCAAGTGCCTTAACCACTAAGCCATCTCACCAGCAGACTCTGATTTTTATTCCAGTCAAACCAGACAACAAATACCCAGAAGGTAAGAGAAAGAAACTACCCTGCCTTTCTACTGTCCTGCTTTGAGACTGCCTCCTTACTGAGAGTCTAGGTCTCCCTTCTGAGCCATAAAACCCACTTTCGTAAAGGGTGCCAGCCTTCTCTCCATTTCCCTGCAGGGATCCATTTGGCTAGGTGTGCCTCTGTTCAGGACTGCATCAAAGGGTGGGCGGGAGCCCATATAAGAGGCTTCACCTTTCTTAAGTATGGTGAGGAGCAAGCGACTGCTCTTTTTCCTTTTCATGGCCAAGTTGAATTGCATTAATACAAATGGTAAGACCATCAAACTACACCTAGCAATTTCCTTTAACATTTTCTGGTTTTAAACAAATGGATCAACTTGTACAGAAAGTCTACTGTGGCAGAATGTTCTGGAGAAAAAAAATCCTCAATTGTTCAGTGAAGAAAGAAAAGTAAGCTAAGCTTTCCAACACAGCTGATTTTGTAAACCAACAGGCTGTTCTAGATTACAGGTGAAGGGGATCCCCAGTATCGTTCTCTGATCTGGGGAGGGAGGGGGTGGAGTAAAGCTATTTGTGGAGCCCAGCTCTGTTTCAGCCTCCCAGGAGGATATGGACCCTGCTGGATGTGGGTGTCTGGTTTCTCCTCTTCAGGCCTCTGCAGGTAGTTGGGCTAGGCTGAGGACCACTGATCTGGGATGCACAGAGAACTTACCCTCTGCTCCTGTGTGGCCACGAAGGTCTGGAACCCTGGAGCCACCCCAAAGCCCAGTTCCTGGATGAAAGGTGGCTCAGACTGACTGTGGATCTGAACTTTCACTCCGGCTTCAAACGTTGTTTCTTCTGAAAGAACAAATGTGGACAGAGCCATGGGTTAGAGACAGCGGGGCTCGTGGAAGCCTGGGGCTGGGAAGCTAGGGGATGCTAATGGGGTCACTGGGTAGGCAGAATAAGGGCTCCAGTGGGAACTGGATATGTGACCTTGCACAGAAAGGGGACTGTGCAGATATATGAAGCATAGGGTCTCCAGATGGAGAGGTGAGCCTGGATTATGCAATGTAGTCACAGACGTCCTTGTAAGAGGGGACAGGAACAAGAGTCAGACAGAAAGGAAAGAGGTTCTGATGTTAGCTTTGAAGATGTAGAAAGAGGCAGCATTCAAAAGATGGAGGAAGCTTCTAGAAGTTGGAAAGGGTGGGGACATGAAGTCCTTAGAACCTCCAAACACAGCATAGTTCTGCTGTCAATCTTGATTTTATAAATGTAGAAGAATCCATTTCTGATCTCTGACCTTAGAATCTGAAGAAAGCAAATTTATTGTTTCCTGTTATAGTAGCAATGGGAATCTCATTTGGGTCATGTTGCCTCAGTTGCCACCTCTGTAGAATGGGATTATGTACTGAGTGAGCTACCACCAGCTGGGTGGATTCTTTGAAGCTCTTTTATTTTATTTACTAACTTCTACATTATTTTATTTACTATGGACTTGACTGGGCCATTAACTTCAGATGAGGATATGGGGGCTTGAGGGATGGCTCAGCAGTTAAGGTATTTGCCTGCAAAGCCTAATGACCCAGGTTCCTTTACCCAGTACCCACTTAAAACCAGAAGCTCAAAGTTTTGTATGTATCTGAGTTTGTTTGTAGTGGCTAGAAGCCTGGTATGCCCATTCTTTCTCTCTCTTTCTCTACTTGCAAATAAAAAAATTATAATTATCTTAAAAAAAGACGAGGATATAAAGGGGAGACACAAATTTTGGCACAGCAGTGGAGAAGAAAGTATAGGGCTTGCTTGTGCGCCAAGTGCAACTAGGCAACCAGAGCAGCTGCCCTGACATGTATTCTTGGGCAGGAGAAATGGCCCTAGGCAGGGGAGGTGGCAGAGGTGATGGAGCTTGGCTCACTCCATAAGTTACGCTTGCAATTAGTGGAGGGAGCACGCACAAGGGGATTGTCTCTGTCCTCTCGGTCTTACCTCTCTGGACAGCTTGCAGCTGAACTTCCAGTATGCAAACCTGTAGAACTCTCCCTTGCTTGAGGAGCCTGGCTCCACAGCCTGCCCCATTCCAGCCTTGCTCTAGGAAGCACTCTGTCCATGGCATATGTGGCCACACCTTTAGGGACTGCCTCAATTGACGGTTACTGGTTTCTGCTGCTCACAGATGTGTAGTTATTTCCTTCTGCCTTGAATGTCTTTCTGCATTGTTCACCTGATCATTATTGCCCTTCTCTCCAAAGGTTGAGTCCCTCAGGCCCACCTAAAGTAATTCCTTCTCTTGCTCAGTTATACCTAAAGTTTCTGCCACAACCTGGTCACTGACTCTCTTTATTCTGATGGTCTCCTCCCTTAGGCTGCGGCATCCAGAGGCCAACTGCTGGCCTGTGTCTGTGGATCTCAGAGGTCCTGGTGAGGGCTGACCATAGGCAACACTCAGGGACCTACTGAATGAATGAGTGGGAACTCTGGAATTAAAGCTCACTCATTTAAAAAATTTTATTTTCTATTTGTTTTTATGTGCATGCAAGAAAGAGGGAGAGAGAGAATATTGGTGTGGTGGGATTCAGGTGTCCCCATAAACTCAGTGTTTTCAAACCCAGCTGATGGACATGTTAACACCTCCTGGAGGCAGAGTATTGTTGGGGGTGGGCATTACATTGAGTGTTTGCATCAATGTCCTGTTGCTGTTGTCCACCTTATTGTGATGGGACCTGCCATCAGAGTTGAACATGGCCAAAATAAACCTCTTTTTTTCCCACAAGCTGCTCTTGAAGGCAAGCTGACTGCAAACTGCCTCCAGCCATCAGTCAAACTCCAGCCCTCATGTGCAACATTGAGTGCTTGCATCAAATATATGTGGGACCTATATGGGTATTTATTTATATATATATATATATACTATATATTTCATTTATTTATTTATTGGATAAAAATTTATTTATTTATTGGAGAAAAAGAGAGAGAGAGAGGGAGAGAGAAAGGGAGGGAGGCAGATAGAGAGAATGGGCATGCCAGGGCCTATAGTCACTGCAAATAAACTCCAGATGCATGTGCCTCCTTGTGCATCTGCCTTACATGGGTACTGGGTAAATGAACCTCGGTCCTTAGGCTTTGCAGGCAAGTGCTTTAACTGCTAAGTCATCTCTCCAGCCCCTCACTCATTTCCTTTTTTTTTTTTTTTTTTTTTGAGGTAGGATCTCACTCTAGTCCAGGCTGACCTGAAATTCACTGTGTAGTCTCAGGCTGGCCTGGAACTCACGGAGATCCCCTTAACTCTGCCTCCTGAGTGCTGGAATTAAAGGCATGTGCCACCACGCCCGGCTCATTTCCTTTTTAAAAATTTTGATGTAAGCCCAACAGACTGGCCTTTTTTAATGCAAGACAGTGAGAGAGAGAGAGAGAGAGAGAGAGAGAGAGAGAGAGAGAATTGGCACTCCAGGGCCTCAACAACTGTTATCCAACTCCAAATGCATGTACCACTTGTGTGCATGTGTGACCTTGTGTACTTGCATCACCTTTTGTGTGTCTGGCTTACATGGGACCCGGAGAGTTGAACACGGGTCCTTAGGCTTTGCAAGCAAATGCCTTAACTGCAAAGCCATCTTTCCAGCCCCTCACTCATTTCTTTTTGAGCAGAGCCAGTCTGGAGTCCAAGAACTATTCTAGAAGAAAAGAATGGGGAAAGGATGGGCACACACAGAAATGAAAGAAGATGGAGCTCGCGGGTCAGGGAGGGAGGACAAGTCAGTCAGTGCTGGGGCTATGGCTTGGGGAAGGGTTGGTAATGCACCAAAACTAGCACAGAAGAGAGAGTCTGGGGAGGCAAGGCTGGTGCCAAGCACGGGGCTGGCGGGATGTGGGAAGCATGGCAGGTGCTGACTCAGGCAGGCTTGCCGGTGGTGTGGTTTGGGGCTGGGTGAGACTTCAAGGTCAAGGTGCCTGGAAAGAAAGGTCCATTAAGCAGACAGGCCTGGGAGAATGATAAACAGAGCTTCATAAATATAGTCAAGGAATCCAGGAAGGCAGAGACTGACAGGGGGGTTTCCCATGAGCCATCCAGGCTTTAGCTTTAGACAGGGTTTTATGGAGTTGGGGGAGAATCACAGACACATCTGTCTTCCCTCTTGTGGGTCCGTTGTTCTGTGGCCTCTTTACCCAGATTGTCCCATCCAAACACCATAGATCCCTGTGCACCTGTGGTTTTGTGCTGTAATCTCCTATGCATGGCGAATTTCTGTGGACTAGAGACACTTATTAACTTCAGCCGCTTTCCTTGCCCACGGCTAGCCCACGGGCAGATTCTAAAGGAAGGTCTTTAGGTCAGGGAGGAAGATGTTGGGAGAGAGAATAGTTGGCGGGGGAAAGGTGTCCCGTGGTCTGCTTTCACGTGCTGTATTTTCTAAAGTCTTTCCAGGACAGGGAATGAGGAGCCGCAAGAGCAAGCTTGAGTGGGGAAAGCAGTGAGTGTGGAGGGATGCCAAGGTTACAAAGATGCTCAGATGGGGAGGAAGTGAGAGTGCATTCACTGAGCTGTGGGAGGGACCTGGCAAGCTGCCCACACTTATTTTCCAGGCCTAGTTGAAGCTATGTGCCCCCTATGCAACTGGGCTTAGGAAACCTTTGAGCCAGTAAGACAGACTCAAAGCACGGGCCTGTGGCTTAGAGAAAGCAATAAGAAATGAAGCCTTTCTGTTGGAAACGCGGTGAGTAATGGGCAAAACATACAGCCCGGGGAGTCTGTGCCAGTGAGAACTGCCTGCGGCTAATCAGACCGGGTTAGGGGTTTGTAAGAGGCCCAACTTTATTGTCGAAGCCACACTAGCTGCAGCAGAGAGTAAAGCCCTTAAGGAGCCTTATGTTTTTTTTCACATGTTTGCAGCGATCAGATGAGAGGAGCAGAAGGTGATGGATAAGGCTTTTAGAGACCAGCTCTGTCCAGGGCAGTGATGAAAGTGTTCAAAAACCTTGGTTGCCCAGCATGGCAGCCAGGGCCACAAAAATATGGTGAGGGTAACTGGGGAAGTGGATTTTTTCAAGGAATTACAACCAACTGGCATAGCCACACGCGGTTAGTGGCAACCTTACTTAGACAGCACAGTGGCGGTCATGAGACCTGTCCGAGCTGCGGAAGTGACGAGGACGCCACCATTTTCCTAAGCAGGTGCCCACACAGGGGGTCCCTTGTCCAATGGTCCTGGGTGACTTGGATGGGGTTCTGGGCAGTAGATTCATGTGCATTCATGGTCAAGTCAGGCTTCAGTCCCAGATCACCCAGCCCTGCTTCCTTTGAGGTTCTTGTTCCTATGTCTCCAGACAGTCAGCTTCGATTCCTGGCTAGCATTGCCCTTTACTTCTCTTTGTGGATTATTATTTAGAGTACTTACAAACAGTAGCTCCCCTCCAGTGCCTCTTGTCATATTCACCCCACCCCCATCTCCGCTATATCCTGGACATGGCACATTAATGAGAATCGAGCTACCAAACAGACTGTTAGAACCAAAGACTGCCTCAGACCCGCCACCCCTCCCCACAACACACACATACCTCCCAAGTTCTCAAGCACATTGTAGTGACCCAGAGAGTTCAGGGAGGTGATTCCTGAGGTCCACCCCTGGAAATTCTGACTCAATCACTTTGGATGGAGCCCAGGAACCCTGCATTTCCAGGAATTCGAGTATAGGTTGACTGAGGCCAGCCACATTTGGTCAAAGAGTGATCTGGTCTACAGAAGAAACAACTTGCTCAAGGTCACACAAGGAAGTCAAGGGCAGAGAAAGGGCTCAAAGCCAAGTCTGCTTTTTCCTCCAGCACTCTGTCTGTTGCACTAGGAGCATGGTTCAGTCAGTGTGAACAGATGCCCTGGTTCACAGCTCTTTGGTTCTGAATGGGGAATGAGGAACGGGAATATCTTTGTCATTGTCAGATTCCCCAAGTCCCCTAGCTGGCACATAGTAGCGCACCATAAGTGTTGAATGAAGCTGGTGAATGAGAGCCTGACTTTTACACGTGTCTGGTGATCTCTGCCCTCTGACCTGCAGTGTCCACCCAGGTTCTGGAGGAACATGGGGAAATACCAGGACCCCAAGACACATGGGTCTCACCTGCTGAATGCAAGTGGGCCATACCCACAATACTAGTGATGAGGACAATAACTGTGCCCACCCACATCATTTAACGGGTGTTGGTGAAAAATGCAACAGTGAGATCCATGTTGAAAAATACTGTAAACACACCTGCTTGCAAAGCCTGCTGGCTCAGGTACATTTCCCCAGCCACCCACATAAAGCCGGACTGGCATTCCTTTGCACTGGCAAGAAACCCTGGTTTGTTTTTTTTCTCTCTCTCTCTCTCTACACACACACACACACACACACACGTGTGTGTAGATAGTAAATAAATAAATGAAATAAAATAAATCAGGTCTGGGAAGATTGCTCAGTGGTTAAAGACATTTGCTTGAAAAATGCTATAAATTATTAGATAGCTAAAATTTACTTATAAAAATAGTATACTAGTTAAAAACAAACAAAGCAGTCCCAGATTGGAATAGTGAGCATTACACTAAGATGTAACCCTTCTGATCAGGCCATCCAGCGTGCCTGCCCTCATGGTATCCCGGCTGGGGCACAGAGCCATTTGCAGCTTTACTTGTTCTTAGCACCAAAGTCCCTTCCAAAGGTGCAGGCTTCTGCATGGTGAAGGATTTGTGTACATATCCTGAACACCAGGATTCAAAATCCCCGAGAGGGAGAGAGAACACAGGCAGACAAGGAAAGCTACTCCATACACAGTGTTAGGAGCCCTCGCTAATTAGGATGGAGTTGAACCACAAAGAGCTTAACATGAAACATCGTGGAGAATCATGAGGAGCATGGCTCCGGCAGAGTTCCACTCACAGAAGCCAGACTCCCAGCATGCTCCAGGAGCATGGCCTGGCACGCGCACAAGGTGAGGTTCTACCTGGGGAGGTGTTCTCAGTGAGTGAAGAAAGGATTTGGGAGCTCTGGGGGTGGAGACTGGAGCGACGGGCAGAATGTATAATGGGGCAGGGAAAGTACATGGTAATAAGAGAAGCTTAAATCTTTAATCTTTGCAAATTACAGGAAACACGCCGAGGAAATAAGCACCGGAGAGAAGGAGGAAGAAAAGCTTCTTGGAAAAGCCAAGGGAATTTTCTAGGCTCAGGCAAGGGATGTGTTGTTACAGAGCGATCTTGTTTTGGACAAAACTGACTTCATTATAGTGATGAGGTGAGGGACCCCAGATCTAAAGATGACTTGAGAGGAGAGGGTAGGAGGGTGGTTACCCTACAGGGGGTAGTACAGAAGGGCTCTGTGTAGGAGAGCTACTGCTTGAACCCCAGGCTTCTCTCTGCCCCTGGGGGAATCTGATGTTGGGGACTGTGCTGATGGATTCTCCTGCTGCCATCTGACTTCTGGTTGGGGTCAGCGAATGGTGGACCAGGTAGGCAACTGGAGGGAGGGAGGAGAGTCTCAGGCTGAGGTGGTCAGCCCCTCAAGTCTTATCTGCCAGGTTGCTGTGGTCAACTGTGGCAGGCTTGCAGCTCTAGGTTGGGTCTCAATCTCTCTCTCTCTCTCTTTCTCCTCCGATACTGGTTCCTTTCCCCCCGCCTTTCCTAGGGGTAATAGTCCTCCCTGCCATCAGTCTCAGGACACCACCCTAGGCCGTATTGCTCTGTAAATCGCCCCAGATTAATCTCTCCTCATAATACCCAATTTGAACGCGCTGCTGAGTTCTGCTTGGATCCAGATAGGTAGAGTTCCTATGTGTTCTCAGCTTCTGAGAGACAGGAGGAGAGCCCCCTCTGGGACACTGTTTCTAGAAGGAGCTCCATTACGGTAGAGCACACTTCCGGGTGGAGACCTATTCTTTACAGAGCCAGATGTGGTTTCACCCCTTTGTGCTGGTTGAACTACCTGCTTGTAGATTGTACCCTCAGGCCTCACTGCACCCCACTTTTCACTATACACCCCTTCAAGTAGCTCCCCTGAGGTAGAACACTCATTTCCCAAATGATGAGACAGGTGTTCTGAGCAGGCAGAAACACAGGCCTCTTCTATCTGGAGTGTCAGAAGCATAGAACTAGTAAGCAGATGCACAAAGGTGAGGCAAGTGCAGAGTCACACGTGCGCACTAGGTGCCACAAGCATCTGGAATTTGGTTGCAGTGGCTGAGGCCCTGGCATGCCAATTCCCTCTCTCTCTTTCTCTTTCTCTAAAAATAAAAAAAAAATAAAAAATAAAAGGAACTGTAGAACCATTTGGTAAAATGTTTGAGGGTCTGAGCTCAGACAGGGTGAAGTCAAGTCCAACTCTGTGACCTCTAACAAGCTATTTAATCTCCTGGAGCCTCCTTTTATTCATCTGTAAAATAGCTATGAACAACATGAGCTTTTATCACAGGGCAGTTGTGAGGCTGAAATGAGACATGGTGTAGAAACCCTTAGCAGAGTTCAATATTAAGAGTCATTTGCAGCGTTACCACTACCACCATCATCATTAAATCAATATTGCTGGCTGGATAAAACCAAGCTGGATATCTTGCTATTTTATACTAGCCCTCCCCCAGCTCTAATTTAGTTAGACTCTGCCCAGCTTGCTGCCACTCTCTCTTCCAAGTTGTCCTACTGGGTGCCCCAATATCCAGGACTTATTCTCTTAACCTTTGATTATAACTAACTATTAAGACCAAGTGATCCTTTGGGGACAGGATGGATATTTGAATTATTTATGTACACAGTGCCTGGCACATAGTAGGTTTTCATTTGGGAAAGGAGTGTTCTGCCTCAAGGGAGCTACTTGAAGGGGTGTCTAGTGAGAGGTGAGGTGGAGTGAGGCCTGAGGGTTCAACTACAAGCAGGTAGTGTAAAATCTTATGAAGTGAATGAAGGTGCACAGTTCACCTCTGAGCCTCACTGCCCTGGCTTTCGGATGGGCCATAGAGGCCCTGAAAAGTGGGTGGATCTATCTGGGTATCAGGGTGAGTTTGTGGGTCCATACAGGTCCATACAGGCCTACAGAGCTGGCTCGGTGGTCCTGTGTGGTGTCATATGGTAAGAAACAGGATGTGGCAGTGTGTGGAGACTTAAGGCCAGAGGCCCACAAGCCCATGGCTAGTGGACTGATTCAGCAACAACGACTGGGAATACTGCCTTGTAGGACCTTGACTGACATTCCTGTCTTGGATAACTAACATCTTGCCCTGCTGCCTATGGAATCATAGTGGCTTAACCAAGCTCTATCTTGTTTTTTTTTTTTTTTTTTTTTGGTTTTGCGAGGTAGGGTCTCACTTTGGTCCAGGTTGACCTGGAATTAACTATGTAGTCTCAGGGTGGCCTCGAACTCTCTGTGATCCTCCTACCTCTGCCTCCCGAGTGCTGGGATTAAAGGCGTGTGCCACCGCGCCAGGCTTTTTTTTTTTTTTTTTTTTTTGGTTTTCTGAGGTAGGGTCTCACTCTAGCTCAGGCTGACCTGGAATTCACTATGTAGTCTCAGGGTGCCTCAAACTCACAGTGATCCTCCTACCTCTGCCTCCCAAGTGCTGGGATTAAAGGCATGCACCACCAACGCCCAGTTTAAGATGTAATCTTTTGGCCTCACTGTTCCCTGTGATCAGGAAGCACCCTGGACCATCCGGGTCTGTGTTTTAGCCATGTATGGGGACAGGGCTAGGCTTCGGTGGCTGTCACCGTATCAGATGACACAGCCCTTTGCTTGTCCCAGGGAAATGCAGAGTTCAGAGACTCTAAATGTGGGGATGGTGTTCTCATTTCTTCTGGTTTCCTTACAAAGCATTTTCTAAGATGCTGCTCTCGAGTCTATAGAGACAGTCTATAGACTCCCATGAGAACCAAGCTCCACACGCACTCCTCAACACTTCTCAACAATGCAGAATGTGGTATCAGATGCTTGTGTGGGTATGCCCACTGGTCAAGGACCTGGGACCCAGCAACAAAGTAAGCAGAGTCTCTGTCCTCATGGAGCTATGTTGTAGGGGGACAGGCAGGAAGAAGGGGCACGTGTGATATCAGGCCAGTGTGCCCAGTACTAGGAAAAGAAGTGAGGTCGGGAAGCGGACAAAGTGAGTATGGCTGTCTTGGATGGGAATCAGGGAAGGCCATTTAAGGTATGGCACTTTTATGGTAAACCTGAATGAAGGGGTGGATGAGTATGAGATGACCCAGGAAAGCTTCCTAGGTAGAGGGAACAACAATACAAAGGTCCTGAGACAGGTGTGCACTTGGCCTATTTCAAGAACAGCAAGAGGCCAGCAGGGTATTTCACTCATTCTTCACAATAACCCCACCTGCCCCCCACATTGGGCAGGTGTGTAAGCGGAGGCTCAGAGAGGTTGTGTGCCCTAGCTCCACAAAGCAAATCCATAATCAAACCTTGGTCCACTGGGCTCCAAGGTCTGTTCTTTTTGTGTTTGTGTGTGTGTGTGTGTGGGGGGGCTCATTTAGACAGGTCGTGCCTTTCTAGCATCACTGACCACATTCTGCATTGGGTTAGGGCCCTTTGGGGGCTCTGCAGGCCAGGATCCTGAGCCTCTGAATTTTTAACTCCCTCTGGAATATCCACAGGCCACAATATTGGCATGGGAATGGTCAGCCTCGGACAGTCACAGACTTCTTCTTCCGGAACTTCCAGCCGTCCCGAGGCAGCTGCCAATGTCTCTTTTTCTTTCTATTTTATTTAGTTTTTATGTTGCGCTCATTCTTCAAATAAGAAACCAAAACACAATGAAAGTAAAGGGCAGGCCCAGAGGCTGGGATTTGTGGCTGCCTAGGACTTCAGAGCTAGGAGAGTCCCAGGTTCACGTTTAATTCACCTAACTGTTCATCTTTCAGGTGAGAAGCCTGAGGCTCACAGCGAGTGGCCAATGGTGGCCTGCCCAGTATGCAGGTGTCTTGATTCCTTTCTCCCCTACCTTTGCACAACTGGCCAGAAGTCTCAGTGGCTGAAAGCAACCTCATAGGTTCCAAGCTGAGCAGGGATGGAGGGGAGAATAGTTTCGCTTAACAACAGGCTCGGTCACCTTTGTTCTTTCAGCTCCAAGATCTGAAGCCAGTCAGAGTGTCACAGTAACAGCAATGGGCACAAGCGTCCCAGTCCTGGCCCGCATAAGCCCTGGAAGAGAGGGCCTGTTGAATGCCCTTGGAGCACAACCAGTAGCATCGTTGTCATCACTGCTCCTCTGCTAGCACCTGGGGAATCCAAGGGGCTCAGGATGGGGTAAGGGAGTGAGGGAGATACATCAAGAGAAACATGGGCTCCAGGACTGGGGAGATAGCTCAGTTAGTAACATATTTGCCTCACAAGCATGAGGACCTGAGTTCCATTCCCAGTACTCGTGTAGTAAATGCTTGGGATGGTGTATGGTGTATGCTTATAACCTCAGGGCTAGGGAAGTGAATACAGGCAGACCCTTGGGACTTGCTTGCCAGCCCACTCTGGCCTAATGGGTGAGTTCCAGGCCAATGACAGATCTTGTGGTGGATGGTATACGTGAAGATGAAACCTGAGGTTGTCCTCTGGCCTCCATTCACATGTACGCACGCATCCACACAAACATGTGCTCCCCACATGAACATGCAAATACATACCACATACATACATGCATGTGCGTGGGCTCATGAACAAAAAAAAAAAAAAAAAGGAGAGAGAGAAACATGGGCTCTGAAATTAGAGACCTGAGTCTGATTTTCAGCCACATGAGTTAACAGCTATTGACTTGAGTCAGGTGACGTTGCCTCTCTGAGCCTTAGTTTTAAAAAAAAAAAAAAAAAAAAAAAAAAAAAAAAACAACGAGGGGACTGATCTCCTCCCCGGTTACTTTTAGCTCTACATTTCTATGAGCTGGAGTGTAAATCTCTTAACCTCACTGCATCTCATTTAAAAAACAGATTAAAAAATTAGACACGGCTGTTCAGAACTCCTATCAAGTCAGAAGAGGCTTATTTTTCTAAAGGCAGCATAAGGAAGCCATGCGTTGCTTTCTGTCTAAAATTGGCCAGTGTGTCATTTCTTCTGGTTTCCTTACAAAGCATTTTCTAAGATGCTGCTCTCGAGTCTATAGAGACAGTCTATAGACTCCCATGAGAACCAAGCTCCACACGCACTCCTCAACACTTCTCAACAATGCAGAATGTGGTATCAGATGCTTGTGTGGGTATGCCCACTGGTCAAGGACCTGGGACCCAGCAACAAAGTAAGCAGAGTCTCTGTCCTCATGGAGCTATGTTGTAGGGGGACAGGCAGGAAGAAGGGGCACGTGTGATATCAGGCCAGTGTGCCCAGTACTAGGAAAAGAAGTGAGGTCGGGAAGCGGACAAAGTGAGTATGGCTGTCTTGGATGGGAATCAGGGAAGGCCATTTAAGGTATGGCACTTTTATGGTAAACCTGAATGAAGGGAGTGGATGAGTATGAGATGACCCAGGAAAGCTTCCTAGGTAGAGGGAACAACAATACAAAGGTCCTGAGACAGGTGTGCACTTGGCCTATTTCAAGAACAGCAAGAGGCCAGCAGGGTATTTCACTCATTCTTCACAATAACCCCCACCTGCCCCCCCCCACATTGGGCAGGTGTGTAAGCGGAGGCTCAGAGAGGTTGTGTGCCCTAGCTCCACAAAGCAAATCCATAATCAAACCTTGGTCCACTGGGCTCCAAGGTCTGTTCTTTTTGTGTTTGTGTATGTGTGTGTGTGTGTGGGGGGGCTCATTTAGACAGGTCGTGCCTTTCTAGCATCACTGACCACATTCTGCATTGGGTTAGGGCCCTTTGGGGGCTCTGCAGGCCAGGATCCTGAGCCTCTGAATTTTTAACTCCCTCTGGAATATCCACAGGCCACAATATTGGCATGGGAATGGTCAGCCTCGGACAGTCACAGACTTCTTCTTCCAGAACTTCCAGCCGTCCCGAGGCAGCTGCCAATGTCTCTTTTTCTTTCTATTTTATTTAGTTTTTATGTTGCGCTCATTCTTCAAATAAGAAACCAAAACACAATGAAAGTAAAGGGCAGGCCCAGAGGCTGGGATTTGTGGCTGCCTAGGACTTCAGAGCTAGGAGAGTCCCAGGTTCACGTTTAATTCACCTAACTGTTCATCTTTCAGGTGAGAAGCCTGAGGCTCACAGCGAGTGGCCAATGGTGGCCTGCCCAGTATGCAGGTGTCTTGATTCCTTTCTCCCCTACCTTTGCACAACTGGCCAGAAGTCTCAGTGGCTGAAAGCAACCTCATAGGTTCCAAGCTGAGCAGGGATGGAGGGGAGAATAGTTTTCGCTTAACAACAGGCTCGGTCACCTTTGTTCTTTCAGCTCCAAGATCTGAAGCCAGTCAGAGTGTCACAGTAACAGCAATGGGCACAAGCGTCCCAGTCCTGGCCCGCATAAGCCCTGGAAGAGAGGGCCTGTTGAATGCCCTTGGAGCACAACCAGTAGCATCGTTGTCATCACTGCTCCTCTGCTAGCACCTGGGGAATCCAAGGGGCTCAGGATGGGGTAAGGGAGTGAGGGAGATACATCAAGAGAAACATGGGCTCCAGGACTGGGGAGATAGCTCAGTTAGTAACATATTTGCCTCACAAGCATGAGGACCTGAGTTCCATTCCCAGTACTCGTGTAGTAAATGCTTGGGATGGTGTATGGTGTATGCTTATAACCTCAGGGCTAGGGAAGTGAATACAGGCAGACCCTTGGGACTTGCTTGCCAGCCCACTCTGGCCTAATGGGTGAGTTCCAGGCCAATGACAGATCTTGTGGTGGATGGTATACGTGAAGATGAAACCTGAGGTTGTCCTCTGGCCTCCATTCACATGTACACACGCATCCACACAAACATGTGCTCCCCACATGAACATGCAAATACATACCACACACATACATGCATGTGCGTGGGCTCATGAACAAAAAAAAAAAAAAAAAAAAAGGAGAGAGAGAAACATGGGCTCTGAAATTAGAGACCTGAGTCTGATTTTCAGCCACATGAGTTAACAGCTATTGACTTGAGTCAGGTGACGTTGCCTCTCTGAGCCTTAGTTTCCTTTTTAAAAAAAAAAAAAAAAAAAAAAAACAACGAGGGGACTGATCTCCCTCCCCGGTTACTTTTAGCTCTACATTTCTATGAGCTGGAGTGTAAATCTCTTAACCTCACTGCATCTCATTTAAAAAAACAGATTAAAAAAATTAGACACGGCTGTTCAGAACTCCTATCAAGTCAGAAGAGGCTTATTTTTCTAAAGGTAGCATAAGGAAGCCATGCGTTGCTTTCTGTCTAAAATTGGCCAGTGTGCAGTTTGTCCTCCCTCTTGGTCTCTCTTTGGCCCAGCAAGCATCCCTTGATTTATCTCAGGTGACATTTGGAGGCTAGGTGAGCTTCTGGAAGTAGGACAATCTGCGCCGGGTCCCTTGCTGGATGGGCTGTAATTATGTCTGTTCTAGGTAATGAGTTAACACAGTGTTCTCAAGGAGGGCACCTGGTCTAGGAGGTGCTATCCAGTAGCCACACGAGTTTGAGGAAGGCTGACATTCCCAGTCTTCCTCCTCTTTGCATTGGCATTATGTTTTTTTTTTTTTTTTTCAAGGTAGGGTCTCAGCACTCTGGCCCAGGCTGACCTGGAATTAACTTTGTAGTCTCAGGGTGGCCTTGAACTCACGGCGATCCTCCTACCTCAGCCTCCCAAGTGCTGGGATTAAAGGCGTGCGCCACCATGCCCAGCTTGCATTGGCATTATGTGATGTGGTGTGTGTGTGTGTGTGTGTGTGTGTGTGCATGTGGATATCAGAGTTCAATGTTGGGCTTAAATTTTTTTTTTATTATTTGAGAGAGAGAGAGAGAGAGAGAGAAAGAGGCAGAGAGAGAATGGGTGTGCCAGCGGCCTCTCAGTTGCTGTGAACAAACTCCAGACTCATGCGCCCCTTGTGGCATTGTGTGCTTGGGTCACTTATGTGTCTGGCTAAATGTGGGATCTGGAGATGGAACAGATGTTTTTAGGCTTGGCAGGCAGGTGCCTTAACCGCTAAGCCGTCTCTCCAGCCCCACCTTACTTTCTGGGACAGGGTTTCTCACTCAACCTAGAGCTCACTGATCTAGCTAGAAAACCTAGCCATCAAGTCTTAGGCATCTGCTTTTGTCCATCTCTCCAGCACTTATATTACAGGTGCGTATCACTACCCCCAGCATTTTATGTGGGTGCTGGGACCTGAACTTAGGTTCTTGTACTTATGTAGCAAGCACTTGCCCAATGAGCCATCTCTCCAGCCTCTTTGGCCTCATCTAATTTATATATATTGTTTTTTGAGTAGGGTCTCGCTCTAGCCCAGGCTGACCTGGAATTCACTATGTTGTCTCAGAGCGGCCTTGAACTCATGGCAATCCTTCTAGCTCTGCCTCCTGAGTGCTGGGATTAAAGGCGTGTGCCTCCATGCCAAGCTACAGAGAAAATGGGCACCTCAGAACTTCTAACCACTGCAAATGGACTCCAGATGCATGTGCCACTTTGTGCATCTGGCTTTATGTGGGTGCTGGGGGATCAAACTTGGGTCATTAGGCTTTGCAGGCAAGTGCTTTAACTGCTGGGCCATCTCTCCTTCTAATATTTTAAAGACCATGGGAGATTCTGTAGGAAAAACCTGTGACATTTTCTTGAACTGTTACCCAAAGCATTCTTTTAAATATTTGTTTTTCATTTTAAAGTAGAAAGGATCAAGGTGGAGTAAATCAGATATGAATTTTAATCCTGGTTTCAATACTTCTTAGCCATGACACCATGGGAGAGACCTGCTTACTGCATCTATTAAGTGAGCTAATCCGTCAAAGGGCTAGACTTCCCTGTGTATGCCACAGGATCAGAGGGCATCTTCTATAATGGCAGGACCAGGTGTCCATGCTGGAAAAGGAGATTGTAATGGTACCTGTTGGTCACACAACTGAGAAGTATGGTTACATTTCCACTGATGCTAGACAGAATATTTGCAAAACATATCAGTGAAGGCGCTGTGTGTGGAGTTGGGTGTAGTGTTATCATGAAAAGATTTATCCCAGGGATTTTAAAAATAATGTGTTTCCCTAGTACATTCAGGCTCAGAGATAATAAATTGCTTGATAACAAAGCCAATGACTGGGTGGGTGACTGGCATGTGGGAGATACCACCTTTGAAAAGCCACCAGGGAGAGCTTTGTTTCTGAACTTATAGGGGCAGGCTGTAGGTGATTAAGACTCTCTTTCATAAAAATATTGACAGGGAAAGTTACGAACAGCCAGGTGGCTGAATGGATCATGGAGTGAATGGACAGTGATGAGATTATAGAATTCAAAATCCATCTGAAGCATTACAGAATTTATAGCAACCTTGTTTTATTGAATATTTCCCCGATCAATGAATATAAAAAACATGATGGCTTTTATGTGTGGTTGTCATAGCCAGCTTCACATTGCTGGGATGAACTTCCAAACCAGGCACAGTTTATGGGAGAAAGGGATTTATTGAAACTTACAGAGAAAACCTACCACCAAAAGCAAGAGCAAAAACCGGCAGCCAAATAGCAGGGAACCCAGGCAGAGCTCAGACTACTTTCTGCCCCACAGTAACACTTTAAGGCTGGACCCCAGGATCTGCCCACATTGACATCTCCTCCAGCCAGTGTCTGGAGATCTAACTCACAAGCTTTAATGAACTGAATCTACTGAGGGACATCCATTCAAACTACCACAGTGGTGATCTCAGAGAAATACCTTGCTGTGAAGAAGACATCCTCAGGCTTTCAAATGCTGGGAAGCAATGGTCTGGGCTTGAGCTCCGAGCTTCTACAGTTGAACATGTCTGTGAGCCCCTCAAGGACCCTCTTAGAGCATATATTCCGGGCACATCTTGAAATTCAGGTCAGCCAGCTGACAAGCTCACAGCCGAGCTGGTGCTCCTGGTCAGAGGACCAACTCCCAGACCTCCATCTATGCTTTAACAAAACACATCAGGCCCTTTGCCAGTCCATTTAGCCTCTACCTAGAGGCCAGCCCAGCATACCCTGGACTGTTCTTGACTTTTCTCTTCATACTACTTGGGACCTTGGCAACTCATGACCCCATATTCTCCTCTCTAACTCCCACGTACTGCCCAGCAAATGGGGAAATCGTTCTGAGACTTGGATCCAGATCATTTCCTCTCTGTAGCCAACCTGAGATTCTTGTTTCTTCCTTTACAGAACCAACTGCCCTCTCCTCTGCTCTCTGTCTTCTATTGATCGTAGCACTTGGTGACATTTATTTCCATGTATCCCTGAGCACACCGCGAAGACTTGGCCACTCCTTTAGCCTCTTGATACAAAAGCAGTGGGATGAATGAATTTCCTGCTACTAAAGAATAGTATGTCAGTCTCCTGGGTAGATCCTAGCTTGCAAACTTCAAAACCTGGATGGGGACTTCACCTGGACCCTTGGAGTATCTAAGGTACAGTGGGTGCTCAGTGAACAGGAGGCATGAATTGCGAGGGTGGGGCTATTTATCAGCATCTTGTAGTTCTCCTTAGACCACCACCTGGCTGGCTGATGTTTTCTGCGTAGCACTGAGCAGGTGCCTTAAGCACATCTCTTCACCGTGACAGAAATGAGGCTGCTCAGAAGCGGCCTCACAGATGCCCACCTCCATGGCTGCTTATGACTTATGGAATCACTTGTCCAGAGTCTTTCAGGCCCATGGGGAGACCCCGCCCAGCACACTCCCCCTCTGAGAGCAAGTGCTGCCTCTCAGCTGGCTGCCTGCATGTCACTGTGCTCTGGACTCCAGAGCCTGTGTCTCTCATTCTTGGGAAGTCCCTGGGACCTGGCACTATGACAAGGGTTTTTCCTGGGAGCAGAGATACTGGAGAAACCATAGCAACCATCAGTGTTGATTCTTGCCATGTCCCATTTGTAATGGGGGATAAGAAACGTGGGTACCCTTGATAGCTTCTCAGGCCTTCCAGCTATGTTGAAAATTTATGACTATTTTTAATTTAACTTTTATGTTTATCAAAGCAGGTTTATGTACATAATTTAAAAAGCCAAATGGCACTGCAAGGCCCCTAATGAAAAACATCAGTTTCCTGCTCCACCTCTTTCTACCCCTTGAGTCCCTCTCTTCGGAGGCAACGACTCTCAGCTCACTGCTTGAGTGCTTTCTTTCTTTTTTTTTTTTTCTGGTGTTTGCACTCACATTTCCAGGGGCATCAAGTGCCTGGCAGTGATTTCCTGGTGATGAAAAACTTGACAGGCTTTCTGCTAAGTTCTTTTTGCTTGTGTATGTGTGGTGTGTATGCATGTGTGTGGGTGCACACGAGTATGCAGCCATCTGTGCACACGTTTGCATGTGAATATCAGAGGTTGAAGTCAGGTGTCTTCCTGATTGTTTACCGAGGCAGGGTCTCTACTTGAACCCAGGGCTCATCGATTTAGCTAGTCTTAGCCAGATTGTCTCAGGGACGCCCTGTTTCTACCTCCCCAGTGCTGAGATGATGAGTGTGCCACCATGCCCATCTGGCACTTATACATGGGTGCTGTGAAATCAAATCTCCATGTTTATGTGGCGAGTGCTATACTGAAGGAGCTTCCTCCCTAGCCTTTCTGCTGAGTGCTTACCATGGAAGATGAGACTGTGGACTTCCTCCATGGAAATGGCCATGTCTATTTCCTTTCCTTCCACTCTCCAAGTTCGGGTATCCCTTTTGGCTTCATAGTGTCCAGCTTTTACATAACTAGGACTATGTAAATGTCATAACCCAAGCCTTGTAACTCAGGCTGATTTTGATCTTGTGAAGATATATATATATATATATATATTTACTTTGTGGTTTTGGATTGCCTGATCCTTTGGATTGCTTGTTTGTTACAGTCCTCTCACAGCCTTGTGGCTGCACTTTGAAATACATCTCAAGACAGTGGCCAGTTTGACAAGGATCTTCCCTTTCAGAGCCCACAGCTGCCTACTCCAGTTTAAACTCATAGCTCTCTGGACTGCCTGCTCAGCCGCCTCACCTGCCCTTCTCTCCACTCACACCTGCAGCTCTCCTTAGGCCAGGCCTTGTTTCCACATGTTCACACCATCCCCTTTCTGCCTTTGCTGCCTCATCCTCCAGTAACTTTCAGAAAAATCTCTCTGAGGCACATTTTTCTGAAACCCAGTTCTGTCCTCACACCCCACTTGCAGTTTGCTGAGGATAGAATTCTCTATCAGACAAAGAATCACTCGTGCATGCCCAGCGATGTGGAGGCATGGTGCCACTGTCTTCCAGCTCTCACTGCTCCTGTTGAGAGTCCCCATCATCTGATTCTAGGTCCCGGGAGGATGACTACTTCCTTTCTCTCCAGAAACGTGTAAGATGTCCTCTTTACTTCTGCTAGCATGGATTTCACAAGCATGGCTTGTAGACAGGACTTGCTGCCTGGAAGAGTGTGTCCCTCAGCCGAGGATTCGGGCTGCACTAGTTCCTTACCAGCGAGCTCTTCTCATTCCTTCAGTTCTGCCATTCAAAAACTCCTAGTAGTGGGAGATTGGATTTTCTAGATTGATCTAATTTTTATCGCTTCCCACCCCCTTCCATTTCCATCTGTTGGTCTTTTAGTTTGACTTTGGGGGCAAGATCCTCAATTCCAATCCTCCTATAAATTGTTTTTTAATACCTACAATCATATTTGTAATTTACACCTTTTTCTTCTTCTCAGAATGTTCCTTTCTAATAGCTTCCTGTTCTTGCATTTATGGAGGCCGTATTGTTTCATGTCTCCTGACGATGTTAATTAAATCATTTTGATGCTTCCTTCTGCTTCAATCATTTCTTTTTTCCATTTATTCAACTCTTATATATTTCCTAATATGATCAAGGTACTTTTCTAAGCCCATCATATATATTAACTCATATTTTGACATATCTAGCAACACACTAGAGTAGACATTATGATTCCTAAATTGCAGATGATGAAACAGGCTCAGAGAGGTTAGTTAGCTTGCATTAGCCTACAGCTGAGAAGTGGTATTGCTGGGATCTGAACCCAGACAAACGCTATGGTTTGTGTTGCTACCAATTCCATCTCACCAAGTTTCGTTTTTGTTTTGTTTGGGTTGCTTCCTGTTAGTGGCTTCTTTAAATGTCTGGTTCTGGTTCTGTAGCTATCCCTTAAATGATTCAGAAGCACTTAAAGCCTGCATAGGTTTTCCTTGGTTGTGCATGGGGACATGCCACGTGAGTGAGTCCTTTGTTTATCCTGAGCCCTTGTGACTGTCATGGCCTGTATGTCTTTTAATTTTCTTGAGTTTCAGTTTCTCTAGAAAGGGATCTCCAAACCTCTATTTGGGTGGGTGCAGTAGATAATCCTGGCTGCGGGTCTTCCCACACAGTAAGCAGGCGTTCACTCATCTTCCCTTTAGCACCTCATCCTGTTAGGTCTGGCCACTCCAAGTCCAGAGCCTCTCTGTTTTGGTGTCACTGTTTGCTGGGGTGGGAGACACACCAATCTGGTTGTTTTGGGCTATTCAAGGATATGTAGCAGACCCAAGAGTTTCTTTCCCGGATGTCAAGTGAATCCCCCTGGTTTTCTCTCACCCTCATTTTTGGCTCTGACCAGTTATTCCTGGGGTTCTACAGTGGGAATGATGGCAGCCCTGGCTGGCTTGTCTTGTGCCAGTTCTTACTTTTCATCTCTGTTGATCTTGTCAAGTCAGTTACCACTCATCCATTGGTTTTCCATCTTCCAAAAACCTGTTCACATCCACTGCCAATGTCTTTGTACGCTCACTAAAGAAAAAAACTCCACGGGCTGGAGAGATAGCTTAGCTGTTAAGGCGCCTGCCGGCTAAGCCTAAGAACGCTGGTTCCATTCTCCAGGTCCCATGTTTAGCCAGACATAGTGATGCAAGAGCTCAATGCTGCACTTGCCCACAAGGGGGTGTACATGTCTGGAGTTCATTCACAGCGGCTTAGAGGCTGCTGGTGCGCCCATTCTCTGTCTGTCCCTCCCTCTCCCTCTCTCTCTGACTCTCTCCAAAAAAACAAAACAAACAAACCAAAAACCCTCCATGACTGTCCTTTGGGTGGGGCATGGGAGGGGCCCCTCATCAATGTGAATGTCCAACCTGCAGTGTTTAAGCAGAAGTCTTGACTGGCGGCTTCCCTGAGGCTCAATTGCTCTGCAGGTGTGTCATGAACCCCTTCGCCATCCCCGCAGAAGGGAGATGATGCTTAGAGCTGCCCTTTGCACTGTACACAAAAATAGAGCCAACCCACACTTTTCATCCCAGTAACCTCTGCCTCTTAGCCAGTGGTTTTCAAATTGGGCTCCCTGGGACCCTGGGATTCCTCAGAGAGGCTTAGAGTCAGCCACAGGGAGCAAGGGACAGAGCAACTCACCCCCCCTCCTCATCTCCAGTTGCTTTTGTCTGTTTTATATGTGGGACTGTGTTAAAGTTTTCCTTCGACATAATGATTTTGCTCTTAAAAAGCGAAGGGAACAAATAGAACAGGAGGATGGCCCAGCCCTATCATTATGTGCCATTCTCTTTCCAGAGATGTCGCCTGAGCCGTTCTTCCCAGCTATTTTCATGACAGTGCTTTTACGATCACAATTTGAACATTAAAGGAGTTTGGTGGAGGGAGCATTGTTACTTTTGGGTTTAAGCTTGATTCTACTACTTAACTAGGCATGTGCCCTTGGGAAGCTTACTCAAGCTCTCTGGGCTACGTTCCTTCTTTCCCTGGGAAGTTGAACACCTTATTAACAGGGGAGCTGGGAAGGATCACAGGACTGTCCCCAGCACATAGTAGCTACTCATTAATGATAGCTTCTCCCTCACCCTAATCCTGCAGTGTGTACAATTTTTTTTTGAAATCTCAACAAATAATTATTGCCTTACTGTATATCCATCTAAGGTCTCTAACTTTTTTTTTGGGGGGGGTGTATGTTTAATGGGAATGGACAATTACAAAATCTGAGTAAATCATGTGGTATATTTGAAGGTGACATGTGTCATGGAAATGAGTTTTGCAGATTATGAGGGATAAGGAGTGAGTTATAATTTTACAAAAGGTAGTCAGGGTAGGCCTTGCTGAGCACAGGTCTGGCAGGTATCTGAACAAGGAATTCAAGGCAGAGGGAAAAGTGAATGCAGATCCTCTGAGGGAAAAGGATTCTGGAATACTCTAGAAGCAGCAGGAAACCCAGTATGGTCTAGTCAAGTTAAAAGGGGGGAGTGTTAGGAGGGGGGAAAGACCCAAGGGATAATGGGGGCCAAGCTTTACCCTGCTACAACACGGATTTCAAAAAATAATCCCTCTGCTCAAAAAATACATCTGAAATAATATCACATTCATGCATACTTAACACTAGGATTTAGGAAAATCAAAACAGATTATATTTGATTCCAACAGTGTAGTTTGCATTGAAATGAATGTGAGATATCAGGAGATGGAAAGAAAAGGCCCTAGCTGCTGTCTTTCTTTCCAGTGTCTGAGTGGATACAGTCAGAACTGAGGCTCTCTGAACATTGATCCTAGTTACCGCAGCTGCTGTGCACCTCAATCTTTCTTTAGTCCACCTCCTCCATGGCCACTATGGGACTGTCTGCCCTGCCCAGTTCTCCAAGGGTTCCCACCCTTCCCCTTCTAGCTCCCTCAGTGGCAATCACAGGGCCCCCACTGGAAGGGCACTCCCCTGTTCACTGCTTCACTGCTGACTGGGGGAAGTACCTGACTGAGCTAGGCCAATGATTCCCTCTCTTGTGTTAATTTTTTTTTTTTTTTGAGAGAGAAACAGAGAGAGACAGAGAGAGAGGGAGAGGAAGACAGAAATGGGCGCACCAGCAGCTTCTCAGATGCTGCAAACGAAATCCAGATGCATGCGCCCTCTTGTGGTCAAGTGCGGCATTGTGTCCTTGCGTCACTTTGCATCTGGCTAAACGTGGGACCTGGAGATTGGAACCGCTGGAGATTGGAACCAGCGTTCTTAGGCTTAGGAGGCAGGCGTCTTAACCACTAAGCCATCTCTCCAGCTCGTGTTAATTTTTTTTTGGAGAGAGTCAGAGAGAGAGAGAGAGGGAGAGAGGGAGAGAGAGAAAGAGAGAGAGAGAATGGATGCACCAGCAATCTCTCAGCCACTGTGAAATGAACTCAAGATGCGTGTGTCCCCTTGTGGGCAAGTGCAGCATTGCACCCTTGCATCACTGCATCTGGCTAAACGTGGGACCTGGAGAATTGAACTGACATTCTTAGACTTAGCAGGCAGGCACCTTAACCAATAACTCATCTCTCCAGCCCTAATTTTTTTTTTTAAATCGAAGATCATTGAGGCAATCAAAATAGTCTGGCTGGTTGTAGAACTCACTATAAAAACCCTAGTATTGGGCTGGGAAGATGGCTCAGTGGATAGAAGCACTTGCTTGCAAAGCCTACCAGTCTGGGTTTAATTCCCCAGTAAAGCCAATGCACAAAGTGGCACATGAGTTTGGACTTTGTTTACAGTGGCAAGAGGCCCTGGTGCACCCATTCATTTTTTTTTCTCTCCGCTCACAAAAATGTAAAAAAAAAAAAAAAAAAATTAAAACTTATACTAAGCCTTAGTAGCTATTGGAAGCCATGTGCGGAAAAATGTGTGTCTGCACGTGTGCGTGCGTGTATGCTTGCATGCGTGAAAAGGCTATGTGTAGTGAAAGAAGGGACAGGACTCAGAGAGAGGCAGGCGAGAGTCCCCAGGGTATGGGTGCTCCTGGCCCTGGCTCTCTCTGAGCTGCATCCCTGCCTCCTGCAGGCTGATTGTTGAAGCCTGCCTCAAATGCAATCCTTTTGATGCGCAAGCTTGTTTGATTCAGGTTCCTCTCATGCGCAACCCAGATAACCCACTGCCTATTTCTTTTATCTTTGAAGTTACTCAGAGATATCCACACAGAGCTTCGGTTTTTAACAACCTCCCACCTGTCTTCAATTTAATTTCCGTTAGAAAACTCTGGCCGTAAAATCTGTACTTCTTTGGTCTAGGATAGATTTTTTTTTTTTCCAGAAGTGTGTTTTGTGAGCTACTTTATGGAAAAGGAGGTTTCCATGGCCAAAGGCATTTGGAAATAAATGCTGCATGTAATATTTCTATCTTGGAGATTCATGATGTGGCATATGAAAGAATTCCTGCAATGAATAAATGTGTGTAATGCTGTCTAAACAGGTTCTGTCTTTTGACCCTGGATCCTTTTTATTTATGTAAAATGCACCAGATGCCTGATGCTCTGCAGGGCTCATTCTGGGGCATGCTGTGTAGATCCATGGGTGACTCTAAAATGGTATATTACCAGGGTGCCCCACTTAGAGATGTTTGATCCTCTGGCCTCCTCGTGTGGTGTATTATCAGCTTGGAGGAAGAGCTGTTTTTGATACTCTTCGTGGAGTAACCTTTTATTTACTAAGTATGAGCCTGTGGGAGCTAACTCATCATTGGGCCATATGTGTTGCTAGTGGATTTGCAGACCACTCCAGGTCCTGTCTATTAAGCTGAAATTACACCCAGAGGAGGGGTTGTCTCTCAGCTTCCTTCAGACTTTCTGAGAATGAAGCCGTATACAAGACGAGGGCATAAGAGGCTCTTTTCCACCGTGATGAGACTTGCAGATGTGGAAGTGGTTCACGACCCTGTGACATGTGTGGGGTCTTTGGGATAGCCTCGCCTCTAGCAGCTGTGGACTATCCTCCCACCTCCTGGTCATATGTGTATCTTCCTTCCCTTGTTTAGTTTGTGGAGACTTCCTCTGTGAGCCCTTCAGCCATCTGGGCCAGCCAGCAGGTTGCATGTGGTTTTACAGATGAGGAAAATGAGGCTTCTAAATTTGCCCAGTCACTGAGCTAGGAAAGGAATATCCCTTGGCTCTAACCCACCCTGTCATGCCATTTTCTCTATCCTTATTATGCTGTGTGTGGCATTCAGTTGCCTGAAGCTAGTCCCTCAGCAGCCACTTCAATTCTTTTCTTCCTCACCCACATATATCCTAGAGGGGCGTGGGCTTCTTTCTCCAGACTGAGAGATGGAGTTGACATGGAAGCAAGATGGCATCTGTGTGGCCAAGTGGTTTGATAGGCCAGAAAGGCTATCTCCTGATGAGTGTGGCAGGGCTGTGCTCACAGACAGACCCCAGGACCAATGTCAGAGCTGCCATTGATGTGTCTGTGTCCCTCAGGTGGCTTCATAGAAGAGCATGTCTCATCTGCTGGAACCCAGCTGCTGTCCTTCCAGAGTGTCCTGGCTTTCCTCCCATCTATGTGGGACTCGCCCTCTGTCCCTGTCAGCTCAGGACACCAGTCACTTTGAGTAACCAGAATCTCCTAGAGGTAGGTCATGGCTTTCAGTGGATTCTCAGCCTGGAGAAAGGTACAGTGAAAGAAGGCCCAACGTAAAAGTTCAAGGGGCTGGGGATGTGTCTGAGTGCTTTCTATGTAAGCACAAGGGCTTTAGAGGGCCCGAGTTCAATCCCCAGCACCCATGTAAAAAGCCAGATGTGGTTAATCACCCCATTCCATGGGGGATGGGGAATGGAGAAATTCGGGGGCTTGCTAGTCAGCCAGTCTGACAGAAAACAGCAGCCCTGGGTTCAGTGAGAGATTCCGATTCAAGGAAACAAAAGTGGAATGGTGACAAAGGAGGGCAGCTGAACTTCTCCTCTGGACTCTGCATGTGTGCACATAGGGTTCACACATGTGCACACACACACACACACACACACACACACACACACACACACATGCATGTGCACACACACAGTATACACCATATACCATAACACTACACACATGCAGGACAAAAACAGAATTCAGGGGCTGGTTGCAGCTGGATAGCCTTGGGGAAATGAGAGCCTCAATCTTCTTTCCTGGAGATGTGGGGCTCTGCCACCCAAGGCCATGGTGAGGGAAAAGCCAAGAATGAGCAATAAGTAGTGCCCCAGAGGAATATGGGTGGTGGCTGAAGAGGCAAAACTCTGAGGAGCCAACCAGAGCTAGATGAAGCCATGTTCCAGTCTGTTAACTGCTCTCTGATATGGTAGCACTAGCCCCTTGGGGCTGTTTCACTTTAAATTCATAACAAGTGGTATTAAAAATTCAGTTTCTCCTTTCCCTAGCCAAAGCTAACACATGGACAGCACAGAGAATGTTCATACCATTCCAGAAGGTTCAGCAGTTTCCTACCCCTTGTCTGTTTTTTACTCATCCTTTTTCTTTTTCTTTTTCTTTTTCTTTTTTTTTTATTTTGTTTTAAGGTAGGGTCTCACTCTAGCCCAGGCTGACCTGAAACTTATTCTGTAGTCTCAGGCTGGCCTGGAAATCACAAAAACCTTCCTACCTTTACCCGCCTTCCCCTCCACCCCCCCAATGCTGGGATTAAAGGCGTGCGCCACCATGCCTGGCTCTATCCATCCTTCTTCCACACAGTCTCAAGTTGCTTCCGTTTGCTTCTCCAACTGCTTATCCTCAAAGTAAACTGTTTAAGTGGACAGTGCTGACCTAGACCCCCAAGGAATAACTTGAACTCCTGGCAGGAGTGACACTGGAGTTCTCATGTAGATTCTGAATGCATATCTGGCTTCCTAATGAGAAAATCCACCCTTGAAAGGTAGGGCTTGTATTTTGCATCCCCGAAAATAATCTACACATGACAGGTCCTGTATCCCAATGATGAGTTTGGTCTGACTTGGCCAGAGTTCATGGTCCAGTTGGATTGACTGATGCCCAAAAGCCTGGATCAGTGCAGGCTGGTTGGGTCATGAACTCACTGCATGACTTCAAGTTCATTATTACTTCACATGAGACTTTATGACACAAGAAATTTGGCCTAGTATTGAAGATCTCTGAGGTTCACTTCTGGCTGATCACCTTTGGCTTTGGAGGCAGAATGCAGACTTCTCAGGTCACGCTGTTGTCATAGCCATGTCTTTCCGTAGCCAGAACTCAACCAAAAGCAGCTTATGGGAGGAAAGAGATTTATTTCAGGCTTACAAATTCCAGTGGAAACACCGTCAATGGTGGTAGAAGCTGGCTCACTTCCATAGACTCGTAACAGAGAGACACCATCAAACAGCCAGAAAACCAAACCACCGCAGCCCCAAACTACTCTTTTCACACACCTTAGGGCTGAACTTAAGATCCGCCTCCCGGGGCATGGCTTTTCCGCAGAAGGGCTCCACCCACTGGAGACTCATGATTCAAGCCTGAGTTTCTTTTTTTCTTTTTCTTTTCTTTTCTTTTCTTTTTTTATTTTTTGGTTTTTCGAGGAGGGTTTCACTGTAGCCCAGGCTGACCTGGAATTCACTATGTATTCTCAGGGTAGCCTTGAACTCATGGTGATCCTCCTACCTCTGCCTCCTGAGTGCTGGGATTAAAGGCGTGCACCACCACGCCCGGCTCCACCAGACTTTTTGAGCCTGTACCCCTTGCCACCACCCAGTGCCCCTTCCCTGGGCCCAGCTCACCTGTCTCTCCCCAGATGGGCAGGTACTCATCTTGCTGAATGTCCAGCATGATCTCCAGCCCGTTGCCCGTCCCCCCCTTGACCGTGGTGAGCAGAGGCTTGCCATCCTCGCCTGAGTTAAACATGTAACACTTCCCATATTTTGTAAACACCTGAAGGAGAAAAGAGAGAGAGAGAAAGAGAGAAAGAGAAGCATATGGTGACTTCTTCATACTAGGTTCCAGGGATGGGCAAGATCCCAGAAGTCCTACAGCAGGTCAGAGTTCCCAGAACCCATCAACTTCATCCCCTTTGCCCCCAAGAATCCTCCAGTGATTCCTCATGCTGGCTGATGGCTGGACTTTTGCCAAACTGATATTAAAGAAGGAATGTAGACGCAGTTGCTGAATGGGCTGTGGTCTCTTGTCCCTTTGGACACACCCCTCAGGCAGGTCCTCATCTACTTCTAAGCATTAAATAACATTTGTAAACTCCTGACCCACCAGCACACCACTCTCCAGCTTCAGGCCCCTTTCTGGGTTGCAAATGCGTGGATCCCACTTCTGATGAGTACCTGCCAGGTTTCTCACAGGCACCACTCTCACGCTATCCCCAGAGGGAAGAGATCTTCTTCCATAGTTTCCCCACCCCATCTGACAAGTTTCTTGCACTTTGGTTATGGGGGTCACATCACCACCTGCAGAGGGGTTCCAGCCAGACCCTCAGAATCACTGGCCACCCTTCACCTTCCTAATTCAGTTCACAATCAACTAGTGGAGCTAGCCAACAGTCTCCCTATCTGCCTTGAGTTTCACCTTTCCTTTCTATGCTGCTGATTTAATCCTATTTAAAAATATTTTAATTACTTATATGAGAGAGAGAATGGGTGTACCAGTGTCTCCAGCCACTGCAAATGAACTCCAGACTCACGCGCCACCTTGTGCTTCTGGCTTACGTGGGTACTGGGGAATCCAACCTGGGTCCTTAGGGTTCCCAGGCAAGTGCCTTCACCACTAAGCCATCTCTCCAGCCCCTATGCTGCTGATTAAGAACTCAGGCATTTCTTGCCATGGCTGTTTGGGTTTCCTAGCATCTTGGATTCCAGACAACTTTCTCCAGCCAGCCTCTCAGCTCATCTTTCTGAAAGTGGAACCTGATTATGTCGATCCTGTGCTGGAAATCTAGCAGGACTTCCCTTCTTCTCTAGGCTGGAACACACACCCTCTTTACTCAGCCTGTTACGAAGTGCTCTGTCCATGCTGCCCACTTCCCATCCTCTTGCTTCCCACTGAGCCCACAGACATTGTTGGAAGGTCAAGGCCATGGGCTCAGGGACTACCTTTGCTTACATATTTATGTATCTTGCTCTCAAGGCTCGCATGATGCCTGGCACAGAGGGGTGCCACAATATATATTAAATGGATGAACGAGGGAGTGAGTGGTGGAGTCAGACCCAACAATTTGTAGCACTGGCATATACCCTGCTGGTCCACCTGCCTCTGGCTTTCTGCTTGCTGCTTTTGCCACCATAACTCCTCTCGTTTCTGGAGAGGTTCTTTTTTTTTTTTTTTCTTCAAATTTCATTTATTTATTTATGAGAGAGAAAGAGAGTGGCAAAGAGAGAGATAGAAGTTCTTGCTACTCTCTGAAGCTGGACTGATTTTCTCCTCCTCGGGAAGCCTTTTGAGTTGGGCTCTCTCCCTCCTTCTTGGTTTCCTCATATTCCTTCACCATCACTGCCATCACAGCATTCTATGGCTGGTCTTGCACCTTACCAGAACTTGACTCAGCCTTTCGCTTTGGAGGTCATAATTGGCACAAAACAGGGACGTGGTCTACTTGTGTTTGATGAAAACATGGCCACAAAGATGAGGGTGTGGACAAAGCCCAGGGTAAAACATGCAGAGATCTTTGACCCTGGGTAAACCGAATAACCCTTGTAAGCCTTGATCTCTTCATCCATAAAATGGGACTGTTTGTCCCTGCCTCCGTGCCTCTCTCAAAGTTATTAAGAGGATCCAATGAGATAATCATGTAAAAAAAAAACAAACAAAAATCAACCACTCCAAAAAATCATAAGAGCATTCTACAAACACCCGGGGTTACTATGGTTATATAACTGCTTTGCAGCCTTGAGATGAAGCCAAATTGCATCTGGCAACACTAGCTGGATGAGAGCCAGGCCAACAGGACTGAAATCCTGAAGCCACTGAGATCCGGGTCCAGACCGCCTCTCTGACCATGCCCTTCATACTGTCTCATCCTGTAGCATGGAGGCTGCGTGGGTCCGTGCCAGTCTCCTGTTCTTCAGTCAGGAGCAGGGTAAGATCAGGGCAGCACAGGTGGCTGCGTTTCTCACGCAGCTCTTGAATGGCCATCTGGAAGGAAGACAGATGGCGCCATGTGCTAGCCACTGTGCTGGTCATGGGCCTGTGATCTCATTGAACCCTCAAACCATGGCCATACATGGGGACATTTTTTACTTGTGGCTGTGACAAAATACCTGACAGGAGGAGTGTCTCTTACTTGTTTGCTGATCCAGTCAAGTTGACCATAGAAACAAAAGTATTGATGCTTCCATTGCGTAGAGGAGTAATCCAAGGCCCAGAGAAGGCATACAGCTAATAAGCAGAGAAGATGGGATTTGTGCCTGTCTAACACATGTTCTTTCTGGCTGTGTTGTCCTGGGAGGAATATAATTTGTCATTGGGTCACTTCTCAATGGAAGCACATTTCTCTCCTCTCTGCCTTGCTTTTCTTTTCTTTTTAAAACTTTTTAAAAGTTTTTTCTTTTTAATCTTAGAGAATGTGTGTGTGTGTGAGAGAGAGAGAGAGAGAGAGAGAGAGAGAGAGGGAGGGAGGGAGAGAATGAGCATGCCAGGGCCTCCAGCCACTGCAAACAAACTCCAGACACATTCGTCCCCTTGTGCATCTGGCTTACGTGGGTCCTGGGGCATTGCAAGGTCTTTTGCTTTGCAGGCAAATGCCTTAACTGCTAAGCCATTACTCCAGCCCTAAAAATATTTTTATTGATTTGAGATAGATAAAGATAGATAGATAGATAGATGATAGATCGTATATGGACACTTCAGGACCTCTTGCTGCTGCAAATAAACTCCAGACACATGTACCACATTGTGTATCTGACTTTACGTGGGTATTGGGGAATTGAACCTGGCCAGACAAGCATTACAAGCAAGCACCTTTAACCACTGAGCAATCTCCCCAGCCCTGCCTTATTTTTTTTTTAATTAAAAAATCATTTTATTTATTTATTAGATACAGAGGGACAGAAGAAGAGAGAAAGACAGAATAGGCATACCAGGGCCTCTAGCCACTGCAAACGAACTCCAGATGCAGGTGGTACATGTGCATCTTGGACCTGGAGAATCGAACCTGGGTCCTTAGGCTTTGCAGGTAAGCACCTTAACTACTAAGCCATCTCTCCCTCCCTTGTTTCTTTTATCAGCCAGTCATTATTCATAGACGTTTTCTCCTACTATATTTGAAGATCACCAGAGATTGCCAAAAAAAAAAAAAAAAAAAAAAAAAAAAAAGTACAAGACCTGTTGTCTGCCTTCAGGACCTGTCAGAAGGGCTGGCAAGACAGCAGAGTCTGCATTTGCTCTGCTACACAGAACAATTCTGAGGCCTTGGCTAGCTGTGCTATTTCAGGACACCCAAGTCTTACGCGCTCAGCTTCATGGTGGGGGAGAACAGCTGGAATTAGACAAAGTCCAAAGCAAACAACTTTTCAAAGAACCGAGTTTTATCATCACTATTGCATGTAGTGCTTGAACTCAGCTAATGAACTTGTCCCCTGGAGAGATGCTCTTGGGAGCCCCTGTAATGAGCAGATAAGAACATTTTATAGTGAGCTCCTCCATTGCAAGGGGCTGAGCACATCTGGAGCGACTTCTGGAGCATTCTAGTAGATCTTTTTTTGTTTGTTTGTTTTATAGACATTCTAAGCATTCTGTCTCTAAAACTGCTTAAAATATGAATTTGCCTATCTGCATGAAGAGATTTGTTAGCACGAGTTAATTTCAGTTTGGTATCACTTTATTGTAAATTTCAACTCCCCTTCCTTCTTCTTCCCCCACTATTTGGTCCTTGAACTTCAGAATACTGGGCTGGAGTTAGAATGTGGCATCTGCCTCTGAAATCAGCTGTGGTCCAGCCCCGATGTGCTTGCACGCACACGCACGCACGCACGCGCACGCACACACGCACGCACACATGCGGCAAGTGGTGCCGGGAAAGTTGTCAGTGGCCCTTCCAGAACATACAAGGAGGATGACGAAGTGGAAGGAATGAGAGTGGTGTCATTTCTTTTTTCATCAGCTTTCTTTTATAGGCAAGGTCAGGAAGACCTGGGAAAGAGGTTGTGAGGTTCCCAAGGTTTCATAGTAAGGATGTGTCCAAGGGGGACACTGACTCTTCATTTAGCCAGTGGTCTTTGCTGCAGCCTCCCTCATTTTTCCCAGCAGACAAAAGGAGACCTTGCTCTGGTCCCTTCCATGCAAACTTCAGTCAGCCATTGACTGATCTGTGCCGACTGGTGGGTGCTGCAGCCTTGTGAGCTGCAGTCTTGCTCTGTAGAGGAGGGAGTTTAAAGGCTCTTAGAGCATGGGAGCACAGAGACTCACCTTCCACCTTGACAGCTCCTCACCAGGCCTGGCCCTCATCCTAACTGGGATGGAGTTCCTGCCAGTGAGCTGGTGTCAGGTTGATCTTTCCTGCTCTTTGTCCTGGCAGCAGGGTGCTGCACTGATATGAGCTGACCCAGCACAGCTGATCAGAGCTGGAAGCCAGATGGTGACCATGGCCAAGTCTGTGCAATGGCTGGTGATGGTCTATGGCAGCCAAATCTTCACCAAGTCATGCCTAGCAGGAGGAAACCCGAAACTTTTCTGGTACATCTTGCAGCTTAAGGGTGAAGTCCCAGATCTTCTCTGGAAGCCTGCGTGTCCCCAGTCTCCTTCCTCCCTCTTGAATGCTTCACACATCATGGCTAATTCAGTCCTGGGTGGTCTGCAGGCTTTTCTCCCACAGGACTTTTGCTTTTTTCTTAATTTCTTAAATTTTTAATTTCTTTTTTTCTCCACAGGACTTTTTTCTTAAAATTCTTTGTATTATTATTTACTTGAAAAAGAGAGAGGGGGAGGGAGAGCGAGCACACCAGGGCCTCCAGCCACTGCAAACGAACTACAGATGCATGTGCCACTTTGTGCATCTGGCATTACATGGGTACTAGGGAATGGAACTTGGGTCCTTAGGCATCACAGAAAAGTGCCCTAACTACTAAGCCACCTTGCCAGCCCTTCTCACAGGGCTTTTTCATGTAGGCTGTTTCTTCTTTCTTGAAGATTTTCCTCACATGCTTTGCCTGGCCACTCCTGATGAGGCATAGCTTGACAGCCACTTTCCCAGAGAAACCTTACGTAACCCCCCAATCCCTGGCTCCCAGCTCCATATGGATAGGGGCTTCTTGCTTTATAAGCTTACACCTTATTTTTCTTTCACAGTGTGTTTCAAAGACTTCAGTTAGATGGTTGTCAGTGCTATGCTTTGATGAACACGTCTTCCAGACTATAAACTTCAGGAGAACAGGGAGTGTTTTATTGCATGAATGAATGAATGAATGAATGAATGAATGGCTGCTCTGTAGAAATAGCTCCGCAGCTTCTGCCCTGCATCCCTTGTCCACCTCTGGCAGGTGCCTTGAATGCTGCCTGGCCTCACCTGGTTTTAGCCAGAGCTCTCACACTGATGTCTTTTTTTCTTAACGTGTGTGTGGTGTGCATGTGTATGTGTGTATGCATGCATTTGGTGCATGTGTGGGTGTGCATGTGCACATGTATACGTGTGTGTGTGTGTGTGTGTGTGTGTGTGTGTGTGTGTGTGTGTGTAGAGGCCAAAGATTGATGTTAGGTGTTTTCTTGTGCTCTTCACTTTATTTTTTAGGACAGGGCTTCACAGTGAACCAGAGCTCACAGATTCAGCCACACTAGCTAGTCAGTGAGCTCTGGACCCATCTTTCTCAATCTTCCCAGAACTGGGATTAAAAGCACCTGCCCAGCATTTTGTATGAGCACTGGAGACCTGAACTCAGGTCCTCACTTTATGCCATCTCTCCAGCCCCTCGTGCTGATGTATTATCCAACCCTCTTCCCTCCTGTCTCTCCTGCCCACCTTCCACTTCAATTGTACCAAGCGTCTTTGTTTTCCCATGAATGCGTTAGAGCAAATCATCCTTTCAGGAGCTATCACAATGGGGGATACCCTTGGGCGATGGAGGTGAAGGGGTTCTAGGAAGCCAGAGCCCACTGGCTGTGGTGCCTTTGCCACCTCCCTGCCTGGGCTGTGAAGTCCAGAGTCCACAGCTCCTGCCTGGCTTTCCTGAAGATTATTTTCCTCTCTGCTCAGCATCAAAGGCTGCCGAGCTATTTGCACAGTTTTTGCTATAAACTTGGGACAAGATGTGGCTCTCCTTCTCCATTTCAGGGCATAATGATGGGGTAAGTGTAACACACACTTCAGATTTATGCCTCATCACCCCCAGGCAGAAAATACAATTTATTTAAGTCCAAACTGTCAGGCTGAGCTCTCTACTTCTTCAGTCTTGCCATTCTCTCAGGCATTTCTCTGGTTTGCCGACAAGGGCTGACAACCCCATTCATGGACGGCAGGGCTGGGTTTGCTGGTGGCTGAAAGTGCAGGATCACACTGAGTATGAATTGATTTGTAAGAAGGAAGAATCAAGAAAGGGGCATGCCAGATGCACAGAGTGGCACATGCATCTGAAGTTCGTTTGCAGCGGCTGGAGACTCTGGTGCACCCATTCTCCTCTCTATCTCTCTTCTCCCTCTTTCTGCTTGCAAATAAATAAATATTAAAAAAAAGAAAGGGGCATGTTTCAAATCTGGATTTTTAAATTTTATTTTAGACAGAGAGAGACAGAGAGGGAGAGAGAAAGAGAGAATTAGTGCACCAGGGCCTCAGGCACTGCAATTAAACTCCAGCTGCTTGCACCACCTAGTGGGCATGTGTGACCTTGCGTTTGCCTCATCTTTGTGTGTCTGGTTTATGTGGGATCTGAGTCCTTAGGCTTTGTAGGCAAGTGCCTTAACCACTAAGCCATCCCTCTAGATCCTCAAATCTGGATCTTCTGATGAGCTAAGAATAGGACCCATGTCTATCATGGTTATCACTAATATTTATTTGCACAACACACTGCTGCTCAGACACAGTGCACAGCGTTGACATTCTCATGGCTTTACAGTGGTAGAGGGATGAAAAGTAGCAATTCCTGAGCTTCTCCTCGGTGCTAGCTCTGATTGGCCCCTTTGTAGGGACCACTACCTCCAAGTACTTCCAACCCTCCTGAGGGTAAAGCATTTTAGAGCCACATCCTATTTTATAGTTGAGTCTCATAAGTAGAACTTTTTCCATCAAGGAAGTTAAAAAGAGGGAACAATGGGACTTTGAGGCAGACAAGATGGGGTCAAGGCAACTTGCTCATAGCTTGCTGAGTCTGTGGGCTTGAATACATCATGGACCATTCCCAGTCTTAGTTTCCTCTTTTGCAAATTGGGCATCATGATCTTGCTGTGTGGGCATAGGATGGGCCTAGTGGAGAGAATGTCAATGGATTTGCTTGGGAGATCACACAGCACACATTGTCCCTAGTTTTGAGCCATGCTAGAGGAGATGCTATACTCTTTCACTCAGCCAGAGAGCAATGAGCTATTGAGGATCTTGGAATGGGTGGGGGTGGGCCGAGATGGACTGAAGAATGGGAGCAATCATTCTTGTGTATGCCCTACAACACCAAGTTCAGTTCATCTGGAAGAAGTTAGAGTTGCTAAAACCAGCCCCATGTCACTGACTCTATTCCACGATAGTGCAAAGCCTACTGCTGAAAGCAGGGATTCCCGGTGGTGGTGGTGGTGGTGGTGGCAGGGCTCTGGAGACCTGGAGATGGGGTGTGCTTTCAGACATAAAGTGCAGTGTGGAAAAATCTACATTTGAATTCCAGCAACCAGAATTGTAACTATACCAGTTCTGGTATAGCTAACCCCACCAATATGAAGTTGGCAATGAAATATTGGAGGTGGGGGTGAAGAGAAACCTTCTGAAACTCTAGGCTGGTTTTGCCTTTTGCCTCTGGTCCCTTCATTGACAATGACCCAGTACCTGTTGTCAGCCTACCCTGTGATGCTGATTGTACAACCCTATTTTAAGTGAGGCCCAGGAAAGACAGGCTGAGTCAGTTCACAGAACTGGTAGTTGGAAACCAGGGTGAATTTTTTTTCCAAAGTTCATGCTCTCTGCCTAGCTTCTGTCAGAGCTACAGCTCACACCCACACCCCTCTCTCAGCAGAATGGTCAATACGGAGTTTGCCCAAGGCTCTACCATTGAGCAGTAGAAAAAAAAAAAACATCTTAGAGTAAGAACAATTTTTTGTTTATTTTTTATTTTATTTATTTTTGAGTGACAGAGAGAGAAAGAAGCAGATAGATAGAGAGAGAGAATGGGTGTGCCAGGGCCTCCGGCCACTGTAAAAGAACTCCAGATGCATGCGCCCCCTTGTGCATCTGGCTTACATGGGTCCTGGGGAATTGAGCCTCGAACCTGGGTCCTTAGGCATCGCAGGCAAGTGCTTAACCACTAAGCCATCTCTCCAGGCCCAAGAACAATTTTTTAACAAAGCACATAACAGCTTATTGTCTTTCAGAACTTGTAATACATCATTCTAAGCTCTTTTGGCATATATATTTATATATATGTTAGAGGGGGGGAGGAAGAGAATGGGTATGCCACGGCCTTTAACCACTGCAAATGAATTTCAGATGCATGTATCACCATGTGCATCTGGCTTACATGGGTTCTGAGGAGTCGAACCTGGATCCATAGGTTTCACAGGCAAGCGCCTTAATAGCTAAGCTATCTCTCTAGCATTCTTCTGGCTTTTGAAGTTTGTGTTGAGTAACGTGCTGTTATCCTGATGGACTTGCCTTTGTAAGTGACTAGGTGCTTTTCTCTTACTGCTTTCAATATATTTTATTTGGTCTCTGTGTTTAGTCGTTTATAATATTGTGAGAAGTTCTTTTCTGGTTTTGTCTGGTGTTCTAAATGCTTCTTTTTATCTGTATTGGCATCTCTTTCTCTATTTCTAGGAAATTTTCTTCTATGATTTTGTTAAAAATACTTGCAATGCCTTAGATTGAAATTCTTCTCCTTCTCTACCCTGAATTATTAGGTTTGAGCTCTTCATAGTATGTTTATGCTTATGTATTAATACTGCTCTCCGTTTTGGTTAGAGAAGCTTCTTGTTTTCAGATGGCGGTGACCACTGGGGTGACTCAAAACTCACTCTAGTGCTGAGAAGAAGTGACAGTGGAGTGTTCAGCACTAAGTGAGACATCCCTATCACATCCTTCAAGGCTCAGGGTTGTGGAAGAGGTGGTGGAAAGAATGTAAAACCAAAGGGGGGTGGGTGGGGACTGCTTACAATGCAATCTTCCAGACACAGAGCGACCTCATGTACCTGATGTTACCTACACAAGACCTGCATGATAGGAGGAAAAAGGATGAATGCATCAAAATAGAAGAGAGACTAGTTGGAAAGAAAAAGGGATTCAGTGGAGGGTAGACTTGGGAGGGAGAAAGCGGTGGGTGGAGGGGATTATCACAGTTTATTTTTACACATGTGGAAATTGTCAATAAAGTTTTTTAAAAGCATGTCCACCAAAAGTCTTCTCTAAAATTCTCCTTGTGCACATGGGGAATCTAAGGCTCAGAGAGGTGAAATGACTTGGCCCAGGTCACATAGTTACTTTGGGGACAGAGTTGAGATCCAACTTGGGCTTGACAGCAAAAGCCTTCTATTTGCACGTGCCAGGGGTTGGAGATCTTGCTTAGGATTCTTCTAGAGCACCGTGCTCTGGTGTCTGTTGGCTGCCCAGGGGGCAGCATCTGGGTTGGTCTGACCTGCTGGGGAGCTCCGTGTCTTACAGATCATGAAATGCAGAGTAGAATCCTTGCTGGGTGGGAGAGGTTAGGAATGGTTGATATTCATGAAGACACGGTTTTCTGGTAAAATTAAAAGAACAAACAACATTTCTATATCATGTACCTACTTAGGAAAATAAATTATGGATAAGCCCCTTAGGAACTGTCGAAACGTCCATGTTTCAGTGCACAGCCGGTCCTACAAGTTTCAAGCCTTCTAACCCACTCATTAATCCTGACCTTTAGGCTGTCTCATAAGCAGTGAGCTTCTCCTCCTGTCTTACTTATCATACTTGAAGGAAACGAAATTGCCCTGCTCTGAAATGCCTCTAGAACCCAGCCTCCCCCGTCTCCTTCCCTGACTTGATGCAGCTCTCAATGAAGTCACTGAAATTTCTCATTAAGCTGTTTCCAAAATAATGCGCTTGTTAAAGGTAACCATTGCATTTTGTGGAGTTTGTTTTTCTCTTTCAAATTCTTCCAACACATTTCTCACAATGGGGAAGTAAATGGTCTCTATCAGGCTTCCAGGAAACAAAATGAATTTGTCTCTTGTTTTCGGAGGTTGCAGTGAAGGTGTCTGATATTAAATACAGCCGGAGAGATGTGCTAGCAAGGAGGCTGTGTGGATGCCTGGCTCTGCAGATTCAATCTGCTTGCTTGTTCCTTGTTCATTGGTTTCTGCAGTGGGAATCTTTGGACCACCTCGATTCTAAGAAGTGGATAGGACTGTACTTGTTCCCCGCCTGCCCACCCCCCAGGAGATATAAAAGGTGATTTCTTACATATGCCCATGAAAGCAAGTCCCCATGGCAAATGCTGTTTCTGGGACCGAAGGCCAAGTGAACACAAGCTCTCTGTTCCATCCTCTTCTCCATTAGGAGGCCACTACCACTCCAGGCTGTCAGTCATGTCACTCCCCTACAGATGCTCCATTTCCATGAGGGAAGGGAAGAGCGAACTCTCACTGAGCACGAGGGCACTGTGTTGATTGCTTTAAGCACTCTGTCTTTTAAGATTCCCAAAGCTCTTTGATGTATAACTCGCCCAACTTGAAGGTGAGGGACCCAGAAGCTCTAAAAGGTTAAATTCCTACAACTGGAGAGTGGCTGGCTCGTGTGTCCCTTTATCTGGAGGTGTTGTTAGAAGGTGGCTTAGACGATACTCTGTGAGCTCATCTGTATATGGATTTTAGAAAAAGATTTATTTCTATTTATTTATTTATTTATTTGAGACAGAAAGAGGGGTGGGGGAGAAAGTGAGAATGGGCATGCCAGGGCCTCTAAGTCACTGCAAACGAAACTCCAGAGGCATGCGCCACCATGTGCATCGGCTTACGTGGGACCTGGAGAATCAAACCTGGGTCCTTGGACTTTGTAGGCAAGCGCCTTAACCACTAAGCCATCTCTCCAGCCCTGCATATGGAAATTAATAGTTATACCTAGAGAGTAGAAAGGTATACAAGGATCAGTGTCAGGAAGTAGGTGAGGAAAGGGGACATATTTTTCAACATGGAAAACATCTCATTCAGGATGGAGGAATCAGTTTGGGAATTCTATTGTCCAACATGATTAACTACAGTTAACAATAATACCATGTATTTAAGAATAGCTTAAAAAGAGAATTTAAAATATTTCCACCACAAGGAAGTGAAAGATAATTTCAGGGCAAGATTTGCTAATTAATTTGATCATGCCACGATGTATACATGCACGGAAACATTACATGTATTCGATCATTACTTGCCAGCCCCTTGACAAAAGAAAAGCAAAGGAAGATGCATAGCAGTCTTTGAACATGTGACAGGGTAGTGTGACTCCTTCTCATGCCTGGAGCCTATCTGCTGTGATGTGCCATTTCCTGGTCTGGCTTCTCACCTTCTGTCTCCCAGACTGAAGAGCAGCCAGGGCATTTCTGCTGGGCAGCTCTCCAGAGAATTTCCAACCATGTAGGAAGAGGTATGTGAGGGTCTTGTAGACAAAAGACCATCAAAAGATTGCAAACATTTCTGTCTATTGGGACAACAAGCATGAAGAGAGCCCCGGGTGACACTTGAGTGGTCTCCTTTTAGGGCATATAAACAAACGTTTTCTATGTGGGTTACTCATGAGGACACTCTGAAGTCCTTCAAGGTCATTCACCTGGAAAGGCATCCATAATGCCAGACCTCTGCCAAAGATCCTTCCCAAGCGCTCATAGGAGAATCTTGGGGGTCCTCTCTGAAATTGTGACTTGAGATCTGCACGCCAGATGCTGGTCTGTGGTGTGGCTGGCTGCAGGACAGGCTTGGTGCAAATTTCAATTCAAGGACAGGAAGGCTGGTGTTTTGCTGAGGACCCTGCTGTTTGTCATTTATAGTCAATAGAAGTTGTGTTATGTTGTTCATCTCTAGATTTCCCCCGGCCTGATCCAGTACTTGGCACACAGCGGGTACTTCATGGGAGGTTTGAGTGAAATTAAAAGATAATAATAATAAAAAAGCATGGGATTGGAAGCTTGGCAGCCCTGGCTTCCAATGCTGGCTTTGTCTTGTATTTGAAGAAGTTGTTTCATCCTTTTGAATCTTGATTCCTATCTTGGCAATCTTGGTACATTCCAACAGAGTTGTTACAAAGATCAAAAGAGCTATAAGTGAGTCTAACAGAGCTGTGCAGAAAAGCAATGGTTCTCAGCCCTGTTGGGGAGTCCTCCTGTGTGTGGTTTAGATCACACATAAGCCCGGCAGGAGCTGGGGAAGGAAAAACGTTGCTGTTTGGCTGTGGAAAAGTAATCAGAGCTGGAGTCTACCTGGGACCAAGGTTGGAGCTCACTAGTCATTCATGGCGTGTGCACCTGCGGACCAGCTTTAACACTCCAGTGAGTACATGGGATGATGGCCGTGCAGACTGTGGGAGGACACGGAAAGGGCTATCTAGTGGGCAGCACTGCTGGTGGCAGGGAACGTGGGGGAAAGTTGCAGCGCTTTCCCTGGGGTCAGTGGTGGTGATGATGGAGTTCTGCAGCACGTTGAGTCAGATCCCCTTGTCTGGCTCCCGGTCTCAACAAGTCCCATCCACATTCTCCCAGGCAGCAGTTGGTGCCAACCCTTGCTTCTGGCTGTCTGTTAAACTCTGCCCACCTGTTCCTCATCCTGGCTCTTTCCTAGCTCTGAATCCTGACATACACAGGTGGACAACTCTGGGCTGTACAACAAGGTGGGCTGGGTGGGTAGACGGATGCAGACTTCGGGGTCAAGTTATCCTGGCTGTATATCTACTATGTGTCAGGCACTGTATTAAAATGACTGGTGCAGCTCAGTCGTGGGGAAGGGTGATTTTTAAGGCAATGAGGCCAGACTGAAAGGGGTCGGCATTCTACTATCTCCAAGGAAACCTGTATCAGCTTTGGAGGACTCTGGAGCCTGGCCCTTTGATCTGCCCATCCCTGACGTGCCACCAAGTCAAATGTCGAGCAGGGGCCAAGAAAATTCAACTACATAAATATGAGCATACTTCTAAGAAACCAAGAAAACTGCACAACACATCCTGTGAGAGCTGGCCGGATACCGGAAGCAAGACAGAAGAGAGGCCTCTGACATCAAGGACACCATGGTAGGATCCCAGAAACAAGGGAGGGAGAAAACGCGGCCACAGCTCCTTTCCATCTCCCTGTTTCTGCTGCCTCCACCGCTCAGAACCTCTGACTCCATGGATGGGATGGGATGGGATGGGATGGGATGGGATGGGATGGGATGGGATGGGATGGGATGGGATGGGATGGGATGGGATGGGATGGTTGTGGTCCCAGCCCATTCCATTCCTCAGGCAAAGCAGCCTGGTGCATTAGGAAGTAGCTCTGAGCCCTGCCATACACACAGGACTCATGTCAGCCTGTGTGCCTGTCACCTGGGAGACGGTGGATGTGAAGGACCTTGCTGAGAGTATTCACTAGATAAAATTAGCTGGTAGTTTTGATTATTAATAGGAATTCTGCTCCTGACTCTGAAATCTGTGTTCCTCTAGGATGTGGCTCTAGTTCTCATTATCAGTTCTTGCCCACCCCTCCACCATTGTTAATTTAAGTAACAAATTTAGGGGGTGTAACATAATGTTGGGTGTACTATAGAATGATCAAATTGGTGTCCATACCCACCACCTCATATCCTTGTTTCTTTGTGGTGAGAACATTTAGGATACTCTCTTGCACAAATTGTACAATATACATTATCCTTATTATCATTATTATTATTATTATTATTATTATTATTAAACAGTCATCATACTATGCAATACACCATCAGAGTTTACTCCTCATGTCTAATTGAAACCTTGTACCTTTTGACCAGTGGCTCTCCTTTCCCTGTCCACCCCACCTCCCTCCACATCCCCCCACCTCTTGTAACCACTATTACAAATGACCATCAGATACTTGAACAAATGCTCAGTATTACTGATCACCAGAGAAATGCAAATTAAGACCATAGGAGATAACACCTCACACCTGTGAGGAAGGTTGTTAGCAATCAGACAAAAGATAGCAAGTGTTGGCAAGGGTGTCTGAGAAAAGGGAGCCCTGGAACACTGTTAATGGGAATGTGCACTCATTTTTAAAAACTGTGTGGAGGTTTTATTTTTTTAATTTAAATTAAAAATAGGTCTGGAGGGCTGGAGAGATGGCTTAGCGGTTAAGGCACCTGCCTCCTAAGCCTAAGAACGGTGGTTCCAATCTCCAGGTCCCACGTTTAGCCAGATGCAAAGTGACGCAAGGGTGCAATGGCGTACTTGACCACAAGGAGGTGCACGCATCTGGATTTTGTTCACAGCAGCTGAAAGGCTGCTGGCGTGCCCATCTCTATCTGTCTTTCTCTCTCTCAAAAAAAAAAAAAAAAAAGGTCTGGAGAGATTTCTCGGTAGCTAAGGTGCTTGCCTACAAAGCTGAACGACCTGGGTTTGATTCTCCAGTACTCACATAAAGCCAGTTGCACAAAGGGGTGCATGCATCTCGAGTTCATTTGCAGTGGCTGGAGGCCCCGTAACACCCCTTTTCTCTGTCTCTGTCTCTCTCTCTTCTATCTCTCTCGTGTTGCAAATAACTAAATAAACATACTAAAAAAACAAATGGAAAATAGAATTGCCCTATGATCCGGTAACCTGGTTTCTGAGTATAGATCTAACATAACCAAAGCAGCATGTCTAAGATACCTGCCTTTCTATGTCCATTGTATTGCAGCAATACTCAAAACAGGCAACAGATGCAATCAATTGGAGTATCCAACCATGGGTGAATATGGGTAAAGAAAATGTGAGATGGGACTGGAGAGATGGTGTAGCGGTTAAGGCACTTGCCTGAAAAGCCAAAGGGCCCAGGTTTGATTCCCCAGGACCCATGTAAGCCAGATGCTCAAGGTGGCACATGCATCTAGAGTTCGTTTGTAGCAGCTGGAGACCCTGGCTCCATTCTCTCTCTCTCTGCCTGTTTCTCTCTCTCAAATAAATAAAAATAAACATTTTAAGAAAGACAATGTGAGATGATCTAACATCTATATCCATATGGAGTACTATTCAGTCTTTAAATGGAGGTAGTTCTGTCATTTGTAAAAACATGGATGAATGTAGAAGGTATGATGCTAAAGCAAAGAAGCCAGGCGCAGAAAGATGAACACTGCATGTTCCCAAGTTCCTTGAGGAATCTCAAAAGTTAAATGCACACCTTTAATCCCAGCACTTGAGAGGCAGAGATAGAGGGATAGGGATGGTTGTGAATTTGAGGCCAGCCTGAGAATACATAGTGAATCCAGGTCAACCTGGGCCAGAGAGAGACCCTGCCTTGAAAAACCAACCAACCAACCAACCAACCAACCAACCAAGGAAACAAAAAAGTTAAACTTATAAAATAGGCAGAATTGTGTTTATCATTACAAATCCTTTTTACAGTTGCTTGCCTGATTTTGTGACTATGGCCCTATTTCCATTTTTAACTGCTGCATGCTAAGAATCCATGCTTGTATGGTTTTCCTGAGGTGGTGTCCACATCCCTTATAGAATATTCATTGGATATTCCTAAAGATGAAGCTTGTATTACTCTAGCTTTTAATTTCTGCTTAGCTGAAGTTCACTTCCCCCATCTTCCCAGAAGCTATCCCAGAGACTTGGGTGGGCTTACTCCTCCCCCCCAAAAGCACGTTTTGTCCCTGGATAACCAGGCCTGGTCTAAGCAGCACACCATTCCTTGTATCTGTGTCACCACACACCTGCTGGGAATCTGCCTTCTTTTGTGCAGGTATAGGATAGGAAAAGGGGGAGGAGGGAATCAGAACCGAGCTATGTAGTGTTCCTAGTAAACTTTACACGATCCTATGTTGAAATCAATGCACTGTTGGAGACCAAATGTGGTTTATGATGTTTACAGAGGAAAAGCAGCTGTTCCACTTAATGCCAGGGCAGCACACAATCATATAGGAGGTTTATTCTAAAAGCTGTTCAAGAAAAGGTCAGACAGGTAACTCATGCACACAGTGCCAAGACACTGAAATCCTCACACTACATTCCTACTAATTCTGTCTTTGTTTGTGTTAAAACATATTTCACCTTTTCCAGAGAACTCTCAAGGATTGTCAGGGGGTTCTGCTTCTGCCCCATGGCTGGCATTTGCTATTGAGCAACATGTGATTGTAGTGGCAAAGCTGGAATTAGGGGTGCTCACAGCCATTATGGTCTCACCAATGTAGAAGGATGCTTGCAGTATAATTACATTGCTTTCCAACATGTGGAGTTAAGATCCAGCTGGAGGACAGGGAGCATGCATGATGCCACTCTTCTTCCCAGGACCACAGCAGACATAACAAATCGATCACAGCCCTCTTTTCTTTTGGATCTTACAGCTGTTTATAGCCCAGCAATTCTGGCTGCCATGTTGGGTCCACTAGAGTTAGCAAATGAGAAAAATCCCATGTGTGATCCTTGTGCAAGAAGAGTGTAGGTGCTGCCATGCTGCCGGGGTTTCTGTAATAGGGATCAATGCCTGAAAATGGGAGACAGTTTGAATGGGTGCTTCAGGGCAATGTGAGGGACACAGTTTTGCATAGTTTGGGAAAAGGGACTAGTTTAACAGAGACAGAGGGAAGACTTTGCATATTTTAAAGCTATCTCATAGATATGGTCCCTGCTTAGAGCAGATAGAGTAAAGGCTTTGTAATTATGTCTCAATCTTTCTGTTCGCCAGCCCTTTAGCTGAGTGAGGTCTATCAAGCATTCCCTGCCTTCCTGTCTAGCACTAGCAGCTAGACTCCAAGGTAAGCATGGACCAAAGCTCCTTGCTTTATGATCTTAGCCAAAGTTTCTAGGGTGACCGAAAGCTTTAAAAACAAAAGACGGGCTGGAAAGATTGCTTAGTGGTTAGGGTACTTGCCTGGGAAGCCTAGGACCCAGGTTCGATTCCCTAGTATCCAAGTAAGCCAGATGCACAAGGTGGTGCATGTGTCTGGAGTTCGTTTGCAGTGGCTAACAGGCTCTGGCATGCCCATTCTCCCATCTGCCTCTTTCTCACTCTCTTTCAAATAAATAAAAATAAATAAAAAGTATATATATTTTTAAAAGACAGGGCTGGGAGAGAGCTCATTGGTAAAGTGCTTATCTTACATACAGGATGATCTGGGTTTGATCCCCAGAACCCTTGTAACAAAAAATCAGGTAAGGGTGGCATGCACCTATAATCCCAGCACTGGGAGGTGGAGACAGGAAGACCTTGGGGTCCACTGGCCTGTCTAGTTGGTGAGTTCCAGGCAAGTAAGAGACCCTAAGTCTCAAAAAAAAAAAAAAAAAAAAAAAAAAAAAAACCAGGTAAATGTGGACAGCACCTTAGAAATGACGTCTACCTTCTAGCCTCCACATGCCAATGCACACATTTGTACACTTAAGAACTCAATGCACCCCCCCCCACATGGCAAAACACTCTTTAGTTTATTCAACACCTAATGACAACTATTACATGTTAAGTTCTGAGAATACACAGATAACTCAGACATAGGTGCTACCCTCAGGTAGCTCATGAGCCACTGAGGAGGAAACAGGATACTGCCTATGCCCATCCATCAGTAAGGAAGATGGGACACACTTCCTCCATCAAGCCTTCCCTGACTGCTCGCCTCCTCCCCAGAATGAGTCTGATGTCTTCGTTAGGGCAGTACCCCCTGCTCTCCCCATTCTTGAACTTCAGAGCTCAGCGGGCTGTGCACTGGCGTGTAGGCCAATGAAGGAGCCCTGGTTCATGGCGGTGATCTCGTCCCTCCAGCCCCGATGGTTGTGTGTCTGGGGTGGATACTATCTTTCCACCATGGACTGCAAGCTCTTAGCTATCTCACTTTCGGCTTGTGTGCCAGGTTCCCTCCCCCACCCCCGGGGAGGAGCCTGGAGACAGAGAGCAGCCAGGAGGTAGGTAGTCCAGCAGTGTTTTCTGGAATCATGCCTAGTGCTCTGGTGACAGAAATTAAACCTCCACACAGTGGTGACAGACAGTCTCACACGGGGAGCTCTGGAGCTGGGCTGGCCCCCTCGGAAGTATCCTAGGTTGAGACAAAGGGCTAGTTTTGGCACCCCCATTGTGTTTGGGTTACCCCTAGAGAGAAGACATAACCTCTCCTTACTAAGGGTGATTCCTGGAGAGAAAGTATCTAGATTGGAGCGCAGTCAGTTTGCCAGCACTCCCACTTGCTAGGCTCACGACGGACTCCGTTCTTAATAAAGGTGACCACTGTATCTATGGTGCTGCCAGGTCCTGGGATCTGTCTTTCCAAGGACTTAGCAGGTAAACAACAGACTCTAAATAAATGAATACATACATTTGTTTGTGTTTCTTTACTCCACCCCCACATTGTGGGACTATGTCTTCCCATTTATAAGAGCACTCTATACAAGGCCTAGCTTAGCATATTCAATAGAAATGTGTTCAATGAATGATTAAATTAAAAAGTATGAATGAAAGAGATCATGCTGAAAGTTGTGTTGTAGGAGAAGGTTCATTTGTACACAGCTCAGTTGAAATGGTACAAAGGCAAACGCATCTGTCTAGTCTCACCCAGCATTGTGCAAAGTGGTGGCTGGCACCTCCTCTAGCCGACCTCTTCCTGTCCTCATGGCTCTAGGATAAATGAGCCAGGGAAGAGGACTTTGGTAAGGAGGAAGTCCGGCCTCCTCCTTTGATTGCTGTCGAATACAAAGAAGGAATGGAAAGAAAAGAAGATTTAGAGGGAATCAAAACGGCTACTGCAAATATTTGCAGGGATAGCGTTTGGGAGGGAGAATAGACTTACTTTGTACTACTATGGAGACTAGCTTTAGGATTTGGATTAGACTTAGGGAAATCACTTAACAACCGAAATGCCCCATAATCTTTCTAGGGAGGCGGACATATTTTATATCATAATAAGGGGGTGAGTTACACACATATATTCTTTTTTTTTAAACTAGGGTAAGTTTTATGCATTTCAATATAGAATAATCTTACAACAAAAAATAAATGCTAACTCCCCTTTTCCTCTTTCTCAGTTCCACGAGTCTGAGGTATGGGAGGTTGAGGTCAAGAGCAGCAGACTGGCGAGATAGACTCGGCCAGTGTCCTCAGTCTTTCCTTTCGTGGACGAGACTTGGCGGGCGTGTTTGACACTGCCTGAGGGTGTAGATGATCTGGATCCTGCAGAGTCATGAACTGTGGGTGGCCACAGCTCCTTGTTCCACAGAGTGGGAGGCCTGGGGGTGGAAGCAGGGACATACCGCAAGACCCTGAGCCTTTCTCTGCTCCCAGCAGAGTGAAATGAGACTTCAGGGTCAGGATGAGGAATCAAAAGTCTGGAAAACAATCTGTCCCCATGATGACAGCATGGCTTTTGGAGTTCACGTCCAGATGCTGTTGCTCACAAGCTGTGTGAACCTAAACAGGGGTCTCAAGCTCTTGGAGCCTTAGTTGTCCTATCAGTAAGATGGGAGACAGGACTGTTTCAGAGGTTAAAGGAGCTTGGGGATCTCACATCTAGCCACCCATACATATTAGTTATGGTTGTTAGGATTCACAAGTTCAAGCAGAAACACGGTTCAATGTTAGGGGCAGGGGACTTGATGCAAGCACTGGAGCTCATACTTCCAGGATGGAGAAGGGGTGGGTGTCTGAATGGTCACCCTGGCTTAAATGGAATGAAAGAAAATCTACAAGGCTATTTTCATTGATAAAATTCTAGCCTTCTAGAAGGGTCCCAAGCCTCTTTAAAAAGTAATTGCTGGTTCTTGGGCTGGAAAGATGGCTTAGTGGTTAAGGTCCCTGCCTCCTAAGCCTAAGAATGCTGGTTCCACTCTCCAGCGGTTCCAATCTCCAGGTTCCACGTTTAGCCAGATGCAAAGTAATGCAAGGGCGCAATGCCGCACTTGACCACAAGGGGGCGCACACATCTGGATTTCATTCACAGCAGCTGAGAGACTGCTGGCACGCCCATCTCTATCTGTCCTCCTCTCCTCTCTCTCTCTCTCTCTCTCTCTCTCCAAAAAAATAATAATAATTGCTGGTTCTCTCCAAGCCCATGATCTTGTCCATCTAACATAGACAACAAGCACATGTGGTACTGAGAGCTGTTTGCTTTTCTATTGTTCTAGGACACAATCTTCCATGGACACTCCCAAGACTCCCAAGACCTACTCATCTGTAGCCTTTGATATCTTGGCTTATCCCTCCATCCTAAACCCTGTCTTGGCCAGGTTCAAAGTCATGTACAGTGAGTCCTACCAAGGCATTTTTCTGTCTCCACCTCCTGCTACGCTGTGGGTATGTGTTCTGGCTAAACAAACAGATGCCTGAGCTACGTATGAGGACAGGAGCTTTGTGTTTCTGGAGGCCTTGTTAGGATGGGAGTTGGACATGTCATCTGGGACAATCTGCCTTCCCTCACCCAGAGAAACAGAGACACAGGCTGGCTTCTGGGTGGTTCCCACTGGTAGGACTTTGGCAGATAGCAGCTACCTCATCATCTCCCAGCCAGCTCTCGTGGAACACTAGTGTGGCCGCCACGTTGAACACTGAACATGTCATACATCAGATGCCTAATGGTGCATTTGAAAACATAAGTGGTAAGCACTAAATGGAATCTGAGCAGAGAATTAGAGTCAGGCAAAGAACAAAAGCAAACAAGAGCAGTCTCAGAGGAAGTCCGGCTGGATACAATCCTTTGGAGATGTGAGAAAGGCATCATCCAAGCACCCCGAGGCCCGGAGCTGCCCTTTCTAAACAGCTTAGGTAGATGTTGGGCCCCTGATTACTACTGTCAGGGCTGGGTCTACCAGACTCACCCTAAAATACTCTACCAGCTCCCCCACAGTCCCTTCTATGGGCGTTCATTCAACAGATATTTTGGTCCATCTACCATGTGGCTCAAAGTTATACAACACAGGATTTAGAGCCAACCTGCCTGTCTTTACGTGCTGGTTGTTCCACTGCCCTGGGTAATTAGTTAAATTTCCTTGCCTCCATTCTTTCTGCACTGCCCACAACCCTGGAGGTTAGATGAGATAATGTTGGCAAGATGTTGAAGAGTGACAGGGTTAGAGGGGACCACCTGACAGCATTCAAGTGTAGGGAGAGGACTGGGGATCAGAATTCTCAGATCCCTGTGCCCAGCTGAAGTTCTGCACACCAGGCACTGAGGTAATTTTAACTCAACCAGCACAAAATCCATATAAACACACACATGCACACGTCGTCACATATGCACATAGTCATGCACATGCACAGACACATGGACACACAAATGCTTGCATGCACATCGGAAGGCATGCACACAGATATGCATGAACATATAGACACACAGACACATGCACACACAAACACTCATATGTGCCTGTACAGATCACACAGTTCCTACCCATGGTAGAGACCCATTTTCTTGGGAGGTAACCCTTTATCCGAGAGGCAGCTATTCCTGGGACCTGGCTTTATGTAAACCTCTGGGTTCCATGGCTCTCTCTTTCCTGGCCCCCGGAGTTTCCCTTTCTTTGGAGCTTGGTTATGCATTTCAATGCTTTTAAATTGCATTGTGTCTGCACTTCTATGTGTGTGTAGTGGGAGACAGGTGTGTGTTGGCTCAGTTCCTCACGTGGATGGGATGAGAAATCACGGTCTGAATTTCAATCTTATTCACTCATGCCTTGCTTCATTTCTCAAAGATTGGAAGTTGTTTATACTATTAGAGATGAATACGAAATGGTCCTTACCCTCAAGGAGTGTAGGGCATCTTTTGCCAAGCGGGGAGGTGGGATGAGGGTAGGTGGGTAGTATTTAAGCAAACAGCTACTATAATAAACAACAGCAGAAAGAAATTTGTGGTCAGGGGCAGAATGAGTCAAACCCGCATAGGGAGAGCCATAGCCGGGCTGAGTGACTGCAGGGTCAGGACATGAAGGAGTTGAGGAGTTTTCAGTGAGGCTGGCTGCAGAAGGAGAATTTCAGGGGACCAAGAGCAGGGAAGGGCAGAGGGCACAGCATGTACAGAGGCCCCGAGGTATGAGGGAATACTTGTGGTGCTCTGGGAGCAGCAAAGCACTCTGGGGGATTTGGAGAAAACTATGGGGGAAGGAAGTACTAGGTGATTTGGAAAGGGTGGGCTGTAAAGAACCTGGGGCTGGGCCTTGGCCAAGCTGTGTGATTATGTATGGAATTTCCATAGTGGTTTTGTGTGTTGTTCTGTTCATGTAAGGACAGGAAACTTAGACTTTGAGAAGTTATAAGACATTCTATCATAAGCAACTGATTCCAGACTCAGTCCTGTGAAGAAATAAGAAGTAGATTTCTAAGACCACGTGACCCCGAGTCAGTGACAATGCTGCCATGAGACAGGTTCAGGGAATGGTGAGGACCTTATGCAATACGAAACATAGGGTGAGTCCTCTGATGATCTTTCAGGTGAGCCACTGGAGTGAATGGAGAGGGCAGCTCCTTCCCCACCTCTGACCCATCATTACCACCAGAAATGAAGAGAAGTGGCACAACAGCTGAGTCGAGTCAGCCTCGGGGAGCAAAGAGCAAGGAACATGACAATGATCAGCTGGGGGTACGTGGCGGGAAGGAAAAGAGGGGATGAGAGGATAGAATAAGCAGACCATTTCAGCTCATGTGGCGCACCAGAGAACTGGGGTGAATAAAGAGGAGCCCCAACTTCTGCTCCTTCGCTTATTGGCTGATGGATTCATTCATTCCTGCTTCCAACCCCCTCACCATCATGGGATTGCCCAAGACATAGAAGGTGAGGGCTTCTATTGAGCACAGAATGTGTCAGGTATTGGCAAAAACTACTTGGTGTATTTCTCCAAGAGCCACAGTATGAAAGGTGTTAATAATCCCCATTGAATAAGAAAGGCAAACCCAGAAAGATTAAGTCATTTGTTCAAGGCAGAGCTGGTATTAATCAGACCTGTGCCCTCACCACTTGTCTCCTACCCTGGAAAAGTAGTAGGGCAAAGATGCCATCTATCACTCTGGGGAGGAGGGGCTATGCTTGGTAATCAGGCCAGACAGTAGGTGTCAGCTGACATTGTCCTGGACAGAGACATAGGGCCCAACACTGAAGACAAGCCATTTACATTTGTACAGGGCTTTAAAGTGTAACAAAGCATGTTCCCACTTTCACCCATGCCTCATTTATATGCCAAAATGAGAAAGTTCCCCAGATCACTGAAACTGGTCCTTTTAAATGCTAACTTCCAGAATCAAAAGAAGCAAATAAAAGCAGACTGGTTGTGGCTGCATAAGGAGTACTCAATCCAGGCTACCCTGCACTGGGTTTTCTCTCCCACAACACAGCTCAGGGCAGAACTCTGAGAAGGGCATTCAGTGCATTTCTCACAGAGGCCAGTAGGAGCTCTGAAAGACTGTGGTTCTAAGCTCAGGGCTGGCTTCTTTGTGTTTTTAAAAAATGTTTTTCCAATTGTGTGTGTGTGTGTGTGTGTGTGTGTGTGTGTGTGTGTGTGTGTGGATAACCTCAAGGTGTCTCTTCTCTCCTTCTACTCTTTTGACATAGGGCCTCTTTGCTCCTCTGCTGTGAGCTTCTGGATTCTCTTGGCCCTGCTTCCCATTGCCTCAGGCACATGGGGACTCTAGATGCCTGAGCCACTTTGAGTGAGGCTGAAGAAGATGGAACTCACCTATGAGCCATGACCTCAGCTCTCCCCAGCCCCCACAACCGGCTTTCTTGGAGAGAAACTCAAACCGGCATCCATGAAGTCAGACACAGGATAGCAGAGAAATACTAAAGCCGAGACCATGAGAAGGCTCTGGGAGTTGGGGAGGAAGGAACTTTGAGCTTAATGACTTTCAACTGTTCAAGTCACAGATGAAGTCACTGTGATTCAGAGAAGAAAAGCCCAGAGCCATGTGCTAATGAGCAGCGCTACAGATGGGACTGAAGAGCAGGTTTTCTGGCTTCCAGGCTCAAGTTCATTCTGCTTCCCATTGCTGTCCTTGTGAGCACCCTCCCTTGCCCTTCTTTACTCTGGACACATAGGACTTCACACAAGCACCCAGGACGATCCTCCACTCTTTCAGGCCTTTGCCCCGGTTATCCTGTCTGCCTGGAATGCCCTTTCCAGGAGTTACCTTTCTGGCGGACTCTTTCCCCATCACGAGGCAGTGGAGACCTCCCATCCAGGCCGACTTGCCCAGACCACTGGCTTGCTGAGCCTCTCTGGGCCTTGTTCCCAGGATAATTTGTTGGCATCTATTGTACTACGGGATTTATGTGTCTGTCTCTCTACTTGATTCCAGCTCCCAGGAGCTGTGTGGGCATCCAGTGAGCTCTCCACTATGGTTACTGAACTGAATTGAAATGCTCTTGCTAGGGAGGGGTGTCATGACAAGAGAGGCCAACTGGGAAGGGGCTAATGATGGAGGGTGGAAATGGGAACTCATGACTGACTTCCTTATATTTTCTGGGGTGGAGGGTGGTCCTGCACAGAGAAGGGGCTTAGCACATGTTTGAGGACACAGGGAGAGAAGGGGGGTTGGTGGTGGCCCCAGAGACTGCTCAACCCTGCATCTGCCTGTTGCAGTCAGTCTCTGGAAAAGTACCAGTGAATTAAAGCCCAATAAAAAAGTCAATTAAGTCCAAACTCGTTTATGCCTTAAGCTCCCCCAAGCCAGTGAGCCAGAATGCAAGCTGGGCCAATATTTCTCCATTTCCCTCCCCGTCTACATTGGTCTCCAGTGAAACAGCCGTGACACATTTTATCTCCACTATAAATGAGGCATATAGACTGATAGCCAAGTAATGGCTGCTAGGGGCTCTGTGGTGCCATCTAAGAGAGTCATATCCATGTGGGTGATGGTCATGTTTTGACCTTGGGCTCTGCTGGGCACCGGGTATTCCTCTGTTCCCTTGTGCATGTGTGTTTGCATACAGGCACTGGATGTGTGTGAGCATGTGTGTGTATGGGCACCCTTGGTAGGAAAGCGTAGTTTTCTGATTTGTATGCTGATTCATATTTATTTCAGACTTTCCACATGTGCTGGGCACTGTCTCAGAGTTCCTGGGGTGAAAGGAGGAGCTTTAGTCCCTACTTTTGTGAGAAGACAGACAGAAAAGAAGTATCAGCAATAGAAGGAATCGAGAGCAATGTGAATGCAGGTGTACAAAGGAATGTTTGGATGTTTTGAATGGAGGTGTGCATTTGAATGTTTGAGGATGCGTGCATTACTGGATACATGCAGGAATTAAGCTGTGTGTGCATGTATTCTTGTTGTGCAAGCTAAGTTCCTAATTGACCTAGGTACTTAAAAACTTCCTCAGGAAGGACTGGAGAGATGTGCTTGTCTGCAAAGCCAAAGAATCCAGGGTCAATTCCCTAGGATCCATGTAAGCCAGATGCACAAGGTGGTGCATGCATCTGGAGTTCATTTGCAGTGGCTGGAGGCCCTGGTGTACCCATTCTCTCTTTCTCTGCCTCTTTCTCTCTAAAATAAGTAATTAAAAATAAAAATATTAACAAATCAAGCCAGGCATGCCTTTAATCCCAGCACTTGGGAGGTAGGAAGATAGCTGTGAGTTCAAGGTCACCGTGAGACTACATAGTGAATTCCAGGTCAGCCTTGGCTACAGCAAAACCCTACCTTGAAAAACTAAAAACAAAACAGAACAACAACAACAAAAAACAACAAAAAATTATCTATCTATCTATCTATCTATCTATCTATCTATCTATCTATCTATCTATCTATCATATATCTATCTATCATCTATCTATCTATCTATCTATCTATCTATCTATCTATCTATCTATCTATCATCTTCCTGAGAAAATAGCTATAGACCAGTGATAGTGTGGCTTGATTTGTTTGCATGTGTAAGAGAGGAAAAGACGGAACAAAGTTGTCAGGGAACCTCAGTTAGAATAAGGGACAAAATGCCAAAAGGGTGTGTGTGGCCCTCTGCCTCTCCAGCTTGCTCTCATTTCCCTCAGGCTCTAATGACAATTGCTCACTCCTGAGAGCCCTTGGGAGCCTGTGGCTGGCATTGGTCCAGGGTGGATGGAGAAACCCTGGCCTGAGGTGATGGATGTGGATTCAATTATTCTGTTCCCAGTCCTGTTGCTAACTAGAAGAATCTACTGCAGAGGGCATTATGGGGTTTGGAGTCCTGAGTCCGACTCTTATTAGCTCTACAACCTTGGGCAAGTTTCAATATTTATAAAGTGATGTTATTAATCCTATCTCTGGATACCATTCCAGAATACTGGTGCCAATCTAGGAGTCCTAAAGTGACCAGGAAAAGTGAGATGTAGCTAATATTGATAGCACTTATTGTTTCTATGATATGTTTTTCCTTGGGCTTTAAAATGTTTTATTCATATTTATTTATTTATTTGAGAGAGAGAGAGAGAGAGAGAGAGAGAGAGAGAGAGAGAAAAGTCAGATAGAGAGAAACAGAATGGGCACACCAGGGCCTTCAGCTGCTGCAAACAAACTCAAGATGCATGCACCACCTTGAATATCTGGCTTACATGGGTCCTGGGGAATTGAACCTGTGTCCTTAGGCTTCATAGGCAAGTGCTTTAACCACTAAGCCATCTCTCCAACCCTTCTTGGGCTTTTTAAAAGTGAGCTATGACTCTCACACAACATTTTCCCAGAGTGTTTTCTGGACAGAACTATTTCTATGTAATGTTTAAGGGATAAAAAGTCTTCATTGGTCAAACTGATTTGAAGATATGGGGCTAAGAAGAATTTTAAAAGATTGATTTCTTGCAGGACTTCTCAGAGCCTTTACTATGTCAATATGCATTGAGAATTTCCAAGAGAATGTGTGCTACTCTGTCTCAGATCTGGTCTTTGTAGAGGCGAGGATTTAAAGGCAGAGGTATTTTTTGGGCGTGACTACACGATGCCATAGAAGGGGAGGAGTGAGGAAGGAAGAGAAGGTAACCAATTCTTGCTTTGGATGGCTGGGGTTCCATCCTGCAGGGCACCTCTGAGAGATGGGGAAACCACAAGGCAGGAGTGGGGAGGAAGTTCAGTGGAGGTGGAAGGTTGATTCCCCAGAATGCCCAGCACCTGCCCAGTGCATGTCCAGAGTGCCCCTGTGGCCACAGGTGCTCAGAGAAGTATCTGAGGAGTTTCTGACAGCAGGAAATGAGCATGTAAAAAGAGGGGACAGCGCTGGCCATGACTGCTGAACTTGGTCTTCCAAACCACCTTTCACTGGGCATACCTTATGACTTCTTAGATCTCCTTTTTTGGTGGCACTAAAATGATAAGATGTAGAAGCCCTGCATGGATGCACCCTGATCTATCTTTGCCATTTTATCCTCTGCTATCTCTTTTTAGCCTAAAACAAGGCTGTCTGGGTTATCACCGGGGAAGGGGAGGAGGACTGGATGAACACAAGTATCTTTTCCAACTGGGATTCCCTGAGACACTTAAAACTGTGAGGTGTTTGTGGGCAGGGCCATCTCATGGGCTGGGTCTTGGACTGTATAAAAAGGAGAGAGCTGGCTGGGTGTGGTGGCGCACACCTTTAATCCCAGTACTCGGGAGGCAGTATAGGAAGATCGCTGTGAGTTCAAAGCCACTCTGAGGCTACATAGTGAATTCCAGGTCAGCCTGAGCTAGAGTGAGACCTTACCTTAACCTCCGCCCCCCCTCCGTTCCCCAAAAAAGGAGAGCTGTCTGAACAGCAGCATTCACCACTCTCTGCTTCCTCACTGATGATTGTGACCAGCTCTGCCCTAAATTCCTGCTGCCAGGCCTCCCTTACCACAATGGACTGTAACATGAACCTGTAAGCGGAATTAAACCATTCTTCTCTTTAATGGACTTTTGTTAGGTATTGTGTCCCAGCAACGAGAAGGTAACTGCTATAGTGTTCCCGAGAAATGACACTCTAGATTGTCCTCTGGCCTCTACACACAGTTACATGTGTGCCCCTCCAAACAAACATGAAGGCAATAAATATTAAATGTAAATAAATAAAATGCTGAGGGCTAGGTGGGGGGGAGGAGACTTTCCTAATACCACCCACCAGTTCTTGAGTACAGCATGAATCTTGCATGCATTAAGAACTTAGCTCTGGGGCTGGAGAGATGGCTCAGTTTTTAAGGTGCTTGCCTGCAAAGCCTAACAGCCTGGGGTCAATTCCCCACTAGCCATGTATACCCAGATGCACAAGGTCACTCATGTGTCTGGAGTTCATTTGCAGTGGCTAGAGGCCCTGTGGCACCCATTCTTTCTCTATCTGCTTGTAAATAAATAAATAAATAAATAAATATTTAAAAATAAAGAAAAGAACTTAGTTCTGGATTCTACCACTAAGAGACTTCCTTCTTGTCACAAGTCTGGCCATCTCTCTGATGAGAAAATAAGGCCCAAGTAATTTCCCTTTGCTCTGCTGCCTGCAGCCTGTGATGCCGACTCCCAACCCCTCCGCACGTCACCTTTCATCTCCCCTCCCTGTGTTCCGGGGTGTCTCCCTGCCACCTCAGGTAGTAATAACATTTTCAATTTTTAGACATGTCAGCAAGTTTTGCCAGGCAGTGTGAGGGAGCAGGAATGCTAATGCCTCCATCTGGGGATTATGCTAATACATTATCCTGAATTGACATTTTAAAAATTGCATGTTTTAATTGGCTGCCTCTTCTGTCTCCAAGTCCAGGGTCAGATTGTATTGAGTCAGGGTGGTAGACTAGGTTGTGGGAGAGATGCACTGGGCTGGGTTGAAAGGAGGTCTGGCATGGCATCAGAAGTCCTTAGACAGGTTGTCCACCTGTCCATAGCTCAGTTTTGTATCTGTAACACATGAGGAGTAGGGCTCAATAACCCCCAAAGCTTTTCCAGCTTTAACCATGTGTGACTTCTGATTGCAAGATGGCCCTCAAAGCTCATGACTTCTTATATACTTGAGTTCCAGGACTGCCAGTAATGTCACCCCTCCCTGGCTTTGGGCCTGTTTATATGTTAGCAACACACTTTCCCCTGACTACCTGTTCTTAACCTTGAACTTACCTTTCATGCCTCCCTGCCTTGCTCAACTCTCTCCTTTTATTGGAATAAGGATGGAGCTACCCCAAGTCCCTTTCTCAGTCCCTTTCTGATATCCAATTTGTTCCTTTGGGAAATCTTTCATTCTGTTCCTTTCTATTATTTTTTATTTATATTATAGAGAGAGCAAGACACACACACACACACACACACGAGAGACAGACAGAGAGAAAGAGAGAGAGAGAGAGAGAGAGAGAGAGAGAGAGAATTGGCATGCCAGGGCCTCAACCACTGCAATCAAACTCTAGACATTTGCACCACCTAGTGGGCATGTGTGACCTTGTGCTGGCCTCACCTTTGTGTGTCTGGCTACTGTGGGATCTGGAGAGTAGAACATGGATCCTTAGGCTTCACAGGCAAGAGCCTTAACTGCTAAGCCATTTCTCTAGCCCTTTATTCCTTTCTTGATGCTCATTTTGCTCATCTAATAATCAGCTGGTGGGTGTATGCAGCTGTTTTCATATAGAACCCTCACCCCAGCCTTTTCTTTGATGCTATCTTTCATTACTTCAGTGACTGCCTTGGGAAGAACCTAGCATCCTTTCCTTGGGTGAGTGGCCTTCAGCCTTGGTCTCTTCTGGCTTGTCAGTTAAGCTGGCCAAGTCCCTGTTATTCCCTGTAGTATCCTATCCCCTTCTGTATGCCTGACAGATGAACCCCTAGTCTCAAGGTCTCATTTCTGAACACTTCCCCAGGAGCCATGTCTTGGTGGATGTCTGCATGCTATCTCTTCCAGCTCTCAAGCAGAGTTGAGACTGCATGTTTGAATAAATGCAGACACTGAAGAGAGATAGTGGTGTGAGCCCTGGCCTCTCCCACTTGGGGTCCTATGTCAGTCCTTTCGCTGTCTGATGACTTAGTCTTCCTAAAATTGGCTAAAGGCCTTGGCCTCCACCAGGCATGTAGCAAGGATCAGATGGGATGAGTGAGATACTGTGCATGTAGTTGTGAAGGATGATATATTAGAGGATTATTTGAGTGCTTCTCCAAACTCTTCTTGGGACCTAGGGATTGAACCAGACTCAGGGATGAGACCCAGTCACTTTGCCTCTAAATAAAACTCTCAAAATTCCCAAGGGTCCTGAAGTATGAGCATCACACCCAGCTTGGATACTTGCCTCTCCCTTTAGCTGGTTGGGCCCAGTGAGCATGCTCTGAGGAGTTATTCTGTGCTCATCGCCTGAACAGGCTCTTTCTCATATCCTTTCTCTATGTTCTCTCTCTCTCATGTTATCTCCCTCTCCCTATATACTCTTTCTCTAGTGCTGGGGTATTTTTTGAGTACATCAGAGAGGCACCATGGTGTCACAGAGAGGCTGTGGAATTGTACCAGATTTTGGTTAGAATGACAGGAAATAAGCTACTGCATGTGGAGTGGCTGCTGCATTGTACAGGCTTGAGAAAAGCTGGCTCTGTGCATCAAGAGGCCAATAACCTGTTGTAGTTTGTGGATTGTAACTGTCACATGTGCCTAGATTGAGACTCACTGAAGACCCGATTTGCATGAGCTGACCATAGCTGCCAAACATCTGTTGAGGGCTGGAGAGACGGCTTAGCAGTTAAGACTCTTGTCTGAGAAGCCCAATGACCCAGCTTTGATTCCCCAGTACCCACATAAGACAGATTCACAAGGTAGTGCATGCATCTGTAGTTCATTTGCAGTGGCTAGAGTCCTTAGCATGCCCATTCTCTCTCTCTCGAATAAATAAATAAGTAAATAAATAAATAAAATATTAAAACATCTTCTGATGAATTCCCCAAAGTCTCAGGCCTGTCCTGAGGGAAACCTCATTGCTTCCTATGCAGGGCTAGGGAAGTTTAATGACCTCTTCTGTGAGGTCATTAAGTGCATGCTGGGTTGGCTGTTCAACCCAGCTAGGGTTGTCTCTAGTGATGAGGTTTCCCTGGGACATAGGACAGGCCACAGACAGAGCCAGAAGATACCATGGAGGGGTGGGGACAGCTTCTGTCTTGGCTAGGGGCTGTAAAACTTGAGCAGAGCAGCCTGGTGGCCTCCTGCAGTGTTCAATGGCTGGCGGTTTTGTGGTGAGCTTGACAACAGCTCCACATTGCAGCCTATCATCTCCAAAGAAAGATGGCCACCTACCTCCCCTCAGCAGACCGAGTCTTTTCCAGAGCAGAGTCATGCCTGTCTCGTAGGCACGAGACTCCCCTTATGAAAGGCTGTTCCTAGACTGTCAGATTGGGACTCTCTAAGAACAGGGTGATGCCTCCTCTTCCATTAGACTAGGACTCACATTAGGGTGCTACTGTGCTCCTTTTATCACTCTGGTTCTGATGGCTAATTTTTAATTTAATTTTTAGTTTTGGTAATTTCATACGTGTTTATAATATATTTTGATATTATTCAATCCCAATTGCCCTTTCTTCTTCCTCTCCTACACCCACTGAACCCCCTTCTTCCAAAACAATCCCCTTCCTAATTTCATACCCTTTTTTTGTGACCCACCGAGTTACATTAGGGTTGATTGCATGAGCATGAGTGGGGGGTTATTTTTTTTGAGTATGAGTGGGTTGCCAGTGGCTACACAACTTAAAAACATGACTCATGACTCTCCCTTTCCCAGAAACTACTAACTGCCAATGGTACTCTGGAAGGAGAGGGGCTTCTGAACCCCTCCCCATGATGGTTAATCTTGATTGTTAACGGGACAGGATTTAGCACCCTCTTACCTCTGGGTGTGTCTGCACAGCATTTCCAGAGATGATTGATGGAGGTGGAAAGGCCAACCTGCATGTGGGTGGGTGTGGGTGGCACCCTTCCATGACTGACCAGGGGACAGCAAGTGGAACACCAGAATTTACCACTCTCCTTCCTGATCATGGACATGGTGTGACCAGCTCTCTCATTCTTCTGCCACCAGATTGTCTCCATCATGGTGGGCTGACCAGACCCTCAAACTGTGAGCCAAAATACACCATTCTTTTTGTGTAAGTTGATTTTGTCATACCGGTAGGAGAACTAATTCATATACACGAGGCTTTGGAGGAAAGATGGTCTCTGACATCAAACTTTAGTTTTCTATTCCCCAAGGGTGAGGATTGCTGTGGTCTTTGTCCCAGGCATGGCCTAGGATGTCTCGTTCTCTTATCCATGAAGCTCTTATTGGCCTGGGGGATCTTCCTTTTGCTTTGTAAGCAGTGGGGGAAAAAAACAGAAGGCAACCAGCTTTCTTTTACAGGTTGTTGGCTTTTAAGTAAAGATAGTTAAAATAATTTATATCTTGCTCAGGGGGAAAACTGGTATGAGGAAGGAGGGGTTAGGTTTTTCTGCCAAGAAAAGGCAGCATAGAAAGTTCTGCTAAATGCTCACTCAGCGGCCTCCATTCCTCCCAGCACAGAGCAAACAGCCTTGATTTAAGCTATACTCCAGGGAAAAGTTGGTAGCAGAGCTGTGACTGCAGATCTGAACCAAACACTTTGGAGTCATAGTGGAGCCTCTCAGAAGATGAAGCACAGGGAGGAATCTGGCTGCCAGGCCAGGAGAAGTGGGTGTTGGAAGGAACATGGTGGCTCCCAGCAGATAAAATGCCCATTTCATGGGCTTCTATTTTGTTCATTAATTTATATTCTGAGCTCGAGGGTAGGAGCTAGAATAGGAGGCAAGGACTGAGATTTCTCCCAGCACTGCTATTAAGTAACCAGGGACAAATCTCTCACCCACAGTAAACCTTAATCTTTAATGACTTGGGCTTTTTCTCAAGACAGCCTGCATCTATACAGGTGTGGATAAAAAGTCTGCAAACTTAGAAGAATGTATGTAATATAAAGACATCTTCAATTTATCATAAAATAATATCGAGTCTATGTTTGTGGACTTTGGTGGCATATGTCTGTTTGTATAGGATTATTTGACAACTATCTATGTCTTCCACTGGACTGTAAACCCCATGAAGATGGAGGCCAGCAGTGTGTTCTCCATGGCTCATTAGTACCCCTTTTTAGCACAGTGCTTGACAAACTCTGAGAGCTGATTATATACTAGTCAAATGAATTAATAGCTAAGGGAATGGCAAAGCATTTCTTGGAAATGCAGAAATGACTAACATTCTAATGTGGTTCAAATGGAGAGGTCCTGAAATAGACTTTTAGGTGGAATTCCTTTATTAACACCAGTCACTCTGTGCTTGGAAATTCTCAGAGGGCCGATGGCAGAAGCTCTCAGAACAAAGGAAATTCCTTACTTTGATGAATTTTTAAGGGGAGGGCCCTCTAATTAGAGATAAAGCCTTGCTAACAGAGAGGATGTGACTGGAGTTACTGGTGTCAGGGGCGGTGAGGAGGCACAGAACAGGTTTATACAGTCATAAATGAGAGCATTATCTGGTCCTGCTGTCCCACCCAGATTGACGGTATTTTTTTTTCTTGCTATACCTGGGGTCCGAAGCAACTACAGGGGTGTGTGGCTGCAGCATCAGCATCTGTCCTCTGAAATGAACACTGTATCTACAGCCTAACAAGAGAGTAAGGAAATAAAGCAAGGGATCCAGAAGTGGGTGTTGAGGGAACAGGCTCAGATGTATGGCCACCCAGTTCATTACCTGGGCTCTCCATGGTATGTAGAGGTAAAATTTCCACCCAGAGGATTCAGTTGTTCTAAGAGAGACACAGTTAAAAGAGTTCAGAGCCAGCTTGCTGAGATGAATCCACTCTTACCACTCATCTTCTGAACATTTATAGATCTATTCTCTGTCTTCAAAGACTACACATGTCCTCTCATGAAAGATTAGACTACTGCTCTGGTATTCGGACTATGGCAGGTCAATGCATGCCCATCCTCAGAGCTGCAGAGCAGGGGGTTTCTCTGGGTAGGACAGGGAGAACAGAGATCAAGAGAGGCTGGCATGGGAGCCTCCAACATTGGTTTGTGTTCCCTGGATATCCAATCCCCTCCCCACCCACGAAGCTCCGTCTTTCAAGACTCAGCTCAATGATACTATTTTCTTATGCATCTTAATATATTAGCAACAACCATTTATTATGCAGCCACCAATGCTTTCTGATTTGGGGACCCCACATTGGGTATCTTATAGGTGCTAAACCTGAGCAGTTTGTATGACCAGTGATGGGTCTTCCTCACTCTGAGCATGCGTGGCGCTGTCCACGGTCCTGAACGATAGTCGGGTGCCTTTCGGAACAGTGGAGTCTGTGTGCCTCCTTATCCTCTTCCATATAGAAACCCAAAAGCTAAATAAAGGCTTAGTGATGGGCCGAGAGAAGAATGTATGGAGTGTGGTGAGACTCCTATGGATGAAGTTATTACTCGTTCCTGTAACCTGTGCCTCTAAAACCTGCTAGCTTGCTACCTAGTGGTACACAACCGTTGAGATGGTAGAGTAGGGAGGTTGCCCACACTTTCCTTAGTTCCTGGGTGCTGGGTAATCAATAGCAATATTTTGAAATTTAGATATTTCAGATGGACCACGTTGAGGCTGGACTTGGGGAATGTGCTAAGCTAGTTGTGATAGTCTCATGATGAAAAAGATTTGTTAGGCTCTTTGAACATGTTTGAAATATGACTTAAAATCTCATTTTATCCCATGTTTGTTATGTGCCAGACACTGTGAGAGTTAACTTCACTTTTCATATATGTTTTTTTTCTAATTCTAGAGATAACTCAGGAAAATTATGAGTGGTCAGTATGGCTGAATAAGTGGCCTAAGTCACTGTACCAGCAGGAAGTTACCTCTGGACCACTGGTCTTTATCATCTTTTATTGGCATATACTACCCAATGTTTTATTGCTTTTCTAGCTACAGACAAAATAGTTTCCATAGCAACAGTAGCTAAATCACTAGTAGTACTTGGGTAATATGATTTTAAGATCCCTTAAACTCTAAACTAGTATTCCACATCTGGGAATATATATTAAATGAAATGATCTTAACAGTGAAGAAAATTTTATGCATAAATAAATGTTCAATAGCAGTCAAAACATTATTTGTAATGTTGCAAAAATAGCAACAAGTCATGTCCAACTATAAGCTACACATAAAGTCTCTGTGTGGGTATCTCCAAACAACAAGAATTGATGAATGTATCCTACACAGTTACTGCACACACACGCATGCGCACACACACACACACACACACTGTGTAGGATACATTCACTATGTGTGTGACAGAGAGCAAGAAAGAGAGAGAGAGAGGGGGAGAAGGAGGGAGAGAGAGAAGGAAGAGTAGTTGCAGGTTCAAGAACAGGAAAAATAAAGGTGCTATCCTGCCTTCTTTCTCTTTTTTAAAAAAACATTTTTTAAAAAATGTTTTTGTTTATTTATTAGCAACAGACAGACAGACAGAATGGGCACATCAGGGCCTCCAGCCACTGCAGACGAACTCCAGATGCCTGCCTCACCTTGTGCATCTGGCTTATGTGGGTACTGGGGAATCGAGAATCGAACTGGGGTCCTTAGGCTTCACAGGCAAGCGCTTAACCACTAAGCCATCTCTCCAGCCCCTGCCTTCATTCTTTTGATGCTCTTCCTGGCTTCAATTCTTCCAAGAGCCCAATAAGAGAGACTCTCACATTCTTCCAATAGCTTCTCCCTTTACCTACAGTCATCTAGAATTTGCTTTCTATTGTGTGCAAACAAGAGCAGCCTAATTTAAGTAGTAGAGGTTTAACAGTCTGGGTTATTGGGAAGAAGCTGTGAGAAGACATGGGTGAAATATGTATAGATTCAAGAGAATACACCTACGGACCAAACAGAAAACACCTGAGAGAGGATATGGCATGACCATAGAAGCTGTGCACTGCTCCAGACTCCCTGAGCTTAGGGAACTGGGCTGCCTAGTATGTGGACATAAAGTGTCATCTTTAGGACAGTGTGATAGTTTTAATGTGGAGTGTCTCCTAGTGCCTCAACTGTTTGCAATCAAACCTCATACTTGATCCCCAGCTTGGGGCAACTTGGGAAGGTTATGGAGGCTTCCTGGAAGAGGTATGTCACTGTGGGGTGCCTTGAAGTCTATTAGCCTAGGGTGTAAAGAGCTAGTTCACTATGACTATTTCCCTCCCCTGCTGCTGTGACACTCAGTCTTCTGCTCTCCCATATTTTCCCCACCATGAAATACTTCCCCTTAAGACTCTAAGCTGAAATGAACCTTTCCCATGCATAAACTGATCCTGGTGAGGTGTTTTTTGGTCCCAGTAACAAGAAGGTAACTGCTACAGACGTGTACCTAGACTCCTACCTTCTCACAAAACTCACCACCTGAAGAAACTGTGGAAGGAACAGATAACTACAGGAGGAATCTTCTGAGAAGCATCTTCTCTTTGTTTTCAGTTGTCAGGAAGCTCTCTGATAGCCAAGGCTGTATCCTGCTCAGCTCTGTACTTCCAGGATTAGTAGGGGGCCTGCCACAGATCAGGTACAAGGGGAATGCTGGTATAAATAAATAATAAAAATATTGTTATAATGCTTTTATTATTTATTTATGGGGGAGGCAGACAGAGAGACAGAGAGAAAGAGAGAGAGAGAAGTATGGGCATGTCAGGGCCTCTAACTGCTGCAAATGAACTCCAGATGCATGTGACACTTTATGAATCTGACTTTATGTGGGCCAGCAGGATTTGCAAGCAAGTACGTTTAACCACTGAGCCATCTCCCCAGTCCTGGCTCATCTTTTGTCCATAGTAAACTCCTTGAGCTGCTATGACTACGCCTATCACTGTCCATGGTGCTGAAGGACGTGGGCGTGCTCTCTGCCTGGATGGAACACAGGTCTCTTTTTACCTATTACTAAGAAGCTTGCAAGATGTATTGGGAGAAGAACTCATGGTGTCTAGTGGGATGCAAAGGTGGAGGAGATTTCTACCCTAGGTAGACTCATTCCGAAGATGACATACAATGTTGCTGTGTATGCCTGGTGTCTCAGGTTTAAACCCACCCTCTGTGTTCTTCTCTGAGGCCAGGGCCACAACTATACAAACCACATCATCGTTGGCCAGGAGACTCATAGGTCTGGATGGTCCTTTCAAGAGACTGGAGAAGAAACCATATTCCAGCTTCTAGCTCAAGTCTGAATCCCTTCCACATCCCAGGACATGGATGGCCCGCATCTCCAGTTCCTTTTGTCTCTTCCCAGGACAGGACCAGTTCCACTTTGTTCTTCTTTCTGTGGTTGCTGTCCCTTCTATGGCCTGAGAAACTATTGGCTGCACTTGTCATGTGTTTAGCACCTGCCCTCCTCGCAGAGCCTCCTGACTCAATACTGCTAACACCATTTTTTCTCTTTCCTTCCCCAGCCCCAGGCAGTGGCAATTACTAATTCCTGCTTCAGATTACTGTCGCCCTCTTTTTGCTCCTAGAGCCTTCTAAAATATGGGTAATAAATTTCCCAGATTCAGTAGCCTCTATTTATATAACCAATTTAACATTTTCCCATCTAAATTTCTTCATCTATAAAACCGGGGGAATAATCCTTAACTCATGAAGATGTTGGCAGAATTCAATGGCATGACAGTCAAGCGACTGGCACAGAGCAGGTGCTCATCAATGCTGGCTACTTCCTTGCCTGCAGTATTAAAAATACAGATGGTCCCTGGCTTATGACACAACTTTTCAACCTTGCAATGGTGTGGAAGTGAAAGACTGTAGAGATTACTTCAGATTTTGAATTTTTATCTTTTTGTGGGCTGGTGATACCCAGTATGGTACTATCTTGTGAATTTGAGCAGTAGAGGTTGAGTACCAGGCCCTGGACAGCTGATGACCACCAGGGTCACCAACTAACATGCTGCAGTTGATTGCATTGTCTGTGCTTGTGAACACAGGGATTCCATACACTGCATGAGTCATCCAGCATTTTCTTTTTTAAAAAAATTTTTGAGGTAGGGTCTTGCTCTAGCCTGGAATGACCTAGAATTCACTATGTAGTCTCAAGGTGGCCTTGAACTCACTGCAGTCCTCTTACTGCTGACTCCCAAGTGCTGGAATGAAAGGCGTTCTCCACCATGCCAATCCATCCAGCATTTTCTGATCCAATAGGCTTTGTGTGAGATTGTTTTGCACAGCTGTAGGTAAATGCATGGATTCTGAACATGTTCAAGCTAGCCTGGGCTAAACTAGGATGCTAGTAGATTAGGAATATAAAATGCATTTTCAACTTAAAATATTTTCCTTTAAGTTATGGTCTTTTGGGGCATTTTAACCTATTGTGATTCAAGCTTCTACCATCCACACACTTACAGGAGGGCTTTCTCCCCTGATTTTCTGTTGAAGGAATTGGTCTCTAGGAATTTGGCCCTGTAAGATTGAAGGCATGCCCAGCCAAGTCCTTCCACCATCTGCAACAGCCACCCCAAAGGCACAGCTGGTGGACACCCACAGCAGGCAGAGGCGAATGCATTCAGAGCAGATAGCACTCTTGAATCAAACCCTCCTCTCAGCACACCCTTGTCTTAGTCACTTGAGCAGATTCTAATTTAGTCTCAAAAAACATTCTCCATTTGCCTCAGGCAAGTGCTGCCTTTCATGGCAGAGTTGGGTACAAGGAGCTTACCTTCCGTCCCACCTCCTTGGAGTCAGGAAAAAATTCATAGACTCATTGGAGTGAGGAAAGAGAGAAAGCTACTGTCTACGTGAGAGCTAAGTGGATGAATGACTGAGGGCATGAGCACCTTGGGTGCTGGACTCTGGGTTTGCTACTCACAAGGCATTCATCTCTCATCTAGTCGCTACAAAAACCCACCTGCTCATATTGCAGGTGAGGAACTTGCTACTTGGAGGGACTAGAGAGGCAGCCTACATCTTATGATCAAGGTGACAGAATTGGGGGTTTGAAGCCCACTTGGCTGGTTGCAGGGCTGCCAGATTGCAGACCACATATGCACTATGAACAGGTGATATTCAGCTCACATTTCTCAGACACCAAACCCTGAGCTGGCTCAAAGTCAAATAGCCAGAACTGAGATATCAGATAAGAACATTCTATGGGTGAGGTCTAGGAGGAATGCTATGTCCAGGCCATGCTTTGGGAGCTAGGAGAAGACTTTTCTGCCTATAAATACTACATCTTATTTCTGTTCTCATCTCTGGGACCTTGACTTCTGCTTGGCTGGATTCCAAAGAGCATTTGAGGGCTACGCTGGAATGAGGGAAGAAGGAGGAAGCATTTGGAAGGATCCAGAAAGCTATATGATAACTTCCAGAGGCCTGGAAGCTTTTATTAATACATCTCTGAAGGAGGCAGGGAACCAGCCCCAGCCAGCTCAACCTGGGGCACCTTCACATGCTAACGTCAACCAACTGGTCAAGCCAGCAAGCCTATTTTTCATTGCTTCTTGATGCCTCTCAGAGAATTCTGAAAATATGCTTGCTTTATTTTGGGTCTACATTTAAAGTGTGGGGGGGGCGGTGGACAGCATCTCACTCTGGGTAGACGTAGGTTCACTGGAGTCTGTGGCAGGGATGGAGTCAATGAGAAGGGTGCTGTCTCTATCATTGCAGAAAATCTGAGAAAACACAAATATCTCAGCATGCACAATAATATTTACAAAATAGAGAGCAGGCTTCAAAACCAAGTGAGAGGAGAGATGCTAGCAGAAGCCAACGTCTGAGGCACGTTAGACCCTGCACATCTCAATTCTTCTCTGGGAGGCAGGTCTGCAAGCAGAATCCCTTCTCGTTACTCTCACACAAGTTCAGCAGATGTTTAAATCTACAAAGGCAGGTGGACGGATGTGGTGGCACTGAACAGAAGCAACTGCGGCTTCTCTGGCACTTATCTCCACACACCTTTACTTGGGCCAAACCTTGAAGTGCTGTGTTCTGTAAAAGTTTAAACTCACTATCATTTTTTCCCCACATTTAATGAGACACAGCAGGTGTCTCCTAGGGAAATTGTGGAGTAGTGGCACAGAGGAGGCAAAATAATCTTTTCTGATGTTTCTACCGTAGGTTGTAATTGAGGGAGGATCTGCTAATGATTTTTCTAATGAGCAGAAATGACCTCACACTATGTTGAAATCTGGGGCAGTGCCAATTTAGCTGGCAGGCAAAGGGAGGAAAGGGCCTGAGATTTATGGAACACAGTATATTCACACCACTTTTTTGTTTGGTTTTGAGATGGGGGTCTCATGTAACCCAGGCTGGCCTCAAAATTCCTATGCAGACAAGGATGACCTTGAGCTTCTGATCCTCTTGCTTGTACTTCCTAAGTCATAGGATTACAGATGTGTGCCACCACATCCTGTTTATGCCATGTAAGGGACTGAGCCCAAGGCTTTAGGCAAGCACTCCACCAACTTAACAACATCCATCTCCAGCCACTTGTCACCATTGTTAAGTGCTCATAGGGCCTGTGGACCTAAATCCAACTCTGATTCCTGGGTTTCTCTCTCTGGGTTGGAGCTGCTTGCCTTGGACATTGGTTTTGTCATAGACTGAAGGACTGGGGTTATCCACTTAGAATCCTACAACAGTCAAGCTTAGAGAACGTTGGCCGTCAAGGAGACCATTCACCCCACTGAACAGGTGGGAGTACAAATTATGGAGAGGGGCAGAGATGGGAGCAAAATACAGCTACCCATTTAGGACAAGAAAGCCAAGCATAATTGAACTGTGAAGTAGTACTGATTGTTGTCAGTGGACAGAAGGCACACGGTTGACAAGGTGCCTTTGCAAGAGCTTTTTCATCTGCTCGACAGGTTGTCAGGGAGAGGAGATGATTTGACTTTTTGTGTGTGCAGTGCATCATACTGTGCAAAGAAACATTGACACGTGATTCATGCTGTCCATATAAGAGAGCAGTGATTGCTGAACCCATTCCACAGATAATAAAGTTAGGGCTCAGAAAGAGGTCACATAGGAAGTGGCAAAGCTAGGACTCAAATCAAGGTCCTTGCTTTTATATACTTTGTACACTCTTACTATACTGTACTTCCCATAAATATTATAGGGATCAGACAAATAGCAACACATTGTTTCCAAAGTATATGGTGATTAAGATCCTGGGGGTAGAGGTACAACTGGGCACAGGGGTTCATGCCCTAGTTCTACCCCTTGTAGCATGCGCTTATCAAAACTCCATATGTCTCAGTGCTCTCTCTCTCTGTGTGGACATGTGTATGGATGGAGGTCAGAGGACAACTTTGGGCATTGCTCTTTGTTTGAGGAGCGTCTCTCATTGTTCACTGCTGCACTCACTGGCCATGTTATCTGGCCCTCGAATTTCCAGGTAATTGTCCTGTCTCTGTCTCTTCTCACTGTAGACACACTGGGAATACAGTTGTTCATACTACAGCATCAGACTTTATATGGGTTCTGGGGAATCTGAACTCAGGTACTCATACTGTGTAACAAGCATTTTATTCCCCGAGCCATCTTCTCAGCCCAAACTTTCTTGTGTATAACATGTGCACCACAATACTTTCCTTATTGCTTTCTTGTGGGAATTAAATGGTCAAGTCAAGAAGCATTCAGGAGAAGGTCCCCACTCAGCCTTCAAGCAATATTAGCTCACAGAATTTTATTACAAAAATAATAACTAATAAAATAAGAGTTGACAGCATTTTCCAGGCATTTCAGTTTTAGAGTGCTATTTTGCTTTGTAGAGAAATGGAAAACATAGAAACATGCAGAAGAAAATAAAAATGCAATATAATCCCAACCCACTTGTAATCACAGTGCTTTGATATTATTCCAGCTCCTTTTTCTAAACACAAAGAGAACTATGTGAAGTCAGTCCTCCATATCTGTGGGCTCTATATCCATGGAGCCAATCAACTGTGCATCAAAATTGTTTAAATTTTTCATCTGTACTGAACATATGAGGGTTTTTTCTCACTATTCACTAAACAGTACAGTGTAACAACTATTGACCTAATATTTACATTAATAGAGTACTATAAGTAATTTAGGGAGATGATTTATGATATATGGGAGGATTTTCTTGGGATCTATTCCAATACTGCATCAGATACTTGAGCGGATTTAGGGGTGTGTGTGGTGTCATGTGTGTGTGCGTGCATGTGTGTGTATGTGTGTGTGTGTGTTCCTGGAACCAAACCCTCCTGAATCTCCTGAATCTGGCGAATTTATATCCCACCTTTTCATATAGCATCCATACATGGACATTTTCCTATGCTATTAAATGCTTCCTAAATACACAAAATTCAGCCATCTATAAATATGCTGTGCTCTAGGAGAGCCAAAATTGAGGTACTCAATACCTGATGGTGGTTTCCAGTTGGCTATTCAGCCATCCTTGAGTGAGGGGGCCGAATCTGGTCATTGCTGCCATCCTGACACCAGCACGGTGCTTTCCATACAATAGGGGCTTAAGAAATATTCAGTTAGACAGAAGCTCATGTTTTGAGAGTTGTTTCTGGAAAGTATGCAACCATTTCTAATCATGTCTTCATTGTACAATGTCCTGCTCATTGCCACCCTAGCCAAACAAAACAACCCTTGGCCAATTTTCTAAGTAAAATATAAGTTCTGTGCAATTATTTAAATTATGTATTTGATTCCTAGCGAGGGTGAAAGTTGGTGGTATTTTAATCTATGCTGTATTTCTCTTCTCCACTTTCTTCCATTGTCTTCTTTAACTCCTCTTCTTCGTAAGCACCATTGCTTTATTTATTTATTTAGGTTGGGTTTTTTGAGGTTGGGTCTTGCTCTAGCCCAGGCTGACCTGGAATTCACTACATAGTCTCAGGGTGGCCTCGAACTCACAGCAATCCTCCTACTTCTGCCTCCCGAGTGCTAGGATTAAAGGTGAGTGCCACCACGCTCAGCTCTGAAAGCACCATTTTTGAAGGAACAGACACCAGCTCAGAAATCTTGACAACCTTTCCTTGGGTCCTTTTGCATTTCCAGATAATCCACAAGGTTCACAATGATGAATTGAGTGCTTGATAATTATTTTAAGGTAATTGCTTTAATAAGTTCAGATACTCATTAATTTTGAGACAGCTCTGACAGCTCTCAACTATTAATGAACGTCTCACTCAAGTTGATGGTGCTGATAGTTGACACACAGCTTTCCTGACATTTCAGCTGCCGATTGCCATTTTGTTTTCCTGTAATACCACACACACACACACACACACACACACACACACACACACCTTATTAAAGTTCAATTATGGCTTGGAGGAACCTTCATGGAAGACATTAGCATCCAGGTAATTACTGAGAAGTGATGACAATTGAAGAAAAATGGATTTTGTTTCTTTTCATGACAACAGCTTCCTCCCACCACCTGCCCAGTACAGGTGCATATTTCATTGCCATGCTGCCTTTCCTGCTGTTCATGGAGTCACAAGGAGCATCACAGAACATTCCAGGATGGGAAGGCTAGCTTATTTGATACCTCGCTTCCAATGTCCAAATCGCCCAAGAAAGGTAGTCATTAGAGTTACCTTCTCATTGCTGAGACAAAACACCTGACCAAAGGCAGCTAATAGGAAGAAGGAGTTTATTTTAGCTTACAGTCTCAAGGGGATGCTGCATCATAGCAGGAAAATGATGGTAGAGTGCAGGCTGGTCATCCCCTCCTCGTCACAGTGGGTGGAAAACAACAGCAAGATTGTGTGTTGCGTTCTGGCAAGGGGTAGCTAGCTATAACATCCCTATGCCCGTCCCTAGCAACACACCTCCTCCAGCAAGGCTCCACCTCCCAAACGGTCATAAGCTGGGGACCAAACATTCAAAGTATAAGAGTTTATGGGGGACATCTGCTACAAACCACCATAGGAATATTTATTCTCTTCTCAGAATATATTTGGAAATCAAGGCTTCCCTTCTACAAGTCATTTATTCTAGGGTCTTCCTGATGAGCAAGACATTCTTTTCTTAATCAGAGTGATGACATCATTGCTGCTTCAATGTCTGCCATGGACTTTGCTGTGACCTTAGAGAGCTCTCTTGTGGTTGTCTCATTTCTAGAATGATGGTCCTGGAGGAATGACTGCGTCAAGCCATAATTCTAAAGTTCAGGATGTAAGTTGAGTGCTCCCATATGAGAGCTGCTTAAGGAGTGCTGTTTCCCCTTTTTTTTTTCTGAGCCTTTTGCTTCAACAAAAGGAGTTGGAAGGGGCTGGAGAGATGGCTTAGCGGTTAAGGCGCCTGCCTGCTAAGCCTAAGAACCCGGTTCCAATCTCCAGGTCCCACGTCTAGCCAGATGCAAAGTGATGCAAGGGCGCAATGCCGCACTTGCCCACAAGGGGGCGCACGCATCTGGATTTCGTTCACAGCAGCTGAGAGACTGCTGGCGCGCCCATCTCTATCTGTCTCCCTCTCCCTCTCTGTCTGTCTCTCTCTGTGTCTCTCTCCAAAAATAAAAAAAAAAAAAAAATAAAGGAGTTGGAGGAACCAATACTAAGAGACTTCCACCTATGGTCATCTCATCTGGAGACTTCCTCAGTATTACACTTCATCAACATGTCTCCCGGCACTCACAACAGTCCTGTGTGGTAGATGTTTTCATCATCTTTGCTCTTCAGAGGTGAGGGTGGAAGTCCAGGGAGACTCAAGGTCAATCACTAGGTCATTTCAGGGCTAGTAAAGATTGGTAGGATAGGGAGGGGCACCAGGAAGTATGGTGAGCCTGCACTTCAAGAAAGAGTTGACCGGCCTTCACAGAGGCATCCGATATTACAAGGCTATGATTGCTTGCCCAGTAATCTCATGACAGATTTGGGCGAAGTAGGCATGATTATCTCCATAGGGAAATCAAGGCTCAAAGTAGTTAAGAAATGTTTCTCAGGCCACACAGCCTAATAGCCAACGTGGGATTCAAATCAAAGCTTGCTGAGCCCTATGCCTGCATTGTACCCACCACACTGCTTTGGTTTTGAGACACACACCTTGGCAGCGTGTTCCAAACACAGCTGCAGGTAGCCCCAGAGGCAGAGGCAGAGTTACACTGCAGATCCCAAACATGCGTGGAGCTTGGAAAATAAAATTGCACTTCTTATTCAATGCCTCCTTCCCTTTGTGTAGGCCTAGTTCTAAGCATCTGAACTTTCTGCTAATTACTGTCACATTAATTAAAAAATAAATCCCCTTTAATTTCAAAACAGGTGGTTTGTGAATCTGGAAGAGAAGTTGAAACTTGTGCATAATTACTGTGTGGCTTATTTGCATTTCTAATTGCTTTAGAGGATGCCCAGGGCCAGCTTTCTAGTCTCCCGGCTGTCTTTCACCTCTGCCGGCTGTTGGCCATGATGGCAGCTCTCTTCTTCCAGCACCACCTGTGAGGGTCCCTGCTCCAACTGGAGTCCCAACTTCCATCCAACACTCACAGCCACAGGGCTGGGCCTCTGAGACTTTGCTGTGAAAGACCCTGCTATTTCCAAGGAGCTGATAACCAACTACAAGGCTGGCATTTGTTGGGCTCAATGCATATTGGTAAGCCATGGCTTCTCATCTGACCCTAGTGCCAGGTGGGCACACTGTGGCCATCACACTGAACCCCAAGGCAAAGGCGCCTGGATTTACCCCACAGGTGTGTGTGTGAGAGAGAAACCACAGGAGGGTATACTGAGCCCATTCCCCTTCTTGCTTCAGAATTATCTTGTGCACCTGCTGTTCTTAGTGAGGCATCATAACAACATGATTTAAGTTGCACTGGCCATTTCTGTTTCCACAAGTCCTTCTATAAAGAAGTCAGTGAGCCAGAGAACATTTTTCAAAGAATAATAGCATAAAATAGCATGCTGCAAGTACTCTTTCCTTAAGTCCCCAAAAGTGGTGGAAGGATCCCAGGATTTGGACTTAAATCTGTCAGGGTTTGAATCCTGGCTCTGTCACAGAGCAGCAAGAGACCCTGGAGAAGGCATCCAACCGCTTTAGGACTCATAGTATTTTAAATTTATAAAATCTACAGATCTGAAACTTGGCCCTGCATTTCTCATACTTGACATTTGAAAGCTTGGCCCGTTTAGAGAGGTTGGTATGTCATTCTTGGTTAGTGTGTGTGTGTGTGTGTGTGTGTGTGTGTGTGTGTGAGTGAGAGAGAGAGAGAGAGAGAGAAATCTTGGTGATTTATTTTTGTTGGTTTTTTTGAGATAGATATCTCAGGTGTCTTGACAATATGTAGCATATAGCAAGCGCTCAGAGTGTGTTTGTTGAGTAAATGAATTCAGCCACCACCTCCTGGGAAAGTGAACTGCCTTCTGAGAAGTGGCTAGTGAAAAGATTGGGGAGCAGGCCAGGGGTATCCCCAACATCCGGCTTCATTTCCCTTTGCTAGTGTGCAAGGAGCCCACACGCGTGACTGTGAGGGTCATGGTCCATCCGAACACCTCTCGGATGTTTCCAGAACTAGGCAGTCTTGGCGTCTTGTTTCATCTGTTGTCTCTGAACTCCTTTCTTGCCCTCTCAGCTCATTGGCTCTAGCTGAAATGTTGTCATCTCTACTTTTCAGATGATGAAACTGAGACTTGGGACAAGCTAACTAACAAGCTAGTGGGTGCTAAAGACAGCATCCAGCCCAGGCGATCTGATTCCACTTCCTGCCTCTCCTTACTGTCTGCCTCATGTCTTCAAACTCAGTAGTAGACCACAGTCCTCCATTTTCTACTCAGCCTGAAGCCATCCTTCTGTACCCTGTTGCCAAGACAACTTGGCTTGTTCAAGACCACGAGTCTAGGGCGAAGTTTCTCCACCTTGGCTCAGATGGGCTTGGCAGTTTGGAGCTGGTGGGTTTTTGTTGCGGGGACTGGGCTCATCTCACTGGGCTAGTAGGATGTTTAGTGGCATCCTTGGCTCACTATGTACCAGTGGAACTTCTCCATCTCATAGCTGGGACAACCTAAATGGCTCCAGACATTGCCAGGGTCCCCCAGGTGGTACATTCACTGCTTGAGAGTCAAGCTTAGTAGTGGGCCTGGCCTGAGGATCACCCTGAATGTCAAAGACCAAGGTGGGCTCTAATTGAATCCAACAATGTAAACTTTCTCTCTGCTCTTGCAAGTGAGTGACTGGTGTTGCTAACGAGGTCCATTTCTACCTATTACTGTGCCTCCCTCTCAGAGTCTTATAAAATACCCTAAGCACAGTCGGCAATGGAACCAGCCTTTCTGGGTTCAAAGATCACTGCCAGTACTTATTAGCAATGTGATTCAGGAAAGCTGCCCAGCCTCTTTGGTCTCACTTGTATAATGCTATCATGACACACTGGTTCCGGGAGACCACCCCTGCAGAGAGCTTAGTACAGGGATGAATGCTATTCTTCCATAAATGTCAGATCTTGTGAAGTGATCTGTGAATCTACTGGGACCCATTGGTGTTTGTACATGAGAGTGAGTGAGTTGCTAGAGTTCCCTGAAGTTTCATGTCAACTGAGTGTTGTGGTTTGAGTGTAAAATGTCTCCCATGAGCTTGTGTGTTTCAAACTTGGAATGTTGTGGAGCCTTTGGGATATGTTACTTTGCTAGAAGAGATGGGCTGCCGATGGCAGGTCTTGAAGGTCATATCTACTTTAGATTATGACCCAAGATCTCAGCTTCCTAATCTGCCAAGAGGTGAACAAGCTCCCGCCTCCCATCAGCCCAGCTGCCATGTCTTTCTGCCACAATGTGCCAGACCCTTTAAAAGGTGAGCAAAAATAAGCCTCTCTTCTTAGTTGCTTCTGTCAGATATTTTGTCATAATGATGTGAAAAATAGCTAACATACCAGGCAACCTGAATGGCATTGCCAAGCTTCTAGCACCACCTCCCCTCCCTGAGGCTGGCAGAGAGTTAGTCTTAGTCATGGGAGGTGTGTGTGTGGTTACCCACAAGAAGATTTTCAGTGCTGCTTTGGGTTGGTGTGCTTTCCAATCACCACTGCTCTAGCTTTTTAATTATAAATTACCATTCGTTTAGTTTCATCATTACCAATTGAGTTTGTTGTGGGTTGTTTGCTTAACAACAGTAATTTGGGTTCATGAGTTTTTCAATGGCTGGGTCTGGAGGCACGTATACATTGCCGTTCCACGATGAATCATTTATCTCCCACTCCTAAAGCAATCCTTCTCTAATCTCCCCCCACAAACCACTTACACTACGACACCTGCATATTCTCTTTGAGTCTTTTCCTGCCAGATAATGGGAACAGACGAGTGACAGGAGATTCTTTCACCCTACCCAAGGGGACTGGAGACAAAAAAAAAAAAAAAAAAAAAAGGATGAGAGACACTGTTCTAGACCAATATCTCCTCCCCCCCTTGTTTTACAGGTAGGGAAACAGAGGCCCGAGGAGGAGAATGGTTAGAAGTCAGGCATGGTTCCTCGATTGTATTTCTCCCAATTGCCTGCTTGGGGCTGCTTCCACTCGCTGTGTTATTGACCTAGGTCAGCTCCTCTCCCTCTGGAAACTTTAGGAGACAACGAAGAGGCCTTGAAGTTGTCCACCCTTGAGTTAGAGGCCCCTCCTGAACCTCCGAAGAGACAGTGATTTGAAGCACGCGCAGGTAGTGTCTAAGAGGCGGGGCTCTGGGCTCACACTGCTTTCTAGCTGTGTGACTTGGACAAACTATCTAATTTCCCATTGCTGCAAATTCCTCACCCATAAAATCAGGCTGAAAACAGCACCCACCTCCGAGAGCTGGAGGAATGAGTAAGGCAGTTCGCCCACTATGAGCAATGTCTGAGCTCACCGAAGATGCTCAGTAAGAGATTATGCCTGTTCCTGTTTTTACGTGTCCAGAGCTGACGTCCAAAGCACTTGGAGTCTCTCAGGAAAAAGGATATTTAAGAGGGCTTTGGAGCTTATAATTTCATTTGCAGTGTCTCATTTGATCCTCCCACCTGACCAGAGCAAAGATCATTTCCTTGATCTTACAGATAGGAAAACCGAGCCTTGCACTTAGAACAAATCTGAACTCAAGACTTTCAGCCTTACAGACTTAGCCCCTTCTACTTAGGACATGGCCTTCAGGGTTGACCTTGGCATCTCTTTCCTATGGAGAGGGAGTCTCTCTCTTCTCATGGATGTTCCACTCCAGGGGAAAACGCTTCTCTGCATTTCTGCCATTGGAGCTCACCATCCCCTGGTTCTGCATGGGCAGAGCCTCTCTCTAGTGTGGCTCTAAGTAACAGAATAGTGGAAACTGTTCATAACTCAACTGAGAGGGAGATGAAGAACTGCCCTTATCATAGCCCTGCCTGCCCAGGGCTGAGTGGCTGGGATGGGGTCTGGGAGCAGGGGGCTTATTGACAGGTCCTAAGAAGGCTGTAAGTTCCCTATGGGCTGAGAGCTGTGAGTCCTGCTCAGGGCTGGGATCCTCAGGCATCTCTGTTGACTTGGTCCCCAGCTCAGCCCTGGAATCTCTGAATGTGCTTTGATTGAACACAGAGCAAGGAGAAGAAACATCTTCCTTTAAAAAGAAAAAGAGCCAGATATCCAGATGCAGAGGCTCCCAAACCTCATCAATGAAGCAGAACTAAAATGACCCCAAAGTGGCTGGAAAAATTGTTACAAGTTGGGGCATTATGCACAGAGACTGGGGCCTATCCACCAGAACTCCAAGTAAACTCAAATGCAGGATCCACATTCCCCATTGATGAGGGTCCCTTTGAAAGTGGGAGGACGGGGAGGAGGACAACCCAATACTATGAATGTAAAATCAGAATAATATAAATAAAATATATATATTTATGCACAAGAGGCACATGGCTTAGCAGTTAAGGCATTTGCCTGTCTGCCAAAGGAGTTCGATTCTCTAAGACCCACGTAAGCCAGATGCACAAGAGTGGCCTGAGGCCCTGACGTGCCCATTCTCTCTCTGTTTGCCTCTCTTCTATCTCTCTCTCTGCTTGCAAATAAATAAAATTTAAAAATTTTTAAAAAAATTTTAAAAGAAGCTAAGGAAACAGAGACAAGTTTGGTGAGATTAAGCTATTGGCAGCAGAGATCCAGTCTAAGGGATCTGGAGCTGGGTTACCATGGAACTAAGGGGATACCCTGAAGCCCATCACAAACCTGTCATACCCCAGCTGCCATAGAAATGGTCATGCTTATGGCTATGAGGGGAGTCAAGGATCTGTTCTGGAGTGAAAAAAAAAAAAATCAGGATTGGAATGTCTGTACCCTATACTGAAGAAGAGTTGGGGAGTCAGTAGCTATGCATGCCCCAGCCTTTCCTGCTGGAATGTGGAAGAAAACTAATGTTTATAGAGCATCTACTGTACACCAGGCATCTTGTATGTCTTTGCTGTGGTTACACAGGACGAAAAATAATGTCCATAGAGCACCTACTGTATATCAGGTATCTTGTCTGCCTTTCTATGCTCTGGTCATACCATTCTTTTTTTTTTTTTCATTTTATTTTATTTATTTATTTAATACAGAGGGACAGAAGGAGAGACAGAGACAATGGGCATGCCAAAGGCCTCTAGCCACTGTAAACAAACTCCAGATGTATGTGCCACAATGTGCATCTGGCTAATGTGGGACCTGGAGAATCGCACCTAGGTCCTTAGGCATCTCAGGCAAGCGCGTTCACCACTAAGCCATCTCTCCAGCCTACCATTATTTTAAAAATCTTTTTATTTTGTTTATTTATAGAGAGAAGAAGAAGGAGAAAGAGGAGGAGGAGAGGAGGAAGAGAGCATGAGAATAGGCACACCAGGGCTTCTTATCACTGTAAACAAACTCCAGATGCATGTGCCACTTTGTGCATCTGGCTTTACATGGGTATGGGGGAATTTGAATCCAGGCTGTTAGGCTTTTGCAAGCAAGTGTCTTAACAACTGAGCCATCTCTCCAGCCCTGTTCACACTATTCTTAATCTAGCTTAGTCCCACTACAGGACATTTGCACACAAGTTTCTTCCTGATTCTTTTTACACATAACTTCTGAACACCATCAACCATATAGCTTAAAGGCTCCAAAAGACATTCCCCACACTAGTGAAAGTTGCAACTCCATCCTGTTTCACATGCTTCCACAGCCCCTAGTCTGTATTCTATAATGCACTTTTCCACACTCAAACATTCTGTTTCTTATTTGTTGTTCGTTATTTCCATCATTGAAGGTAAGGATGCTTTCATTGCTCATCACATGGCTGTATGTCCCAGATCAAGGACAGTGCCTGGCACACAGTGGGTACTCAATAAATATTTCCTACTACTTAGAAGCCGAGACTCTCCCTCACCAGGATCCCAATAGGTGGAAAAAATGCCCCCATTGTTGACAGATGATCAGGGAACATCAGGGACATTTCTAGGTAGTAAGTTATAGAGTTGGGATTTGGATTAGGTTTTCATTTCAAAGTCCTAGTTTTTGGCACACCACAGTGCTTCCCTAATGGAGAGATGGGGTTAGACCAGCATAGAGTGATGACATAGCCATCAATATCATGAAAATCCATTCAGTTCCCATAAGGCAACTTTCTGAGCCCAAGCTGGCTTTCCTTTTCCTGTCCTTTCTCTTTTCTCTCCTCCCTTCTTACTTCCCTTCTTTCTTTCCTCCATTCTCTCTATCTCTGTCTTGCGGTGAGAGGGGCCTTGTGCATGCTAGGTAGTAACACTCTGCTACTGTCCCCCAAGCTGGTTTCCTGCCTCTTAATTTCCTGCCTAGATTCTGACAGTGTGTTCTCTGCTGAGGGTCTGTTGCAGCCTCTGCCCTCAGAAACCCTCCCGCCCATGTTGCCCTGACTTGTGGAGGTGATTGCTTCCCAGATGTCATGTGCCACTGACGGAGGAGAGGCAGGGTCTTAAACCTCATAAAGCACTCACACCTGCCAGGCATATAAAACCAAGTGATTTCTTTTAATTGTTTTTTTTTTTTATTATTATTGACAACTTCCATAACTAAAGACAATAAACCACGATAATTCCCTCCCCTCCCCTTTCTCCTTCACAACTCCATTCTCCATCATATCCCCTCCCCTTCTCCATCAGTCTCTCTTTTATTTTGATGTCATCATCTTTTCCTCCTCTTATACTGGTCTTGTGTAGGCAGTGCCAGGCTCTGTGGGGTCTGTATGCTATCTCACCCCTGCTCTCTCCCTCCATCCCATAGTTATTCAAAAAGCATTTCTTTTGACTTTTAAAAAATATATTTTATTTATTTCTTTATTTGGGAGAGAGAGAAAGAGAGAATGGGCGTGCCAGGGCCTCTAACCACTGCAAACAAACTCCAGATTCGTACGCCCCCTTGTGCATCTGGCTTACGTGGGACCTGGAGAATCAAACAGGGGTGCTTAGCTTTGCAAGCATGTGCCTTAACTGCTCAGCCATCTCTCCAGCCCTCAAAAAGCATTTTTTGAGCAACTGTCCTAATATCCTAGGTATGGGAGACCCTGCACTGGATAAGGCAGTTTGTGATTGTTAAATTCTGGTGTCAACCTGACATGTCTCTTGGACAGGTCTGTAAGGGCTTGTCCAGGAAGGATTAACTGAAGTTCTTCCTCCAGAATGGGTGGCAGTTATGGTGGGGACTCAATATGCAGAAGCTCCATTTAGGAGAATGCAGAACTGTTTTTTCTTCTTTAATTATTTTTCTTATTGAGGGTGGGGGGGAGAGAGAAAATGGGCACACCAAAGCCTCTAGCTACTGCAAACGAACTCCAGACAGATGCACCACCATGTGTATCTGGCTTACATGAGTTCTGGGGAGTCGAACCTGGGTCTTTAGTCTTCTCAGGCAAGTGCCTTAATCCCTAAGCCATCTCTCCAGGCTCCCCCACCCCTTTGTTTTGTCCAGATTCCCATGTTTCTTACCCGGCTTCCCTTGCTACTCATTTCTTTGTGCATCTACGTATACATCTACCCTTCGGCTATCCTCTGGGGACATTGGAACCCAGCCTGCATCCAGATGTGTGGACTGAGCAGCTGCTTGATTCTCTAGCCTGCCTCCAGCTTCATGGACAGAGCACCCTACCAAGTTCTCCAACTCTCCAGCTCATAGATAGATATTGTGAGACTGCCCAGTCTGTATCTTGTCAGCTAATCTAACCAATCCCTTTTATAATACATAATCAGTCAGTTTTGTTCCTCTTCTAAAAACTGATACATAGATGTTAAGCACGTGGAACTTGTGTGTAACTGGGTAGACAGTCAAAGAAGAAATAAATTAGTACTGTGTTACATAGGATACACCAGGTCATAATTAGAGCTCTCGGGAAAGTGCTAAGGCAGGGAATGGGAAAAGGAATCCAGGCCTGGCTGCAGTTTAGATACATGGGAGGAAGGTCCCCCAGAGAAGGTAGCATTTGAGGAGAGACCTAAAGGAGTAAGAGAAACACCCCAAACAAACATCATGGGGGAAGGCACCACGCAGATGTGGGGAGCGAGATTCTTATCTTCCCAGCAAGCAGGCACTGCTCACCTCACGTTACAGGTGATTAAACAAGGGTTCTGAAGGGCAGAACATCTTCCCTGGGCCATATACAAGGGTCTGCAGGCAAATGTGCATTCTAACATCAAGCCCATGGCGTTGGACCTCGTTGCCTCTCTCCTTCTCCTGACCTGGGGTCCCATGCTCTTGCCAGGATTTTTCCCTGCCTGTGGCCTGGCATAGGGCCCATCCAGCCCTGTCTGGTCACCTCCTTTCTTCTGCTGGCCGGCCTGTGCTATATGCCAACAGCTGACACAGCGCTCCCCTCATCTTTGGCAGGATGGCAGCTTGTATGTTTAGGTGACTTGTGGGTCCTGATGAGTACTGTCTTCCTGGGTTCTCACTGAAGGTGCTCCTCCCCGTGATCCACAGGCGAAGGTTCCCCAGTCTCTCCTGCAAGTCATTGAGGGGGGTGGATGTGCAGGACTTCCTCCACCCACTGACCCGACTCTTCAGGGCCAAATCTCAGGCAGGGATGAAGAGATCATGAACTCACCATGCTCTCTGGAAATAGCTGTTTTCAAAACCATACACACAAACACACACACACACACACACACACACACGCGCGCGCGCGCACATCTTGACTCTGCTAGGTTCTTGCTCACAGCTCGGGTACTTTCTGGCATCTACATGTTGGAATTGAGCCTTTTGGAACAATAACCCACCTTTCAAGAATCTCTTGGGTCAGGAACTGCCCTAGGGATCTTCCAAGGCAAGGATTCAGAGGGACCTTGTGTAAATTTCCCCAGCATCCCTCCATCATCAGGAGAAGGTGACTTGGTCATCTTGCCCCCTGATATAATCTTTAAGTTGTTATTATTGTTTTGCTTCTTGAGGTAAGGTCTCGCTCTAGCCCAGACTGACCTGGAATTCACTAGTCTCAGGCTGGCCTCAAACTTATGGCAGTCCTCCTACCTGTGCCTCCTAAGTGCTGGGATTAAAAGCATGTGCCACCATGACTGGCTTACTTGATATATTATTATTTTTTAAAATATTTTATTTATTTATTTTTATTTATTTGAGAGAGAGAGATATAGAAATAGGCAGGTAGAGACAGAGGGAGATTGAGAGAGAGAGAGAGAGAGAGAGAGAGAGAGATTGAGAATGGGCACGCCAGGGCCTCTAGCCACTGCAAACAAACTCCAGATACATATGCCCCCTTGTGCATCTGGCTTATGTGGGTCCTGAAGAATACAGCCTTGAACTGGGGTCCTTAGGCTTCACAGGCAAGTGTTTAACTGCTAAGCCATCTCTCCAGCTTGATATATTATTTTTTAAAAAACATGTTTTTATTTATTTGAAAGCACACAGAGAGAGAGAGAAGAAGAAGGAAGAGGAGGAGAGAAGGAGGAAGGAAGGGAGGGAAGGAGAGGGACTAAGAGAGACTATGAAATAAGATGAATATTAGCACACTAGGGATTTTTCCCTTTGCAAACAAACTCCAAATGTGTGTGCCACTTTGTGCATCTGACTTTACATGGGTACTGGGGACTTGAACCAGGCCTAATAGACACTGCCAGCAAGCACCTTTAACCTCTCAGTCATCTCCCAAGCCCTTCCAGATGCATTTTTGACCTTTGACCGGACAGGTCTTCATCTTTCTTCATCATTTCTCTCTGTCCTGTGTTCATGGGGCCCCTTCTTGTGTGCATTTTATTTCTTCTGCTATTTCTGTCATTATTGATACATTAAAATGGGTTGAGACCTATGGGCAAAAGGGACTAAGCAAGAACCTGGCCTTGGAATAGGTCAGTTGAGCCAGAAGACCCCAGACCCTGGGATTCTACCAAAGCCTGCTCTGGGCTCAGGGTTCCTGGATGGGTGCTCCCTGTGCCAGGAGGTCTATGCCAGGATTTGTCTACCAGCCCTGGCCATCTCTGAATAGGGAGGCAGGCTTTCATAGCACTTGTTGGCTCTGGCATTTGGAAGGAGATGAACTTGTGAGAGAGAACTGGGGCCTGAAATAGGCATGCACCTGATGACTCAGCCTTAGGTCAGGGTCTTCTGTGCATCTGGCTGTGTGTGTGTGTGTGTGTGTGTGTGTGTACATGCATATATAGCCCTAGGTGTTTCACAGCTAGGTTGGGAGTTTGATAGGAATGGAGTGTTGTTTATTTTCTAAATTGGCTCATTCCATGGATCGGACTGAATTGCTTGTTTCTGGATTCCCATGCTACACTGGTTAAGCACCATCTCACACATTAAAAAAAAAAAAAAAAAAATGACAAAGATGTCTCGTTTTGATTCCTCTGCTATACCACAGCCACCTTTTCACTGGAAGAACAAGGACAATAATATGTAGTTGAGGGGAGCCATGGGATATAACTTTTGGTGTAGTACTTGCTTAGCATTAATTCTGTTCTGAGTTCTGCTCCTAGCAATGTGTGTGTGTGCACACAGAGTTCCACATTTGTCTTTTCATCTGAAGACTTATCTCATAAAGATGCTCCTAGGCTACGTTAAAATTGACATTCATTGACCCATCAATCATTCTATTAATGATCCCTTACTGGAGACTAAATGATATATTCCAAGCACTGTGTGATAGGGTGAATGCTGTAAGCAAGTTCACAAAAGAAAACCACTACAAGAGAACGTAACAATTAGGTGAACACCTTCCCTGTTTCTACCATGAGCACTGTAATACCTGAGAGATTAGGCAGAAATGACATTGGCCTCCATCCAACTTGGACTGAATTCCAGGCTGTGAAACTTTGGACAAGATCCTCATAGTAATTGTAAGTGCTCTGATTCTTAAAAATTCTTGTGTGTGCATGAATGTGGACGTGTGTGCCAGGACACATGTGTAGGCGCCAGAGGACAAGTTCAGGTGTTCTCACCTTCCCCTTGTTTGAGGTAGTGTCTCTGGTGTCTGTTCTGCAATGGCCAGGCTAGCTGGTTCCACAAGTTTCCAATGTCCGTGTTTCCACTTCCCATCTTTCCATAGTTATGCTGGGATTATAGAAATGTGTTACTGCATCCGGATTTTACAGGGGTGCTAGAGATCTGAACTCTGGTACTCATGCTTGTGTGGCAAGTGCTTTATCCACTGAGCCAATCTCCCAAGACCCAAATACCATGATTAATAGAGGGAAGCACTTTCCTGGCTTTACTCAATTGCTCTAAGCTTTAATTTCTTCATTTGGAAAACTAGGACAATAATTTCCTTCTTCAACTGGATATTGCAAGGATTATACAAATAAATTACCAATTATAAAGATATCAGCATATTGTTTGACTCATAATAAGTGCTTTTGGAATGTTCTGTCCTCCCTTTCCTCATTGACTATTTTTTATTAAATTTATTTATTTATTTATTTATTTATTTATTTATTTATTTATTTATTTGCAACAGGCAGACAGAGAGAAAAAGAGGCAGAGAGAGAGAGAGAGAATGGGTGTGCCAGGGTCTTCAGCCACTGCAAATGAACTCCAGATGCATGCAACATCTTGTGCATCTGGCTTATGTAGGTACTGGGGACTCGAGCCTCAAACTGGGGTCCTTAGGCTTCACAAGCAAGTGCTTAACTGCTAAGCCATCTCTCCAGCCCTCCTCATTCACTCTTAAGCAGCCATAGCCTGAGTAGAGGGGAACAGCCCACGGACATAGGTAATGGACACAAAGTAGAGAAATAAATCCTAAAGGAGAATTCTGACCACATGTTCTTGATGGCAGGAGTTCCTTTAGTTGAGGAAATTAAGAATTGCTTGGTCCTACTTTTTTTCTGGGTCCCTGAACTCTGCTTTTTCTCTCTTAACTTGCAATTGTCACTAAACTCCTGGTGTGTCTCATGCCAGGTCCCTTGGGGGAAGGCAGACCCGCTCCCATCAAACTCCAATAAAACCTCATCCTGGGCCTGAGAGATGGCTTAGCGGTTAAGGCGCCTGCCTGCTAAGCCTAAGAACCCAGTTCCAATCTCCATGTCCCACGTTTAGCCAGATGCAAAGTGATGCAAGGGTGCAATGCCACACATGCCCACAAGGGGGCACACACATCTGGACCTCGTTTGCAGTGGCTGAGAGGCTGCTGGTGTGCCCATTCTCTATCTATCTTCCTCTCCCTCTCTCTCTGTCTCTCTCTGTGTCTCTCTCCACACAAAAACAACAACAGCAAAAAAAACCCCTAATCTTTCCAGCCTCATTGGTGCAGTCTCAGAGGCAGCTGGGCTGTGGAGGCCTTACCAGCAGGCAGAGCCCAGAGCCCAGAGCCTGAGGAAACAACCCTCTTCCCTATGCAGGGAGCAGAACAGTAATGCACACAAGCTGGTTTTGCAGAATGCATCTCGACAACTCATCAGAGAATGTCAAACTCAGCGACAGCTTTAGAAACAACAGTGATTTGTTTGTTTCCACTGAAGAGCTTGAAAAAGAGGCAGGATTTTAACTTACTCTGATGAAAAGAACCTCATTTGGTAACAGACTGGAATCACAAGATTGGAGAATCATGGTCTCCTATGTGCAGAAAGGAGAACAATGCCGGTCTCCTGTGATGATTTGGTGAGCCAGTGCACAGAAAGTACTTCCTGCAGGGGTTGGGACACAGTGGGAACAACCAAACTGAGCCTGTGATCCAACCTTGTTCAGAAGACGAAGCCTTGGGCCAGCACACAACAATCTACATGTCCTATGCCACACTGGCCATCTGTACTTCTCCTTCACCAGCCTCTGAGCCAAGCACATTAGCACCTCCTCCCATTGGTCCAGTGGACAGCTGGCCAAGACCAGAGCCTCAGGAGTGAGCAAGAATCCTCTCTTGACCTCCGTGCAGGGGACTCACCCCCACAGTCCATCCCTGCAGTTTGCTTCTATGTTCTTGGTACTGCTACTCTAGGTGACATTTCTCACCTCGACCATTGTCACAAGACCCCCTGGTTCCAACCTCTACCTCTGGGTCACTTCTCTCCCCACAGTTCTATGGATTGTGCTGAAAACAATTTTTCTCAAAGGTAGCTCTGCTGTCACTCTTTTGCTCAGAAACCTTCCATGGCTCTGCATGGCCTACTACATTAAGTACAAGCCCCTCACTTACCTCCTTACCCAATGGTGCTCTGGATTGACACTATAGGCTGTGCCTAGGGAAGCTACTTCCAAGACATAGCTTTTTAAATTTTTTTTCTGGGCTAAGCCTCTGCCTAACATGCCTTCTTTAAACTATACCTGCTCAAGTACACCCCATCCTCCAGGGCTCCTCAAATATCATTTCCTCCAGCAAGGCCTCCTTCCCACTTCCAGCCACTTGCTTCCCCTTTCTTCTATGAACCCAAGGAACACGATGACTCGATCCTCTCCTGAAACACACCCCTCAGCAGACCCAGCGTGGGTGTTTGAGTTGTTTCCATGCTCTACAGTGCCATGTGGCCCTGGACACTCTATAGGCACAGGGTGGCATTGCCACTGAATGGCTAGGTCCTCTGTGGACTTTCCCATCTGCTCCAACCAAACCTGCACAGCCTGTTGCTCAAGGAGGAGGACTTCTTGAGATCTGGGATCTGGAGGCTGTAGGGCTACTCCATGCTGACTAGCTCCTGTCAATGCTGAGCTGTGACTGGAATCTTCAGAGGTAGCAGGAGTCTTGGACTTTGCTCACCAAAGGGGCTCACGCATAATTCATCCATTCAGCTTCTGTCGTGGAATACCACCAGGCATTGTTGAATGCCCCGAGGATCCAGAGATAGATAAGAAAAATGTCACTGCCTTCCAGCAATTTAAGCTTGGCTAACATGTCAGTGGACCATGTGTACGAAGCATGGATATTGAGGGTGGTACATAGGAGGGCACCTTCTGACCTTGGCTAGGGTGGGATAACCTCTTTCAATGCTGCTTCTGGGACTGCCTCCTTCGAGGGGAGGAGGCGTCCAACCTCAGCTGGGTCTCCTCTTTTCAGTTTCACCTGGTGCTAGGACAGTCTGGCCAAAGCAATGAAGTAGAGTGTCGTGGTTTGAATGTAAAGTGTCCCCTATTCCCCATAGGTTCATGTGTCTGAACACTTGGTCCCCAGTTGGTGTTGCTGTTTGGGAACCTTTAGTGGAACATTGAAGGTGGAGCCTTGCTGGAGGAAAGAGGTCACTCTGGGCGGGCCTTGAAATTTTATAGCCCAGGCTCATTTCCTGTTGGCATCTGCTAACTGTCTGTGGATACAATGTGTGCAGTCAGCTCTCTGCTCCTGATGCCATACCTTCCCTGCTCTATGATGGACTGGATATTCCTTCAAAACTGTAAACCAGAATAAATAAATCCTTTCCTTTCTTTTTGTTTGTTTATTTATTTATTTTAGAGCAACAGAGAGAGAAAGAAGCAGATAAAGAGAGAATGGGTGCACCAGGGCCTCCAGCCACTGCAAACAAACTCCAGATGCATGCACCACCTTATGCATCTGGCTTATGTGGGTCTCCTGGGGAATCGAGCCTTGAACCGGGGTCCTTAGGTTTCATAGGCAAGAGATTAACCACTAAGCCATCTCTCCAGGCCCTCTTTTCCTTTCTTTAGCTGCTGCTTGTCAGGTATTCACAGCAGTAAGTAGAGTAACGAATGCATGGTGGACCACACCACAAAATCTGCTGCAGAAATTCACTTAGCTAAGGCTTGCAAACTGCTTGGCTCAGTGCCTTCCAAACAGTTAAATCCTCACAAGAAGCTGACCAAAAAGCCAACTCTTAGGATAACAAATGAGAAGAGAAAGTTGGGAGAGTCTGTGTAATAAATCAGAATAGCACAGCTAGTTAGAAACAAGAAGTCAAGCCCAAACCCGTCTGCTTGTAAACCCTCCCTCTTTCTAAGATGTCCTTCAGAGGGACACTGGACACTCTCATGTACCTTGTGATCCTTGTACTAAAGGCTGACTTCTTGGAACCTGGGGAGCAACAAGGCCCTTCTGGCTGTGATGAAAGCCTCTCCTCCTTTCGCACATGCCGCAGAGTGTTTCTGGCCACGCTGTCTGTCCTGGGCACTGTCACCTCTTTCTGGTTCCAGCCCATGTCTCTAACCTTCATCCCTCCTCCCTCCAGCAACACTAATCCTCATCCAGCCCCACTGTGAGGAGACCAACAATAGGAAATCTTCTCTGTGCCCTTGAGTAGGTCTTGCTGTGCCCTTTTTGAACCACAAAGTTCCCAGGACCCTTCAGGATGAGACATGTCCTGAGCTAGGGAGGCATCAGAGGAGAGAGACAGAGAACATTCTGGAAGCTAATAAAGTAGAACAAACATCCTGGACTCAGCTTTGGCCATGCTGGAAACATGCCCAATCATTATGTGGGAAGGTGGGAGCCCTTCCAAAGGAACCAAGTGTAGCCAAACCATCCTTGGGATACGTTTTCTTGCAAGTTTTATTCACCTGAAAATTCTTTTCATGAAAATAGTCAACAGGGTGGTCTACATGGAGGAACTCTGATTCCAAAAGATTCAGTCCTTGGAAGTTCAGATACACGACACTCATTGGCAAGGACTTATGTTATAAAAAGATTCACCTCTAAAGTCCCTTCAAGTGGGAAATGGTTTCCCATTGTCTTTAAAAACACACACAAAAACAGACCATTAACTATTTGACTAGGAGATGGGGAGTGTGAGGTCAAAGTTAAAGAGACAAGTAGGAAAGAGCTACCAACCCAAAGTCCTTTAGGACAGTTCTGAAAGTGCAGCTGGGAGAAGGTCCTTGATCCTCCTGGCCTCATTTTGGCGGCTCAGTCCTGCTGCCGTGTGGGCTTCACTGAGTCATTCAGGCACATGTTTGAATAGCTCTTTCACCCACCACCGAAGAGGCCCTGGGCCTTCAGAACTTTAGAAACATAAGGAAGGACAGAAAGGGCTGCTGGGAGCATGATGGGACAGAGCATGAGAGTTCCCTGTTCTATGGGCTTCAAAAATCTTCCAGGGCAGAAAAGGCTTAAGAACGGGTTGCCCAAACCCTCATCAGAACCTTCCACAACATTCACAGGCCATGTTCTCTGCTTTTGATAGTAAGAGGGGGTTCTACTCCCCAAGGCACTATATTCCACCTTGCACATATTCCTGAGCTGCTAGAAGTTGTTCTTGTTGAACCCACCTTCTAGCATTCCCATCCGTTTGACCTGGGTCAACCCTCTTCTACTCCACAGGCCTCTGAGTGGGTTACTGTGCAAGGAAAGCTGATGCGAAGGCTGTGATTGGTTCCTTCAGACCCATCATCTGCATGTGTAGGGAGATGTGGAGCCCCTGAATAAGGGTGCTTTAATATATCACCTCTGTGGACTGAGGGGCAGCAAGGTGCTACTGGGAATCAGGAAATCAAGTTCTCCGCCTCACTGTCGGCAGCTCTAACAGCTACTAAGAATTTTCTCTTACCTGGGAAATTTCATCAAAGCCCATGGTTTCAGGTGGCTGGAAAATATCTATCTCTAGCCCAAATCTCTTCTCAGAATTCTAGACCCATCAATCCCATAGCTTATTTAGTATCATTTTAGTGGCCCAAGAGTGTTGGTGCTTGACAATGTTTACTTCAAAAATGCACTGGAAGCTGTACTAGTTACTTTTCTTCTTGTTGTGACCATGTAACCTGACAAAAGCGAATGCAGGGAGGGACGGTTTACCTGGCTTACAGTTTGAGAGTGCTGTGGTCCAGCAGAGAGGGAAAGGCATGGTAGCAGGAGTGTGAGGGGATGATCATGCTGGCTCTATGAACACCTCAGGACCCATCCCTAGTGGCACACTTCCTCCAGTGGACTTTTATCTCCTGAAGGTTCCACAACCTTCCAGAACAGTGTTACCATCTGGGGACTGAGTGTTCAAACACATGACATGTTTCAAACACACAAGGGTGTTTCCCACTCAAACCACAGCAGAAGTGCAGCCCCCCTGTTCATCTCTTAAATGGAAATGTTCAGGTCACGAGGGCTCCACCCTCATGAATGGATTAATGCTGATTATGAAAGGTCAAGAGGCTATCAGTAATCTCTCTCTCTCTCTCTCTCTCTCACTCTCTCTTTCTCTCCCTTGCCTTTCCCTTTTCTGCCATAGTATGATACAACACAAACTCCTTTGGTCATTTGCTGGCCCTTGATCTTGGATTCCAAAACTATAAGTCAAGGAGATCTTTCTTTATTACAAATTACCCAGTCTGTGGTATTCAATTATATCCATTTAAATTATGTCCATTTAAAACACATGATAACAGGTTGTTTCTTAACCCAGTGGAATCCAGCTGCACCTGGTTGATCTAGCCCCCAAAGGCTACACTGACCAGGATGGTTTTGCCCTGAGAGATGTGCCTTCTCTTCTGATTATCCCCCGCTCCTGCCAAACGTGGTGCTTTCTTTATCAAAATGTAAAAGCCTGAGCAATTAAGATGCTATAAATTGGAGAGTTCTTTCCAATGAATAAAATTACCCTTATTTCTAATGCATATGAGATGGCTTACATGAAGCTAAGTACTCTAGTGATTATAAAATAGCCGACATAGAATACCAACATTTCTTTATCCACCTCTAAAGTAGCCCATTAAATTGATACTGATTAGGCATTTTTCTTTTGTATAACTCACTCTCCTTCTCTTTCTCTGCCACTAATTCTTGGTACAATTTTCAAACTTAAGTCTTATCTGGTCTAAAATGCTTTTCTTCTTTGTCATATCTCTTGGATTATATTATTTTTTTGAAATGGGGCTTTGCTATATAGCCCATGCTGGTCTTGGCTTCACAGCAATCCTCCTGCCTCATCCTCTTGAGTGTCGTGATTACAAGCATGTGGCATCTTGCCTGGTTTACTTTATCTCTTTGGAGGAGGGGGCATGCTAGGATTCTTCTCCCAGTGGCTGTTTCCAAAAGGCAAATTCTGTGGGTACTTCGTGTCTCCTAGTTTTCAGAGATAGTCTTGAGTTCCTATCAGTTTATTTTTAAAAGCACTTCCACTTTACTGATATTTAATTGTTTTGCCTTTGTAAGGCTACAGAGAAAGAAACAGACTTCATAGATAAGGGAAAGGGGGCCTGATTTTTCTTTTTACCAGCCTAGTCTGAGCCGCACTGTGGGGCTGTGGCAGTCTGAAACGATTGACTGGTTAACTGCAAAGACTCTGCTGGTAAAGAGGCAGCAGCTCTTGGTGTGCACAGGCTTTTCCATGCACTTATCACACTGATCTCCACTGTCCCCTAAGTGCCTGTGGTGTCCCCTACTCTGCTTCCTCTCCTTCCCAGCCCTTCTCATCTCTTCCCTGAACAACTCCCACAGGACCCTGAGCATTCCTGGCTCTCAATCTTGCTTTTCTCTTGTTGGTCCAGAGTGACCTTCCTAAAATATGAATCTGAGGGTGCCATGCTTCTGCTTAACACCCTACCTAGCTACTTTCTGGGGACAATCCCATCTAGCACACCTGCCCATGCATGGCCCTGTCTCTGCTCCCTTTCTTTTAAAGATTTTATTTTAATTAATTAATTAATTAATTAATTAATTTATTTATTTATTAGATACAGAGAGAGGGGAAGAGAAAGAGAGAGAGTGAAAATGGGCATGCCCGGTCCTCTAGCCACTGCAAACAAACTCCAGATGCATGCACCACTATGTGCATCTGGCTCACGTGGGACCTGGAGAATTGAACTGGGGTCCTTAGGCTTCACAGGCAAATGCCTTAACTGCTAAGCCATCTCTCCAGCCTTCTTTTCCCTTTCTGTTTGACTCTCTCTGTCTCGTTATTGAAAGCTGTGATCAGCATGACATGCCTTCACCATAGTCTATGGCCTTTGCATAGACTCCTTCCTGGAATGTCCTGTATCTCCTCTTCTCTAGCTAACATGTGTTCATTCTTCAGACCCACACTCTCCCCTGGGAGGTGTCTAGGTTTTAGCTCTTGAAGACTGGGCAGATGGTTGCCCGTGGGCTTCCCTACAGTGACGCTTTGTACACTACACTGAAACCCATGACTTGTTTGTCTTGCCCACTCAACTTTGAGCACTTTGAGAGCAGGGAGTGCATCTCCTGTCCCTTTGTACATACGAGCCCAGTAATAGTAAAAAACATGGTATCTCATTTCATCTTCAAGACAGTTCAGGGATGTGGGCAGACCAAGAAGTACTCCAAAGTTTACATGAGATTCATGGACACACAGTCTGATACTTTCCATGACCTAATGCTATACCCCACTGAATCCTCCGTCTGAGTGTCTTATCCAAGGATACTCTGGAAAGACTGTCAAATGGGGGAAAGCATGTGCCCACCAGGCTGTCTGTGAAGGTTCAGGGGATAGAGAAGAGAGAACACAGCTGATGGACCCGCACCCGTGTGTCTGATGCGGCCAGTCCCGAATCCATGTGTATTCATTCTATGGATGGGACAAGATTTTTTTGTAATGCTCACTCTGTTTTTCCTGAAATTCCTTTAGAATAATGATGAAACTCATGTGGGTGGGGGATCTCTTTAACCAGCTGCCCAAGTTGGAGAAAAGGGAGCCACCACACTTGAAGAAGGATATCCCATGATGCACTGGCCTTTGACCTGCCTAGTGCATCTGATTCAAGGGAGACTTGATGATGCATGTCCAGAGCCTTTGAGGTACCCCATAGCCTCATGTTAAAGTGGAGCTCGGGCTGGAGAGATGGCTTAGCAGTTAAAGCGTTTGCCTGCAAAGCCAAAGAATCCCAGTTCCATTCTCCAGGACCCACATAAGCCAGATGTACAAAGGGGCGAACGCATCTGGAGCTCGTTTGCAATGGCTGGAGGCCCTGGCACACCCATTCTTTCTCTCTCTCTGCCTCTTTCTCTTAAATAAATAAATAAATACCCTGGGTGAGTAACCCCCCCACCACAGACAAGTGTATGGGGCACCGTATATACATACATACACACACACACACACACACACACACACACACACACACACACACACAAGCAAAGGAAAAGAGAGAGAGAGAGATTGGGCACACCAGGGCTTCTTGCCACTGTAAACAAACTCCAGACACATGTGCCACTTTGCGCAGCTGGCTTTATGTGGGTACTGAGGAATTGAACCCAGGCTATCAGGCTTTGTAAGCAAGTGCCTTTAATTGCTGTGCCACCTCTCCAGTCCTCATATGTGTGTGTGTGTGTGTGTGTGTGTGTGTGTGTGTGTGTGTTTGGTTTTTTGAGGTAGGGTCTCACTCTAGCCCAGGCTGACTTGGAACTCACTATGTAGTCTCAGGATGGCCTTGAACTCACAGCAATCCTCCTACCTTTGCCTCCCAAGTGCTGGTATTAAAGGTGTGCACCACCATGCCTGGCTCTCCCTCAATGTTTTTTAAAAGAATTTCTACTTTGGATAGGGAGACTGATACATAATGACTATGACATGAACTAGGGAGCTGTATAGTCCTGGGCAATGCCACATTCTTTGGGGGAAATGGATCAAAGTACAGAAGACTTGCTTGTTATCCAGTTCACAGGTATTTATTGACACCTCTTATTTGTCAAGCATAGTGTTAGGCACCAGGACATCCATGGAAAACAAGACTAGACCATTCCTACCCTTGGTCTGCAATCTAGTTGTCAGAGCAATAGCATCAGGACTGAGTCCTGAGGTCAAGAGCGTTCAAGATGGGGAGGTGTGGTCTGAGTGACCAGGTAGACAGGTACAATCTCCACAGTGCTACTGGCCCAGCAGAGGAGACAGCACGTGGCGAGTGTGTATCTCTCTCTCTCTCTCTCTCTCTCTCTCTCTCTGTACCCACAAACAGCTCCTGTTCACTTTGGACTCACTCTGCTCCAGGTTCCCGACAGCAGTGTCCAGGGCCGTTGCTGGGGTTGTCATACTGGAGGCATCATTGAAGCCTCTTGCCTTGTACCAGCTCAGAAGTTATCCCTGGAGAGAACCTCGCTTCCCACCACTGTCCAGAATTTCCAGAGCATGAGCAACGTAAACTCATCAGTGGCTTGGCTACTAAAGGATCCCTAGGGCCCAAGGCAATTAATCAGCCTGGTTTGGCTGCCTTTGTACCCAGCCACTTCTGGGGAGGGGTGAGGAGAGTGCACACACACCTTTGAACTTAGCTATCTCTCCTTCAAATTCAACACTATTATTCTCACTCTGCAAGCTTTCACTCTATTCTAATGTAAGAAACATAGCTCCTGCCTTTCGGTTTCTTGGCACATTTAATACCCTCTATGATATTTTTGGCGGCTTCATTGCTGGCAGTTAGAGGACATTTTGTAAGTAACAAGAAATAACCATTAACTAAAGAAAATAAATAAAAAGATACCGTGCAAGAAGTACAGACATGTCTGGCTTTGTAAAATTACTGTCAGTCAGTGGGCATATGGGTTCCTGAAAAGTTGGGCAGAAATCACAATATTATCCTTGAAATGCATCCCACTCTACCTGGCAAGCTTTGATCCAGTTTTCAGAACCTGCTGAAGTGTCCCTCACTTTACCAAGCCTTTTCCAGGCCCACCCCTGCAGTGGAAGGGAGCAATTGTTGTTGTTGTTGTAATATGTCTACCACATGCCAGAGACTGGGCTAGGTTATGTATTATGTCAACCATCCTCCTACAACCTTAGAGGTGTAGGAAGAATGGCTTGAGAGTAGTGTCATTTACAAGGAAAGAAACAGACTATGAAGCTGAGAGACTCGTAGGAGGTGCCACAGCTCACAGATGATGAAGCCCGAAGTGGAGCAGAGCGCAAGGTGTGTTCACGACCAATGGCAGCAAAATTAACTTCTCTTCTCCAACAGTACCTTCACTCTAATTTGCATCACAGGGCATGCTCGTTTGTAAACATTCCTGTAGTCATCTATTATCCAGTTGGTGGCACCCCTTGAAATAGGGACTCAGGTGGCCTTTCTGGAGCCAGTGTGCCTCACCCATAGAAGGGATTAAACACGGACTCCTTCAGAGGTATGTTATCTTCAGTTTCTTTCATCTGTAATTCCCTTTTTAGACTTGGATTAATTAGGGTTCACCAGAGGAATGGACCCAATCATAGCTATTAGACTGGCTTACTTAATATGAGCCTGGGTAGTTCGCCAGTGACCCTACGTACTGGAGAGTCACAGAACACAGTAGCTGCTCAGTCCAAGAAGCTGGAAGCCTCAGAACAAAAGGGACTGATGACATAGCCCCGGCTTGATGCTGAAGGATAGTCACGTGAGCTCATGATGAAAGGATGGAGATGGGTGGGGTCTGACATCTACAGTTGATGGCAGCAGCGACAGACACTCATGCAGAAAAGTGCCACTGGCTTTCTCCTCTTCCACTTTGATGTCGTCTGGATCTTCAGCCTATTGGATGGTGCACCCCACACATTCAGGGCAGGTCTTTCCTCCTCAGTGACTGTCCCATATGTGAGTTCTCTCTGAAATTGCCTCACAGCCACAACTTGATAATCAAGACCAACCATTGCATGGCTCTCTAGAAAGGCAGTAGAGCCACCTCAACGTTCTCCTCAGATCTTCCGAGGAATATCAGTTACTTGTTGCTGGGACAAACATGCTTGACCAGACGCAGATTTTTGGAAGCTTATAGAAGCTTATGGCTTACAGTTTTGAGTGGAAGTGTACATTATGAATGGAGAAGGCAAGACAGGAGCACCTGGTGCCACATTATCACATCAGCAGGGAGGAAGTAGAGAGACCAAGCAGGGCTGGGGTGTAACACTTTAAGGGTTAGCAGCAGTGACCCCCCTCCAGCATAGCTCTTCCTCTTAAAGGTTCCACAAGCACTATCACCTGGACAAGTGTTCAAACACATGACCTTATGGGGGACATTTTATATTCACCTACCACACAAAGAATTGAATAATCAGCCAGGAATACTCAGTAAGTAAACTACTAAAAGATTCACTATAGGATCTTGACCCTAACACTGAAAATTCATCAAAGGTGGCATGTGGATAACAGTGACACCTTTCAGAAACATGGCTGTTCACACAGCTCAAGTCATTTGCTTCTCAAGTTTTCACCACTATCATCCTGTGGATTGGTTTGCTTCTCGAACTTGGGAGCTGTTCTCCATAACCTACATGTTTTATGTCTTTATAATCTTGAAAAATATATTATTTATATGTTGAACTGGGGGAATTTCTCAGGATTCAAGGATTCTGGTAGAATCCTTGCCTAGCACATATGAAGCCTTGAGTTAGATACCCAGCACTGTAATAATACACATTTATTATTTGTGTATTTTGTTACTTATTGAGCACTAATTATATGCCAGGCATTAATTACAGCTTATGAATTAACTAACTTTTCTCTGCAGACAAGGAAATAGAGGTAGAAGTTTTTGTTTTCCCTCTGGAACTAGTGAGAAGAGGAATGGAAGTGGTATAGGAATCTAAACAAACTGTCCAAATACAATAGTTTGACTTCTGTACAGTAGAGCCTTACCATAGGCTCTGGGTACACCCCAGAATCACCGGGCCCCCCTGTAGACCACCTCTCGGCCACCCAACTATTCTGCTCAATATTCCTTGTTGCTTTCACTTCTGACCTTGCCTCTGGCATTGGCACAGAAAAGACCTCCTGGGATGTAGTGATACTTTTGTTCTGAGTCCTACACTCTGCATTCTGGCTTGCCCCTGCCAAAAAAAAAAAAAAAAAAAAACCATCCCGCTGTGACATGCAAGCTTTTAATTGAGTGCATTTTTTCTCTCTCTTTCTCTGTCCCTCTCTGTGTGCATGTAGGGGGTGCTTTAGCCAGTTTCTCATTGCTGGAATGAACATCTAACCAGACACAGTTTATGGGAGGAAGGGATTTATTACAAGCTTACAGAGTCCAGGGGAACACTATCAATGGCAGAATAGGCTGGCTCCCTTCCATAGATCCAAGCAAAGAGATGCCATCAGCAGCCAGCACCACAAGCAAACAAAAACCACTAGAGCTCAAAACTGTTCTTCATACACCTTTAGAGGACCACTTTTGGGGCTGGAATTCAGATCCTCTCCCAAACACACCTTAGAGCCGGACTCCAAGATCTGCATCCCTCACTTGCTCCCACCGTGACACATCCTCCAGCCACAAGGCTGGAGACCCAAGTTACAAATTTAATTTTAATAAAACACCTGAGTCTATGGGGGCCATACATTTACACTATCACATTCAAACTACCAGAGAGGGTTGTGCACATGTGTGTACAGGTGCACCTACTCCATGTGCATGTGTGTGGAGGCCAGAAGAAGACACTGAATGTCTTTTCCTATCACTGTTCCATCTGTTCCCTGAACTTGGAGCTCCCCAGTTTTTGGATAGATTAGCTGATCAGCAATCCTATCTGTAGTGCCCACACAGTGCTGGGATTACAGGCATGCAAGGATATACCTGTTTTTTTTTTTTTTTTTGAGACAAGCTCAAAAGACTGCCTTTTTTTTTTTTTTTTTAAATCCAGGAGAAAGAGAGAGAGACAGAGAAGAGAGAGAGAGACAGAGAGAGAGAGAATTGGTATGCCAGCCCCCCAGCACTGCAATTGAACTCCAGATGTGTGTGTCCCCTTGTGCACATGTGCAACCTTGTGTGTATGGCTTACGTGTGACCTAGAGAGTTGAATATGAGTCCTTAGGCATATTTGGCCTTTTATGTGGGTTTTTGAGGATTGAACTCAGGTCCTCATGCTTACCTAGCAGGTTTTCTTGCTGAGCCATCTCCTAAGCTCTGAGATGCACCTCTCTTGAGAGATGTATTCCACTCAAGGAGGTTTGTTAGCTGTGTCACTGGTGACTGGAGCCATCTCTGGAGTCACCAAGAAGGCAAGAGATGTGATCTGAGTCAGAAAGGAGGCATGATGCAGGCAGGATGACAACTCTGTATACCCTATCTACACTTACTGCAGTGTAACCCCTGATCTACGCTTACTGCAGTGTAACCCCTGATCTACACTTACTGCAGTGTAACCCCTGATCTACACTTACTGCAGTCTAACCCATGATCTACACTTACTACAGTCTAACCCTCAATCCACACTTATTGTAGTCTAACCCCTGATCTACACTTACTACAGTCTAACCCTCAATCCACACTTATTACAGTCTAACCCCTGATCTACACTTACTACAGTCTAACCCCTGATCTACACTTATTGCAGTGTAACCCTGATCTACACTTACTACAGTCTAACCCTCAATCCACACTTATTGTAGTCTAACCCCTGATCTACACTTACTACAGTCTAATCCCCATCTATACTTACTACAGCCTAACTCCTGATCTATACTGGGCTAACCCCTGATCTATACCTACTACAGTCTAACCCTCAATCTGCACTTACTGCAGTCTAACCCCTGATCTACACTTACTACAGTCTAACCCTCAATCCACACTTATTACAGTCTAACCCCTGATCTACACTTACTACAGTCTAACCCTCAATCCACACTTATTACAGTCTAACCCTGATCTATACTTACTACAGTCTAACCCTCAATCCACACTTATTGCAGTCTAACCCCTGATCTATACTTACTACAGTCTAACCCTCAATCCACATTTACTGCAGTCTAACCCCTGATCTATATCTATACAGTTAACCGTCAATCCACACTACAGTCTAACTGTCAATCCACACTTATTGTAGTCTAACCCTGATCTATACTTACTACAGTCTAACCCTCAATGCACACTTATTGTAGTCTAACCCCTGATCTACACTTACTACAGTCTAATCCTCAATCCACACTTATTACAGTCTAACCCCTGATCTACACTTACTACAGTCTAACCCTCAATCCACACTTATTACAGTCTAACCCTGATCTATACTTACTACAGTCTAACCCTCAATCCACACTTATTGCAGTCTAACCCCTGATCTATACTTACTACAGTCTAACCCTCAATCCACATTTACTGCAGTCTAACCCCTGATCTATACTTACTACAGTCTAACCGTCAATCCACACTTATTGTAGTCTAACCCTGATCTATACTTACTACAGTCTAACCCTCAATCCACACTTATTGTAGTCTAACCTCTGATCTATACTTACTACAGTCTAACCCTCAATCCACACTTATTACAGTCTAACCCTGATCTATACTTACTACAGTCTAACCCTCAATCCACACTTATTACAGTCTAACCCTGATCTATACTTACTACAGTCTAACCCTCAATCCACACTTATTGCAGTCTAACCCCTGATCTACACTTACTACAGTCTAACCCTCAATCCACACTTATTACAGTCTAATCCCTGATCTACACTTACTACAGTCTAATCCTCAATCCACACTTATTACAGTCTAACCCCTGATCTACACTTACTACAGTCTAACCCTCAATCCACACTTATTACAGTCTAATCCCTGATCTACACTTACTACAGTCTAACCCTCAATCCACACTTATTACAGTCTAACCCTGATCTACACTTGGCGGCTCTGAGCGCTTGGGTCACTCATTTATCCTCTTGATGTATTGGCTGCAAAACATGGCACAGCACTAACAGCAAATGCTCATGGGGCCACAGACAATGCAGCTCTTCCCATAACTGAGATCACTGAGACCTTTCAATGGCCTAGACAATAAATCACCACAAACTTGGTGGTATAGAGCACTGAAGTTAATTCTCTTGCTGTTCTGGAGGTGAGAAGTACAATAGCAAAATTGTAACAGAGTCACTTCCCTCCAGGACTGAAGAGAATGCCTCTTTACCCCTCCTCACTTTTGGTGGCTCTTGGTAGGTTCTCTGGCTTTTAGCTATGCCTCTGTGGTCTTCCTCCCAGTGTCTCACATCCTCTTTCTCTTCTCAATCTCTCTGTCTGTCTCTGGGTGTGTCTCTCATCTCCCATTGTAGCCTTGGCTGGTCTCAAACTCATGACCTTCTTTCCTTAGACTCCTAGGGCTCCTAGGATGCAGGTATGCACCACCACACTCAGCTTTATTTCTTACTCTTAAGGAAACCAGCAATTGTAGGTAGATATAGGGTCACCCTAAATTCAGGAAAATCTCCTGTTGAGATTTTTAATTCAATCACTTCTGAAGATGACTTTTGAGTCTACTTCTCAATAAGGACACAGACACCAGGGTAGGACTTGCATGATTAAGGTCATAGCTTATTTGGTAGACCTTGAATGCAAGCCTAGGTGTTCTTGTTCCACATTTTAATTACCACATTAAACAAATATTTATTTCATTATTTTTTTTTTTAGAATCAGGGACTAAACCAAGGGCCTTGCACATGTTAGACAGCCACTCTACCCAGCCTAACAAATTATATATATATTTTATTTATTTACTTATTTATTTGAGAGAGAGAAAGAGGGAAGCAGAGAGAGAGAATGGGCACGCCAGGGCCTCCAGACACTGCAAATGAACTCCAGATGCATGTGCCACCTTGTACATCTGGCTTATGTGGGTCCTGGAGAATTGAACCAGGGTCCTTTGGCTTTGCAGGCAAGCACCTTAACTGCTAAGGCATCTTTCCATCCCCTAACAAATGTATACTTAAAAATTTTTATTTGTCTATGACAGCCAGGTATGGTGGCGCACGCCTTTAATCCCAGCACTCAGGAGGCAGAGGTAGGAGGCTCGCCATGAGTTCGAGGCCACCCTGAGACTACATAGTGAATTCCAGGTCAGCCTGAGCTAGAGTGAGACCCTACCTTGAAAAAAACATTATTTATCTATGAGAGAGAGAGAGAGAGAGATTTTGAGAGAATTGGCTTACCGGGGCCTCCAGCCATTGCAAATGAACTCCAGACTCGTGTGCTAGTTTGTGCATCTGGCTTATGTATGTACTGGGAAACCAAACCTGGGTCTTTAGGCTTTGCAGGAAAATGCCTTAACCACTAAGCTATCTCTCTAGCCCATTTTTTTCTAATCAATATTTATTGAGCCAGTATAAAGCTCAAAGACCAACAGTAGGAAAACAAACATACAACAAACAAACAAATCAAATAATTTCAGGAATAGCAAGAAAACAGGGAACCTGACAGAGGAATCTGTGGCAAGAATGGAGAACAGAGACTAGAAGGTAACATGAGCCAAATTGTGTGGAAACCTTGTTTTCATTTTCATTTTTGCATATGTATATGTATGTAGTGTTCATGCATGTATCCATGCATGTTTATATGTGTGTGGGTGCATGTGGAGCTTGATGTCAGGTGGCTTCCTCAGTTACATTCCACCTTATTATTATTATTATTATTATTTTGGAGAGAGACAGAGAAAGATAGAGAGAGAGGGAGAGGAAGACAGATAGAGATGGGCACGCCAGCAGTCTCTCAGCTGCTGCAAACAAAATCCAGATGTGTGCGCCCCCTTGTGGTCAAGTGAGGCATTGTGTCCTTGTGTCACTTGCATCTGGCTAAACGTGGGACCTGGAGATTGGAACCAGCGTTCTTAGGCTTAGGAGGCAGGCGCCTTAACCACTAAGTCATCTCTCCAGCCCTCCACCTTGTTTTTTTGAAACGATCTCACACTGAATCTGGAACTTGCCAATTCACCTAGATAAGTTAGTTAGCAAGCCCTAGAGATCCTCCTGTCTGCATCTTCCCAGCGCTAGCATTGCATGGGCTTACACATTCAGTGTTACATAGGAGCTGAGGATCTGAACTCAGGTCCTCATGCAAGCACTTGACCCGCTGAGCCATGTTCACAGCCCCTGGGTGGAAATGTCTCATGACTCTGATGTTTATCCACAAAAGATAGGATATGGATAGTTTGTGGCAGATGGAGTCTTCTTTGTGTCTTTAAAATGACTGAAAAAGCTGGGTATGGTGGCACACACCTTTAATCTTAGCACTCAGGAGGCAGAGGTAGGAGGATCGCCTTGAGTTCAAGGCCATTCTGAAAATACATAGTCAATTCTAGGTCAGCCTGGACTAGAGTAAGACCCTATCTTGGGGGAAGAAAAAACAAAAACAAAAACAAAAACAAAACAAAACAAAAGGACTGAAAGGTGGCTACTGGGGTGAGAATGGAGCTATAGGTCAAAGAGATGAATAAGAGAACAGTTTGGAGGTCATTATAGTCATGGGGACACAGTCTGATGACAGCCTGGAGCAGTGAGGATGGATGAAGAATGGTCAGTGAATATCAAGAAGGGATGTGCTAACAGTGGAAGGTGGGCTTTGTGAGGGAGAGGAATCAAGGATGGAACCAAGAGCATCCCGAGCACCTGTGGGCCTGGATTGACCACTGTCTCTCTTGCTCACATGGCAGGGTTCTAACAAAGGACCAAATGAGATAAGAAAGTGAAACTGCCCTGTGGATGCTAAAGCCCTGCTCAGTGCCATTTTTTGCTATTATTATTATTATTATTGTTGTTGTTGTTGTTGTTTCATGACCTGAAACTTTTCCCAGCATTGGTTGGCAGGAGATACCAGACCGGGTTGATCCACTGTCAAGAACATTACAATCTCAATTAAGAGAGAATATAATTAGCTGATTATAATTTCAATTTGATCTTTTTTTTTTCCTGCACGTTGCTCTCTTCCCTGCCTGTGTTGAGTACATATTTGAGATTCAAGAAGCCTCTCTCTGCATCATAATGGACAAGACAATATCAATATAGACAGCCTCTGAGGAAACAGTAGCAATTTTGAAATTATCTCCTTGAGATCCTTGTCACTCCCTTTCTTTTGGAGCCATTGTATTTAAATGGAGGCGTTGTGGGCTTTTCATTCTTCACAGTGGGAACGAAGGACACAATGATAGGCTACCATTCTAGAAGCGATCAATTCACTCCCTTCCAAAGTTGCCCAGCTTGTAGCAAAATCCTTATCGCCCGTGACAGTTTGCTGTTGATTTTTTCTTAAAGAAGAGTAGTGTTCTATATTTGATTCATGAGTGTACTAGTGGATTTTTTTCATCACTTCCTTCGTTCATTCATTCCACCAGCTCACAGCGTATACGAACACCAGTTTAGCTGATCTGCTCCACATCTCCATTTTACAGATAACGAAAACGAGAGACAGAGAAAGGTGAAACGGATCCACACAAGGCCACATGGCTGGCCATTGCAGTCAGAAGCAAAGTGAAGATCCAAGATCCCTCCAGCCCACCCTCTTCAGTGAGTTCTCACATTAACTGGTTTTAAAGAAACTAATTTGTACCCTCCCTCTACTTGGCAACACAGGCTTTATTAACCTCGGTGAAAAGTTGGAAGCATAGACTGACTTTAATGAAAACAGTTTTATTACTTCTAAATGTTATATAAATTATCAACTAAGATATAATAGAGTGCAAATAATGAATATGAAGGGAGTTAATGAAAAAATTACAACTCATAAGAAGCCTGCAGAATGCAGGCGTGTATCATAAACATAAAAGACCTTTAACATTACAATAATTAATTGCTGGACTCAGAAGTTACTGGCGCATGAAAAGAATGCCTAATTTGAGGGTCCTTAGTTTTAGAGAAGGGATGATGATTTTAAATGGATTTATTTTACCTGCCGAGATCCCCCAAAGTTTTCAGTAGCAGAGGCTACTTCAAACTATTGACTCAAGGAAGTCCTTAGATATTGTGCCTGACTTTAATATCAAAATCAGAAGGAGTTGGCCCCAAATGTAAATGCAATTTTGTATCCACGATACATTCACTGTTTCTTCTGAGAGCAATTCTCAAGGGATTACTGGTTAGGGAAGAAATGGAGTACCATCCACACCCTAGGCTATTCTATGGCTGTATGAGATTTCAAGATGTGTATTTCAAATGTCTATGCTTGGTCACAATCATTGGTCAGAGGCAGGAGGTAGCCTCATGGCTCAGGGGTCAAGACTGATCCCAGAATCCTGCCCCTGTTTCCTGATAGCTGTGCAAACTCGGGCCTACCCTTTAGTCTCCAGACTTCAGGTGTCTCATCAGACACATGAAGATCACAAGAACATCTGTGTCATGGGGCTGTTTTGAGGATATTACTGTCGCATGCGAAATGGCTACTGTTGCGTCAAACAGTGTTGTGGTAATAAGTCTGTTACTGCAGTTGAGCCCTAGAGCCCAACCCCTTTACTTTAGAGAGGAGGAACTAAGGTTTCAGGAGGTTAAAGTGACTTGCTCAAATCCACCTGGCTATCTGTGACCCAGCTGGCACAAAAGCGGAATCAAGGTGTCCTGCTCCAAGCTCAATGCCTCATTAACCACTGTGTTAACACTGGAGCACATTTCCTCCTACGTACCTGTCGTAAAAAGTCTCTATCTGGAACACAGCCAGCTGTGAATCAAGTTATTGCCTGGAAGAGGCCCTGTGGGCAGTGGGCAAAGTTCCTGAACATGCTGCTAAGACTTGGGGAGGGCAGGGCTGGGACCCATCCTCGTGCATTCACTCCCCTAGTCTGTCAACCATTGGTCCTCAGTGACTTTGACAATCAGCTTCCAAAAATGTGACTCTGAAAACTATTATACCCCTCCCTGGACTCTACCACCTCTCTGTGGCAAGTGTCCAGCCTCACCGCCATCCCTGCTAATCCTAGGCTGTGGGCCTGTGACTAGAGACCCGGCTGGGATTTCTTTATTTCAACCATGAGTTCAGGACAACAAAAGGCAGTTGTGTTTTAAATAGAGGACACTGACCCTTCCAGAGCTCAGTACCCCCAGCAGTCAGTAGAGGTTTATGTGGGTTTAGCACCTGCTTAGGATAAGCCAATGCATTAAATTCTTCTGATGCTCATTACCAGACCTAAAGCCCTCCCTGAAGACTTCAGGAGGAATCAACTCCCAGCACTCCTCTTACAGTGTTAATAAAAGATAGAGATTCGCCCCCACCGGGTTATTCAATTCTAGTCTTCTGGCATCATCTTTGGAGTCTCTAAAACAAGACAATAATAGCAAATGCATATGTGGAAATTAGACTAAGTTTGCTTGTCTGTGATGCTGGCTCCTGGCACGCATGAACATTGACCTCACTGTTTTGAGAAAGCCCCTTCCGAGGGCAGCTTGTTGTTTTTCAGTTCTTTTTAAATCTATCTATCTATCTATCTATCTATCTATCTATCTATCTATCATCTATCTATCTATCTATCTATCTATCTATCTATCTATCTATCTACCTATCTTCTATTTATTTATTTAGGGGAGAGAAAAAGAGAAAATATGGGCATGCCAGGGCCTCTTGCCTCTGCAAATGAACTCCAGATGCATGTGCCATTTTGTGCATGTGGCTTTATGTGGCTACTAGTGAAGGAGAATAGGAGAAAGCTAGCTTTTTAAAAGGCAATTGCAGTTAGGGATTAAGGTCCAAAGAGAACTAGGACTTGTCACCTCACATGCCACCTCTCCCTGGCACAAGAATGGAACTCTTGGCAAAAGTGGAACTCGTGTCTGATGGACATTGATCCAAAGTGTCCCCTGCTGCCCATACTGCACTACCTGGGTGGACTGACCCAGGTGGGCTGACCCTCAGGTCCAGCCTCCAAATTCCCTAACCAATCAGGTCTTCCCCTTACATACCTGAATCTGATGCTATAAAGGCTGCAGGCTTTCAGCCCCTCCCTTTGTCTGGATGAGCCCCTAAGTGTGTGTGTGTGTGTGTGTGTGTGTGTGTGTGTGTGTGTGTGTGTGTGTGTCTGGATTCCCTCTCATCTCTGCTTGGATACACATGAGTGGCTTCCCCTCTCAACCAGACTGGCTAGGTGGGGGAACGGACGACAGAATTTTCTTTCTTGGTCTGGGTGGTTTTTCTACTTGCTTCTGCTTTATACTTTGGGTCACTTCTCCCTTTAATTACATGTATGATTTTCCTCTGGTCTCTGAATATAACATGTGCATATTCTCCTTACACTCTAAGATTTACCCTGGGAGTGCTTCCTCTAACTCTATGCCTGTCACCTGTGTAATTACTCTAAACTCCGGGTAACCATGAGCTATTTTACTTAACCTCTGCTTTTCTTCCTTAACTTTCTTCCATGGGGAAACTTAGGGTGAGTACTATGGGGGTTCCTCCTAAGTCTCCCTACACAAGCTCCTAAATTCTACTTTCAGCATGCTTGCAGCTCAGCTCCAGTCTTTTTCTGAAGACTTTAATTTCTCTTAAACGGACCTTATAAACTATACAGTGTTTCCACATAAGTGTGTGTTTTCTACTCCCCGCATGTTTAGCCTCTTTTCCTAGATGTCACAATTTGTGATTTTCCCCCCATGAGTTTAGCCTCTTTTCCTAGATGTCACAATTTGTGATTTTTCCCCCTAAATAAACTTAATAATTCATAATTTATACTTCTTGAGTCTATTTTTAAATATTCCTTATTAAAGGTAGGAAGGATCCCAAAACTTGGGGTTTGTAAATTTTGGGAGATCTCTCCTGAACCCCTAAATCCTGTATCACTAGACAATAAAATCCAGGATGGCAGGGTTTTCAAGCAAGTGCTATCCACCATTGAGCCCTATTTCCCAGTTCTAGATTGAGTTTTATTTGTGTAGTCTACTCTCTCCTTCAGGGCAAGGTGGCCAGGGATCAGAAGAACCAGACACCCGTCACAAAGCCAGGGCTTCACCCACGTGGGCAACTGTTTCAATTGGGAGGTTTCTGCACCTGGCAAAGTAACAGCTCCGATTGGCTCATCGAATAAAGTATTCTCAGTTCCTAGAAACGTTTTCAGATCTTAGATAGCAGGGTGTGCAGGATGACACTCAGTGAGGGGAGACAGACAAGCCTTGTCTTGTGATTTGAGCCTTGTGATTACCCATCCACTGCTAGGAGAGAGTTTCTAGGCTGTGGTGGAGGGAGGAGGAGGAGGAGGCCTAAGAGCCTGGTGACCACCCAGATTTGAGGAGATAGAGCTAAAAATTCAGGAAGGCCAAGACCTAGAATTGAAGGGGAAGAGTTTTAAAGTACCTAAGAAGAAAAGTAAGGAAAAAGACACAGAGAGAGAATATTGCAGGATTACTGCAGGAGGTCTCCCTTGGTCATGGAGTAGGGCACTGGTCAGGCACATCTGAGCTAACTCTGAAGGCTCAGCAAAGAACCGCTGGAGGAGGGACACTTACTGGATGTCTAAGTGGCTGGAAGCACGTGTGTTTCTATTTGCCACTATTTGTATAAAACCTCTAGACATCCTTAGGAAGCATTGCTTCAGTCATGGGAACAAATCTGCCGCAGGCCAGGGCTGTTGTGGATCCACCTAATAACACTATAAAGCCAGCCTCTGAAGCAGGGGTTGAAAGACTTTTTATGTAAAGGGCCAGACCAAACACTACGTTTGGTGGGCTTGTGGTTCCTGTCGCAACTACTCAATCTGCTGTGGTAACACAAAGGCAGCCACTGACCACATATAAAGGAATAGATGTGGCTGGGCGTGGTGGCACATGCCTTTAATCCCAGCACTTGGGAGGCAGATGTAGGAAGATGGAGGATCACTGTGAGTTCGAGGCCACCCTGAGATACAGAGTGAATTCCAGATCAGCCTGGACTAGAGTGAGACCCTACCTCAACAAATAAAAGTAGCTAAGGAATAAGTGTGGCTGGTGACAGCGTTAAGCCAAGACCTCATTTACATAAGCACAAAGAGGGTGATATGCTGCGTTAGGTTTGCAGGTCCTTCCAAGCATCCACAAAATTCGCAATGCCTGACACCCAATCAAAAACTACCAGGCATGCAAAAGAAATAGAGAACGATGACCCCTCATGAGAAGAAAACTCAACCAATGGAAGCAAACTAAAGAATAAACTTCATTGGAGCTGGAGAGATGGCTCCGAGGTTAAGGTGCTTGCCTGCAAAACCTAACATCCCGAGTTCAGTGCCCTAGTATCCATGTCAAGCCAGATGCACAAAGTGGCACATGCATCTGGAGTTGGCTTGCAGTGGCTGGAGGCCTTGGTGTGTCTATTCTCTCTCTCTCTCTCTCTCTCTCTCTCTCTCTCTCTCTCTCTCTTTGCTAGCAAATAAATCAATAAAATATTTTAAAAACTGAAGTGCATAATCTGATTAGTAGGTAAGAATATTGAAGCAGTTGCTCAGCATTATTTATTCAGAAAGAAGGAGGAGAGTGTCAGCATGATCGAGAGAGATATGGGAGATGTGAAGGACTCAAGGAAAAAGTTTAGAGGTGAAAAAAATAACTCAGAAGAAAATATACTAAGTAAAATTAGACACAGCAGAAAAAAAAAAAAAAAGGTCAACAGCCTTGAAGATAGAGGGATAGACATTATCCCAAATGAAATTCAAGAGTAAAGGGACAAAACCAAAAATAGTGAATTATCAGTGAACTATAGGACAACATCAAGAAACCATTGATCCATGCAACTGGAGCCATAGAAGAAGAGAAGTGAGGAGCAAAAATGTTTGAACAGTGACAACGGATTTTCAAAAATTGATGAGAAACTTGAAGAGCATCACATCACACAAAAATCTAGTTGCAGAAAAGTAGACAAGAAAAAGCATTAGAAAAATCTGAAGGGAAGACATATGGTAGATAGGGGAAACAAAGAGAAAACTGAAAGCAGGCTTCACAGGAATGATGAGTGTTGGAAGACAGCAAAGTATTAGTTCTAAAGAATGGAAGGAAAATGACTGTTAGCCTGGAATTCTCCACCCACTGGAAATAGGTTTCAAAAACAAAGGTGAAGTAAAGGCTTCCCCCCACCCTCAAATGACAGAACTCGCCATCAGAAGACAGCTACCTTATGAAATGCTAAATCCTTTAAACAGAGAATACGGTGATAGCAGATGGAAATTAGAATTGATATAAAAATATGTGAGTAAATATAGCTGTTTTTTTTATCCTTAAACACTCCTTAAGAGATTATGTTTAAACAGGAAAAACAATAATGTATGGTGGGAGTTATAGCACATGTAGAAGTAAAATGCAGAACAAAAAAAAAAATAGCAGTAAAAGGCTAAAGATATACAGCTCAGTGGCAGAGCACTTGCTTTGTACAAACCAGAACATGGGTTTGATCTTTAGTACCACAAAACAAACAAACATCAAACAATCAAGTCACCAAAGCAATAAGATAAAGCAGATAAGTTGAAAATATACTTTCGTAAGTCTCTATGCTATATACAAAGCAATCTATGCTGTAAGCCTTGCACGTGGGGTTGGAGATATGGCTCAGTGGTACTTGCCTAGCATGTGCAAGGCAACTCTGTTTGATCCTCAGCACTGCAAAACAAAACAAAACAAAACAAAACAAAACAAAACAAAACAGATGCTGCATCTATAGTTCTAAGGACATTTGTCACTAATAGGAGAAGGGAATGGAATCATAAAAAAAAAAAAAATTCAGTTAGCTGGGCCTGGTAGTACACACCTGTAACTCCAGCATTCAGAAAGCTGAGGCAGGAGAACTATAAATTCAAGAGCAGCCTGAGTTAAATAGTGAGACCTGTCTCAAAACTGACAACAATTACAACAAAAATGAGTAAATAAATAAGATCTTCAAGCACTCTAAAAGAAAGCAAGATGGGTAGATGGAGAAAGGAAAAAAAAATCAGATGAGAAAATCAGAAATCAAATGAGTTGGTGACGTCCAAACACATCAACGAACACATTAGATAGAGATAATCTTGACATTCAAATTAAGGGCAGACAAACAAGACCCAACTGTATGCTGCTCACAAGAAGTACAACTTCAAATACAAAGATAAGATTAAACCTGAAGGATATTAGAAAGGTAAACCATGCTAACCCTCGTCAGAAGCAAACTGTAGTGGCTTTATGACAACTAGACAAAGTGGATTTCAGAGTAGGGAATATTACTAGGGGCAAAGAGGTTGATCTTTCATGACAAAGCGATCAATTCATCCAAAGGTCATCATGATAGGAAATGTTCATACACTTGACAGTGCTTCAAAACACATGAAGCAATTATTGAGAAATACATGGAGAAATAGACAAATCTATAACTATACCTGACAGCATCAACACCTTTCTCTCAATAATGTATATGAGATGAAGATTGAAGAATAAGTAAGGACATAGACTTAAATAACACTTAATGGTGAAAAGGTGTATTTGTCAGCTATTCATTACTATAATAAAACACCACTATAAAGGCCATTTTCAAAAGAAAAGAGATCTGTTTTAGATCATAGCTCTGGAGTAACAAGGTCCAGAGTATGGTTCAGGCTCTGGTGCAGGATCCCCTTGCCCCTTGGGCGACAGAACACAATGGTGAGAGCATTGTGTATATCTGTCTGGTCTCAGTCCTCCACTTTATTTTTTTTCATGCTGGGGATTGGATTCAGGGCCAAGAAGATGAGAACTACCACTGATTTCCGTCCTTGGCCCCTGCCTAAGATTCATTTGTGGGAGCCCCATCCTAACCCAGAATAAGTTCCAAAGACTCATCTCTAAACATCATATTCAGATTAATGTTCCATCTGCTTAATGCCTTAACACAAGACTGTGAGGATTAAGTTCCTATATGACTTTGGGTGGGGCAAGCCATAGCAAATAGTATTTTTCTCTTAAGATCAAGGACAAAGCAAGGACAAAGCAAGGCAGCTACTCTCACCATTTTGATTCAGTATTCTAGTGGATGTCCTAAGTAGTGCAGTAAGGCAAGAGAGATAAATAAGTCATACAAATTCAGAAGGAACAAGTAAAATGGACTTTGTTCATATGAAATGCCACGGGAAATACTAAGGAATTTCAAACAGCTACCATAACTTAATAAATCCATTTGGCAAGATTATAAGGATATATGATCAATATGGAAAAATAGTTGTTTTAATATGCTAGATACAAATAATTGAAAATGATTCCATTTGCATAAACTTCTAGAAAATTCTAATTAATCTATGGTGATATAAATTGGACCACTGGTTTCCTAGGTAAGGAAATGAAAATGTGGATTACATTTGGAGGGTGAAGGATGTATTTATTTCCTTCACTGTATGCATATTACATGACATTATACTTTGATAAGACCATACAATGTTAAAATAAGAAGAAAGAGATAGAGAGGATGAAGAAGGTGGCAGAGGAGGAGCAGGGTGGGGAGCAGGTGGGCAGCATGACCAAGGCCTCTCTAATCTATCACACACAGTGCTGGGTTCCTATGAGACTGTAGGCAGTACTCACACTCAGCTTGAAACATTTCCTTTTAATGCTTGTGTGTGTGTGCATGTGCAAGTTCATGTGTGTGCAGGTCTATGTGTGTGTACATGTGTTTGCGGAGTCCAGAGGACAACCTCAGGAATGCTGTGAATCTCTGTCTTTCTTCCCTTCCTCCCTTCCTTCCTTCCTCCCTCCCTCCCTTCCTCCCTCCCTCCCTTCCTTTTTTTTTTTTTTCTTTCTTTCTTTCTTTCTTTCTTTCTTTCTTTCTTTCTTCTTTCTTTCTTTTTCTTTGAGCCAGCTTTTCTCATTGGCCTGGAGCCCACCAAGTTGGCTAGGCTGGCAGGCCATTCAGTGGCTCTTCTGTCTCCACTGGGATTACAAGTGAGCACTATGCTTGGTATTTTCACATAGGTTCTGGGGATTGGACTTAAGTCCTCATGCTTTCCAGGGAAGCACTTCACTGGCTGAGCTATATCTCTTCAGCCTCTACTGTTAAAATTTTTCTAGTTCACCTTTGTATGAAGGAGAAATGAGTGTCACAAAACTCCCTGTTATGACAGGATGCAGTCCCCAGCATCCTTTCCAGAAAATTTCTCCTCATCTATTATTGGCTAGAACTGTGCTACATGCTTTTCTTAAGCCTTTGATAAATCAGGCCTATCCCATCACTTATCAGAAGAGGGGATGTAGATGTTCAGAAGTTAAACTTTGAGTTCACTATAGTGATCTTCCTCTAAGAAGCATTTTCTTCACTGCACCATGAGTTAAAGGTCTCTTTTTTCCTTCTCTCATTCCTTTGATCCTCATCCCTTCCCAAACATTTCCTTCTTTCCTTCCTTCCTTTCCCTTTGTGAGGGCATTTTAATGGGAATAATCTTTATAGTGATTTATAGCTTACCGAAAGTGTTTGGACATAGGAATGACAAATGTTTATGGAGATGGAAATGGTAATTATCATAACTTGGTCATTACACATTGTATATATATTGAATGATCAGACTGTCTTCCATAAGTATGTGTAAAGATTATGCATCAATTAAAAAGAACTAAAAGGGAGCTTTGGATGTATTTATAAAGGATGAGACAAGAGGCTGAGGTTCACTTTGCTATTAATGGTAGTACTCACAAAAGACTATGTGCATGTGTCGGTGTCTGTTGGACATTCTGAGAACAGAGATGTGGCTGCTCTTAGACCTCCAGCATCCACTGACTCATGCTTCTGGGATGAACCACCCAGGGTCTGGTAGCAGTTGATTTTTTTTTTTTATTGGATAGCAAATTCCATCTTTCTCTGGCTCAATGTCTGATCTCAAGGGGGACACTTGGAAAGCTGATGCTACTTTGCACAAATGCCCAGATATTAATACTTTATAGACTTAAAAAGCATGCCAGGATTTCTAATTGACATCCTAGCTAAGAAAGCAGACACATTGTTATAAGAAGACACACTTTTGTTGGCCACAGATTCAATATAGGCAGTTTTTGATTGAACAAAGGAAGAAACACCTGTGTCCCAAGTACACGTGTTTGTTTTGCCTGAATTGTTCCCTTTTCAGGAAGTGCTACTCACTACCAGTGGTCTTCAGGGCAGAAGCTGTCTGAGCCAGGGAATGGCTGACTCCAGGGTTTCAGGGAGACGCTTAGCCTACTTGATAGAGCTAAGGCACTGGAAGCCTTTTAATGGCATCATTTACATGTGAATGTTCTCATTACAAAGACATTTCATCTATTCTTTTAAAGAGGGAAAACCCTACTTAACTATACTTGGACCTTGGGTTAATACCTGATGAGTGTCTGGAAGAAATAAAACTTTCCAGTGGATGAATGTGGAGAATAGGGACTTAGTTGGCAGTAAGTCTCTCTCCCCACTCACTGCCTGGGAGATGCTTGTCTGCTAGTCCTAGGTCAGAAATGCCTGTGTTCAAGATCCTCTGGTCCTCCAGACCTTTCACCATTTCCCCTATTTGTTTTCAAGTCTATTACGTGCTTCTTCCCAATAGCCAGGTTCTCTGTTTTTTTTTTTTTTAAGGTAGGGTCTCACTCTAGCCCAGGATGACCTGGAATTCACTATGTAGTTGGCCTCGGTCTCACAGCGATCCTCCTACCTCTGCCTCCTGGAGTGCTTGCATGAAAGGTGGTGCCATATGGCTCTCTGAAGCACCTGGGGATGGACAGGCCTCCAAGGAGCAGCCCTAGCCAATGACTGTCAGCTGTAGGTGTGTAAGTAAGTACATTAGCCTTGAGGCTCAATGAGACAACTTGGAGGTGATCTCTTACCATTCCCCAAAGCCTGGGGAATATTAGAGCACGGATTCTTATTGGGAGCCTGGGCTGGGTGGAGGCCGCATTCCTGACAAGTTCCTGGGAGATGGCTGATGCTATTGGTCCAGGACCATACTTGGGAGCCAATCCTATTTCTAGGACACCACTGGGGGACTGAGTAAAGTTTCCATTTCTGGGATTTTGGTTGCCTTGCTTGCTTTGGTCATCTTCCTGTCCCAGTTATTTTAGGGAGTACTTTCTAGTAAAACACTGTACATGAATTCTTATTTTAAGGTCTTATTCGGGGGAGCCTACCTTAAGACACCAGGTATAAGCACCTTAGAGGGAGAGAGTGTTCCTCAAGACCCACTTTGATGGAGCACCAGCCTCCCCGTTCACACCCCTCCACCACTGCTTCCTCTAACACCCCATGTACCAGTTCCTCTGGTTTAGTCACTGACTCCAGCTCACCACTGATTTCCCGTGACTCCTGTCCTCTGCTTACCCTGTTCCAGAAATCTAAAATTCTTTCTTTCACATCGCTGCACAGCGCAAGTCTCTTCATTTTTCAAAGTTTCTTTCTTTTTCACTTTTATTACTTTTTCCATTTTTTGGCATTTTATACTTGTATATAATATACTTTGATAATATTTTCCCCAATTACCCTCTCTTATCTCCCATCTCTTAACACCTTTCTTTCCCATCATTAATCACCATCTCACTTTCATGTCTTTATTATATTTTGTTTTATTTATTTATGTGAGAGAGAGAGAGAGATTGAGAATGGGCATATTAGGGCCTCTAGCCACTGCAAACGAACTCCAGATACGTGGCTTATGTGGGTTCTGGGGAGTTGAACCTAGGTCCTTAGGCTTCACAAGCAAGCGCCTTAACCGCTAAGCCATTTCTCCAGCCCCTCATACCTTTTTTTTTTAACCCATTGAGTTAATGCAGTAAATTAAGATTTGTTTGCATGATCACAGTAGAAGGTTATTTGCTCTGGCATTTACAGTGGCCACACCACTGATGACCCTGACTTCCCATCTCCCAGGAACCATTAGCCGCTAGTAGCTATTCTGGGAGGTGTGGAGTCTGAGGCATCCTTGCCTTATTCAAGATGCAGTGTTGACAGGCTCGCTCATGTGCTCATGCTGGAACCACAGTTGCAGAAGACAGTATCTCACAGCCCTCTTCCTCATCCTCCTTACATTCTTCCCAGCTCTCCCTTTTTGTAAAGTTCCCTGAGTCTTGGGTGGTTTAGATGTCCTGTTTGAGGCTGAACACACTGGGGTCACTAATTATTGGCAATTTTGTCAGCTGTGCATCTCTACATTAACCACTGCCCATTGTAAGAAATGTCTATGATGGACTTCCAGCACTATTAATTGACGGGAACAGATGTAGATATTTAGAAGACAGTTGGCCATGCTATCCATTTAGCATAATCATGGTAGTATGTCCCCCCTAGGGCCCATGTCCCTAGCTTTTGGCTAGGTTTGCAGTACTAGGCATGGAATCCCTCCAGTGGAGTGAGCTCAGATATGATCAGAAAGTGAGTTGTTACTCCCATAGCATTCGTGCCACTATTGGGCATATCTTGCCTGGCAGGTCAGTTGGGGAATACACAGGGTTCACAGCTGAGTTGGATTGGTGATGGGTCCCCTTTTCCACCAGTGGCTTGCATACCATCTTCTGACATGCAAAAAGCTAGCTGGCAGGACGGAGGCTTCCAGTTCAGTTCCAGCTTTGTTTCTATGTTCTATAACAAAATTGTGTGGTGGCCCCAGCTTCTCCTTTTGGAAAAGCCTATATTTTGGGGCCTCTATAACCTCCCTGACTGATACTCATTGGGAGGTATCTCATCCCTGGCAATAGAATTTATGACTAATAGTCCATACTTCAAGGTTTATTTTTTGGAGGTAGGGTTTCACTCTTGTCCAGGCTGCCCTGAAATCCACTATGTCGTCTCAGGGTGGCCTCAAACTCACAGTGATTCCTACCCTCTGCCTCCCAAGTGTTGGGAGTAAAGGCGTGCACCACCACGCCAGTTCAAGGTTTATTTCTAATGCCATCCATACTGTTAGTTTTTTTTTTAATCTACTATGACAAAACTACCTGAGGAAGGTTTTAATTTGGCTTATGGTTTCAGAGAATCCAGCCCACAGATGATTGGCTTCATGACTGGGAGCTTGAGGGGAGGCAGAATGTCATTGTATAGGAAGTAGAGCAAAGTCACTCACTCATGGCAGACGGGGAACAGAGAGAGAGAATGTGTGCACTTTCAGGCCCTTTCCAGCCTACAGTATGGTGCCACCTACAATCAGAGTGGGGCTTCTTTCCTTAGTTAATTCTCTCTGGACATGTGCTCAACACACTCAGAGTTGGCACTCCTAATCTTCTAGGTATCTCTCAACCCATTCAAATTGACAACCAAGGTACCATAGCCATACTTACCAATGGGCCATTGCCGACCTCCACCTTCAAAACTAGACCCTCCTCTCTCCCATTTTCCCAGCATATTGCTTTTGTCATGGTGATCCTATTCAAATAATGGTGTACTGACACTTGTTATTATCTTTCTCAGGGTTGCCATGACAATGAAATAGGTGTAATCTCTCTACTCCATTATGATGACAATTATCATAAAACAAAACACATGTGAACTTCCAAACGAAGAGGTTTTCTCAAATGAGGCATATACATATATTTTTCTTTTTAAATATGTAAGCCAAGTGTAGCTATACATGCTTATAATCCTGGCTACTTTGGAGGTTGAGGCAGGAGAATTCAAAGTTGGAAGCCTGCCTGGGTAAATTAGTGAGACCCTGTCATAAAGTAAAATCAACAAAGGCCAGAGCTCGCTCGCTCTCTCTCTCTCTCTCTCTCTCTCTCCATATATATATATATCTTGAATTTTCAGTTCTAAAAAATGGTCAATGTATTATGTATTACCCTAAGCCTTAAAATTTCTAGATTGGGGTCTAAATCTGTCCCCAGTCTGGGAGTCACTTGCTATTGACTGACAATACTGTAGGCCAGGTTATCACACTGTAAAACCAAGACCATTGCCACAGGGGGTCAAGACCAAGGTCCTGAGGGGAGGGTATGGGGAAACCCAGCTTCTATGGCATCTCATCGGACCTTGTGTGCCACCTCCATCCCACACACTGAGCCATACAGCCCGTCACAATAAGGGGAGTAGAAAACTTCAGGGAAGGAAACCAAGCATAATGTTTGCCACTTCTTAGGGATGGTGACAGCACCCAGGCAGAAATATCTGGAGCTTGGCGGGATGTGTGAAGACTGGACTGAGTGAGGCAGGAGGGGGAAGACGAGCGTGGGAATGAGCTCAGCCCAACTCCAGGCTTGACAAATTATTATTCGGGTGCCTTGCCTGAATTGTGACATATTATTTATTTAAATGGAAAGAAAATGTAAAAAGTGAGATGTCAGCCCCAACCCCAACCTCCCTGAGCAGACAGCTGGCACAAAGCAGCCTCAGCACAGCCTGAACCCCACGTGACGGCAGAGCCGGGAAGAGAAAGTTAGTACATCTGCTGAGACTCCTACGGACTCCGGCAGCCAGGACTCCACCGCTCCATAGCTGCATGACCTTGGGCACATCCTCCATCCTTTCTACACCTCAGTGCCCTCACTGTAAAGCAGGAATAACCGTGGGCCATTGTCAGCACTGAGCTAGAGTATGCATGGAAAAGCATTTTGGCCAACCCTTATGGAATTATCAATGATTATTGTGAATAGTGATCACAATAGTTGTTTGTAAAGTTTTTTTTTTTCAATCTACAGGAGACATCAACTGCTTATTTATTTATTTATTTAACAGAGAAAGAGAGAGAGAGAATGGGCACACAAGGGCTTCCAGGCACCGCAAATGAACTCCAGATGCATGCGCCACCTTGTGCATCTGGCTAACGTGGGTCCTGGGGAATTGAACCTGGGCCCCTTGGCTTTGCAGGCAAGTGCCTTAACCACTAAGCCATCTCTCCAGCCCTGACATCACTGTTTTAAAGTAAGAGACGCACTGTTCTTAGGGGTTTGCGGGTTAACAGTAGATAGAATTATAACTCAATAGCTAATAAGTATTATTTGGTGGGCTCTATAAGGCCCATGGTCACATATTTACAATGGAATTCCCTGTGCAACAGAGAGAGAAATTGAGGGATAAAAGGTCAATTGGCGTCCCTAAGGTCATGCAGCTAGGAAGCATGTCATAGATCTGGCTCCGTTTCTACACATCTCAAAGATGGCGTCCCTTGCCTCCTCGCTGCCCTGGAATATGGTAGGAGGCTCTGAGGTCAATCGACTGGAGGGATGAGGAACAGGAGGAAGGCAACTGATTAACATCCTGCCACAATCTAACCGGACACTTGAGCTCTATCTTCTGCTGCTGGGAGGTTCAAGATAGGCTATTGAAGATCCTGGGCAGGCTATTTTCCCAATCCCCTAAGTGATGCCTCTGTCCCCCCAACACGTCATGTCACCCTCAGTAGTCCACCTTGGGCCTCCCAGCAGCAGCAGATATAGTTCAAGTGTAGGCCTACCTACACTCAATGAGGCTATCCTTGGGTAGGCATGTCTGCTCTCTGAGCACACACAGAACTCTGGAGCAAGGTGGCTGAGGTGTGAGTCCTAGCATTGCTGTGTATCTGTGGGTGAGCTGGGGTAGTCACCAAACTCCTCTCAGCCTCAGTTTCCTCCTCTGGAAGAATGTGGCCTTGACACTCACCCTGTCTTCTCTCATGGGTTACATGCCCACCCTGTGTTATATCCTGCCAGTTGCTTTCCACATGTTCAAAGACAAAAGCTCCAATGCTGGCCAAAGGTCAAGTGCCAGCTGCTCTGTGGGCACACAGTGGGTGCTCAGGAGGCCTTTCTTCTTCTTATAGCTCCTTCTCCCCCCCCCAAATTTGCAGGTGGGGAAAGTGAACAGCTGAGTCAAATCCACATAGCCGTGAATGTAGACACAAATCTCACACTCTTCCATGCCATCCCTGACTAAAGTTCCCAATAGGAAGCCGGGCGTGGTGGCACATGCCTTTAATCCCAGCACTTGGGAGGCAGAGGTAGGAGGATCGCCGAGAGTTCGAGGCCACCCTGAGACTACATAGTTAATTCCAGGTCAGCCTGGACCAGAGTGAGACCCTACCTCGCAAAAGCAAAAAAAAAAAAAAAAAAAAAAAAAAAGTTCCCAATAGGTAGAAGGGAGGAGCTCAAAGTCTCCACACGCAAGTAAGGAAAGGGAGGTGGCAATTCTGATTTCCCTGCTTTGGTCATACACATCATATACCTGCACCTCAACAATGCGTACAATCAGTGTGTGCAGTACTATGTGTGGGGTGGGTATAGTATATGCAGATGTGTGTGCCCCAGGCATATGTGTGTGGAGGCCAGGAGAGAACATCGGGTATTCTCCTCTGTAGTGCTTCTCTTTTCTTCCTTTGAGATGGAGATTCTCACTGAACCTGGAGCCTCCTTTCTCAGTCAGACTGGCTGACCATCAAGCCTTGAGCCTCTGATCTCTGCCCGCCCCCACCACCACACACATGACTGCACTCACAGTCATGTGTGGCTTTGTGCATGGCACTGGGGATTGATCTCAGGCTCTTTCAGGTCCTTTCATGCCCTTGTGCGTCCTTGAGAGGCAAGCACGCTTACTCACTCAGTAATCTCCATAGCCCCAAGTATGCAATTATTATGTGCTAATCAAACAATTTAAAAAGATTCAAAGAGATGAAAATGTTAACTACCCCAATTTGATCGTTATATGATGCAATAGTGTGGTAGTTTGATTCAGGTGTCCCCCATAAACTTAGGTGTTCTGAATGCTCTGTTCCCAGCTGATGGAGATTTGGGAATTAACACCTCCTGGAGGCAGTGTATTGTTGGGGGCGGGCTTATGGATATTATAGCCAGTGTCCCCTTGACAGTGTTTGGCACACTGTCCTGTTGCTATTGTCCACCTTATGTTGGCCAGGGAGCGATGTCCACCCTCTGCTCATGCCATCGTTTTCTGCTGTTATCTTGGAGCTTCCCCTTGAGTCTGTAAGCCAAAATAAACCCTTTTTTTCCAAAAGCTGGTCTTGGTCGGGTGATTTCTACCAGCGATGTGAACCTGACTGCAACAAATAGATAACAAAAAAAATCACATTGCATCCTGTAAATTTGTACAATTAGATAAAAATTCATAAAATAAAAACGCAAACTATGCCCTTTCCAACCATAATATGTGGCCAGCAGTTTGAAAGTATGTGAAATGATGATTGTTATGGCATTGAATACAGACAGAAAAGTTGACATCTTCCCGAGGCTGCCAAGATGTGTGGATGTACACAGGGTTGCCTGCAAGGCACTCCCTTGCAGCTATCTGCCCGGAGCTTCCCCAAACCCCTGTAGCAGTGTGAAGTGGCAGAAGGTATAAGTGAAATAGCAAATGGCTTCTTTTGGTGTAAGCAATGTGCCGCTGTCAGAAGCAATAAACTGGAAATATGGGGACTTGGTGCCCTGGGTCATGGCACCGTGCATCTGCTTACATCTGATTAGGAAGCATTATCACACTTGGTGGTGGCAGTGGCTTGTGTGGACCACTCAAGTGACAAGAGGCTTGCGACAGCAAGGAACAGTAGAAGAGGCTAAAATTCAATTCTAGCAGGTGGGAAGTGGCTGGGTATAAATATTTTAAGACAACAAACATGATTCAGGAACTAATTGGAACACACTGACACCACCCAGGGCTTCTGGCGGCACGACACACAGATGGCAGGAGGAATCTCCACCTTGGCATCAGGACATGTATTGTAAACCACGTGGAGGGAGCTGTCCCCTCCAGGGACACACGTGTAGGTCTCACTGGAGAGCTGGCAGGTGGGACAGGGAAAGGCAGGGGGGACCAGAAGATGGGTTCTGGGTAGTAGCCTGACTTCTTATCTTGATAAAATCACTCAATATTTCTAGGCCTCATCGGTAAAATGGAGCAAGAGTGGAAGGGACAGTGGGCAGGGCTTACAAGAGATGTGCTTTGAATTGTCTAACTCTCTTCCTGCTTTAATACTGAGGAATTCCAGGAATCCATATCTACCTCTTAGGCCTTATATTTGGGACTTGAGAGATAAGACAGCAAAGTTCCAACATCAGCTTTTCTATTTACTGTAAGGTTCTAGAAATACCAGCCCCAGCATAGGCAAGATGGACTCTGCTCTGGGCTCTGAACCTTCAAAAGTGTTTCTCTAGCCCTCTTCCACCTGTATCCTACAGGAGTCATGAGGAGGTACTGACCTGAAACCCAGGTTTCTCAGACCACAATCCACATGTCGTGAGAACACATGTGTATTCTGGTTTGAATCTGTGATGTCTCCCACAGGCTCAATTTACTTTTTCCCCAGCTGGTGGCACTCCTCTGGGATGCTGAGGTCTCTTAGAAGGTGTGGCCTAGCTCCAGGAAGTAGCTCATGGGAGGAGGCTTTTAAGGGTATAGCTGGCCCTGGTTCCTTCCTTGTGCTCTCCTTCCCAGTTTATCATGGTGTAAACAGCTTCCTTCATGTACTCCTGCTGCCAACACTGAGCTGTTTTTTCCCTTGCCTTCCTACCATGAGCCAACGTAAATCTTTCCTCCTTTAAGTTGTTTCTGGCAGGTGTTTTGTTCAGTGACACAAAATTAACCCAGGGACTCTGCCCAAGGACTATGAGTCAGCTTCCAGAGCCAAGTCGTCCCTCACCTTTGGGTCCTGCCTCCCTAGGGGAGACCATAGCACCAGTACATGAAGCTCTTTCTCCCCAGGAGTGGCCATTTGCAATGGGGTGCTGGAACTTGGATATGTGGACAGGGGTGCTCACAGGCACACACGAATGATCCCTCACAGTCGAAGACAGAACTAGGAATAGTTGTGCCCCAGGGACTATCTCCCTGGCTTTACAGTTTTGGTCTGGAACTCCAATAAGTTGAAAATCCTGAATGTCCATCCATGAATTGCAGTCATCATAGAGGTGTATTTGTCAAGTAGGATGTCAGAACCTATTTTATTTAACAAGTTGTTTTTGGCTGGATTCCTAACTTTCAAATATTTAGACATGTGTTCTATTAGCCTCCACTGGCATTCTTACCCTGACCCCACTGTTAGAGGGGAATCTTAGACCCTGGGAACGTTGCCTTTTGATTCTGGGATTCTTCATCTATCAATTAGAAATGACATTAGAACGAACCTCACAGAGTTGTTGTATGGGCCAATCAGCTGACAAGCACAAAACAGTCTTATGCTCAATGCCTACTGAACAGTCAGTAAAAGCTTAGAGGTTGTTACTTGTCTGTCATCCAGACCTGAGATTTTACTGTGCCCTGCCATCTTCTGGGTCTCCCACTGAAAGAGCATTACTTTCCCAACTGTTATGCCACCTGGATATGGTGACAGATCCAGGTGGCTTGAGTGTATCATGGACTCACATACGGTCGTTGCCTCTTATTGCCACTTCAGCCTATGTGACTCTGCCAGTCTGGTAGAGTTCCACTGTCCTGTCCTGGGCACTCTCTACCCCAGGGACATGGAATCATCACCTGCAGGGCTCCAGCTGGCAAACAAGCCTTGTATGTTTGTCGTTATAACGAGTAAAACCTGGCAAGAAGCATGTTAAGGGGGGAGGGACTTCCTTTGATGCCCAGTCCATCTTGGTGGGGAAGGGTTGGCAGCAGGAAGTAGACACAGCTGGTCACATTGCACACACAGTCAGGAAGTGGAGAGTGAACAGGAAGTGGGGCAGGCTATGAAACCCGAAGGCTTCCCCACTCAGTGACTCACTTCTTCCAGCAGGACTCCACCTCCTAAAGGTCCCACAGTCTTCCCAAGCCTAGCCGGGGACCAAGTGTTTAAACACATTGAGTCCATGAGGGACATTTTACATTCACATCACAATATGCACCAAGCTGTTGGGAGGAAAAACTGACGCGGGCAAATCAAGGTTCCTTTAAATGTCATTAACCCCGCTTGAGGTAATATGTGTGGAGAGCTGACACACCCAGTCCTTGGCTGAAGAGTAAATAAATGAGTCGAGTGCAGGGCCTAGGTACCATGCCATGAACTGTCTCACTTGGAAACCTGGCTGGTAATACTCAAGCCAGTGGGAAGACCAGATCTTGTACTTCAACTTTGCTATCATTAAACAGCCTTCCGCAATTCCTCTGACATGCTCATTTTATTTTTCTGGCCCCATGCCAGTTAAAAGTAGGCTAAATGATAAGTCCGTCAACGAACACTTCAGCTAATTCCATGGCAGAGACTGTAGGGGAGGGAGCAGGTAAGACTGTCCTTACACTGTGGGATCATAACCATTTTGGGTATCAAACATTTATTAAGGACCAGTAATAAAAGCCCCCGTGATGGTGTAATGGCTCATTCTAAAGGCTGTATGCTAATAAAATGAGCATCGATTTGAAATGCAATATTTAAATTCCGTCCACAGCATGTCAAGGAAAGGGCAAGTGTGGTTGGGATGTGGGAAGCATTTGCTTAATCGTAGGCTGCCCTGCAAATTGTGTGTTTTTGGCAGGTAGGGGGGCATGCATGTTTGCCAGGGCATTCTTCATTAGTAGAAGCACCCACAGATCTGGCTGGGTTCATATTCTGCCTCCTTGCATTGGCACTGGTAGGACATTGGACTTGGTGCATGACTCTGAGCCCACACCGGATTCTCTATAAACTAGATACAGTTATACCTCTCATAGGCAGTGGCTTATCAAGATTCATGCAATGTCATAATATCGATCCATTTTAAGCCTCCTTACTCTTTCCCTTGAACCTGAACATGGCCCTGCTCTAGGTAAACACATTGTCCGGCATCAGGAGAATGACTTTACAATGAAGAAAGTAAGAGGTTTAGATTCAATGGGCTCCTGATGCTTATAAAAGCTTTCTTTTTTTTTTTTTTAAAAAAAAAAAAAAATATTTTTATTTATTTATTTATTAGAGAGAAAGAGAGAGAAAGAATGGGTGCACCAGGGCCTCTAGCCACTGCAAACAAACTCCAGTTGCATGTGCCACAATGTGCGTCTGGCTAACATGGGACCTGGAGAATTGAACCTGGGTCCTTAGGCTTCTCAGGCAAGCACCTTAATGGCTAAGCCATCTCTCCAGCCCTATAAAAGCATTCTAAATGCCTTGATTATTATATTAGTTACTTTCTTGTCACTGAGACAAAATCCCCAACCAGAAGCAGCTTAGGGAAAGGAAATGTTTATTTTAGCCTATAGTTTCAGGAGGTAGAGTCTATCATGAAGGAGAAAGTGTGACAGGTCTGAGGAGGAAGCCTGTGTCACACTGTCACATCAGGAAGTAGAGAGAGAGAAAGAACAAGAGGGGCTGAATTATATAACCTAAAGGCCCACCCCAGTAACATACTTCCTCCACCAGGCTCTACCAGCTGGGGATTAAGCATTGAAATATGAGTCTCTGGGGATCATTGTAGATTTAAACCACCCCAACCACATCCCCCACCTCCTGGACACATGCCATATTCTTTATTGAGTCTGTTCATGGCATTTTCATGAGTGCAGTCTTTTAGTGATCCTTAGGACAAAGTCTACAGTCAGCAGCACTACATTTAAGACCTGTCTCCACTACTCTTCCTCCTTCAGCCTTCCTCCCACCCTCTTGTTCTTCAAAAGGGAGTGACTAGTCCAGCTGGGTGCTCTGTCCTTATTTCCTGCCTTTACACATGGAGAACCTCCAAAATTTTCTGGAGAATCTCCCATCACCCTCTCAGTAACCCCTTTCTACCCACAGCTATTGCTGAGAGTTTCCCCCACTACCCACAGGGACTCCATTCCTCCTGGTATCACCGCTTCTCTCTTGGGCCTCCAGGCCAGCCTCGTGTCTGTGCATCAGTCAACAGTTCTGAGTGGGTTGATTCAGCTCTCTTCCCCTAGGGAATCTTGTCCAGTCCCAGAGATATAAAAATAATCTAGATGCTGAGAACTCACATATAAATCTGGCTCATCCCTCCCCCTCAACGTGATTGTTCAAACACCCAAATGCCCACTTGCATATCCATTCAGATGTCCATGCTTGTCCAAAACTGGGTCCCTCGTGGTCCTTCTCAAACCGGTTCCTCCTCCACCCTTCCGTCTTAGCAGATGGAAAGTCCATCTTTCCATTGCTCAGACCCAAAGCTCTGGTGTCACCCCCCTCACTTCCCTTACACCACATATCTGGCATAGCTCTGATTCTGTCAGCTCTAGCTTCCAAATGGATTCTGAGTCTGGCCTTTTTCTACCACCCTTGTTCTCAACTAGGTCAGCTCCATAGGCATGCAGAGAGGTCCCTGTTTGCCTCCCTCCTGTCACCTTGAGGTGATTCCCAGCATAGCACACACAGTGACCATGTGACATCACATCCCTCTTCTGCTCAAAATGCTTCAATGACTCTCCTTCCCATGCACCATAATGCCAGGCTTCTATGATTACAAGGACATATATAATCAAGCCTCTGTTTCCTGCCAGGCTCCTCTGCATTGTTCTTTGTACATCCCAGACGAGCCCCAACCTCAGGGCTTTTGCACTGGTTATTCTGCCTTGAATGCTCCTTCCCCAGAGCCACATGACCAGCATCCTTCCTTCTTTTATGTTTCTCTCTGTTTGCAGACATCTGGCCTTCTCTAATTCTAACCTTACCAATGCATATCCCCATGCCCTGATTTCTTTCTTCTTAGAACATATTGTTCATCACACTGGGAATTTTCTTCATCTTCTCTCTCCTCCAACTGTGAGGACGTGGTTTTGTGTCTGCTTTGTTAATTCCTCTGTCCTCGGTGCTCACAGCAGCATGTAGAACACAGTCGGTGTTTCCCAAGCAGAGGTTTATTCCATGAATGAGTGAATGACTGAATGACTATCTTCTTCAAGTAAGAAGCCCACCCCAGCAGTCCTCTGGAACCCTGGGGCCAGCAGGTGGTGCAAACACCAGTGATGTGTGTGGGTTCCTGCGAGGGACACACCAGCAGTGATGGAGTGCTGACTTACTTCCCACAGGGACAGCTATGGATTTACTCTGTGGCTGAATTTTAGAGCCAGGTGATGGACTGTTCGGGATTGTCGGGTCACTAAAGGCAGGAATGGTTTTCTCTCTAGGGAATACTTTGAATAGGATTTCAGAGCAAGAAGAGACACGAGTGAAGCACAAAACAATAGATGAGGGCCCTGACATGCCACCTCACTGAAAGACTGTGTTCTTTTCTGGCCATCCCTGGTGTGGCCAGAAGGTCAGTAGCTTCCTCTAGGGCCCAGCAAGATCCAGCTAGATTATGGTGTCTGGACTGCTGGACTCGGACAAGGCAAAAAAAATGTGAATCAGAGTGTGCATGCAGACTTCCACTTCTCCATTGACTTCTACGTAAGCTTCTACTCAAAGAGAAGTGACTAAGACATAACTGCGCTTTCCTTGTTAGAGTCTTCCTACGTGAAACCTACATGCGGTGTGACTATGGTGACTATGTGAATGGGCCCTTCTTTAGTTATTTAGATCTATTCTTTGACATGGGACTCACACCTTGTTTGGGGCATCGGGGGCTTTTCGCTGGCCTCTCTTGTATACTGTGTGTGGTTAGGTCCTTCAGGAGTGGACCATGGACTGTACCTTTATTGTAGGCCCTAGCTTGTATGAGGACGGGCCAAGCAGGACAGATTTGGCACACACTCCTCCAGCTCTGCTCACACAGGCCAAGCACTGGAGTGAGATCCCCTGGCTGAGCTGGCTTGCTTCTTTCTCTCTGCAGGGGTGTGAGGGCAGGACTTGCTCAGGCAGGGCCCAGTTTCTAAGCCAATTCCTACTTTAGCCTCAGGGGAGCCATGAGCCCTCTCACAGCTCATCCAGAGAACCCCGCATCTTAGGAAGTATTAAGCACCTGGCCCTCAAGTCCAGCGGGTATCTGCTTAGCATTTGACTTGTGAGTTTTCTATTTTCCACTGGCCAGACTTAAAGGGACAGTAAGTTGAGGCCGAAGTCCTCTTACTTCTGCGGGCTGGGCTTTGACAAGGGACCCTGTTCTTAGTCATGCTGGGGCTTTCTCTTAAGTTTGGCTGTCATCTTCTTTTTCTTCTTCGGGAAACTTCAAAGAATACAACCTTTCGATTTTCTGCTCCTCTTTTATCTGTTCATTCATCCCTTGTTCAGCTCTAGTCATTAGGATTTTGTTAGCTGCAAGCTCAGCTGTGGTCCACCTGCTCAGCTGATGAGACGTGATCCTTGCCGTGTCTGTGGAATTCCCTTTGTGCCCTCCCAGTGGGATGGGGTGAACAGTCCTGGTCATCCGGTGAATTTGGCAGTAGGGTAGCCTGCATGACCTCTGTTGTACCCTCTGTCTACCATTCACCCTCCTGAAGACTAGTCCCCGTTTCTCCTTTGGGGAATCAGCTCTCTTATGTGTCCAAGGGATTCAGATGATGCACACTGTACCTAGACTCCACACTGGCATTGACGGCCGAGGCCACATCCAATGACGCTTTTTCCTGGACAGCTGGTTCAGACAAGCACGTGATCTGAGTCAGGTCGATGAAACTCAAGTCCAGTATGCGCACGTGTGAATGTGTGCATGCATGTCTGTGTGTGCTCGTGTGCATACCCTGGAGAAGGGGGCTTTCCTTCCTGTTGGATGTGAAGCTAGAAAGACCCAGAATGGGAACTTCTGGCAGCCAATCATGAAAAGCTGGTCAGCACAAGGCTAAAGGCAACACTGTGAAGAAGCCGGATGGAGAGAGAGGAACTTCACCCAGTCCACAGCATTTGGCCCTTTTACTGAGCGATGACTGAAGACAGAACAGTCTATGTGCATGAGCTGTTTAGTAACTTGACCCCAGCAGGTCTCGAGTTTACATACAAGTTTAACTCACATTTTCTTTTTTAAAAAATATTTAATTTATTTATTTATTTGTGAGATGAGAGAGAGAATATGGGCATGCCTGAGTCCCCAGCCACTGCAAACAAACTCTAGATGCATGCTCCCTCTTGTGCATCTGGCTTATGTGGGTCCTGGAAAGTTGAACCAGGATCCTTTGGCTTTGCAGGCAAATGCCTTAACTGCTAAGCCATCTCTCCAGCCCATCGCATATTTTCTTGCTTGCAACCAAATGTGTCCTGCCAGGTACAGAGCCTTCTGTGGCCAGCTGATCATGGTGAAGAAGCCGGTCTCCTCTGATCCCCCCTCTTTGGGTCTAAGTTTCCCTTCTCTGTCTTCAGATAGCAGTTGTCAGCTCACGCCCCTGCTGGGAAAGAAGCCAGACTTCAGGGAGCAGATGATCTGTCAGGCCCTGAACCTAGCCCTCAAAGCCTGTCCCTGTGTGCCCCTAGCATCACCGGATTCTGAGAATAGCACAGCCTACAAGGTCTTGCACTGAGCCCCATAGAAGTGCTGCCACCCAGCATCAGCATTTCCCAAAATATGATGAGGGGGAACACTGGCCCTGATGGATGCTCTTTGGGAATGAACAAATAATAGTTTTAATTTTTGTTTTATTTATTTATTTATTTATTTATTTATTTATTTATTTATTTGGAACAGACAGAGAGAGATAGAGGCAGAGAGAGAGAGAGAGAGAGAGAGAGAGAGAGGGTGCACCAGGGCCTCCAGCAAATGAACTCCAGATGTGTGTGCCACCTTGTGCATCTGGCTTACGTGAGTCCTGGAGAATCGAGCCTCGAACCAGGGTCCTTAGGCTTCACAAGCAAGTGCTTAACCACTAAGCCATCTCTTCAGCCCAATAGTTTGCAGTTTTAAGAAGTTGATAAAGCCATGTGTATTGCATTCCTTTCCTAGGTATCCACACAGAAATTCACTTATTAAAGGTTCTAATGGGTATGGTCATAGAGAGAAGTGGCCCACCTGTCATAATTAAGCCATTTCAAATATATCTGCTGATGGAACCATTTTCTTTGGTGGTTGCTATAACAACCAGGGGAGCCCTTGACTAAAATCTGTTTGTGGAGTCCCTTAAACCTGGTAGTGGTTACTACTGGCCTGTCCATGGATGGACTTATCTTTCTGTCCTGGTTGGGTTTGGGCCTCTCTCTCCTGGCCTGAGAATAGTACATCCTGCCTCTCCACCAGAGCTCCTGCAGGACAGGGGATGTATAGGGTAGTCCTGCTTCTTGGCACAAGTTTCCCACTGTGATGGTGGCAGGAGACAAGGCTAGGGTTCACACCAAGGCAGAGCAGACTTCAAGGGTCCTGGTCTCTCTGATGGTTAATCCTAAGGGTCAATTTGATTAGCTCTAGAATCACCCCTAAAACAAATCTTTGGGTATGTCGTGAGTGAATATCTAGATTAGGTTATTTGAGGTGTGATGACCCACCCTAAATATGGATAGCACCATTCCAGGGGACGGAAGCCCCAGAACTGCAGGAGAAGGCTAGCTAAGCCCCAGCATTCACATTGTCCGCTTGCCACCTGCAGACTGAATGTGACTGGAAGCATGATGCTCCTTCTGCCAGGCCTTCCCCACTCTGATGCAAGGTGTCTATGTCCTTGGAGCTGAAAAATAAATCCTTCCTCCCTTAAGCTGTTTCTTGTCAGGCATTTTTGTCGCAGCAACAAGGAAACCAGCTCAGATGGAATCTGACGGGAAATATATCAACTGGATCTAGGGTGATAGTCCAGTGTAATCTCCATACTTCCAGAGGGGAGAAGCTATTTTCCAATTGACCCTGACCCTGGATCAGATCTTGGAGATTAGATTCTCCAGGTGGGGATTTTTTTCCTTCAGGAAACATCAACATATTTGTCTGTTTTTTTTTTTTTTTTTTTTTTTTTTTGTGAGTGTCCTCAAAATAGTCACCCTACGAGGTTAGAAAAGGGAGCTCACTGGATTGGGAACCAGGACTTCAAGATCCTACTCCTGGCTCGGTCCCTTCTTAGCAGCAAGATTCAAGCCTCATCTATAAACTGGGCTAATGATTTTTGTCATCTGGGTCAACAGTGTTCTCATCTGTACACTGGGTTAATCATTTTTATCCTGTCCACTTCATAGTGATAACAGATGGGACATTCGATTAAACTCCCCTGGGACTTAATGAGCACAGATAACAAGCCACAGACCCTGCCCTGCCTGAGAAGAAGGGTTTGTCACAGGACTTCACACACAGTCCCCCGTCTTCAGGTGATTCATTTTGTACAAAGAAGATGGATGGAGGCAACGAGAAGAAGTTTATCTTTTTTTTTAGTGTTTGAGTGCTCTCTTTGTCCCTGTTTTATCTCGAGCATACGATGGCCGTCTGAAGTGGGTGGGACAAATATTCTTATTCTCACTTGACAGATGGAAGCAACAAAGACTGCAGATAGGAAAGGGACTTGCTGAGTGATGATCAGCACATCTCAAGTCTGTACCTTCCATTCATTTGCATGGGGTTTTCTTATGTGTCGTGCTGTCAGAGCTGCAAAACCTCCCTGTGAGGTGGGATGGGTTATTATTACACCTGCATTATAGATGAGAAAAGGGGTCAGGCTGCCAGGTCCTGGGGAGGAAGGAGGGAGCAGGGCATCTTCATGGGTGTATGTACTCTCAGCACTGAGCATAGCATCCAGCAATAAGATGGCTTGGAGTAGATGCATTTGGCAACTCTACCCCCCTTGAGTTGAACCACTTTGGTGCATGCTGGCCTCACTTTCACTAGTCAGTACCTGTGTTTCTTTGCCCTGACAGCAAGAGCTCTCTCGCCCAAAACTGATAGTCCTAGAAAGATAAACGTTCACCAGGTGCTGTTCTTAGGTGAAGATTTAGAGCCTCCGTGCCTTCATCCTTCAGGGGTCTAGCTTTGAGGCAAAGACCACCCTAGTTCCAAGAGATCTCCTAGGATTAAGTTGCAATTGCCCACATTGTTAACACTTTCAACAATGCACTTAATTGTGGTTAATTTTCTTCTCTGTCTTTCTTCTGTTTCCCTATTTGTATTTTCTGGGGTCATCTCCAAAATAAACTAGTTTTTTTTTTTTTTTTTTTTTTTAATTAGGGATCAGAGTCTGTCTCTGTGGGAACCAGACATGAGACTGGACTTAGTGGTGGTTTATGGAGTGAATGAATGACAAGTGACAGGATGTGTCCCATCCCCGACCCCTGCCTTGTGAAGGGACAGAAGGTCATTAGTTATGGTGAGCCTAGATGGGTTCGTTTCATAGAGCTGAAGGCAGGCTTGGGGAGGTGCTTCTTATCCAGTGGTGTTGGTGTGAAGTAGCAGAGCCAACAATGCTGGTGGGTTTGCACAGGTAAAAGGCAGGACTGGGATCCAACTTGGGCAATCAACCTCCCCAAGCACAGGGGTTCCCTGCTCAGATCTCCTCCCTGTGGCTGTCTGGTTCTCCTGACATAAAGTCCAACCCACCCCAGAGTCAGGGGCTTTAGGCCTGGGTCTTCTGTTTCCTGAACACAAGAATTCCTTTTTCCTTTCAGGTCCCCTTCCACCGCTCCTCCTCCTCCTCCTCCTCTCGCTTTCCCTTTCCTTCCCTTCTTTACCTGCCTCACCTTTTCTGCTTCCTTTGGGCTTCAGTTTGAAAGTGACTTTCTTAGCAATGGCTTTGCTGAATGACTGATGAGCTCAGGAGAAGACAGCCATGGGCCCAGGGGTGAAGACTTCTGGAGTGTGAAGACATGGCTGTCAGCTGCCTTTTGATGTTCTAGTGACTATCTTAGATCAGCAAGATGTCTTTAAAGGGACATGATAAGTTGGTGATGAGAAGGGCCAAAATCACTCTCCCAGAGGTGGGAGAGCCAGAACCCAACCTCAAAGCCCACAAGGGTCATGCTCTGACCAGCAGTCACCCAGCATCCTCCAGGGCTTACTCAGACCTCTGCAATATGACTTTCTGCCCACTTTGTCCCGTTTTCTACACATCACAGGGATATAGGCCAGCACAACTGTCTCTGTGATAGTAAAAGCTTTATTTAGAAACCGTCCCTATTTTATCTTTTGTGAACGTATTAGCAATTATATAGGTTGTCCATACGGATAATTTGTCCTTTGTGGGGAAGATACGTCATTTAAAACAAATGTCTTGTTCTAAAGCTACCAGGCACATCCAACTCATGGTTCACAGGCCACATGCAGCTGAAGATAGCTACAAATGCAATCCAACATAAAGTCGTAAATGTACTTAAAACATTATGAGTAGTTTTTTTGTTAGTAACTTGTGCAGTTCTTGAATGTGACCTTTGTAGATGACAACTTCTTATTACAGTGTCAAAAGCTTGGGCCATGGTTTCTCTACCTCAGCACTATGGACATTTGAGTTGGACAGAGTCTTGCTATAGGGCTATAGGGGGTGCAGCAGCATTCTAGCCCCTGCCCACCAGTAGATGCCCACTAACAACCAAAAATGTCTCCAGACTCTGTCATTGTCCCACAGGGGACATAAACTGTCACCTAGGGTCTGGGGAGGTGGCTTAGTCAATAAAATGATTGCTGTGCAAGTGTGAGGATCCCCAGCACCCAAGTAAGAGCAGGATGTGGTGGCATGTGCCTATAATCCTGGCACTGAGGAGGTAGTGACAGGAGGATTCCCTGGGGCCTCCTGGCTACCTAGTGTGGCCCAATTGGTGAGACCCTCTCTTAGAAATAAGGTGGTGAGTGATTGAAAAAGGCACCTGAAGGCCGGGCATAGTGGCACATGCCTTTAAACCCAGCACTGGCAAGGCAGAGGTGGAAGGATCACCATGTGTTCGAGGCCACCCTGAGATGACATAGTGACTTCCAGGTCAGCCTGAGCTACAGTGAGATGCTACCTCGGAAAAACAAAAACAAAACAAACATACAAACAAACAAACAAACACAGACACCTGATGTAGACCTCTATCCTCCATGTGCACATACATACATGTGCATGTCATGTGTGTACCCAAATGCATGCACACATGCATACATTACGCATGCAGGAGGGCAGGAACTATATCAGTTTTGCTTATGAGGTCAGCCTCAGAACCCAGCTCAAGTAAACATCCCGCACGTATTTGTTGGACAGAAGGATGAATGCAGGAGGAAATGAATGGATGGATAAATGTGTGAACATGGCCAGTATCCCTGGGCTGGGCTTTCTCAATCTCTCATCCTCCTCACTTCCCATTTTTGAAACACTGCATGGTCTGTGGCCCTCCCTGACCAGTGACAGCCAGACTGTGATGCAATTCATTCCATCTGACTTCCCAGAAATATCGCCAAGCAGGCAGCAGCTTCTGACTTGGTCTCTCTCAGCCTTGAGCAAGAGAATCTAGAATCTTCTTTCACCCCAATGTGAAGCAAGGAAAATAGGCAGAACCTGGGAGCGTACCCAACCAAGCCACTGTGGGGAGTCACTCACATTCTCTGGGGTCTAACCCAACATGCAGTAGCTAAGGACATTTCTGAATTGTGACTTCTCTCCCTCTTATATCTCCATCTCCCAGATGCCAGTGGAGCCGGCATTCATCAGGCCCCATTATATTGTATAATGAAGCGACTGCACTCAAACTCCAAATACGAAGGTTGGGGGAGGCTTGTATCAGGGCTAAGCTGCTGAAGTTCACTCAGCCTCTACTAATGAAAATATGAGCTGCATCTGAGCCGAGCCTGCTCCCTCATGTGGTCCGGTAAATATCTTAATATCTCCAGATTCCTTCCTGCCGTCGAAATTGTGTGCATCGCTTCTGACATTTACAAGCTATCTATGATGCCTGCAAGATTAAACCTCCATGAAAACTCTCCGTCTGCACTCTGTATTTCCTCCTCCCACCTCGGGCTGAGCTAGAATCAGAGACACGAAAGCTCACCCCATCTGGGTGAGCTTAGAGGCCAACTGCAGACCTTTCAAAGAGCGCGTATCCTTCATTTCTGTCTGCATGGCACAAGCTGGGGGGATTTCTTTTCAGTTCAACAAGTCCTGGATTAGTGAGCAACTTCTAATGACCAGGGCATATGTGGGTAGACAAAAAGCCACATGGATGTGGTCTTCCCTCATCATTTATAACAAAGGCTACACCTTTCTCTACACTAGGCTCTGGTTTGCAGGGATTCCTTGAAAGGGAGCCAGGAAGATTGCTCAGGGGTAAAAGGTACTTGCTTGCAAAGCCTGCTGGCCCAGTTTCATTTCCCAAGCCTCCCAGGTAAGCTAGACCCCCAAAATAATGCAAGGATTTGATGTGTGTCTGCAGGGGCAAGAGGCCTTAGCACACCCTGCCACACACACACACTTAAAAAAAAAAAAAAAAAGAAATCCCTTGAAAGAAAATGGGGTGTGGGTTTGGCACCCATTTTTCAAAGTTGATGAAGTGAGTGGATTTGAGTCGCATAGCTATTTAGGGGTCTCAACTAAGACCAGTTTCTCTCCAATGTCACATTGTGTTGTATTACCTGCTCGTTGATGGGGTAGAACACCTGACCAGAAGTAGCTGATGGGAGGAAAGTCTTTTATTTGGCATATAGTTTTGAGGTGAAGCTTCATGATGGCAGGGAAGGTAGAGCACAGGCTGGACAACACCTCCTTGCTAATATCAGGTGGACAACAGCAGCGGGAGAGTGAGTGGAACTCTAGCAAAGGGGAGCTGGCTATAACATCCCTAAGCCTGCCCCCAACAACACACCTCCTCCAGCAAGGCTCCACCTCCCAAACTGCATTCAGAACACTTGAGTTCATGGGGGACACCGGATTCAATCCACCATCTATGGGTAGGTTGAAGTCAGCCATGGTGTGAGCAGTTACAGCCTGGAAATGGGCAATTCAGATTCCCTGCTCCTGGAGAACCAGCTGAGAATTGGGGGACGCTACCTCCAAGGCAACCCCAAGCCTCAAAATCTATCAAGTTAGTCCCATTGCTGAGGAAGACAAGGGCTCTGAGAAGTTGAGGCTGGTGACAGAAGTTCACTTTAGTAGTTTAAAAAAGCAGAGGTGGACTGGATCCTTTTTACTCTTTTGCCAAACAAACTGGAATGTTCTATCTAAAGGGAAGTAAACACCGCTTTAAATGAAAGGAAGATCAAAGTGAAGATGCGACCTGCTGGAGTTTCTCAGCAGGGAAAGGAAGAACGGGAGGCTCCTTCCATCTCCTACAAATACCACATTATGTCAGACTTGCTTATTCAGAATCTCTTCCCACAGATCAGTGCTTCACCTCTTCCGTTACCAGCTAATCCAAATGGACCTAGTGCTAACTTAATTTCCAGGATAATGGAAGCCTGGAAGCCTGGTCTGTTTGCACAATTGGCTCCTGCATCCTGGCAGCATTTGCTGAATCCTTAAAATGGGACAGGTCACACCAACCAACACATGCTCCTCCCCAGTGAGGGAGTTCTAGCATCCCCCTGACCTTTCCCGGGCCCAGAATCAAATACTGACTGAGCCAGCTCCAGTGTTTGGTGTTTGATGTGGAGTGGGTCGGGTCCTCTTCAGAGCCCGGGAAGGCAGGAAGATTCCATTTTCCAGAGGGGAATACAGGGAGTCTCAGGAAAGTGATCCAGGATGTGACCCTTGGGTGACTCTAAAGCTCCTATTCTTTCAACACATCTGGTTCCTACCTAAGGTAGGATGGACCCTGGTACTCTTGGAACCTTTGAATATTACTTTGTGTAGTAAAATGACCTTGCAGATATGATTCAGTTAAGGTTTTTGAGATGGGGAGAGCCTCCTGGATCATGTGGGTGAGCTCAATGTAATCCCAAGTGCTCTTGTAAGGGGAGCCTGTTGTGATTACAGAAGAGCAAGCATACAATGGAGGAAGCAGAGCTCAGAGAGATGAAGCCACACAGCTAGCAAGCCAGCCACCATCAGATTCCCCACCTTGGAACTTCCAGAAGGAGTCAGGTTTGCAGACACCTTGGTTTTAGCCAGGTAGACTTCTAGCCTCCAGGACCATAATTGAATTAATTTCAAGACACTGAGTTTATAGTCATTTGTTACAGCAGCCACAGGAACCACATACCCTTTCCAAATGGAGATGAAGGGAATTGAGTGGAGATGGCAATGCCAGAAAGGAACAGGACGTGATAAGAATAGATGACATACAAGAAAGGAATGGGGTGGACCTCTAGGTGTCCTTGGCTCTCGCTAAGCATATGGGGCACTGCTTCTTCCAATCGCCATTGTCCCACTCCTCTTGCCCCACTGAATTCAATCTGAACCATGCAATCCCACATGAAGACAAATGTCCTTCTGCCTCCTGATAAAAGATAAGGTTGCAGCTGAGTGACAGACAACCACCCACTGAACTCCGATGCTAGAGGTTTGCTTGGGCTCTCCTGGCCACCTGCTGTGTGATCCTGGGTGAGGGATTTTATTTCTCTGAACTACTAAAGGGGCTGTGACTGCTCAGATCCAGCCCTAAAATTTTGTGTGTGTGGGGGGGTATGCATGCACATGTGTGTGGGTATACATTTGTGTGCGTGCAGGCAGAGGTCAGATAAAAACTGGTGTTGTTCCTCAGGCCAACTTTAAAAATTCATTCTTTATTTATTGAGAGAGAGTTAGAGAGAGAGAGAATGGGCATACCAGGGCCTCCAGCCACTGCAAATGAACTCCAGAAGCACACACCACCTTGTGTATCTGGCTTTACATGGATCCTGGAGAACTGAGCCTTGAACCAGTGTTCTTCGGCTTCACAGGCAAGTGCTTAACCACTAAGCCACCTCTCCAGCCCCATTCTCCTCTTTCAGATCTCAAAGCCTAGAAATAGGACTCCTCCAACTCTAGTGTGCATATGAGCTATGTGGGGTTTTGTCAAAATGAAGATTCTGATACAGCAAGGATGAAGCAGGGCCCTGCTTTTCTAACAAGTTTCTAGGTGATGCAGGGAGCATCTGAGTAGGAGAACATAAGGGAGCACCTCAAGGCTAGGGTACAAACTGGAGAGCTCTAGAAGGAAAGAGGGACCTAAGATGGCAAATTTGCCCATGTCAGTGGCTGTGGTAGGTGAGTGAAAGATATTAGTAATCCTCAGGGCAAACTCACAAGGCAAGGATTAGGATCCCAATTTCACAGATGGGGAAACAGAAAGAAGCTCGGGGAATGGGCAAACACACTCCCAGAGTCACCCAGCTGGAAGAAGCAGGCAGGATCTGGTTCCTGGTTTTGGCTCCTGCTCTGTCTCTCCCAAGACATTGCCCTATTAGCAAAGATGAAGTTTGGCTGTAACTCACAAATGAAGAAACATATGGAAAACGCTTGGTCTCATTCCTCACCCGAAAAATAAAAACAAAACGGTATGACATGATTTCTTACCAGTCACCCAGAAAAGATACTTTAAAATAATGATTACATGCAGGGATAGGTACGGTAAGATGGAAATCCTCATATACTTCCGGGGACAATAAATTGAAGCCACTGATTGGAAAACAGGTGGCAGTTATCAAGGGTCTTAAAAATGTTGCTGCTCTTTGGCTCAGTAATTCTGTTTCCAGGAATCTGTCCTGACAAAACCTCGAGGTTATGTGTCCCAGCAGTATTCAGGGTGAAGAAACAGGAGAAACAGCACAAACCTCCCAGGAGAGCATGGCGATGCAAGTGATGGGACATCTGTATGTGGAATTTTGTGTAGCCATTGGATGACACATAAGCAATACCAGGGAAATGCTTGTGTTACAAAGAAAACAGTTGTCTGCAAAATTAGACATGGAGAACAATCTGAAACTGACACTAAAACAGCACCCCAATCACTAAAGGAGATGGAAAGGAATTAAACCAACATATTAGTGGCTAAGGTTGGGTTGTAGAATTATGGGTGATTTTTTTTTTTTTTTTTTTGAGGTAGGGTCTCACTCTAGACCAGGCTGATCTGGAATTCACTATGTAGTCACAGGGTGGCCTCAAACTCATGGCTCATGGCAATCCTCCTACCTCTGCCTCCCGAGTGCTGGGATTAAAGGCATGCGCCACCACACCCGGCTTATGGGTGATTTTTGAAAATACATTTTTCCAAGTGTTTTTAATATACATGTGATTTTTTTTGGAAATTTAAAATATGTATTTAAAATTTATTTGTTTGCTTTTAAAGTTTTTTAAAAGAAAGAGTTGTCTGTTTTTTAATTTAATTTAATTTATTTATTTATTTGAGAGAGAGAGAATGGGAGTGCCAGGGCCTCCAGCCACTGCAACGGAACTCCAGACACATGCGCCCCCTTGTGCATCTGGCTTACATGGTGGGTCCTGGAGAATTGAACCAGGATCATTTGGCTTTGCAGGCAGATGCCTTAACCGCTAAGCCACCTCTCCAGCCCATTTTTAAAGTTTAAAAAATATTTTATTATTTATTTATCTGACAGAGAGAGAAAGAAAGACCGATAGAGAATAGGCACACTAGAATCTCCAGCCACTGCAAACGTGTGTCACCTTGTGCATCTGGCCTTACTTGGGTACTGGGGAATTGAACTCTGGCCCTTAGGCATTGCAGGCAAGTGTCTTAACTGCTAAGCCATCTCTCCAGCACCTTTAGTTTTTGTGTTTATGTATGTGTTTGTGGAGGTCAAAGCATGACCACAAGGTGCCTGTCCTCTTCTTCAACCTTCTTTGACACAGGGTCTCTCGCTGCAGCAGCAAATGAATGCAAAAGTCTGGCTGGCCTGGGAGCTTTGGATTTTCAGGGCTCCTCCTCCCATTGTCACATGCACACTGGAATCACAGAAGCATGCACCACTTTGCATCTGGCTTTCTGTGAGTGTTAGGGAGAATCAAACTTGGGTCAGTAGGCTTTGCAAGCAAGAGTCTTTAAATGCTGAGCCATCTCCCCAGCCCCCAAATATTCATTTTTTTTAGATTTTATTTATTTATTTTTATTTATTAGAGACAGAGAGAGAAGAGAGACAGACAGACAGACAGACAGACACACACACACACACACACAGAGAGAGAGAGAGAGAGAGGGCCTCTAGCCACTGCAAACAAACTCCAGGTGTATGTGCCACCATGTGCATCTGGCTTGCGTGGGACCTGAAGAATCGAACCTGGGTTCTTAGGCTTCAAAGGTATGCACCTTAACTGCTAATCTACCTCTCCAGCCCCAAATACTCATTTTGTATGAGTGTATGTGCACATGTGTGGAGGCATACGTGCATATGTGTGCACATGAATATGTGTGCACATGCATATGTGTACGTGCATGTGGAGGCCAGAGAACAGCCTCAAGTGTTGTTTTTCAGGAACACTGTTCACCTTTGTCAGATAGCCTCTCTTCTTGGCCTGGAGCTCACCAGTTAGCCTAGACTGGCTAGCCAGGAAGCTCCAGGAATTCTCTTGTCTCTGAAAATATCCTTTGAAATAAACATTTAATATGTTGACTTAAAAGTCAAATATGGGGCTGGAGAGATGTCCCAGCAGTTAAAGGTGCTTGCTTGCAAAGCCTGACAGCCTGGGGTATAATTCCCCAGCACCCACATAAAGCCAGATGCACAAAATGGTGCATCCAATTGGAGTTTGTTTGCAGTGTCAGGAGGCCCTGGCATGCCCATTCTCTCTCTTTCTGCCTCTTTTCTCTGTTTTTTTCTTTCTCTCAAATAAATAGATAAATAAATAAAATATTTATTTAAAAGGTCAAATATGTTCACTAGAGTCTTATAAACTGTTTTTATTTTCCATTAACTTGCAACATAATTTTGAAGATGTGTGACCCTCAGTTCTGAAGAATCAATGGTTGGCAGCAGCTGTAGTTTTTCTGTCCTCAACTTCTATCGTTAAATATGTTGTTATGTTTATGAAAACAACACTGGATTCAACTTAAGAGTGAAATAGTAGACATTGTAAGAGTGATGATTGGAGCATGTAACAGACCACTCTTTGAGAGAACATGGCCTGCAATCTTGAATAGGAGAGATGCCAATCAGTTCCTATCCTCAGAAAGGACTGCGGGGCTGAGTCCTAAGTGTGGAGGAGAAGACATAGAAGGCACTACTTGATGTAAGATGTCCCCTTAGCGCCAAGGAGGTACAAGGCCAGGACTAAAATGCACTCAATGCGGCATCCTTTAGCATGAAGGGGAGACAATGGGGAAGCACGCTAGGTCTAAGGAGCCACCCCACCTGGCCCATGGGTGATGTGCTTGAGGGAGGGAAGAGGTAAGTGGAGTAATGGCTGGGATTATCGAGACCTGTAGATGTCTGGTGGAGGGTACTCAGCAGGGTTTTAAAGAGAGAGGGTCACCACTGGATCGGAAATCGATGATCATAGCTCTGGCTACAGAGTGAAATAAGCCAGCTGTGGTAATGGGAAAAGGGGGTGGTAGCAAAAGTGGACTGCTGCAGTAACTGAAGAGAGAAACGAGAGAAACAATGAGGGTATGAGTATGGGGCGGGGGATGGATAGGGCTGGATGTGTGGGAGTGTTCGATGGCAAATCAATAGTTCCAGGTCTTGCAAATTAACTGGATGCAGATGGTTAGGGAGAGGAGGGAATTCCCAGATTTCTGGCTTGGGTAACTGGATCCTGTCAGGATGTTTATGATTGCTAATTGATATGTCTTTGCAGGTCTGAATGTCAGGGCCCATAGCAGGCAATTTTAAGGAACTAAATATAACTCAGACACACCTTTCAGGCTATATAAAATGCAAGCACAACCATTGACTGAATGCATATAACTTCTCTTTGAGTAACTGTGGGCTAGCTGTGTTCTGAAAGGGCTTTTTCAGCACTGAACCACTTGGCCTGAGAGAGCAAGTCAAAGGCTTGGCCTGATCAGTGAGAGAGACCCACACTTTTGGATAGCAACAACCCTTGTTTCCTGGAGGCATGCCCTTTTGATGAATGGCCACTCCAACTCCAGAAGGGCCATGAAGTGAGGAAAGTGAGAGAATTACAAAAGTACATTGGTTTCATGGACTAGCTTAGGCACATTAGGTACATGACCTTTCTTTTAGAAGAATTTAGAAAAATCATAGAAATAGAAAAAAGTCTCAAAATTCATATGGAAGTACAAAAGGTCTGGGATAGCCAAAAATATCTTCAATAAAAAGAATACTACTACTGGTATCACAATACCTGATTTCAAGATATACTACAAAACCATAGTAATAAAAACAGCATGGTATTGGCACAAAAGCAGACACATAGATCAAGGAAATAGAATAAAAGATCCAGATGTAAGTTCTAGTAACTGGGGCTACCTGATCTTTGACAAAGTGGCCAAGAATGCACAGTGGAGGAAAGACACCATTTTCAATAACTGGTGTTAGAGAAAATGGATAACTATATGTAGAAGAATAAATAGACCCTCTTCTCTCACCCTGCATGAAAATAAACTCCAAATGGATCAAGGACCTACTATAAGACCAGAAACTATAGATCAACTAGAAGAAAAATAATAGGGAGAACACTCTTAGATATAAGCCTAGGGAAAGACTTTCTAAATAAAATGCCAGTGGCCCAGGGAGTTAGACAAACACTCAACTACTGGGATCTCATGAATCTAAAAAAGATGTTTAACATCTTTAGTCAACAGAGAAATGCAAATTAAAACTATTTTGAGGTTCCATCTCACTCTGGTTAGAATGGTTATGATCAAAAACTCAAATGCTGGTGAGGATGTAGAGAAAGATGAACCCTCACCCACTGTTGGTAAGAAGATAACCTTGTACAGGCACTATGGAAACGAGTATGGAGGTTTCTTTAAAATCTAAAAATAGGGGTGGGGGCTGGAGAGATGGCTTAGTAGTTAGGGTGTATGCCTGCAAAGCCTAAGGACCCCATTTCGATTCTCCAGGTCCCACGTAAGCCAGATGCACATAGTGCTCATAGTGTATCTCTGTAGTAAACAGTGGAGTCTTTAGGATATATGTCCAGGAGTGGTATAGCTGGATCAAATAGTAGATCTATTCACTTTTCATGTGTCTGGAGTTTGTAGCGACTAGAGGCCCTGGCATGCCCATTCTTACTCTCTCTCTTTCCCTTTCTCTGTCTCTAATGAATAAATAAAAATAAATAAAAATCTTAAAAATAGGGATGGGGGAATGGCATAGTGGTTAAGGTGTTTGCCTGCAAAGCCTAAGGACCCTGGTTCAATTCCCCAGGACCCACGTAAGCCAGATGCACAAGAATGAGCATGTGTGGAGTTTGATTGCAGTGGCTGGAGGCCCTGGCACACCCATTCTCTCTTTCTCTGCCTCTTCTTCTCTATCTCTCAAATAAATAAAATATTTTTAAAAGTCTAAAAATAGATCTACTATTTGATCCAGCTATACCACTCCTGGCCATATATCCTAAAGACTCCACTGTTTACTACAGAGATACCTGCTCAGCTATGTTTGTTGCTGCTCTATTCACACTAGCTAAGAACTAGAATCAACTCAGATGCCCATCAACTGATGAATGCATAATGAAGATGTGGTACATATACACAATGGAATTCAAGTTGTAAAGAAAAGTGAAATAGTGAAATTTTCAAGAATACAAATGGATTTGGGAAAATGATACAAAGTGGGGTTATATAGGCTCAGAAAGAAATGCCACATGTTCTCTCTCATAAGTGGTTCCTGACATGGAATAGTTCAATCTGTTTATAAACTGGAGTAGTAAACATCAGTAGATTGGCACAAAAGCTAGAACAAGGCTTGGAGAGAGAGTAAACAGGGTGGTATGAGAGGTGGGGACACTTGACAGGTAACTGGAGGGACAGAATATGGGGGATGGAAGTGTCTTGGGGGAACTGGGATAAGGGAGGGTGGGAGAAGCTGCATAAAACTAATTATGGCATAAATCAGTAGCATAGAAACCTTCCTCCTGATTAGCTAATTAAAAGATATAGTTTTCAACAAAATGGGGCGGGGGAGAATAGTTTGAGCAGAAGTACCCTGTAGGGGTTCAGAAAGTTTTACTTTAAAAGCATAGGTTCTTGCTGGTAAATCCCAGTACCAAAACTGAGTTACCCCACAGTGAGCTGTTGGTCGGAAAGGCCCATAACTTCCCCAAAATTATGCAGGCCATTGCCAGAGCACTTGGGTACCCACCAGATATAAATAGTAAGACCGCATCACCAAAGACACTACAGGCTGTGGTTGCAGGACATCATGCTGGAGCTAAGATGGAAGCCAGCTCCCTGTTGGCTAACTCTTGTAGTGCTGGAAAGTGCTATGTGAACTGCTGGGGGGTAATGATCACCAACAGTGAGAACAAGCAGTGGATCCTGCAAACTATAAAATCAACCAGCCAGGTCAAATGTACACTCTGGTCCAACAGTGGCACACAGGCTATGGGGGTAATCAACTGATCTCTGATTGGATATGAGGGCAGCTCTGTGGGAGGGAATTCATACCTTGTACTGAGAACCAAGTCATAAGCCTATGGCTTGGAAAGTCACAGACACTAGAGGAAGGATCCCTCTGTCCTTTGGCTAAAAGGAGGGGGGATATGTCCATCAAAACATCTTCTAAATGTCTACGTTTATCCCTTTTGATCCATGCTGCTTTCACTCTTGGTTAGAGAATCTGCTTTGTATACATGGCAGCAATTACCAGGGAAACCCAGGACCCATCAGTATGACAGGAAAAGAAAGCCAGCTGCTTAGTGTGAGATGAGTCATCTCTATCACATCTGCCAGAGCCGAGGAGACATTACAGAGGAGTGATGGGTTAAGTATGAGTGCTGCTCTCATTGCTAGCCTGAGAACCTCCTCCAGGAAGATGAAAGTAGACAGTGAGGAGACTCAAAATTCATGAAGGCAGAAAACCATAGACTGCTGAGATCTCCATAGGGAAAGAGGCTTGTAACACTCCCTCTGAGGTTCAATGAGATCATTGTGGAAGAGGGGTGGGAAGAATGTGTGAGCCACAGGATGGGAAGGTGGACTCTAAGGCATTGTTCCCTTCACGGACACTAACTCATACATTTATGACCTCACAGTGAATACTGATAATCGCCACTGAAAAGGGCCCTTACTGGACGTGGGTTGGGGGAGAGGAAATATGAGAGTATAACCTTATGAGTATATGAGCAATATGCAGATGAGGCTCAGCATGACCAGTGGCCTATTTCACATCATCATTCTTACAGCCTGGGACTTTGGCTCTTGAATGCCTGACTTTTCCCATACATCATCCTGGTCACACCAAGCATTCTGTGTCCACAGCAACCCTGGAGCACCTTGTTAACAAAGAAAGGAATCAACAGCCTGCCATTGTAGAGAGTCCAGATCATAGAGCTGGGTCTGGAATCAGGTTCCTTCTCTTTTTGGGTGACCTTGTGTTCATCCTCTTGTGAGTCAAGGATAATGACATCACCTTGCAGGCTTAAGATGATGCAACGACACAGTGCAGTCAAAGCTTCCTGCACCCAGTATTGGATGCCTGTTCCTTCTCTTCTCCCCTCCCTATGGATGCTTTCAGAGAGGCTCACGCTTGGGCCCAAGGTCATGCTGTGTAGCAGCTTCTCCTCTGGGTTTTGGGACAGAGGCCTTGAGAAGACAGGTCTACTCCTGTCTGGTTTTGAACCACTGTACACAGATGCCATCTTGGGGTAAGCCAGCTCCAGGATACCCTTGCACAGTATGGTAATTTCTGCAGCAAAATCTCCTGTAAAGACCAAGCCTCCTTTGCTACATAGTGCAATTCATGCTTTCAAATGTTTTTATTTAAAATAAATTAGCCATGCTGTTGAGTCTGGCACAGAACCATAGGCTGTATTCTCAGCCCACTGCATTGCAGTGGGAGCCTGGCTGGGGCTGGGCTGACAGTGACTTCCTGGTACTGTGGGCAGGCACAGGTCTGGGGTGCACAGAACCAGACTCACACAGCTGTTCCTCACTGCTTGCTCTGTGGCCTTGAGAAATCCCCTGATGATTCCAATCAGCTATATCATATAGACTTCCCTGCACTCTCGAGTTCTGCCCAGTGCCCCTGGCACAGTGGAGCTCGAAATCTGCTGGGTACTTGCTCTTTGATTCTCTTTTCCTGAAAGGTGGGTATTGCCCACCTTGGAGGGTGGTATTAAAGATACAGAATAGAAGTACTCCTGGTGCATGTAAATGCTTAATATGTGAGGGCTGACGTTGTTATTCTTTGTGTGTGTACAGATGGGTATGTACCCATGTGCATGTGAATGGGGAGGCCAGAGAACAACAGCAGGTGTCATGCTTCAGGCATGCTATCCATGCCTTTATGAGACAAGGTCAATCATTGGCCTTGAACTCACCAAGTCAACTCAACTAGCTGGCCAGTGAGCCCCAGGCATCCTCCTGTCTCTGCCTCCCCAGTACTGGGTTGATAGGCACACCACCACACCCGGAATTCTTACGTGAGCACTGGGGGATCAAATTCAGGTCCTTATATTTGTGAGGCAAGTACTTCACCCACTGAACTATCTCCTCAGACCTGACACATTTGTTCATATCATTATTATTAACTGAGATTCACTCATGGTGTCTGGCGATTATGCCTCACACACAATAGGTAGTGAGTCGGTGGTAAGATTTTAAAGCCTATTTTCCTGTTTCCCTTCAGCTTGCACTGTAAATCTGATCTGGTGGCTCTGGGCATCTCTCCTCCTTCCTCCCTTCCTTGCCTCCCCCTCCCTCTCTTCAGGACACAGGTGATATCTGGGGAGCTACTGTATTTGATGATGATTCAGGGTCTGTTATGCATCTTTTCCAACCCTGCCCATGTAAGGAGGAGCCAAACCAGGCCCAGGGAATTATTTTTGGTGTTTTCTCAAGCTATTCTCATCTGTAACATTTTGTGGTGGGTGGTTAGAGCTGGTGATTTTCCTCTCTTTTGTGCAAAAGGGACCAGAATAAACAGAACAGGGGTGAGTCACTTCAGATTTTTGGCACTTCAATTACTTAAAAACTCAAGGGTCGGATGGAGCTTAGAATGTCACCTTCTTCAGTGAAGCCATAGCAGATGGAAAATGTTCCACGTTCCTTGTAGTCGAAGACTTCCCAGCACAGGAGGTCTGCTACATGCTAGCTGCTAGCTCTCAGAGAGGAGGCAGAAAGGCAAGCCACCACTCCCTCATGCCAAGGACTACACGCTAATAAGAATTTCCCTCTCTTGCTTCATGTAATCTTTATCATGATCTTGAGAAGTAATATACTTAATGGTGCCAGTGTAGCAAGTAACACACCCTGTACACATTTCTTGCCTACCTAGGTGTCAGGTCACTCTCAGCATGTTATATGTACATCTCAAATCCTTACAGCACACCCATGACGTACTGACTGCCTCTCAGTTTTAGAGATGGGAGAACAGATGTTCAGAGCAGCGGATGGGAGAAACAAGGACCAAACCACTCACTTGCACAGTCTGGGTCTCTATTTCCTACATCTGACTCTGTTACTCTGGAATGTTGATAAATGTTCAAAATGTCCTGTATTATATAAGAAGCCAGCACACGAGCTGGCTTTCAGAAACAATGGCAAGAAACACTGTTACCCTGAACAAAAGAGAGAATCTTCAAGCTCTAGCAACTAGTATGACTGACAGTTCTTTCCTCATCATTTGAGTTTATCTCCAGCTGATCTTGAAATAATGAGAAACCTGGAAGGTGAGATTTTGTGTATAGATGGAAGCTCCAAGATTTGCTCCTGTCTGGCACTGAAAAAATAAAATAAAAACAAAACCCAAACTTGTTTAAGATGCTGAGTTTAAAGGGGACCAAAGCAGATAATTTGCTCCTTTTAGCTATGATTTTATAAATCTGCCATGATGTGCATTTGGAAGAATTTGATAATTGTTTTTATTTTAGGACTAAGGAATTCATATCTTTTTAGTTTCTTTTTTCATTTATGTTTTTTCAACTTTTTGTTGATAACTTTAGTACATATAAGTCATATACCATGATAATAATTCCTTCCCACCATCCTCCCTTTTCTCTCTCCCAAATCCCCCCTGCACTGAACCCCTTCTTTCCAGCTAGTCTCTCTTCTATTTTGATGTCATCATTTTTCCCTTCTATTATGCAGGTGTTGTGTAGGTAGTGTCAGCCAGTGTAGGTCATGAATATTATAGCCACTTTATGTCTGGAAAGACAGTATTGCAAAGCACTCTTTCCCTTATTTTGGCTCTTACATTCTTTCTGCCATCTCTTCCACAATGGTACTTCAGCCTTGGAACATGTGATAGAGATGTCTTACTTACAGAATTCGTGTCTTGTTTAAGCATTGTAATGTGGACATTGTGCTAGAAAACATAATTTCTTATGAAAGTTTATCTTAAAGGTAGGTATTTAGAATTTACATGTTTGTTTCTCTGTGAAAACAAAGTTGTAAATGGTGATCAGGTCCCCAGGCTAACACCATATGCTTATGTAACATTCACTGTTGTTAATAATTTATATTTCTCCTTTGAATTGGTTGTTGTTTTCTTACTGCCACTGCCTTTGTGCCCCTCCCAACTGTTGGAAAGGCTTGTGCTGGGGTTTTTCTGGAAATGTGACAGTTCCTTAAGATCTGTAAATTCTCTGTGGTGAAGCAGAGAGGGAGTGTGGTGACTTGAGAGACACCTGGACTTCTCAGAGAAGCTAAAAAAGCATGGCAATGGGGAATTCTTATGTTGTTAGTCCCAATTTTCTGGTTTGCCAACACCCAAACCACAAGCAAAGAAGCTGATAGATAGATAAATAAGATGCAATAGAGACACACAGTGGAATATTATTCAGCAATAAGCAGGAATAAAGAAAGTCCCATATGAAAGGCATTGAAAACATCTTGCAAAGTGAAAGAAGCCAGCCACCAAAGCCCACTTATCACAGGATTCCACTTATATGACAAGCCCAGAAAAGGCAGATTTCTGGTTGCCCAGGGATGGGGAGTGATGGTTTGAATGCAGGCTTATTTGTGTGTGTGTGTGTGTGTGTGTGTTTGTGTGTGTAATATTCTAAAATTCAGTTATGGTGATGGCTGTAAATTCTTGTGTATTTACTAAAGACATTAAACTGCACACTTTAAATGGATGACCGCATGACATGTGATTTCTCTTTCAAAAAAGCTGTTTTCACAAAGTGAATTTAGCAAAGCACTTGCTCCAGTGCTCTTTTCCCACTCCCCTGGCATGGAGCCTACCTGCTGTTAGCAGCAATATGCAGGAGTGTTTACAACCTGGGGATTTATAATTTAGGTAATACTTCTATATGTCTCTTAAGAGAGCATCTCCTGCACAATATTATCCAATAAAACTATAGTACAGCAGGATTTATCCCACCACAAACTTCCTGACTACCTATCCCTTACCAGATAACATTAGGAAGCCAGGGTCACATTAAGGAATGGGATTCTCACCAGGGAGGTGGTTCACACCAGGGGGCCAGGTTCTCACTAGGGAGCCAGGTTCACATCAGGAAGCCAGGTTTATACCAGGAAGCCAGGTTAACATCAAGGATCCAGGCTCACATCAGGGATCCAGATTCACACCAGGGAATTGGATTCTTACCAGGAAACCAGGCTCTCATCAGGGAACCACATTCAGAAAAACACTTTGATGTACTAGGCCCTAATGAGCCCGATTTTAGACCAAGCATCTCCCTGCAGAACATAATACCAGCTCCTTCCTTCTTTTCAAAGACATGCCCCTAACAGCAGATTTCTTTTAAAGGGAAAAGTAAACAAGCTGGGCTGGAGAGATGGCTTAGCGGTGAAAACACTTGTCTGCAAAGCCTAAGGACTGATGTTCAACTCTCCCAAGTCCCACGTAAGCCAGACACACAAGGTGAGGCAAGCATGCAAGGTTGCACATGCACACATGGTGGCACATGCATGTGGAATTCGATTGCAGTGGCTGGAGGCCCTGGTGTGCCAATTCTTTCTTTCTCTCCCTCATTTTTTTAAAGGTCAGTCTGTTGGGCTTCTTTCAAAGGAAAAAAAAAGTTATAATTCTCCAAACATTGGAGGCTTTAAATAAATTATTGAATGTATTTTACTTGATGGGTTCTAGCACAGCTGAATTTGCAGGGTGTACTGAAATGCTTCTTTAGAGGATATCTGACATTAGTCAGGACAGATTTAAGATGAAGAAGCCTGGAACAGAAGGGTTCCAAGCAACCACAACCAGAGCATCTTCAAAAGCAGACCCCAAGGTCCTACTGTGGGATTTCTCCCTGGCAGATGCTGTCTAAGGCCCTAAGCTAGGTGACTGATGACAGAGGACCAGGTTCTGCTTTTCATGTGCAAAGTTTTCTGGGTTTAGGTAAATCAAGGGGCAAAGAAGGTTCCAGACCTGAACTTTACACATGACATTGCAATATAGGGACCTGCAGGTAATGAGTTTAATTTCCTTTTCAAAGATTTTACTGACAGAGCAGCTTCTGGGAAAGAGCCGAGGTTGGGGGCTGAGACTGGGATACATTGTCTCAATGTGGGACGCAACATCAAACACAAGCCAAGAATATGAGGTCAGGTGTTGTGCATTTCCGCTTGGCAACATCCTAGGATAAAAGCAATGGTGCTGTGTTGGAATTGTGTTTCCCCTCTGACTTGCCTTAATTATCATGCACTTGCATTTTGAGCCTTGAATTATTCATGAGACCAGCTATGATATAGGATGATGATTGGCAGTCTCCAGCTGTGGTGGTACCTGAATGTGCAGGGACGCCTCATTTGTTTCTAGGAAGCACAGGCTGCTCAACTGCTCCTGAGATACAGGGCTCTGGGGGAGCAGGAGGCAACAGGAACACCAGAAGGGTCAGGGAAGGGAGGTCATTGAGAAATAGCCATTCAATGCTCAGAGGAGTTGGAAGTGGATCGGTCAATCAATGGGCTGAGAGATCAGGAGCAAAAGAGTAGACAAAATTCAGAGGATCAGCTGGATAAACATGAATGAATGAATGAACGCTGAGACATCCACACATGAAGGGGAGGAAGAAAGGAACCCAGTTTTAATTGGTTGCTTTCTTGAAATCATTTTATTTATATCTCTCTACCAACCATCCAATGAGGCAAGATGGGCATGGTCTCACACCTTGTTTCATCTAATCCTCATGACCTCGTGGCCTGAGTGTTACTGTTGCTGCTTTACAGGGTCGGAAGCAGGGGTACATCAGAGGCATGCAGTCTCTCAGCCAGTGGGGATTTCAGATCATGACCTGCAACTTATCCCCTCTGGCTGGGCATTAATTGGGTGAAAGGTGGCACCTCTATGAGCATCAGGTACTGCAGTTGGGGTGGTGATGGTGGGGACCCAGTGCCTTCTCTCCCTGGAGGCAGAAGGGGAACCTCTGCAGGGAACCCAGGCAACACGAGAAGCTTGTCTCAAAGCATGATAAACTTAGTATATGGAGATTCATTTGATAGCCCCTCTGTCTCTCCACCTCTCCTACCCACCCCTGCTGCTTCTTGGGATGCCAGGCATACCAAAGGTATCTCCCAGGTGTGAACAAGTTGAGCTTTGGGGGAGTAATTTAGCACTCTATCAAAATTTTAAAAAAAATGCTTTATACCTTTGACTCAGCAATCCCAGGGAAATACCTGCATCTGTGCAAAGCCGAGCAGATGGTATGTGGTGATGTTTGCTAGAGCAAGAAACCAACCACAGAGCACATCCGTTGGGGCAGCTAAGTCCGATGATGATCTGGGAGACCTCCAGTACCAGTCCTCACTCTGCCACTTATAGTGTGAGACTTCAGCAAGTTACCACCCTTTCTGTGCCTTTGGTTTCCCTTTTGTAAAGCGGGGCTCATAAGAGTTCTTTCCTCACAAGCTTTCTGCAAGAATGAATGCATGTAAATGCTTGGAAAATAGACTACCATTTCGCCAGGGGTTAACAAATCTAGTTAACAATGCTTCACGGATAGGATCCTGAGTAACATTCTCTCCCTTCTCTGAGTCCTTTAGCCAGGTAGCTAAAGGTCCTGGGTCCTCAGGGAAGCCAACTCCACGGAATTTAGAGGTTGACTGTATGTCAAGCTTACCATGCAGATAGTGGAAAGTTGCCAGCTGAGCACCGCTCTGAGCAGCCAGCTGCAGCTTGGGTGGGAGCGACAACTGTAGAGCCAAGCTCCCCTGGTCCTAGAGCCAGTGTAGCACTGGCCACAGTCTTTGGGCTAGCCATCGACAGCCAGGAAAGGAAACAGGGCCTTGCTATTTGTGTCCCCTGGCACTGCTGGGGGCCAGTGAAAAGAAATTCCTTCACCAGTCGCTGATGTAGTTACCTACTAACAACAGACTTCCTACCATGATCGCATCTGATGTTTTCTTTCCTCCCTCATTGTTTCATTCATTGATCAGGAATATATAGAAATCTTGTCACATGCCTGGGAGCATCAGATACCCAGAAGAGACAAGGAGGACTATTGTATCTTTCAAGGACTCATGGATAAATAATTACAGGGTGTTTGTGAGCTCCATGTGACAGGGACTCCATCTGTTTCATTTGCCATTGATTTTCAGCTTTACAAAAGAGCACAACACATAGTAAGCTTTTACTAATATTGATGGAATAGGTATACATGAACCTAGACCGTAGACACACAGAGGTGGTACACAGTGACATATGAACAAGGGTTTTGGAGGATGACTAGAAGCTTGCTAGCAGGGAGAACATAGTAATGATAATAGATTCTGAGGTCATGGAAAACCAGTGCATGCGTGTTTTCAGGCGAATGAAGACAGAAGAAAGCAGGACAAAGAATTATGGAGAGCTCTCTTCTCTTTAGCTCCTACACTCTAATCATCCTCTTCATTTTCTGTGTTGTCCCAATTATATATAACCCACTCACTTGTTTATCTGCTGTCTGGGTCCCTGTCTCTCCAGCTCTCAGAGCAGTGTCTAGCTCACATTTATTGCTCAATTAATGCCCACTGAGTAAATTCATAATGAAGGGAAAGGAAGAAGGGGAAGAGCTAGCTCAAAGCACTCACTGCCAGCGGCTGCCTCCTGACCTGTGTGGACCCCAGGGTTGCAATCCAACAGAAAAACAAAAGCTTCTTTGTGCTTTAAATTTCTCTAGTAGCCATCCTTAAAGGAGAGTGAACAGAAATGCAAAACCAACGAAATTTTCATTCTATCTCACTATATCTATATCCAGAGCCATTCGTATAACTCCAGCAGTCATCAATATAAAACAGGATTGAGTTTTTTTTTTTTTTTTTTTTTTTTTTGTTTCCGACTAAGCCTTTGAGAGGCAGTGTGTGCATTGCTCTTGAATTACCTCTGGGGTTGGATCAGGCAGATGCCAAGTGCTCAGCTGCCACAATGGGGTCAGTGGTGGCTCAGGGGATAGCACAGCCTGAGGTGCCTACTCTGTCGCCTACACTGTAGACTGTCAGTGTGCAAGTCTGGGCCTGGCACTTAATTGTCTGGCTAAGTACATGTAAACTTCACTTCTGTTCCCTCTCCATGTCCACTGTGGCAGGCCAGCTCCTTCACCACAGGGAGATGGAGACAAAATTCCCAGGCCACTCCTCATCCCTCCTGCCTGCAGCTCCAATCTATCATCTCTTTCAGTCATTCCCTAGAGCTGAGCAGACAGAGGGCTTGGGAAACCATGGTGCACCGAATCCAGTACAACAGCAAGGTCCAGTACTCTCGGCCATTTAAGATGGCTGGACTAAGGGGAGTGACTGGGAAGCAGAGACATTTGGATGTTGGAGAGCCTGTTCAACCATCTTCTTCTAAGTGCCTGTGGTAGTTTGAATAGATGCCCCCCCCCCAAATTCAATGTTTTATTAGTTTGTAGTTTGCATCTGCAGCCTCCTGGCTGGACGCAGTGTCTCTGGGTGGATCTTAAGGTGTGGTGGTGGGTTTGAGATTTCAATCTAAAGATATGCAAAGTGGGCCTAGCTGGAGTTACTGAAGTGTGCTGTGCTGTGTGGCTTTTTGACTTTTGGCTTTGCTCTCTGTTTTTGGTCCTCTGAAGGCAGGCCAGGATCTGTAAGCTTCAATAAATATCCCTTCCTCCATATCCTTGCCTGGTCTGGAAGTTCATCTCAGTGAACCTGAAGCTGCCTGCCACAGTGCCTATGGCCAAGGAGCACCAATCCCCCGGAGACGGGGGATACACTGTGGGCTCACCATGCGCCGAGTATTATCTGAACAGATCTTTGTATATGAGGCATGTAAGAGGCCTGTGGGGCAGGGGCTACTGCTATCTCCATTTTATATGTAAAGAAACCGAGGTCCAAATGGATTGGGTCATGTTCCCAAGGACTCATAGCTTGTAAGAGGCCAGTCCAGGGTTCAAGGCCGCAGGGTGTTTTGCTTAGGACTATGTCCCCTTTACTGCTGGGCTCTGGGAAAGGTACGGAAAAGATACAAAGGGGAGAAAAAGATCACTTCTTGCTCGGGATGAGAAATAGGAGCAGATGGGTGTGAGAAGGTATGTGTTCTTGAAGGAGAAATGTGAAGAGCTGACAGGGACAAGTTTCCACGTGGGGGCCTTGCCCTCCTTTGCCGAGGAGCTTATACAGGGCCAGGAAACCTCCGGTGCTGCTCTGTACCTGGTTATCACGTAAAGGGTCAGGGGCTGCAAGTGCTAAGGGGGTCTGGGTTTCCTTCTGGAGTGAAGAAAATCTTCTGAATTAGTATAATGGCCACAGAACCCAGTGAATGTGCCAAGGGTGGCTGAACAACATTTATACAAGGTTAAAGTGGGGAGTTTTATTATTCTGTTTTATTGTGTGTGAGTACAAATGTGAGCTTGTGCATGCATTTGTGTGCAAATATGCATGTGTACAGAGGCCAGAGGACAACCTCATGTGTCATTCTTCTCAAGGGCCATCCACCTTTTGTGAGACAGGATCTCACACTGGCCTGCAGCTCACCAAGTTGGCTACACTGGTTAGCCTGTGAGCCATAGAGATCCTCCTGTCTCTGCCTCCCCGCGACTGGGATGGCAGGCGTGCACCACCGTGCTTGGCTTATTAACATAGATTCTGGGGAGCAAATTCAGGTCCTGTCGCTTGCAAGGCAAACACTTTCCCAACCTAGCCATCTGCTCAGTCCAAGAGGTAAATTTTATACTCTGTGAATGTGAGCACAGCTGTAAAGCTGGCAGGGAAAATACAATCTTCTCGAGGAAGGAGGGAAAAAAAAAAAAAGGAAGCCCACGAGAAGATAAAGTTGCAGACCTTCCAAATCTCCATTGCATCCTAAGGAGACATCCTAAATATATGTGTCATATCCATGTGAGTGTGCAATGACCATTCCTGGGAGTATCAACCACCCATGAGTATTTTGGCCATGTGACATTTATCTCATTTCATGTAAGTTTGCAGTACACACCATCCTAACGAGGGTGTCACATCTGCCCCAACGTTGTTATGGGGTGGTGATTGTGCATGACACAGGAGAGCACACGGGTGATGATGCCTCAGTGAGACTGCGTCTCTAGCAAATGAGCTGGAGTCAATTATATCAATTTCCTGTCAGTTTCAATATACAGCCAAGGTGGAAGATACAGCTCTAATATATATTCACCAGGGTGGCTACAGTTACAATCTGTATCCACTAAGGTGGCTCTAGTTACAATCCATGCCCACTAAAGTGATGACAGTTATAATCTGTATTTACCTGGGTGGATACTTTTAAAATCTGTCCACTGTGCCGAATACAGTTACAATCTATATTGTTGGAGTGGATATAGTTAACAGTCTTTATCTACCATAGCAGATACAGCACAGTCCACATGTGGTCTCTCCACTGGAGTTCCCTCTCTGTCCACACTTCTTTGTGCCCCCCCATCTTGCCAGGAGAACACAAAGTCACAAAGGGCACATATCTGTACCCCATACTCCACAACTTGTGTCCTTTGAGAACTGGAGCTCAGATCTATGGAGGCACAATCTAAGACTTACAGGAGGGCTTCGATTTGAAGTTGGGGAAGAGAGCAACATTGGGAGACGCTTGCCATTTTGGCAGGGAGTGGAAGGTTCAACCAGAGAAATTGCTCAAGATGTGGTCACAATTAGTTGTAACATTTTCCCCAAAACTGGAAATACAAGAATATAAGTGAATACTTATAGCTAGAGTATTTAGAGAAATTACCATGTCTCATCCATCCATCTATCATCCATCTATGTATCATCTATCATCTATCTATCTATCTATCTATCTATCTATCTATCTATCTATCTATCATCTATCTATCATCTATCTATCATCTCTATTTATCCACCTTATCTTTCTATCATCAATCAACTATCATCTATTCACTATGTTATCTCTCTACGTCTATCCATCCATGCTAGAAATGAAAACAAGGGCCATGCACATGCTAAGTACATCCTCTACCACTGAGCTACACCCCAGGCCCTGAGGTGGACATGGATCAAGTAAGATAAAAGCTGTGACTGAGAAGGGATTCCAAAGCAGCAGAGAAAAAAGAGACACAAAGACTTCTGGAGATTACACAGAGCATTGCAATGTCTTCTGAGTGTTCATTCAATCATTCAATCATCCACACATGTGTTTATTCAATAAACCTCCCTGTGCCAAGAGCTGGGGAGGATCTGAGAACACAGACATGAGGAATGTGGTTTCTATCCTCAGGAAGCTTCCAGGAAAGGCAGGGGATTGGATGTGGATGAAAACAGCATGGTGGCTACAAAGACTGTGGCTACTGTGCACAGGCCACACCCAGAGCACAGAAGAGAAGGGACTCTCACAGATGGAGGAAGGCCTCGGGCAAGCTGAGAGAAGAGAAAACGTGTCTAAGGAGCCTTGAAAGGCAGGAGTGCGGTTCCCTGCAGACAGAGGGGGGTGACACAGTGTAGAGGGCATTGCAGGAGGGAGCAGGGTGAGTGCAGACACATAGCCGTGCACTAGCTAGGCTCGTTTTGAGGACTGAAATACAAGTGGAGTAGACAACATGCTGGCGACAACAAAGAGACATCTCCTTGCAGCTGGCCCAGACAGATGACCTTGGAACAAGGTGTCTTTCTGGTTTGGAAAATTCTTTCTGTACAAAAAGGGAATAAGATGATTCTTGGGGGACTTTCAACTGGCTGCTCCCGGAGGGTGGGAGTCTCCTGGCATCGGAGCTACACACACAGGTAGTGAGCAACCACTGGGTAAGACAGTAGCCTTTGATAGACATATGGACTAGATGATCTTATGGGTCTCTTCCAGCCTGAGTGATCTTTATTCCAGCTTCTGAGACTCACATTGAGCCTGTGGGGCTGGGCCAGGCATCCAAGGTTGGTCATGCAGCCATCTGTTCCTTCCTTGCATCCCAGATGGGACCCATGCTGGTTTAATAAAAGTGTGATGTACAGACATGGGCTGGTTGTGGAATGACTCATGTTCTGGGGTGAGGCACGGTATTACCCTCCATTCTAAATCTTTTATTTATTTATTTATTTATTTATTTAATTTTATTGGCAAGCTGAGAGAGATAGAGAGTAAAGAGACAGACAGAGGGAGAGAATGGGTGCTCCAGGGCTTTTAGCAGCTGCAAAGGAACTCCAGACACACGTGCTACTTTGTGCATCTGGCTTTATATGGATACTGGGGAACTGAACCCGGGACTTTAGGTTTTGCAGGCAAGTGCCTTAACCACTGGGCCATCTCTCCAGATCTACCTTCCATTCTAATAGGTGCTCAGAAGTCCCTCCAGGGCTTGCTGGCTGGCAAGGGATTACTCTCAGGTGATGTTGGCCAAGTGTGGGCTCTAGCTTCTGCTGTACTGTCAGTGTGTACAGAGCCTCTGCTCTGCTTTGCTCTGCTCAGGAGCTCTTCATTCCGGCTGAACTGCAGGATGAGCGGCCACTTTGGAGCATCAAAGTGAAAGAGGCCCGCCCACCAGTTCAGAGGCCACAGTCCACAGGAGCACCCACAGTGCTTTCACCACTGCTCACTCCCATGGCCGAGCCTGAGGCCAGTGGTGTGGCGATACAGAGTATGGGTGTGTCATCAGGAAGCTGAGCTTCCCACTGGCCTCTGTCACTTCCTCAACTGGGCAATCTGGAAGAAGAAGCTACATCTTCTCCTCCAGCCTTTTTCTCTGCTGTAAAATGGGGACAATCATGTCCACACACACCAGGCAAACTAGCAGGGGTCCAGTATTGGGTGCTGGGCTTCAGGCTAAGGGCCTTGCTTGTGGGTGAAGTGAAATGAAATGTGTCCAAAAGATATGGAGGTTGCTGACAGCGAGGGGTTCACAAGGCCCTGCTCCTCCGAGAGGAACTGTAAGCAGTTGATACTTGCTGGGGGAGGAAGAGATATTTTGTTCAGTCGTGTAGCCACAGGTAAGTTGTTTAGGCTCCTGTAAACAACTTCTCACCCGTACTTCTGTAAGTGACCCTGATTGGATTCACGGAAAAAAATAAAAGACTTGAAAGTAAAAAGAAGACTAATGGGAAGAGGAAGGGGTTCAGCAGGAGTGGAAGGGGGACAAAAGAGAGTAATGGGGTGAAGATGATTATATTATATAGATATATAAACATGTTATAATGAAACCCATTGTTATATGTAACTAATATATGCTAGTAAAAGCAAAACAACAATCACAAGATATAAAGGTGGTTTTGAAATGAGTCTATAAAAATGACTGACTTTTCAGAGAGACACTCTTGATGTCAGCCAGGTTCTGTAGGATTCTCCTGTTTCTTGCATATCAGAATATGCAGATTGTCACACTATGCTCTGAGAACCTGCAGGGTCAAAGAAACTAGCCTCAGTGTAACCCAGTGGGCAATGGAGGCTGTTTCCTGGAGTGATTGGCAATGTTCCCTTCCCTACAGCCAGTATTGGAAGCCAGGAATGTGTGGCGAAGGCTTTGGAGTCAAGCAGGCCTGGGGACCCATGTGAGCCCTGCCACTGTCTTGCTATATGACTTTGAGCAATTCCCCTAAGGCACACTGTCCTCATCTGTCCATGGGAAATAGTAGTTCCAAGCTGATGCTGCCGGAGGATTAGTAACGATGACGTAAAGTGCCTGAGATTTTGCTTAATGAGATAGATATTAGAGTGAGTAAGGGCAGCATCAGCCTACGCCTGCTGCACAGGTCCGGAAGTGCTCACTTGCTTCTGGTGTGGGCACAAACACAAGCTAGAGAAATTAGGACCATAAAATATTTGTCAGATGCTTGCATGAGCTCAACATCAGGCAAAGTGTTTTGGGAGAGACTGAAAACTCCTGTCCACAGATAAAGACAAAGTGGTACCGGAATGATGGCTCAGCTGGGAAGAGTGTTTCCCACTCAAGCAAGAGTGTCTGAGGGGGCCTGAGACCACCTGAGTCCAATTCTCCAGCCCCCATGTAAGAGTCTAGGTGTTGGGGAGCAGAGGTGGGAGAATTGCTGGGGCTCATGAAAAAAACAACAACAACAGCAAGCTCTGGCATCAGTGAGAGCCTTGGTCCCAAGAAAATGCAGATGAGTGATGGAGGGGGATACGTGACCTTCTTCTCTGTCCTCCCCATGTGTGTGCATAGGGTGCATGCATCCGCACACACATATGCATACAACACACATGTGCAGCATACCACACCACACATATTATAAACGTGCACACATAAAACAATAAAGGGAAGGTGTAGGTATTTTGGGAGTTTAAAGCCAGGCGCTCTTGTTTTTAGGGAGCAGAGTATTATGCTAGAAAAGGCTGAGCCAAGGAATCCATCTCCAGTCAAATGCCAATCTATGTGCTGACTGTGCTACATGGCATGAGGGGACAGAAGTGTCACTTCTTGATGTCTGGATCAGGGACATGGCATCAGCTGTTAGACACTCATTCCTCTGCCTTCCAGAGAAAACCTATCCTGATGGCATCTGTGGACTTGGTGCCCTTGGAGAGGGGCCTCCAGGTGGAGGGCATCTTAAATGGGATGGATGTGGTCCCATGGCCCAAAATGCTCACTGTGTCCAGCACTTCAAGAAAAAAAATTATTTCTGCAGCTTATGCTTCCCAGTCTATGATATTTTGTTTCAGTAGCGTTAGCAAACTCAAACATACCTCACACATTTGTAGGCAGCATCTAAGTAGAATTTAGTGTGTGTGTGTGTGTGTATAAAATTTGAAATCTATTCTCACCACTACCTCAGTCTGTAAATTTTACTTGTCGCCATGGTGTGATCAAACTGATCACACAATGCCTACTTTCTCTTAGCCAAAAAAACAAGTCAGGCTTAACTTTTCAATTCTAGTTCGTTCGATAGATAGACATCTCCTTGGGCACTTCCAGATGCTGAGAGATGAGATGGATGAGCAGAGCTGGATGAGGGAACCTCTCACCTGCTTCTTCACTTCTCACACTGCTTGCCCTGAGGCCTTCCTCTACAACTACTCAGTTTGCATTTAAAAATTATTTATTTATTTATTTATTTATTTATTTATTTATTTATTTATTTATTACAGAGAGAGAGCCCACCAGGGCCTCTAGCTACTACAAAGTAACTCCAAACACATGCTCCATTATGTGCATCTGGCTTACATGGGTCCTGGGGAGTCTAACCTAGGTCCTTAGGCTTTGCAGGCAATCACCTTAACCACTAAGCCAGCTCTCCAGCCCTAGAACTGCTCAGTTTTGAATGTTGTCTTTGACTGGTACCCTCTCCCAGGGCAATGACTCCAGAGAGGATGAGAACTGCCTGTTACTTGTAAAGTGGGATGTGGTCATGGAGTGAGAGCAGAGAAAGGTAATGACTTTGGGAGTTTAGCCAGACCACACAGAAGTTGAGCACCTGGAAATTATGTTCTCCACCTTATGGGGCTGTACACCCTGGGAATGTGGTCATGTGCCCTCGTAGTCTAGGCAGCCTAGTTTGAAAATGGCTGCACTAGATGACACCAAAGGGCTCCTTCTAACATTGCAGGATTTGGGGGAAAAGCCCAAGTTAAGTTTCCATCCAAATCCCACCCTCCTTCTCTTCCCTATCTGTCCCCAGCCTGGCTGCCTAGAGAATGCCAAGAGATAAGAAGGAGAGATGGAATGAAGAGAAAAAGAATGAGGAAGAGAAGGCAAGAGAGAGAGGGAGAGAGCAAGCGGGAGAGAGACCAAAAGGGAGGGAGAGTGGGAGGGAGGAGAGAGAGAGAGAGCCAGTGAGCACTACACCACTTCCTAGGGGCCTTTGCTCTAGAAACATGGAATCCACATAGGACACCACAGTGTTGTTGTCTCCTGAGTTGATTTTACTACAGAGACACACAAACTCTCCAGAATTTCAAAATGGAAATGACACTTCAATCAGGAATTAAAACTTTGCAGACATGCATGTAGAGCCACAGAATGGTAGACCTGGAGAGCAGAGCAGTCATTCTGGCAGGCTCTTGGCAAAAGTCTGCATGTCCTTCCTTCCTGATTGTTGTTTTCTAGAATGATCTCAGCCTGGGTGGATATGGGCCACCCATGATTTAGACAGTAATTATTAAAATGACCTGGTTCCTTAAGTTTAACTCAGTGTTAAATGACTTGAGGGTCTAGTTTCCATCCTGCCATGGACACACACACACACACACACACACACACACACACACTGTTGTTATTGTTTCAAAGCAGGGTTTCACTCCAGCCCTGGCTGATGTGGAACTCATTCTGCATCTCAGGCTGCCCTTGAACTCATGCAATGCCTCTCAGTGCTGAGATTAAAGGTGTGAACTACTATCCATGCCCAGCTCACGCGCACACACACACACACACACACACACACACACTTTTTATTTACTTTTTGGTAAAGCGGATAACCAAAAGCCACGGAAGTCTCTACGCACGCCAGGCCAGCTTCTGGACTCTTGGTTTTCTCTAAGCCAGGCAGCAGTGCCAAACCCTGCATACCGTCCTATAAAAGGAAAAGTAGGTCATGGCCACAGGCGGGCAGTCCTCAGCATACATCAATTGAAGGGAGATAAAACCTGTCACCAACAAGGCAGCTGGCACGTGGGCACCCACGTGACCACTCTGTCTCCTTGTCTGAGGCCAAAACAGAAACCCCTGTTTCTGGGGAATGCATTTTATTACAACTGCCACAGTGCCTGGAGCGATCCTTTTCCTTTGAAGTTAGCAGCTTTTTAAAGGGAAGGTGAAGTCCGTAAAAAGTCACGGCTGTTATACAGCTACACTATCCATTTTTTATGAGGTTTGGGGCAGGAAGAGTTCCTCTTTGTAATTCACTAAAAATAGGGCTGGACAGGTCACCAGCACTGACTGGGTTTCTCTTGGTCTTTGCAAAGGACATGCCTGTGTGGCCTGGTGGCTGAAGCATTCACCTTGACCTCCAATTGGTATGGCAGTTGCTGACCGTGAGCAATGAGTTCTGTGTTGGGAGGTGAATGATTTCACAAGTACCCAGGTCCAGGGCTGGCTGCAGCATGCTTCACCCACTTCAATGGTGTGGGCATGAAATAGCAAGTCTTCAATGCTGTTTCTCTTATATCATATTCTCTTATTAAGTATTTTATTTATTATTTATTTGCTAGGAAAGAGAGAGAAAGAAAGAGAGAGAGAACGGGAATGCCAGGGCCTGTTGCTACTGCAAATGAACTCCAGACACATGCACCACTTTGTGCATCTGGCTTTACGTGGGTACTGAGGAATTAAACCCAGGCTGTCAGGCTTTGCAAGCAAGTACTTTTAACTGCTAAGCCATCTCTCCAGCCCTGTTCTCTTATATTATCATTGCATCTTTCAAGCTTTTATAATATTAATACCTAAGACTCAGTAGCTTAGGCAGTAAACACTCACTGTTCATGGCTCTGAAAGCTGGGAAATCCAAGTTCAAGGCACCTGCAGATTCCATATCTGGTGAGAGCCTGCTTCCTGGTTCTTACCATGTTTTCACATGGCAGCAATGGGAAAGGGAGCCCCCTAGGTCTCTTTTATAAAGGCACTAATCCCATTGATGAGGGCACCATCCTTGTAGCCTTATCACCTCCCAAAGACCCCACCTTCTAATTCTATCATGTGGGTAGGCCTGTCCAACCTGTAGCTCGCAAAATGCACATGCCCCAGGATAGCTACAAATCCATCCTAACACAAAATTGGAAATCCAATTATGAGGGTTTGTTTTGGAATTTTTTTTGGAAATTCAATTGTGCAATTTTTTTTTAAGGTAGGGTCTCACTCTAGTCCAGGCTGACATAGAATTCACTCTATAGTCCCAGTCATGTCATCCCATCCGACTTCTGCTTACAGGAATATCTATGCAAGAAACACAACCTTACTCACTCAGGGACCTTCCTCTTCCTTCTTATTGGGACTATGTGCTCCTCAAGCTCCAACCACGTGGAAACTGCAGTGCCTGCCCCGCTCCTGGCTGACATGAGAGGGAATCTCCTTGCTTGGTAGTGCTGTAGTACTGGCCAGAGCCGAGGCAGGCAGGGATGACTCATTCATGGGGTATGTGCTGGTTTCTTCCAGCCCTGAGAATCCCTGCTCTATTTCTACTCTATTTCTAATCATTTTTTGGGATGAATTGGGACATAAGTAAATTCTATAAGCGTAGGATGTATGGGAAGAGGGTGCAGGGTCCAGGAAAGCTCGTGGGTGACCTGAGCTCAGCTCTCTCTTGGGCTTCTTCCCAAATATTGGGAGGAATGTTCTGTTGCACCCTGTACTGAACTCCAGCGCTCCCCTGCTGGGGACAGAACCCACCTCCTTGGCCTACAAGAGCCAGATAGACAGGAAATTTGTTCCAGGATAGATCAGACCCACAGTCACTCCTGTCTCTAATTTATTAGATGACTTAGATGATGAGAGTCAGGACTTTGCAGGTGACAGTGGGGTGGTGTAAAACTTTGGGACTCCGGGAAGATGCCTCAGTGGTTAAACACACTTGCTCTGCAAGTCTATCAGTTGGAGTTGGGATCCCAGCACCCACAGAAAGCCAGATGCAAAAGCGGTACATATGCCTATGACAATAAGAGACAGCGTCGGGAGAGTCCCGAAGCTGGAGGGGTCAGCCGGTCTGGCCTTCTCAGCAGCCAAACAAGAGATACCCTGTCCCAAGCAAAGTCGAAGGAGAGGGTCAACACCACAACACTGTCTCCTAACCTCCACATGTGAGCTGGGGCACATGTGTGTGCGTGCTAGCCAGGGCTGCCCGAGCTGGTGCTACACCAGCAGGGCTTGAGTGAGGGAAGGTGTTGGTTTCTGGAATGAAGCAGACCTGACATCGCCACTTAGATGTCTGACCTTGGGTAAGTTCTTTGAGTGGCCGAGGCTTTACTTGGCATATTGCTTCAAAAAATGCAATATATTTACCAGCAGGGCTAAGGGAGAATAAAGCAGAGGTGTACACTAGGCACACAGTGGAGACCCCACTGTCAGCCTGAGCCTGTCCTTATGGGCTGCTAATGCTGGCTTTGACCATGTGCCCTGGGGGATGCGTTTCCTCTCTGGGGTCCCATCACCATTGCTGCTTCTCCCAATAGCCACTATTGGGCACTTTCCCTTTGGCCCCTGCTGGGTTTAGGAACTTCTCATTTGTCATCTCAATGAATCCTCCCCACTGTCTCCACCTCCCCCGCCCGCGGGAGCTATTATTATCTCATTTTACAAATGAGGAAACTGGGGCACAGAAAGCGGAAGTCATCAGGAGCCAATCCCAGCCAGCCATGTCTTTCAGAAGCCCGAGCTGCTCAGTGTGATCATAAAGGCCATTACAGTTTCAGGGTCATGGACTTTGTTTTTGTTTTTGGTCCTGAGGCCATTTCTCCTGGGGCCTGACATCATGTGATGACAGATTTGTTTGGTGGTAAAGAATCCTGCGGAGGTGCCTCTTCCTGGCCCTGGCAGCTTGTGGACTCTGAGGCCCTTTGATTGCTCACCCTGAGAGATGCTGAGGCCCTGGGGACTCTAGGGAGGCTGATGCATGGCATGGCCCCAGGCGATGCTGAAGGTTCAGCCTCGGGGAGCTGCCTCCTCCCTGGTCTTCCTGCTGCTTCTGTTGCCTCCCTTGGGCTATTCTTGACACCTGAGTGACACTCTGGCCGCTACTGCTGTGCTCAGGAACTTTCCAGACTTTTATCACTTCACTCTCTCTTAAAGTCACTTCTAGGGTTCCACTGTCCCTATTGGATCTCCTCTCACCTCTTCTACTCACACCTACTTATCTGTGGCCACTGTGCTCTTTGATGGAGCCGAACATATTGGCCCACAGTGGCCTCAGCTCTCTATACCCATCATTCCTCTGCTTGGAATATCCATAACCCCATCCCAAGCTACCCAGCTCCCTGATTCCCTTTACTGGGTGTCTTACCTCAGCATTCTCAAGTTGTGACCCTCCCAACCCCAAGAGGCCCTCTCCTCTTCTCTAACATTTATCCCATGATCCCATCTGATAATTTGCTTGTCTGTTTAGCTTGGCAATCTGTCTGAGCTGGGGTGAAAGGTCTGAGGGCAGGGACCTGCTCTGTCTTCTTTGCGCACTGCTGTTCAATCTGTTCCTAGAATACTGAACACAGTATGTGTTCAATAAATATTTGTGAAATGGATGAAAGATACGTGGGATTCTTTTATAAGAAATAAATTTATTTATTTATTAGCAGGCAGAGACAGAGGGAAGAAAGGCAGGCAGAGACTGAGTGTACCAGGGCCTCTAGCCACTGTAAACTACTCCAGGTGCATGTGCTACTTTGTGCATCTGGTTTTACATGGGTACTGGAGAATTGAACACCAGTCATTAGGCTTTGTAGGCAAGCACTAAGCAATCTCTCCAGCCCCATACGGAATTCTTAAGACAGTGTAATGTCATTGGGTCTCGTATGACATATAGGGTGTTAATAAATGTTACTATCTTTGCCACTTAAATTTTAAATCAAAGTCTGCTGAGATAAGGGGATAGGGCCATATGGATATATCCAACAACCCCCAAGCCAAGCAGTGAATGGTCTTTCATACCCACTCCATTAGCACTGTGCTTTCTCTCTCCACAAACTCTTCTTCTAGCCTCCAGGCCTTTTCACATGCTTTCCTGAAGTGCTCCCTTCCCCTAGGAAGCCCACCCTGACTTCCAGAGACTGGGTCAGCTCTCCCTGCCTGGTGTTCCCTCAATACAGAACTTCCAACAATTTTTCCCATCTGTCAGATGTCTCAGTGTCTAGCTTAGTAGACTGCAAGGTAGAAGCCACACCTGAATCCAGCACATAGCACGTGCACAATGGTGGCTTTGTTGGATGCTTTGATAACTCAGGAACCAAAAAGCTTCGCCACTGGACACACTCTTAGATGGTCAGCCTGATTGCCTTGGGTGTTGACTCCATTCCTTTCCTGACTTAAGGTCCACAAGGTAAAGGACACCCCCAGTTGTCTTACAGGAAACAGATGACATACACACACACACACACACACACACACACACACACACACTCCATGTGCCTTCACTACTTCCCTTCCCACACAGGCCCCAGGCAGAGCAGCTCCGCACAGCAGGCTGGGACGCTGCACTTTCTTTGGACCCCAGCTCACTGGAGAGGCTTTCTTTCTGAGCTGCTAGTGCTGCAGGTGTTCCTCCTTCAGACCCTCCACCCAAGTGGCTGCCCTTTGTTGAGACTGAATAGAGAAAGGGTTCTTGAACGCAGCAAGCTGCTCTTCTAAGGAGGTAAGAGAGGTTTGGGTGCTAGGCAACTGGCCAGAAATCAAATACTGGCCTCACCTTGCTTGGACCTGGAGTTTGAAGGCTGGAGGAGGTTGTCACTTAATGAGGCTTCCTGCTAGGGTTCTGTTTGTGGGGCTGCAAGAGGTGAACAGAGGCTGCAGAGCCCCTTCCCTGAGCAGCCAGGAGAAGAATGAGCTGCAGGGCTGAGGGTGAGGTGTGTCTCCTACCTTGGCTCCTTTTGGGCCCTTAACCTGCTCCTCTCATCTGGGTATTTTCTTTTGTCAACCAAGGTGCTCCTAGGACCATATTCCCTGCCCTTCTCATGGTCAGCTCTCTCAAGAAGAAAACATCAATAGCAGGATATCGAGAATTGAGGAGATGGTTCAGTTGGTAAAATACTTGTCTCGCAAGCATGAGGACCCGAGTTTAATTCCCAGAATTCATGTTAAAAAAGAATACAAAACTGGGTATGGTGGCACATGCTTGTATGTAATCCCAGTACTGGGGTGGTGGAGACATGCAGATTCCTGGGGCACATTGGCCAGATAGTCTAGCTTAATTGGTGAGCTCCAGGCAAATGAGAAGTTGTGTCAAAAAAGGTGGATGGAGGCCTGGAGAGATGGCTTAGTGGTTAAGCACTTGCCACTGAAGCCTAAGGACCCCAGTTCAAGGCTTGATTCCCCAGGACCCACTTAAACCAGATGCACAAGGTGGCACCTGCATCTGGAGTTCGTTTGCAGTGGCTGGAGGCCCAGCACACCCATTCTGTCTCTATCTATCTGCCTCTTTCACTCAATGTCACTCTCAAATAAAATAAACAAAAAAGGTTTTAAAAAATGTGTTTCATAAATTAAAAAAAAAAAAAAGGTGGATGGAGTTCCTGAGGTTGGGCAATGAAGGTTGTCTTCTGGCTTTCCCATTCATAGCATGTACCTGCTCATACATCTGTAGTTGCACAAATATGAACACACACACACACACACACACACACAGTGGGACATTGGTATGCCAGTGGCTATGTTCTCAGCTCTTCAGCTGAAATACCTCCCCTGTACTGCTCACGAGACAACTGCACACGGGTCATCCCCCAAAGGGACCCTGCGAGGTAGAAATCACAGATCTCCTTTTATAGCTCAGAACCTTGAAGCCCAGGCAGTCCAAGGGTTTAAGGTCACATGGCTGGTCCATGGAAGAGCTGGATTTAAACGTAGTCCTTCATCTGGTTCCTTTAGGCTGCAAGTGTGCTGTGTCCTCAAAGGTCAGCTGGCTTTATGAATGGGGTAACTGAGTATTGGGTGTTTAATTAGTATAATCTTCAGGATATTGGCTTTTTATTTATTTAAGGTGATGTATCTTTTCCTTTGTTTTCCTTCCCATGGTGGAGGTGACATTCATGCAATACTCAGCCTTTCTCCCGTCCCTCTTTCTCTGTTCTCTCACCATTGTGGAGGTGTTGTCCCAGCCCCATGCTGTTTTTACCATGAGTCTACATAGTTCTAGCGATGGGTTAGGGAGGTCATTTTTTTCCCCACAGACATAAGTCATTCTTCACCTAGACCCGTTCGGTCATCAAGGTAACATTTCAGCTTTCTTATTTCCTTGTGTGTGTTGGGAGGGGGCATATGTGTGTCATGGTGGGCATGGGGAGGTTACAGGACAACCTTGGGATATCAGCCTTCACCTTCCACCTTTGCTGAGACACGCTCTTTTGTCTTGCTGCTGTGAATGCTGGACTAGCCAGCCATGAGCTTTGTGATTCTCCTGACCCTGCCTCCCATTGCCATAGGCATGTTGGGATTTTGCTCATGTCTGATGCTTGTGTCTGACTTTATGTGGGTTCCGGGAATCCAGAACTCAGTCACCAGGCTTTACAGTAAGCACCTGTAACCACAGAGCCATCTATCTAAGCTGCTTTCCTTATGTTTGAAATGGTTTCCAACCTCAGTAGGAAAGAGGCTGAACTTACCGGGGGCTTTTCAAGACCCCCACAATCCTCTATTTAAATCTACTCCGCATGATCCCAAATGCCTGCCTGCTCTGTGAATCCATCTGGGACATGGATTGTACTCATGCCAGGAGTCATCTGAGGAAGCCACGTTCCTGTCTTCCGGGGCTTTGCCACTGGGCAGGGGAAACCCGACAAGTCACCTGACACCTCTGGCAACTCCAAGGCAGCGTCCTGGAACACCATGATGCATCAGGCAATCACAGAGTAATCCACTAAAATCAATACGCTACTGGGTAGTTGCCATATATAAATGGAAAATGCAATCTCAAAATATTGGAATACAGTAATAAATATTCTCCACATTAACCCTGACTTGTATACTCCAGAATTTTATTCCCTTGTCAATGAATCAGAAAGTCTTTCATAATCTTTCAGGAGTTTAAGGAAGTCACAACTACCCGAAGTTTATAGCCCATTTCTTTCTTTCTTAGTTAATCTCCAGTGCAGCCCTGGACAGAGGGTATTAACCCCATTTCACAGATAAAGAAATGAGGTTCCGCGGATATAAGTCCCTTCTTAGGATGACTTACACTGGATTTAAAGCTATTCTGTGTGGCTGCAAAGTCAGGTCCCGCCTCATCTGTCTCGTTGCCTCTCGATAAACTCAAGAGCATTAAATCCCTGACATTCATGAGACCAATCCTGAGATGTTGGGGAGCTCCCAATTTACAAATTCCACTTCAGCGTATAATCGCCTCCATAAAACATCTATTTTTCTAGCTGAGATCTGGCTCTTTTTTCAGGTCTTTTCATGTTCTTCCTACTGGCAGTGGTGGCTCGGGCTCTTTCCAGGGCAGATTGTTCATGTTCTGGGGACATGTACAGGGAGGTTGGGCAGAGAATAAGAGAACTGTGTCAAGAGGTGAATGGCTGGCTGTTGCTTGGCTAGCTTACACACCACACACTCCTGCTTCACACCAGCCAGGCTCCCTGGAGCATGAGGCCAAAATCTGAAGGGCACGATATGTCAGGCACACTAGTCAGGTGGACATGATCCATCACTGAGAGTCCACACACACACACACACACACACACACACACACACACACACACCCTGGATAGAGATATTACACAGGGCCATTCCCTGGAGGCCAGCAGCTAATGACAGCATTTCTCAAAGCATGGTCTAAATTGAGGTTTTAAGTTGTGCATTGATCAACACTGTGTTTTCCTCTACACATCTCATAATGACTGTTAGACTAAATCCTGGATTCACAGCCACTATGCTTGCTTTGCCATCAACTGTAATGACATATAGTCTTCTCTGAAAACATATTGAAGCAAATGCCATGAGTCAGTTTCGAAGACAAATATTTAGAAAATACCAGCACTGCAGTACTTGGTGGTGGCTAAGTCGAGGACTCTTTGACGTTGAGAGTATGGTGTGGGCAGGAGCTGGAGAGAGAGAGAGAAGGGTGGAGAAGAAGCCTGAAGCTGGCTTCTGGAGTGGGGGTTGGAGCTTTAAAGGAATTATGTCCTGTGCTCTGGCTGTTAGACAAAAGGGGGGAAAAAACAACCTCAGCTTGTTCCACCATTAGTAATTATGTGCGGGACAGGCTATGTGCCACATTGAGGGAATTCAATGTACAGGAAAGATTCCTCGGGGAAGAATTAAACAAATCTTCTTTGAAGAAGTGAATATAAAAACAGGACCCACTGCTGCTATAATCAAACACTTTTCTAGGGCCTTTTTCACTTAAAAGATAACTTTTTAGTATAGAAAATTTCAAATAAGCAGAAGTAGAGAGAATAGCATAAAGAATTCCATCTACCTATCCAAATCCCCAGATCATTTTTTTTAATTTGAGAGAGAGAGAGACAGACAGACAGACAGAGAATGGGCGCAGCAGCGACCTCTCAGCCGCTATAAACAAACTCTAGATACATGCGCCCCCTTGTGCGCATGTGAGACATTGTGCACTTGCGTCACTTTTGTGTCTGGCTAAACGTGGGACCTGGAGAATCGAATAGACGTTCTTAGGCTTTGCAAGCAGATGCCTTAACCACTAAGCCATCTCTTCAGCCCCCCAGATCATTTTTTATATTTTATTTATTTGAGGGGGGGGGAGAGACAGAGAAAAAGAGGAAGAAAAATAGACAGAGAGAAAGAGAAAGAGAGAGTCTCCTACCACTTCAAACAAACTCCAGACATGTGCACCATGTGCATCTGACTTTATGTGGGTACTGGGGAATCAAGCCCAGACCATCAGGCTTTGTAAGCAAGTCCCTTTAACTGCTGAGTCATCTCTCTCCATCCCTCACTATTAAGTCTCTAAAAGAGGGATCACCCAACCAGGAGTCAGAAGAGCTGGGTTCTAGTTATAGCTCTTCCAGAGACAGGCTGTGCAATACTGGGCAGGTCACATAATGACCTCCCGGAGCCTCTTTCCTTTTATGCAACATGAAAGAGAGAGGTGAGATTATCACGGAGGAAGCTCCTGTCACCCAAAGCCATCTCTACAAATAGATGAAACATGGTACTTGGATAAATGTGGCATTAATACATTAAACTGCATTTATAGTCTCTGCACTGCCTGTCCTAGAGAGGTTTGGGGACACATATGATTTTCTCAGGGCAGGTGTTTGTAGGAGGTACGTCCTCATTGGGAAGAAGTCACAGCATTGGCTTGGCACAAATCTTCACAGTATGTGGAGATGACTGGGGTTTGTCTACACGCCACACTGCAAAGGCAGGCTGGGTGATCAACACTGGCTTGAGAAAACTATGAATGTCACACAGGCAGCCAGAGTGCAAAAGGAGGCTCCTGGGAAGCCGTGATATCCTGATTTACACATTGGGAGGTCTTTTTTTTTTAGCCAAATTAATCAGATCATCATTTATATGAATGATCACATAAAATGCTTAGCACAGAGCCTGGCAGAATAAGTATTAGATGTAATTTTTATTATTTCTATTTTCCATGCAGTCGTTTAACCACGGGACTTAAGCATCTGCACATACAGCTCACTCACAAACAAAAGAACAAAGACAGAATGATCTGCTCTGCCAGGAGAATCTATCAGGAAGGACTCAGCAACTCTTGCTCCCTAAGAGTGGCTGGTCCTGGCCACACCCAGTCACTCCCCAAGACCCTCAGCTGGAAGATAGTTCCCTGAGTAGGGGATCCTGTGACTTCCACAGGTGACCTTCAGCACTTATGACAGCGAGTGGCCCTTCATTCACCTTGCCTTCCTCGCTGGCTCAGCCTCTTGGCTTTGGGGAGGGTGCAGGGGACAGGAGCGAGGTGGTGCAGCATGTCAGTGAGAAGAAGGACTGGGAAATAGGACAGGGAGTAGGTGGCTCTGGGTTCTGGTCTCCATTCTGTTGGTATGTGATCTTGGAAAAGATACTCCTTGGAGTCCTCTTCTGGTTTCCTTCCACATGACAAATACATCATGGTGTGTGTGTGTGTGTGTGTGTGTGTGTGTGTGTGTGTGTGACATTAAACTAGTTTCTCCTGTGAAGACAGCCACATAATAATTATTATGTCAGTACAGGTCATCACCAGGGGCTGAGGAGATGGCTCAGTGGATCACACTGCATAAGCATAAGGACTGGCCTTCCAAGTCCCAGAACCCATAGAAATGGTAGATGGGTGTGGTGGCCTCCCTGTCATCCCAGTGTCTGGAAGACAGAGAAAAGGGGATGCCTGGGGTAAACTAACTAGCTAGACTATGCAAATTAGCAAGCTCTGGGTTTAACAGCAAGACCTCCCCTCAGTAAATAAGATAGAAAGTGACTGTGGAAGGCTCCCGGCATCCAGCCTCACACATGGGCACGCATGCATGCACACGCACACCCACATGCGAATATGCATATGCGTGTATATGCACATCATATAACTATATGCAAAATAGGTAATAACTAAATTACATAGTAATTATGACATACATCATAGGAACTCTCAATAAGATCCTGTCCTGACTCCTGACCTGCTCACTGTACTTCTACCGACCCCTCAAGTACAGTTCATGAGGCTAGATAGCTGCACAGCTGGCATCCGTGTTTGAGACGCTCATAATCTAATGGAAGCGATGAGGAAAAGACCAATAAAGTGCAGCGAGGGCTATTAGGGAACTAAGAACAGGTGCTTGGGGACTCCAGAAGAGGACACTAGGATCCTTAAGGGGCTGGGATTTCAGCCCATCTTCAGGTGCCACATCTGCTTGTCCATACTGAGCTAATATGGAAATCTTCCTTCATTCAACAACTGCTGTTGAGCTTGCCTGCTGTCTGTCAGGGTGAGTGCACAGAGAGGCAGGCTCTGCTTTCCCATGACGATGACTGACTATGGGGAAGCAGATAAGTCCCAATAAGGAAACAAAACCAATGTGAGTGGCCAAAATGTGCATGGTGCTGTACAGAAAGCTACTCAATGAGGTTTGACAAGGGCAGGGCAGGGCAGGGCAGGGAGTGGCTAGGAGATCTGGGAAGCCTCCTTGAGGAGGTGGCTGCCGAGCTGGGAGCCAAGGGCGAGGAGGAAGATTGTATGTGAGAAGTCGGGTCAGCACTGAAGGGTGATGTGGGCAAAGAGCCTGTGAGCTTTCTGACAAACTGGGAAGAGGCTGAGGGTGAGGAGCCAAGAAAGAGAAGGGGGAGGAAAGGAAAGAAGCAGAGGGACAGAGGGAGAAAGTGAGCTTCACAGGGCATGAAAGGTCCCTTAAGAAGCTGGGAAGACACACTGGCATGAAAACAGGTTGAAACTGATCTGATTTGTCACTTTCCAAACACTCTGGCCAGGTGTGGTGGCTTATGCCTGTAATCTTGGCATTTGGGAGGTGGTGGCAGGTGGATCAGGAGTTTAAGGCCAGTTTGGGCTCCATAGTTAATTCAAGGCAGGACTGGTCTACATGAGAACATGTCTCAAACAAAACAAAATAAATCATAATAGTTGTAATAAAAAAAGTACTCTGGATCCACAGTCAGAACACCGAATGGAAGTTAACTCCATGAACTTCACAGAAGGTGGAGGGAGGGTTCCTGTTGAGGATCAGATGAGGGATGGGAGAAAAAAGCAGGGGAATGAAGTGACTTCTAGCCTCTCGGTATGGGCAGAGAGAGTGAAGACAGTGAGATGTGGATACATAGGCTTCCCTGGAGAGGAAATAACATGGGGTATACAAACCACTTACTCACACTAGGCTGTCATCCCTTCCTGTATTTACGAGGGTCAAGTGCTGGGAGGCCTTACTCAAACTCAAGCAGGCCCAGCCACCAGTCGGTGAGCAGAATGGAGCTGGGGAGCAGCTGGGAAAACTCAGGTACTGCAAAAGAGAGCCTTTTAGGATGTGCGGATCCTCCTCTGGCTCAGGAGGAAAGGAGGAATCTCTTGTCACTGGGTCAAGTAACATCAGCTCTAGAGGCTGGTACCATAGCCAAACAGAGCAAGCACATGGGACCTTGATGGTCACAGAGCACCTTGGACACGCTTTCTCCTGTTTGAATCCTACACCACCTGGGTTCAGAGCCATAATCCCAAATTTAGGGACAGAAATGTTTAGGTTAGATACATTAGGAACTTGGCTCAATGTTCCACAGTGAGCTCCTGGCTAGACCCAGCCTTTCTAATTCCCACTGAGGATCCCCAGCATAGCTAGGGACACAGGACCTGGAAGGTTTCAAGAACTTACAAAAATAAATAAGAAAAAAAAAATTCAAACACACACACAAATCAAGCCCCCTCCCAAAAAATGTATTGGCTTCATAATACAAAAAGGGCAGAAGTAAAATGAATAAATGTTTATTTACATGTCTATAAAAATGTCAACTTCATGTCATGCCCACTTCATTAATGGTTCCATAGAGTATTGATTAAAATTTCATCACACTGAAAATATGGCGTGGGCTGTGTTCCCCTCCCTTGGCAGGAGTCTAGCATACACAGGATGGCTGTTCAGGAATCCTAAATGCTGGGAGATGGGTGAGCAGCTTGTAGTCAAATAACAGCAAACACAGAATTTCAAAAATCCTTTCAAAGCGTTTTATAGCAAAATGTTAGGTTTTACAGGGGGTAAGAAACATTTCATGTGGGAGAAATGACATCTCACGTGGGAGTGAGTGTGTTTGACAGAGGGCAGGGTTCACTGCCAACTACAACTGTCGGGCACGAGATAGCTCAGATGTCCAGCCACTCTCTTTCCCTCCCATCTCTTTCCTCACTTGATTTGGGTTTTGCAAAACTGTGACTTCAGAAAAACATCTGAAGTTTTGTCTAGGATCTCTGAACACCATAGCATCTTGTGAAGGAAAAATTTCTGGAGGCAGAATGACAAGAACTGGGTGACTTCTAGAAAACCAAGAACTTGGGGGAGAGTCAGCCACCAGTGTGTGCTGGCTGTCCAGAGGCCAGTATGGAAGTGACACATAGGAGTACCCTTTGTGGCTCCCTGGACAGCAGGAGTGAGTCCACTTAACCACGGGTAAGGGGCCTGAGGGTGTTTAAGTGCAGAGGCAGGAAGGTTTGCATTTCATAGTTGTTCATTTACTCATTGATTGATTGATTGATTCATTCATTCATTCAACAAATATTTTATCTCTTCTGCACCAGGAGATGTTTCAGGTACTTAAAATATATTTGTGGGCCGGGCATGGTGGCGCACACCTTTAATCCCAGCACCCACTCAGGAGGCTGAGATAGGAGGATGGCCATGAATTTGAGGCTAGCCAGAGATAGTACATAGTGAATTCCAGGTCAGCCAAGGCTAGAGAGAGACCTGACTTGAAAAACCAAATACATAAGGGCAAAATAATAAAATGATACACTATTGATAAGATGATAGAAGACTATAGAAACAAAACCAAAACACAATAAAGATTGAGTGAATTGAACTGGGAATGCCAGGGGAAAACAAATGCAGTTAAAACAGGGTGGTCAGGGCTGGCCGTCTAGAGAATGTGAGATCTGGCTTGCACCTCAGCATTTGGACTCAGCTGCGAGACAGTGGGCCATGTGGAAATGTCTAGAAAATGCAAAAGTCTGGGGGTGGTAGTACGCCTGGCCTGTTTGGGGCACATTAGGAGGTCACTGTGGCCAGAGTGGCTGAGTCGGTGACAATGAACTTGGTCAGAGCGATAATAAGGACAAAGGCATTTAGCTGCTGTAATGTTGATGGCTTCTCTCTGATAGCAAAATGATACACTGTGCACAGGTCACTGAACCATTTACTCTGCACGCCCAACAGCTTATGGAAGTGGCTGAACACCTGGGGGCTCCCAGGAAATGATTACTAAGTCATCAGCTGGGGCCCTAGTGGTCTTCTAGCTGGTGGGATCATTGTGTGCAAGGGCTCCTGGGAAACAGGGACAGCTACCAATACAGAAGTTCTAGGTGTCTGTTTATATGCAGGAGGTCAGGCCATGGAAAGGCCACTTGGAACCAGGGATGCTTGGGAACAGATCCTTAGGAAGCGAATGCCTCTGAAACATGCTGGTATTGCTGATCTGAGGCCAATCAGAGCCTCAATTTCCTGATTAGTAAGAAGGGCTTGCAGGCCTCTAATTCCCTGGAAAGTAACAAAGTCCTATGTGGACCCACCATAAGAGTTCAATCAATCGAAGACTTTCTTGTAGTGTTAACTTTGAACTAGTGGAGTTAGTTCTGACATAATGTCTTCCGAGGGGAGTCAGGAGTGCAGGTGGCCAGGTCGTGGACACAGAGGCCACAGACAGGAGCCTGTTGCTTTCACAGGGTCATTGGCCTCCTTGTTTGAACTTGCAAGTCCATATCAGTGTGTCCCAGTCGCTGAGGGGGCACCATGCTTATGTTATAGAGCAAACATTATCTCTAAAGTCAAAGAACATCTCCCTGAGGAGGGGTCTGAGTTGTGCTCTCTACCAGCCAGTCCCACTCAACAGTGCCCTCTCACGGCTGTGTCCTCGGGCAAAATGCCCCTTTCTTTTTCAAACATTATTTAAACACTTCCTAAGGGGGCTGGGGAGATGGCTTAACAGTTAGAGGTGCTTTAATTGCAAAGCCTAGCAGACTGGGTTCCATTCTCTAGTACCTATGAAAAGCCGGATGTGCAAAGTCGAGCATATGTCTGGAGTTTGTTTGCAGTGGCGGGAGCCTCTGGGTGCCTATTCTCATTCTTTCTCTCTCTGTCATGCTCTGTGATTCTTTTCTTTCTGTTTATCTCTCTCAAATGGCTGGCTGTGGTGGAGCACGCTTTTAACTGCAGCATTTGGGAGACAGAGGTAGAAAGATTGCTGTGAGTTTGAGGCCACCCTGAGACTACATAGTGATTTCCAGGTCAGCCTGGGTTAGAGTGAGATCATCCCTTGAAAAACCAAAAAACAAACAAAAAAAAAAAAACTTCCCAAGGTAATTTTTACATTTTTGTTTTATATCAGAACACACACACACACACACACACACACACACACACACGTATTTTCCATGGAACCATGATATTTATTTAAAACAAATTAAAGATGCCCTGGATTCTCCTTGTGCCCCATGCAGCAGCCTCAGTGTCCTCTGTGGAACCATGGACTAAAAAAATCCTGATGAAAAGCAAAACACATGAATGCCTGGGTTTGGCTGTGCATGATTAGATGGGTTGATGTCGATGAATATGTATGTCCAGTGGTTGTGCAGAAAACAGAATTTGTGTGCATGCTTTATTTCTGTCTTTACCTGCAAAGAGTGAGCCAGATTCTTAATGCTTTATGCCTGCTCGTTACTTGCCTAATGTCAAATTTGCTGCCTGGTTATCGTTTGAAGAAGGGGTTGACTTAGTATTTATAGTAAATTAAAAATGCTTTGACTATGAGAGAGAAAGAGATAGACAGCTCCCAGGGTAAATATTTCTAAGTTTTCTTGCAGCTCATAAAAAAAAATCTATAAATGATAACATTTCCTTGTGGTTACTCTCTACAATTTAGTGAAGCAGGCGCTGGGTGAACAAGAAATTACAGCAAGTGCTATCTTTGAGAAGAGATGGAATGAGAGCAATCCCAGTGGTAGCCAAGCACCTCGTATGTGAGTGGTGCCAACTGAGATCCTTTTGAGAGGGAGTAGGCAGTTAGGGTGACTGGGACTCCGAAAGCTTTTTTTTTTTTTTTTAAGATAGGAAAGTCTTCATTTGCTAGAAATCAAGGATGATCTGACTTCTTATCTCCTGCCTCGTTCCCTAGACCTATTTTTCCACAACCTGGAGCTCCCTCCAGGGGTTCTTTGATTTACACATTGTGGCTGGTCTAGTTCAGCCTCCAGAAGTTGGTGTCGAGGCTAGCGTCTTCCTGAGACAGCCCCTAGCCCTAACCAATCATCGGTCCCTCTGGTTCACCTGAGCCGGAAGACGGAAGTCCACCACTATAAGGTTATAAATACCTTTGTAAGGGGAGGGCACGCTCTTTGAGCTGCCTGACCACTTAGAAACTACAGCTGTTGATGAGTTTTCCCTCGGCTGGGCCTGGGGAGCCCAGGGGAGCACCTGTAGCCCTTACTCTTCACATGGGCTCCTTATTCCCTCCAGCTCCCCACATGGCAGGAGCTCTTTGAACATTCTTTTCTTTCTTCTTTTTTTTCCATGATTTTCTCAGGCCCTCTACATGAGATCTCTAGCCACTTAGGTGTCTTTCCTTGGCTCTGTATGTCCCTTAATAAATATAATAATTTAATAATTATACTTCTCAGTCTTTTAAAATTCAATTCTTTGATTAAAATTAGAAAAAAAAAATCCCTAGGATTTGGGATTTAAGGACTTTCCTGGATCCCAAGCACCCAGTTACACTATTTCAGTTAATTCCTTGACCAATGAGGGTATCCATTTCACAACCTTACCCATGAGAAATTGAGACCCAGGGAAGTAAAGTGACATACTCAAGGTCATAGAGCTCATTAAAGCTTGGGTTAGGATTCAAACTTGGATCTCTAAATATAGACATTGCTTCATGCTGTTTCCAGGGGCAACAAGGTCCTCCTACTTCAGCAGACAGCCATTGGATTGCACTAAAATATATCCCTTTTATTGAACTGTAGTATCGTTCTTGGCTAAGTTCCAACTTTCACATCCACACAGCTAAGGCCAACCACCCAGGAGCCCTGCAAGGCAAGAAGGTCAGATAGGCTATTGTGCCCATTGTTCAGATAGGGAAACTGAGGCTTGGAGAGATGGAGTGATCTGATTGAGGTCACACAGCATGGGAAGAACTGGAACCTCACCATTCCCTTCTGCACCCTCTTCCCACAGAAAGGGACTTGCAAACCCCGGGGCTCCCTTGCCTAGGCAGTCCATGTCCTCCTCTTAAAGAGAACTTATTTTCGTTCTCAAACTGTATCTCCTTTCATCGCTGTCGCCACCTTCTCATTGATTAGACGTTCAATTTCCCTTCTGTTCATCATTCGTTTGCTCCTGATTTTCATTTTTGAAGAGGTGAAGGAAATGCAAATTAGCACATGAATGTCATGCATAATACAACCAGCCTGCTACAGATAGCTTTTGTGATAGCCAGCTCTGTTCTAGGGCAAATTGGTCTATGAGGAGGACCTGATACACTTCTCTGGTTGTGTTTGACACTGACCTTGCCTAGGGACTTGGCTGATGGGAAAGAATAATAGAAAAGTGTCTGTGCTTTTGTTGGGTGCCATGGCCGAGGCTAATACATTGGTGGAAGTCTTCAGTGTCCTTCCTGGAGTCACTGCTGAGCCCTAGGATGGCTTCAGAACTCCCAGTGCTACTCACACAGTGCTTCTCGGAGCAGCCCTTTGCAATCTCATTCCTGACCTTAGCTCTGGAACTACCTGACCTCATGTGTCCCTTGCACTTGACCCTTTCTCAGGGTCCTTCCATCAGGAGTCTTGCCACTCAGCCTTCTCCGGTCTGCCTCACCCAGAACCTTTGGTTCATTATGTTTTCTTTTTCCTTCATTGGCTTTTCACTGGCTATGCTTACACCTCTCCATACTATCAGGACTCTTGTGGACTGCCAAGGCTCTTGGATTTCCAGAGGAATCACTTTTCTTCTGCCTGCATCAGATCCAATTTGTTCTTGTGGGTGGATCCAAATCCACTGGGCTCTCTAGAACTCTTCTATGCTAAGCACTAACAGAAGTGACAGTTAAGATTTACTGCCTGCCAGAAGCTGGCTAAGTGTCTTTGTCAGCTAGGTACCATCTCACACCCCTGAGGGACAGGATTGTTGTGTAATCCCACTTTGTGATAAAAGAAACTGAGTCTTAGAAAGTGTGTACAACCTCCCACGATCTCTCAGGTCTCAGGAGGCAGGGCTGGAGTTCAAGTGCCAGTGCAGGCGTTCTTGCTACCTGCAATCCTGCTTCTCAACAAATATGATGGGCATCGGGCCTCGAGACCAAACGGATGCATTAGTGACAATGGCTTCTAGCTGGATCTTACTCATGAGAGAATAGAGACATAACCATGAGTGTGCACACATGTGTACACACACACACACACACACACACACGCTCCATCATACCTCATCTGCATCACTGGGAGTTTTCTGAATTAGACCAGAGTTGAAAGTACAAAATTTCCCACGGGTTAGCATTAAGGGTGTGCAGAGAGCATTCTACTTCCAGACAATTAGGGTGATGAATTTTCTAGTATTTCTTTTCTTCCATGGTGGTTATAGAGGGTTACGAGAGGAAACAGAGGGTTTTGCCCATGTAGCCTTGATTGGCATTGACTGCCCAGTGTGATCTGTTCTGATGGCCCATGGACTCCGGCAGCAAGGGAACATGAGGACAAGGTGGGATTCAGATTTGTAAGAGTATCTCAGGGTCCTGATGACCATCTGACCCCTGAGAAGAAGAAAGACACTGAAGATCTGATTTTTAAAAGCCATCTCATTTCATCTGAGTGCCTTGGATTCGACAACTACACCAGGTGGATTATGACTAATCTCTGAGGGTGTCCAAGCTCTAAGATGCTGAGACCACTGGACTGGGGATAATTAGGTGAGGTAGCCCCTCTGATCCTCCTGTAGTCTGGAGAATCACACCATCTGCTGGGTTCTATTATTATATGGGTTCCCAGCATCTCTTCCCCTGATTTTTTTTAAAGAATTACAGGTCTGGAAGGCAGTTGCAGAAGAGGGGGAGAGATTTTCTAATGCAAGTTTTCCAAGACCATTTCCATCAAATTGTTAATGGTGTGTAGGAGCTCTGGGGTTTTGAGCCCAGATCACCAGCTAAGACATTTATAACTACTCAGAAGTGACTATGGGGTTGCCAGGGAGAGCTGGGAGGAATATTTAGGATGTTAGTCTGGAAATGGAGGATATTAGTAGAAGGATTCCTGCAGAACCTAAAACCCTTTATCTGCCTCTCCCATCCCTGCCCACAACTGTTAACAGAGTGGTAATTCTAAAATTTAACTGTCAAACATAATTGTGCAGTCTCCTCTTCCCTGCTGCAGGAGATCCTTAGATAGCTTTCCTCCACCTTCAGGTCAAAGCTCAAGTCTCTGAGACCATTCGAGACCCTTCTAAGTGCTGCCTACCTCCGTTACCCCAAACCTGTACCTCATGTAGGCTTTATCCCACCAGGCTTCCTCTTAACTGCCAGGTCTTTGCCTAGGATATTCCCTATTCATGTATACCTATTTCTTCTTTTCCATCTGGTTGGCTTCCAGCCAGCAGCTGTCAAAGTCTTTGCTGCAAGCATCACCTCCTTCAGGAAGCCTTGTCTGTTTGTCCCTCCACTCTTCCTAGGCATGATAAACTTTTGTTTAACTTGACATTTGTTTGAATTACCTTCAACTTCCGTGTTTTACAAGAATGTAAGAACAACGCTCATGTTCTGACAATAAGTCAAAAGACTAAGACTCAAGAAAGCAAGCAAAAGCCGGCAGCCCTCATACAGACGGACACTTCCCTGTGCACAGCAAGCAGATGTCAAGGAAATGCAATAGAACACCCGCTGGGAGGACTATTGGAGAGGTCATGGGGGACTTTAATGCCCTCATTTTATGTTTATAGATTAGCTACATTTTTGCATGATAAACTGGATTGTTTCAATTGATTAGATGCAGTGTTATTTGGAAGAGGAATATATAGGTGTGTGGAAGTAAAAACAAAAGGACTGTCCAGAATTGCTGATGGAGGGAGGCCTGTGGCATGTGAGAAGGCACCAATTCAAATGTTACACTGGTGGGTATAGTTTCTGGTTAAAAACAACACAAAGAGATCCAGGCATGGTGGTGTACTTCTGCAGTCTCCGGGACTTAGGAGGGTAAGGCAGGAGGATCTCTATGAATTCAAAGCCAGCCTAGGCTACATAGCAAAGCCCAGTCTCAAAAAAAAAAAAAAAAAAAAAAACCCACATAGGTGATTATGTTCTTACACACACACACACACACACACACACACTCATGTTGGTAAGGAGCTATAACAATTTTCACACTGGGCATACGAGTAGAGGTGGGATGGTGGCCAGGGGAGGCAGAGAATTCACTTTGCCTACATCCTTGTCCTGTCTTTTGTACTTGCTAACACAAGTATGTATTGCTTCTATAATTTAAAAAATCAAATGGAGAATAAAAGACTTTAAATAGCAGGATAGACTATACTATAATTAATAATATAATATTTCAAATAAGTCACATTGTTAACCCTCAACTTGATTTTCTGGGTGCTTCATTAGACTATTACATTTACACTTTCAATTTGGAACTTATTTTACATTTCAAGAAAAGTTACACAAATACTATAAAGAATGGTGTAAAGGGCACTTACACACCTTTCTCTTGCTACCTCTTATTAATATTCTGGTCCATTTGAGTCATTATTTGTTCTCCTTCCCAGTTATATTTAATTCATGCTAGGAAAAATGTGTTTTAGGTTTATGTATCACTTTTTATGACAGGCTAATCTCCATGGATTTTAGGGTCACTTTAAAAAGTACACTCATAAATTTTTCCCTGCCTCCCTCCCTCCTTTCCTTGCTGTCCTCCCTTCCTCCAGCTCTTCCTTCTTTTCTTTCCCTGACTTCTTTCCTTCCTTCCTTCCTCCCTCCTTCCCTCCCTTCCTCCCTTCCTTCCATCTTTCCTTCCTTCCTTTACTTAGCTCTTTCTCTCTTTCTTTCTTTCTTTCTTTCTTTCTTTCTTTCTTTCTTTCTTTTTCTTTCTTTCCTTCCTTCCTCTCCTCCTCCTTCTTCTTTTTCTTTCCCTTCCCTTCCCTTCCCCTCCCTGCCTTCCTTTCTTTTTGACAGGGTCTCATGTATCCCAGTCTGGTCTCCGATTCAATATGCAGCCCAGGATGGCCTTGAACTCCTGGTCCACCTACCTCCACCTCCAAAGTGCTAGGATTACAAGCATGTGCTTGCCACACCCAGCAAATGCGTATGATTTCTGAAGCTGCAGGAGTGCTAAAAAGACACACAAGCAGTGTTGTTCTTTGTAGCATTACCTATAGATAAAAACCTATAAATCTCCGAAGAGCCTGACCACAGGGATGGGTAACATAACTGATAGGAAATCAATAAAATACCTTGTTATAGAGCAATGAAGAATGAAGAGACAGATTTGTGTGAGGTGATATGAAAATATGTTTGTGATACATTAAATAAAAATACAGAAGAAAGTGGGTAGAATACAAGCCCCGTGTGCAAAAGCAGGTCAATATATGGTACAAAGAGACATGAGAACCTGTTGATTTACTACTGGGAAGAAGGCTGCACTCTTCTCCACCTACTCACCTACTTGCTATTATATATTCCTTTAGATTGCGCCTTTTACAGATCATGTGCTCATACTAACTATATGGTATTAACCAAAACTAAAGTGATATGAGAAAAATGTCAACAGAATGTATCCACCAGTCCCTGGAAATGTAGCCTTTTTGGCTTTGTGACAAGAATGAGCAATTCCCAGTTCTCAGGGTTCGCAACAAGTATGGCTAGTGTGGTAGTTTGCATGGATGTCCCCCAATACATTCAGGAGTTTATTAAAGCTTGTAATTTAGATCTTCAGCTACTTGGCTGGAGGAGGTGTCACTGTGGGCAAATCCCAAGGTCCAGCCTTTAGGTGTGTTTGGGGAACTCCAGTCTAAAGACATGCAAAGTGCTGGAGCTTCGTCTGGAGTTCCTGGAGTGTGCTTGATTGTGGTTTTGGTGGTGGGTTTTTCTCTGGGACTGGACCTGTGAAAGGGGGGCCAACTTCTTATGCCATTATGTAACTTCCCTTGTATCTGTAAACTTCAAGCAATCCTTCCTCCCATAACTGTGCCTGGTCTGGAGGTTCATCCCGGTGACATGAGGCTGAGTACTACAGCTGGACAGACCACACTACCTATGTAGTCCTTCCCACTTTCCTCTCTACAACTAACCCAACTGTACTACCCTCTAGGAGCTTGATTCTTATTTATTTATTTATTTATTTTTGAGGCAAGCCCAACAGACTGCCTTTTTGTGGGCAAATGAGAGAGCAAGTGAGCAAGAGAGAGAGATTTGCCAGTCTTCAGCCTCTGCAATTGAACTCCAGACGCGTGTGCCCTTTGTGTGCATGTGTGATCTTGCACGCTTGTGTCACTGTGTGACTGGCTTACATGGGACCTGGAGAGTCAAACGTGAGTCCTTCGGATTTGCAGGCAAGTGTCTTAACAGCTAAGCCATCTCTCCAGCCCCAGGAACTTGATTCTTAAACACCTCTTCCTTAGAATACTTCTGTGACCTCCCTGGGCTGGGCTGCCTTCCTGCTGTATGCACTTGTAAGACATTATCCACTTCCTTTGTTACAAATTGATCATTCTACCATAAATATCTCTTCACTTTTGTCCCCTGCTAAAATGTAATCTCCAAGAGACCAAGGATCCCATTATTCCATATTTCTAATGTCTGGTACCTACAGGTACTCAGTATTTGTTGAGTTCATGAAAAAAAACCATATTGTACTAGTTGTCCTCAGGCCACATAGTTTTAAAACAAGATTGATTTTATGACCTCTTGCCATTATCAAGTGTTTTTCTGATAAAACCTCCTCTACCCCTTGAACTCTCCTCAGCCAGAAGTACCATCTTCTCACTTATCCATAGGATTCATTCACTCTACAGTTCTTCAGAAAGCTCCTAGATGCTGTCCTTGGTGCTGGGTACATAGCAATGCTCCCATGGTAAGGCAGAGGTGTGCTTCCTGCCACCACGGAAGGTTCTAGAGATGCTGTCAATAGTGAAAACCATGGAGCACCTTCACATAAGGTAAGCAAAACTTCTTGGGCTAGGGATGTAGCTCAGTGGGTACAGCATTTGTCTAGCATACATGGGGCTTTGGCTTCCATCCCCTGCACTGAAAAAAATAATTCAGACTCCTGTCCTATCTGGAGATATCTGGCAGATCAGGAGCTGCATCTGTGAGTGCCACACTGGTCAGCAGGCAGGGCAGGTGTGGGCTGTCTTCAGCAGGTGGGCACTCTGCACAGGCTCAGCCACCTGTCTCTTGCCACTGGGGACTTTGCCAGCCCTGCTCAGTTGGAGTTAAATATCTCTCCTTTCAACTGCACAGGCCTGCAGTACTTTCTACTAGAGCCCCTCCAGGCACATCCGGACAACTTCTACAATGAGAGGGGGGCTGGTACCTCACACTTTCATTATCCAGGTGAAGGCTGTGGCTCAGAGAGGAAAGTCAATTTACTATGGCCACACAAAAAGCCAGTCTCAGAGATGAAATGAGAGCCCAGAACACTAAAATCTTGCCCTGGTGCCCACTCTGTTGCTGTCTACTGTGTCCCATAGACTGGGTGATGGCTGAGGGTAGGGATGGTCACAACCTAGCCCTTCTCCTGCCTCCAGAGTGAGGCAGACATGATGACACCAGACCTCATCAATGCTGACCATAGCCTCCTTCCCAGATCACACATCCTAGGAGACAGGAGAAGGCAGAAGCTGGGTATACAGCTTTAAGCTGTGGCTTTAGTACTTGCTACCTCGGTGACTTTGAGTAAGTAGTTATCCCCTTAGCCCTTTGCTTTCTCACTTACATCAATATTTTAGTAATAGCACTTCCCTCATGGGACTGTTTTGGGGATCAACTGAATTAATATGGGCAAAGTGCTTAAAACATGCCCTGCGCTTGCTAAGTGCTCATTAAGTGTAAGTGGCTGTGAGTTCCACTTTGCAGGAAGTATGCTAAGTGTTTTGTACACTTTATCTCAGTCAGTCCTCTCAAATAGAATGCCGGAAGTACCATCTTCTCACTTATCCATAGGATTCATTCACTCCACAGCTCTTCAGAAAGCTCCCAGATGCTGTCCTTGGTGCTGGGTACATAGCACTGGAGGTTGACATTTCTGCCTTCATGAAGATTGTGTTCTAGAGGGTTAGGGGGACAGGAACAACTGGTCGACCCACCCATCCTTAGCCAACAGTGATGTTTATGTGATGCTTTCTGTGCAGGAAAATAGCAGAGGAAGGGATTGAGAATGAGCACAGTTTGGAGTTGAATCACTTTCCAGTAGGCTGGCTAGAGAAAAAGTCACTCCCAAGAAGCTCATTTGAGCACAGATCTGAACCAAAGGAGGGAGGGAGTTGCCAGGCATATATATGAAGAGCCTTTCTGGCAGAAAAAAAAAAAAAAAAAAAGGCCAGTGCAGAGATCCTGAAGTAGGAGTGAGAAGCCGATTGGTTGTCTGGGATTCCTGCGGAGCCAGATGGAGGTCTTAGGACATGGAGCCATAAGCAAGGTAAGACAGGCAAGACTGAAAGTGGGGAGAAGGCAAAAGATTATGTCATACTATGTTCTATGTTTGCAGAAGAACCCAGAGCTTAGGGAAGCTAAGTAACTTGCCTGAGGTGACTCAGCTGGAAAGTGGTAGAACCGGGGGTTTGGACCCAAGACCATCTCGCTTCAGGGCATATGCTTTTAATTATTAGGATGAAGTGTCTCAGACATGAATAACCAGTGTAGACAGTGGAAGAATAGTGTCATACTCAGCTCTACCTTCTGCTCCTACTTAAATTGCTTGCTTAGAATTTAACCACATAGCTAAGAGTTGGTGCAGCAGTGAGTCAGTGAGTGAGTGTGTGTGTGTGTGTGTGTGCATGCACCCATGTGTGTGTGTCCAGATAAGCAGAAAGAAGGGTCCCCTTTATCTCCAGACACACCTATATTAACCTAGGCAGCCTCAGTCAGTTACTGTAGGTGATGGCTCAAGGTGTATATGACAAATGGCATTTGCCACAAACCAGCCACTTTTTGGAGGATCTCAAAGATGACAGTTTTAAAACCCTCAAAGTACTTAAAAATAAAGATTACACATTTCTAAATGCAGTGTCCTCTTTCGTAATGATATATTAGGCCTCCATTGCTGATGGCACTATCTTGTTCAGCAATATATGGCGCTGTTACAACTCATGCCATCAGTCTGCAAAGCCAGGGTCATAAAACCCTGTAATTTATAAGAGAATCTTGCAAACCTATGTATTATACATGTGTAGATATCATTGCCTAACAGTTCATGGCTAGTAAGTACTTGGTTCAGTAGTTCTAAGCCCAAAGTGACTCCAGCCACACATTCTCCCAATGCAAAAAATCAGAGACAAGACGAGATTTTCACAATGCTACCAGACCCCCTCACTGAGCAGTAAATTAAGCCATGGGCCAGGACTTGTGACAGAGGAAAACAGACACTAAATATCAAAACTGGAGAGAAGAAAGAGTGACAGCCTAAAGATTTGGCTATTTTAGGATTCTAGCCAGTCATACGACCCTTTGGTCCCTAATAGATTCATGCATTGAACAACCCTCCTTCTAGGGTCATGTTCCTGGCACTTTAATATGCATATCTACCTCCTGGAGATCTTTTTGGACCACAGATACTAGGATCCACCCCAGAGTTTCTGATTTGCTAATCTGGAGCCTGAGAATTGGCATCTTTTAAAACCACTGTCTATTTGCGTATGTGTCCTGTGTGTATGGGCATGCAAAAGCCTCTTGCCACTGCCAACAAGCACTAGGTGCTTGGGCCATTTTTTTTCTTTTGCATCCAGTTTACCTAGACTGGCAGGCTTTGCAAACAAACACCTTTAACTGGTGAGCCATCTTTACAAACCTGAGACTTTGCAATTTTTTTTTAATTTAGAGAGAGAGAGAAAAAAAATGGTGTGCACTAGGCCCTCAGCCACTGAAGTCAAACTCCAGATGCTTGCACCAACTATTGGGCATGTGTGACCTTGAACTTGCCTCACCTTTATGTGTCTGGCTTACATGGGATCTGGAGAGTCAAACATGGTCCTTAGGCTTTACAGGCAAGTGCCATCTCTCTAGCCCAGAATTTTCATTTATAAAAATCCCTAAGGTGGGCTAACGTTGCTAGCCCAGGAGTCCTATTTTGAGTCATTCTTTGCCAAATGACTTTGAAAGACCCCATGTAAAAACTTAATAGGGAGATAGGGTCTGCCTATGACCTCAAGATGGGCAGATTGGCACCTACAACTCTATATTCTGGACCCCCAGGCCTGAACTACATTGAACTATACTGGCTGTCTGCTGGCTTTATCTCCAAGTGAATCCAACTATCCCAGCAGCAAACAGCAAGGCGAGGATGCAAGGATGACACAAAGACACTTTGCTGGGGCTGGCCTGAGCACATGATAAAGGCCATTTCTAGCTTCCCAGGCTCCCTGAAGGTCAGAAGGCAACATATAATGGCTTTTGAAAGGGGAAAATGATGTTCTAATTTTTTTTCTTTTAAAGCTCATCACCACACAACCCACACAATAGATGGTGACCACCAGGGGGCTGAGGAATACAGGCCTGTGCTGCCTTTTACATGACTGGATGTCAGTGACTTATGACCACAGGTTGCACGCAAGAATGCCAAGCCACAGAACCAGTGAGGCAAACTTCACCCAGGTCTGCCTTTTACTTTCCCATTGCTGTCCCTGCACCAGCTTCCTCTGGGACAGCCCCAGTTCCTCTGTGTGATGGAGACTTCCTCACACCACCTCTCCCTGGCTCCAGCCTGTGGCTCTGCATGGAAATGAGCCTGGGCCTACCCAAGGCAGGCCTCCTGCTGCCACCAACATGATTACAAAGAGGCTTTATTGCCACTAGATTGCTCTTCGATGGGAACCGCCTCTTCAGAACCCTTTTAAGCCTCTCCGGCAAACATTTTGATTTCACTCCTTGCTGCCCTGATCTGACTTCAGCTCTTGATTTTGACTGTGGCTTAGGAATAAATATCCCAGCATGCTTGCCCTAACCAAAGGGCCATTTATATTGAGGAAAAAAAAAAAAAAACCACCTCATTTGGGATCCAAATAGAAACCTAGTTCCCTGTCACCCATTTGTACTCTCCAGATAACTCACTGTCCACCTTTCCCTAGCATGACCATCAGGACTGCCATCTGCCCTCTGGATGAGGCCTAAAGATGGGACTTTAAGAGTGAACACTGTCTCCCATCTTCTCAGTCTCCCAGGGGGTGGCAATGTTGATTGCAATCTCCCTGCTATTCACTTATCTAACATGATTGTGTGTACCTGATGTTTGCATTCTAGGTCCCCAGTCCTCATGGAGCTTCTAGGGTAATGGGGGAACAACTAGGAACTGAGAACAAGCTTTGTCATGAACCTCTGCCAACAAGAAAGAAAGCCAATTAGTTTGCGGAGTGAGAACCCTCTATTTCCTATCTCTGAGGAGTTCCCACATGAGCAGGGAAGATGTGCACATATCCGCCAATCTATTGCAGTAGCTCTGATAGTCAGGCGAGCACACATTACTGACCATAGCCACTTTACATGTACCATATCTCATTGAGTGTTCACAGTGCCAGAGATAAATACAGTCATCTCTCCAGATGCCCAGGAGATTGATGTTAGGACACCATGGATACACCAATATGACAATTCCCCAATATAAAATAAAGTAGTATTTGTGTGTATCCTATGCGCACCCTCTAGTATACTTTGAAACATCTGTAAGTAACTTATAATATTTATCACAATGAAGCTTCTTTTTCAATACTTGTTCTATACACAGCACAGATCTAATATTTTTCTTAAATGTGTGTGTAGTATATGGGTGTGCACATGTTCATGTGTGTGTACAGGTTTTCATGTGCCCCTCTGCATGTGTAGGTCACAGGTCAATACTGGATGTCTTTCTCAATTACTCTTCATATTATTTTATATTTTTAAAATTAATTTTTAAACAAATATTTGTGTGTGTGTGTGTGTGTGAGAAAGAGAGAGAGAGAGAGAGAGAGTGTGTGTGTATGAGCATGCCAAGATCTCTTGCCACTGCAAACTAATGCCCTTCCAGCTTTACATAGATTGCTAAAGAATTGAACCTGGGCCAGTAGACTATTCAAGCAGGCACCTTTAACCACTGGACCATTTCCCCATCCCTTTACAATTAATTTTTAGTTTAAAAAAATTTTTTTTTTTTTTGTATATTTGCCAGTCCTCACCTTTTCACTTTCTTTTGAGACACAGTCTCTCTGCAGTTTCTTTGGTTGTTTTGTTGCTGGGTAGGCCCATGAACTTCTAGATTTTCATGGCCTTACCTCCCATTGCCTTAGGTGATGCATAGGTCACTTTTCATCTGGCTTTATGTGAGTGCTGGGGAATTGAACTCAGATAGGCAGGTTTGCAAGCAAGCACCTTTAACTGCTGAGTCATCTCCCCAGCCCTCCACTTTATTTTGTCAGACAAAGTCTCTTGCTGAACCTGAAGCCTACTGATTTGGCTAGACTACCTGGCCAGCAACCCCTAGGGATCCTCCTGTCTCCATTGCCCCTGCACTGGGATTACAGATGTATGCAACTACACCTGAAAATTTATGTGAGTGCCAGTGATCCAAACTCAAATCCTCATACATACATGACAAGCCCTTTACAGAGCAACTGAACAACCCACCAAGCCCCCAAAACAATTCTGATCTACCATTGGTTGAATCTCAGGATGTCAAATCCTTGACTAGGGAGGGCTGACAGTGCTACAACAATACGATCTATGCTTTATGGATGAGGAAACTGAGGCACCAACAAGTGGGTTGCAAGCAGAAAATTCAGGGTTTGCCTTTGGGAAGTCTACCTCCTGAGTCTGGGCTGTCCATACTTCTGTCTGAGTCATGATGTGAGTGTGTGTGTGTGGGGGGGGGTGCTGAGGGCTGTCTTCATTACAGAAGTGTCTCCAGGCCCCAGAGGAAGCCAACTGGCCTGCCCAGTCCCACTGTAGAGTTCCAGTGACCTCTCCAGGCCACTGAAGCGTGACTCTAGGGCTGGGAGATGCATCTACAGGGCCGGGGCCCTCTCCAGGGCAGTGCCTGGAGGCAAGAATAATGAAAGGTTGCTGGTGCATGACTGGGTTGTCAGGCTGGGGACTGACAGTGATCCCTTGTAAGTCAATGCTGAGAATGGGCCTTGTGGGAACATTTGGCTTCCCATACAGCTCCAGCTCTGGGACACCTGCCTAGCCCTGGGTACTGGGTTAACAAAACCCAGCCCTATGCACTGAGAACATTGCCTCCTTCACCTTGGGGTCTGTGTCCCTTTCCTTTCCCCATATTCCTATAAGTGGAAGAAGGGGGGGAACAAGGAGAGCGAATGAGAAAGGAAGGGAGAGAGGGCAGAGAAAGGGAGGTAGAAAGAAGGAAAGAAAGAAAGAAGGAAGAAAGGAGGGAAGGAAGAAGGGAGGGAAATATGGAGGAAAGAGGGAAATAAGCAAAGCAAGGAAGGAAGAAGGAAGAGAAAAGAAGGAGGAGAGGGAGGAAAGAAGGGGAGATGGCAGGAAAGGAGGGGAAATAAAGTACATGGTGGTTGTCATGCTCAGATCACGAGCCTCAGCATCACTCAAGACCTCCCTCAATATTCTGAGCCCCAAACCCATCCATCAAAATCTCGCAAAGAGACCCTGTTCCATGTAAAATCGATCTATGTGTCCAGTGTGGGGCAGATGCTCTGCTGGACTCCAATGAAACAGCAATGACCACAGTAGATGGCCCCTACTCTATGGGCTGGCAGACATTAAGCAAATACACGCACAAGTAAGTATGTGATCCCTCACACTGCTGGGTGCCGTGAGGGGAAGGTCAGGGTTCTGTGAGGGAAAAAGAGATTCAGAGCAGAGTGAGCACCCTTGAATAACAGCAATGAAGAAAGCCTCACTGGTATGAAAAAGAAAAACAAAACAAAACAAAACAAAACAAACAAACAAACAAAAAACCGAGACAAAGGCTGCAGGCTGCCAGAGAGAAGGGACAGACACACCACATCTCTACCATGTAGGTGATATAAAACGATGCCAGAGGACCAGGAAGCGATTCTCAGATGCTTCTGGGTAAATAAGCCATTCCCAGAGCCTCCGTGGATGCGTGCTTCCTTCATCATGTGAATGCTGTGCTCCCTGAGGGAAGGGTGTCTATATGCTTGGTATTCACAGGGTGTTTCTAGACTCTGACTGAGTGCTTGGAGTTTATTTATTCATATTCCTGCCACCTGGCTGGTATGCTGGTGATCTACAGCAGCAGGTGCTGAGTGGAGCGTGTTTATTCTGCTCTCCCCACCCCTGTCCCTCAGGGCTGTGAGGATAATACACTTCTGGAGGGATCACTGCTTGCTGGTTCTCAGGGTGGGATGGAGGTCAGGGACCCAACTGTAGCTGCAACTATAGGCTTTTTGCATCCAGATGAGTAAACACTTTTCTCCCAAGGCCACCCTGAGTGAGAATCCACAAAGGGAATCTGACTAAAACAGAATTTAGCTGCTGGTGCTTAGCTGGCAGCAGGGGCTGGAGTCCTGACCTGGGACCCAGCTCTTCTCCCATGGGATATGATGAGGACCCTGGCCTGGATGTCCTCTGGTACCCAAGCTTCCCCTACCAGGCCCTTCTATACAGGTCATAGCTCACTCCTGCTCTGCCAAGGCTCTGATTCACTGAAGGACCATGCCAGAGTCAAGAGTTATTTACCAGCAGGAGCCAACATGCTCTCAGTAACTGGCTGACATGCATCTGGGCCACACAGATCTGGATACATGAAAGTGGGCTCCTCCATTGCAGATCCTTGGCTTTTCTGTCTTCTGCTCCCATAGAGCACCTTGCAGACTTGATCTCCAGCCCAGCTTTCTCACAGGACTGAGGGTGGGGGCTGGTGGATCTCGCTGTGATGCTGGCTGAGGAGAAGTTCCCCAAGATGCAAGGCAGGGAGCCAGGGGAGCGATGGCGGTACTGAGTGGGATAACGATCTGGTGTGCCTCTGCCGGCTGTGTTACCTTGGGCAAACACCTGAACCTGAACTACTCGGGCCTGTCTTTCTGCATCCATAAAGCCTACTGTACAGTGTTATTGTGACAACTGAAGGCGGTAATGTGAATGAATCGATCAACAGAGGCAGTGTGACATTTGTAAAACACTTTACAAGCTATAATGTCACCAAGGCAAAGAGATGAAGAAAATACCAGGATGGCGCCTGGCACACTGGGGACACTTCAAAGGCAGCTCTTATTGGTCCCTGAAGACAAGTGCCATGCTACCATAGACTGAGCACTTACCTGTTGTCTGGCACTACTGCCCCACTGAATCCTCACAATAGCCTTAAGAAGAAAGTATGGGCATGATCTTCATTCAGTCGATGAGGAAACCCATGCACTGAGAGGTGAGGTAACTTTCCCAAGTTACACAGCCAGTATATAGTGGAAGGAGTGTTAAATATAAGCTGTTTGACTTCCCATCCTGACCAGGACACCTTACCACCTTAATTTCCTATAGGACACCTGCCTCTCTGTCAGTGCACAAGCAGGGGAGGCAACTGGCTGGCTTTGATTGCACACACTGCCCCTGTGGCTTGTGTTATCACAAGGTCTGGTTAGGGGTTGGGAGAACATTGGTTTGGTGCCAGTGTTTCTACTTGAAAGTTCTGCAGCTTGGGATAACTCAGTTCCCTTCAGAGTCTGGAGTTCCCCAGTTAGAGCATTCTTGGCAGGGTCAAAAGGTTGCTAGCAGACCTACAATTGCAAGACATTGAGAAATCAAGCTGGAACTGAGCTGGAAACTTCCTCCTTGCTGGCTGGCAAGTGCTGGAAGGTGCTATGAAGGTTGCTGGGGGAGAAAAGTTGCCAACAGTCTTAACCATCAGTGGACACTGGGAGCTACCCACAATGTGCCCATGGGTGCAATAGTGGCATGACTATTATAGGGGTAACCAACTGCTTTCTGATTGGTTTGAGGCCCCCTTCACAGAAGGGAATTCATGCCTGCTATTGGACACCTAATCAAAGCCTATGGCTGGGAAGGTCATAGGACCTCAGGAAAAAATTATTACTGTTGGGCTGGAGAGATGGCTTAGCAGTTAAGGCACCTGCCTCCTAAGCCTAAGAACGCTGGTTCCAATCTCCAGCGGTTCCAATATCCAGGTCCCAAGTTTAGCCAGATGAAAAGTGATGCAAGGGCGCAATGCCGCACTTGACCACAAGGGGGTGAATGCATCTGGATTTCATTCACAGCAGATGAGAGGCTGCTGGAGTGTCTATCTCTATCTGTCTTCCTATTCTTCTCTCTCTGTTTCTCTCCAAAAACAACAACAACAACAAAAAAAAAAGCACCTCAAAAGGTAGCAGGGCTGATCTCCAAATCTGAAAGTGATAAGCACATATCCCATATCAGGGCAGGTTGCTAAAGTACCATCACAGGGAGGGAAAGAGTTCAAATCCCAGCCCACCAAGGCAGAAATATTGACTTGTTAGATTTCATGTGTGTTTGGGATATTCTGCTTTTGTATTTTTTTAATTAAAAAGTATGTTATTTATTTATTTGCAAGGAGAGAAAGAGCTAGAGAAACAGAGAGACAGAGGGAGAGAGAGAAAGAATGGGTGTGCCAGGGCCTCTAGCCACTGCAAACAAACCAGATACATGCGTCCCTTTGTGCCTCTGGTTTTACGTAAGTGCTGGGAAATTGAACCCCAATTGTTAGGCTTTGCAGGCAGGTGCCATAACTGCCGAACCCTTTCTCCAGCCCTACTTTGCCTTTTAAAATCATTTTTATGTTAAGGTTAACGTTTGTCCCTTTTTGTAGATTTCATCTTTTAGTTCCTTTGAAAAAAATTTCCATTCATGCATATATAGTCTCTGATAGTTTGGTTTCTGTTTGTGTTTGTGTATTGCTCAGTTTGAGGTTAGGTTTGTTCTGTATCCTTCCTCAGCCAGTCTACTGTTGTGATCTCCTTGTTGCTCTTCCCACACAGAACTCATACACTTGCCTTTTCTTTATAACCTCTTTTCCACATTCTTTCCTTCTTATCCTCTCCTCTTTATTCTCCATAACAATCTCTCACAGCCTCAATAACCTCTAAACCTTGTGGTAGCAACATTCCTCTCCCAGATACTTGTGCTCCCATCATCATTTGGAAAGTTAACACTAGTCCCCATCCTACTCTATTATACATTTCTTCTCACTTTGAAGTAACTGACATCCTAGCATACTCCATACCAGCCCCACTCATTTATCCACGCACAATTATTATAGTCAAAGGGATCATTGTTGTTAATTCGCTGCTGTGACATTTGCATAGCAAGCACAACCACCACTCCTGCTGTCAGCATTCTACTCTGGGAGTAATAAAGAAGGTCACATCAGAACCTTTCTCCAGCTCCTCTGTGCAGCAGAAATCTTCCAGGGGACTTTGCATGTTCCTAGCCCATCAGAACTTGACACTAAAGCAAAGAGGTTCCAAACATATTATTCAGCCAGCCACACCTCTGTTCCATCCCATTTCAGGACAATACATGGCTCTGTGTGTGTGTGTGTGTGTGTGTGTGTGTGTGTGTGTGTGTGTGTGTGTGTGTTTCCATCTTCCTGCTAGAACTTGAGCCCCCTTGCCAGCAGCAAGCTGGTCGATCTTTTTCTCAGTAGCCACAGTACCCAGAACAATGCTCCACTCACAGCAGGCATCCAACAAACACCAATTTGAAAAGAATGAAAACAAGGACTGGAGAAGTGGCTTAGCGTTTAAAGCACTTGCCTGCAAAGCCAAAGAACCCAGGTTCGATTCCCAGAATCCACAGATGCCCAAGGTGGCACATGAGCTTGGAGTTCATTTGCAGTGGCCAAAGACCCTGGGGTACCCATTATCTCTCTATCTGTCTCTTTCACCCTCTCTCTCAAATAAATAAATGAAAATTTAAAAAGGAATGAAAGCAAAACTCCTTCCCAGCACATTCTCTGTGTGAAGAATAATAACCACCAGGCTCTGTTTTTCACTTGGGTTGGAAAGAAAGTAGACTTCTGCACCACATTCAAAGGCACAAAAGAGATTAGAGAATCTCTGTCATCTTGTTTACTCTGGGGCATGTCTGGTAGGGTCAGGCACTGCCCTCCTGTTCAACAGAGGCACAGCCTACATGGCAGGACCTACAGGCCAGTGGTCTCAGGAGTGACCCAGATTTGACTGAGCCTCACATCCACACACCATGGCTCCCCCCTGAAACATACTTCCCTGGCATCTGGAACCAGACACTAAGTGGATGAACGCTATGATTAAACTGCCTTTTAATTATTCAATGAGATGTCAATGGCGCACACAGTTGTGACATTATAATGGACTCTGACTCCCTCGCAAATGTCGAGAAAGGCAGGGGACCATTACCTTGTCAAAATGTTCATTCCCTGTGACTTTATTGCCAGCACACCAACTAATTCTTCAAACAGCATGGAGCAGAGAAGCAGGGTGGGGTGTTGATGGCGGTGGGGTGGGGGAGCCTGCTTAGAATAATTCTGACATCACAAGGAGTTGAGTGATTCTCCACCTACTTCAAAATTGCCCACTTTGAAATCCATCGATTCTCAAAAGAACCTATGTCTTAGGGGAGAATCAACCAACATCTCTTGGGTGCTCACTTGGTAAAGGGACTTAAGATGTGGAGGTGGGGCTTAAGGGTGGAGCAGGAAGAAGAGGAGAAGGAAGAAGAAGGAGGAGGAGGAGAAGGAAGAGGAGGAGGACATTGGGGTGACACTGACTGAAGACTTATTTTGCTAAGCATGGTAACTAGCTTGAATGTCCTTAGAGGGGATTGCAAGCATACAACATTCACGTGCATGCATTCAAGCTCTTATTCACACATACACACACCTCTGTCTCTGTCTCTCTCTCCTTTCTAAGGAACATTGGCCTGGGTTGGAAATAGTAAGAGCTGGGTTCCAGGACTAGAATCACCTTTAACTCATCTTGTGATCCTGGGTAGGCAGCTCTTTGCTCCCAGCTGATCTAGCTCTCAAGCACATCAGGTCCAAATCCTTTCTAAGGTGTGATGCTGCAGCTGGTGTCGCACATGTTCTCTAGTCTTTTGTCGGCATGCACGCACCCTTTGCTGACTGACGCGGCAGTGTGCTAGCACCATGGGGAATAGAAGCTAAGGTTGACAAGGGTTCTGTGTCCCGGAAATCGTCACAGAGCTCAGCCCCTGTGGGCTGCAGCACACAATAACCTCATCTGACATTGTGCTGACAGCAAAGGCTGGTGGAATTTGGGGAAGGGAGCCATCAGCATGGGCTTGGGTAGCTGAAAGGCTTCTGGAAGGAGATAGGGAGTGATGTTGCTTGTGGGGAAAGAGCAGGTTCCCTGAAGTAAAGTGAAGTGGAGAGGGAGGGAAGAAAGAAGGGAAGGCAGGCTGATAGGGGAGAAGAAAAGATGAGCAGAGTATGAGGGAAGTCAAAAGGGGTAAACCAGGGCACAGTCATGGGTGCCACCTCTGGGAACTGAAGATCCATCCACCCTCTCTGTGGGAACAGTGAGCAGGATCTCAGCACTCCATAGCAGGGCGAATGGACATGTGGCCCTAGCTACATCAGCTGGGTTCTCCCTCCAGGACTTTGGTGTTTCAATGCACTTAGGCCTGGGCATGAAAAATTCTTGGTGCTCATTCATTCATTCCAGGGATATGACCTTGACCTGGTAGACAGTGATTATTGCCACTTTATACTTCATAATTACTTCAGTTCTTGCTCTTCTTTTTCTTCAGCCTGCTTTTCCAGGCTTCCAACTGATTCTGCGAGCAACTGATACTCTTCCAATGTGACCTTATTTTTTTTTATTTTTTTATTTTTGGTTTTGCGAGGTAGGGTCTCACACTAGTCCAGGCTGACCTCATTTATCCCTCAGGGTTACCTATCATCTCTTCCATCCATCAATCTATGTGTCTATCCTTTCATCACCCATTCATCCATCTATTTGCCTCTTCACCCATCCAACAATCAACTCACTCATCTACCCATTCATCTATTCATCCATCCACTTATCTATCATCTACCTGTTATCTACCCATTCTTCCATTCATCCACTCATCCATCCATATACTCACCCATTTACTTATCTATCTATCTATCTATCTATCTATCTATCTATCTATCTACCTAACTATCATCTATCTATCTACCATCTATCTATCATTTCTATCTATCATCTATATACTTATCATCTATCCATCCACTCATCATCCATCTCTCATCCAACCACCCATCACCCATTCACTCACCCACTTCCCTAGTTGATTGTTGCACTGCTGAGGACTTTGGGAAATAAAAACACACAAAGGGCCTGATGCTGAAGAGAGCTGCTGAGCTAGGAGTCAGAGTTAAACCTTCGATGACAATAAACAACTTAGTGCAAGGCAAAGGAATGCAGACTCTCCAGTAGGTCAAGATGTCTCCAGGCTCATCAGGGGCCCACTGAGAAGATGCTTTGGAGGGGGATTTTTTTAAAACATTTTTTAATTATTTTATTTATTTTTGGAGAGAGACAGAGAGAGAGAGAGGGAGAGGAAGACAGATAGAGATGGGCACACCAGCAGTCTCTCAGCTGCTGTGAATGAAATCCAGATGCATGCGCCCCCTTGTGGTCAAGTGCAGCATTTCCCCCTTGCGTCACTGCATCTGGCTAAACGTGGGACCTGGAGATTGGAATGGGGTTTTTAGGCTTAGCAGATAGGTGCCTCAACCACTAAGCCATCTCTCCAGCCCTGGAGGGGATTTTTAAAGGGCAAAGTTTAAAGAAAGCCAGCATGCAAAGAGCAGCTAACCAAGTGTTCTCCTTTATCTCCCAACCATCTTCCAAAAGAGGTATCAGTAACCCTAATTTTTTTTTTTTTTTTTTTTTTTGCATATGGAAATGGGTTCATCAAATTTAGGCAGCTTGATCTTGGTCACATCTATGAAGCGTCAGAATCTACATTCAGACTCGGGTCTCCCCACTCCTAACACCCATGGTCTTTCTATTCCAGAGCATGAATGCACACTTCTCTGGAGCTTGGTTTCCACTTCCCCAGAAGGAGTGGGTTGGAGGAGACAGGTTCATCCTAGGATTATTGCTTTTTAAAAAATTATTTATTTATTTATTTATTTGACAGAGAAAGAGGGGGAGAGAGAGAGAGAGAGAGAGAGAGAGAGAGAGAATGGGTGTGCCAGGGCCTCTAGCCACTGCAAATGAACTCCAGACACGTGCGCCCCCTTGTGCATCTGGCTAATGTGGGTCCTGGGGAATCAAACTGGGATCCTTTGGCTTTGCAGGCAAATGCTTTAACCACTAAGCCATTCCTTCAGCCCCCTAGATCTATCTTTGGGGAGCATTGGAACAAGTGTGGCCTTGCTCATGTTTTTTATTTTCAACTACCAGACACCCTACATTATAAGCAGTACTCCAAAAGAATGATTTTGGGGCCCAGTGTATTGGCAGACTTCTTTTTATTCTGACCATTTTCAACTTGAGAACCTGAAGCACGTGGGTAAGTATAAATTCACACCCTACCCTACACATGGTACAGGCTTGCAGAGCCCAGTTCTTAAGTGGTCCCTACACACCTGGATCCTGCAGCAGATTCTAGCTTCCTTGGACTTCTGGATGGAGTTCTCTACTCTCCTTTTAGTATAAGGAGCAACTCCAAATGAGTCCATCACTCAAGGACCAGTCTGAAGTCTCATCTGATAACCACCCTCCCAGTCTCACCACGGGACCTTTTATCACAGGCTTCCAGGAAGCCAGCTGCATGATGCCCATGATGCCTATCCTGGGACTAAGATACCTCATAGTTTCTGATGTCTAAGGCTTTTATCTTCCCTCCCTACCACAACCTTCCCTTCCTCCCTTCTAATTGTTTATTTACATATATTGGGAATGTTGGTAGACATATTTTGTGTGTGGTCAGTTTCCACGTTGTCATTGTCCCAAGTTCAACTACTTGTTGAATCTCTAGAGAAAGCAGAGGGCGAGTCTCATATCTGAGCCCACTCAGTCTAGACAGCTTCAGGGTCTTCCAGAGGCTTCATGGTCCAGGCCGGAGCTCCTGCTCTCCATGGCATACCTTAGAAACTTCACTGGAGCCTCATGAGGGAAGCCCTCCTGGGCCCCTTCACTCAGCCCTCACTGTAACCAGACACCAATCTCATTTACAACTTTTACTGTTCACATTGAATGATTTCTTAATCAATATACTAATTCATTGTGAAAAACCAATTGGCTAAAAATTAATACTTTATCTTTGTCTCCAACCACTCAACCCCAACCCCCAGGTTGGTATGCTACTTCCATTAAAAGGGTGAAAAGTCTTTAGCTGTAAAATCTTCTTTACATTTTGAAATGTTATGCCTGCATACCGATCATAGAGCTAATTCGGTTGTAATGAGCCCATTTCCTCATCCTGGTGTCCCTTCCCACCAGAGTGTAGTTTCCTGGCTTCTCTGTAACTTCCCATCTACTTTCTGCACTGCACAGTGAACTCTCTGAAATACACAGCTGGTCCTGTCAATCTGAGATGTCCTGTTTAAAATTCTCCTCTTGGCCTCCATTATTTAACAAGGGTCTCAAATCCAGGTGAACATCTCTAGGTCTGAAAAAGGGTTTCATCTGGCCCACTTGAAGCATTTAATATTTTAACTTGGATGTCTTTAGGAGGGCCTGGGGCTGTGCTTCAGTTGGCCAGGGGCCTTACTGTCTCTGCCACTTTCAGCTCCTATTACTTGTCAGAGTCTTAAAGACAACTTCATTTCCAACCTTGAGTGAAGACTGTATTCCCCCAGGGAAACAGGCAGCACGTAACTTGGGCCTCTCTACAGTATGTCTGAGGATGTCTCTGACGACATGGACAGTTTCAGGAAGAACACAAGTAGCTTGTTTATTAATTACCTGCTGTGTGCCAGGCCTGGTGCCCATCATTGTATAGACATTATCTCATAAACCACATAAAAGTGCCAAGCAGAGGAGGAAGCCAAGGATCAGAGAGGTGAGGGCATGACCAGGGTTCAGAAGCTAAGAAATGTCTGCATCAGGACATAGGTTCCCATGAGTCTGGTTGCACAACCTCTGCCAACAACCTCTATAGCACGCACACACTGGTTTCCAGTAGGATGAGGCCTGTTCTGGTTCAGTTCACTGTTACAGAGATGGGTCTCACTCAGCATCCCTCTCCTCCCAAAGGCTTTGAAGTCACTGCTCTCGGGCTCCCCTCACACCTCCCTGACCTTCCCCTGATTGTTGGTGAATCCAGGGCTGAGTCCTCAGCCCGCTGCTTTTCTCTTCCCACACACTCAACTTACGTGACACTATCCAATCCTCATGACTTTAAGTCCCACCATTCCAGACATGACTCCCACATCCCTGTCTTCCCTCCTGACCTCTCCTCCAACTCATATGTCCAAATGCCTTCCAGGATGCCCAGTAGTTCTTTCAACCTCAATGTGCCCAAAAGGTGGAGTTTCACCCAGCAACTTGTCTCATTTCTCCCAGCTTTCCCCCTCAGTCGCATTACAAGTATTGGTCCAGTGCCCATGTATGGGAATTTTCCTTGATCCTCTTTTAATCATGCTATACCCCCAACCCATGGTTGTGTTATCACCGTCATCACCCTCATCCCAGGTCTTAATGGCTTTACCGCCACCATCTCTCACATTGGATAACTTTCACCACTTCCCCTGGCAACAATAGCAAAGTCCACCAGAACCTCTCATCCCAACTATTGCAGCTGCATCCCAACAGGTCTTCTTGCCTCCTTTCCGCTCTAACACTTTTTTCCAACCTCTGAAGACACAGTAATTGTAGATGATGTATTTAGTTCCAACCACCTGTCTTCACTACCCTACTCACCCCACCATCTAGACTATCAACCCCGTGATGGCAGGTCTGCCTGTGTTCGGTTGTTCGTTGTGGTCCAGTGCTAACAGAGTTTGACATTAGCAGTCACTCAATCAGTACTTACTGAGTGGATAGCTAAAACTTCCATGGGGAAGACTGAAGACTAAAATAGATTTTGGGTAATTCCCTACTGGAAACCTACTATTTTTAAAAAAACATTTTATTTATTTATTTAATTAATTAATTTATTTATTTATAAACAGGGAGATACAGACACACACACACACACACACACACACACACACACACACACACAGAGAGAGAGAGAGAGAGAGAGAATGTGTGCATTGGCATGCCAGGACCCTCTAGCCATTGCAAACAAATGCCAGATGCATGCACCACTTTGTGTATCAGGCTTTCCATGGGTACTGGGAAATCAAACCCCAGTTGTTAGACTTTGCAGGCAAGCATCTTCACTCCTGAGCCATCTCTCCAGCCACTCCTTTTTTTTTTTTTTTTTTCCAGTACTGGAGATTGAATCCAGGGTCTTGAGTGTCCTAAGAAAACACTCTCTCTATAGTGAGTTACACCTACAGGCCTAAACACCTACTTTTTGAGAAGTGTAAGTCTGGGGAAACTCCTTTTCTTATCACACATATCCTGAGGGCTCTAGTCTGTATCTAGTCTGCCTTGTTATCAACCTCATCACCATAACCATCGTCATTATCACTATCAATCCGGTCATCACCACCGCTTCTCCATTTTCATTCCTGTCTTCATCCCTGCCTTTCTTAGCAATACCATCACCATTTTCAATGTCATCACCACTCTCCTCATCCACCGTATGAATGGAAGCAGTCATCTCCAACATGGTTACAATGCTTTGCACTGAACGACACAATGTTTTATTCATTTATCCCTTTGGATTCTAAGAATGTCCCAGGAATGGCTGTGTGTGGCTAATTTGTATCCACATTTTACAAACAAGAAAAACTGAGCGCCAATTGGGAAACTACTTGCCTGAGATAATCCAGCTCCCAAAACTTCAAATTTAGCACAGGATATGTGCACAGTGATTGACCTGCCTCCCTCCATACAGTGCCAAATACTCACTCCCCATCTAAACACCTGGTTAAGAAATCACCCCCAAGTCTGTACATTTCATGCTGGCAATATAGAAGATGGGTAATTCTTTTCAATTATAATAATGGTTCCATTTCATGACTGCTAAGGAGGGGGCAAAGATAAAAGCTTAAGGTGAATCCAGTAAGACTTTCTGGTTGGTGAAGGGAAAAAATACAAAATGGAAAAACAAAATAAATTACTAGTGACTGTTTTTACTACCTGAGCTTACAAGCTGGAGTGGAGAATTAAAAAGTTATACAGCTGAGGTCCATGACTTATCACAGATGACTCCTCCATATTTATAGCTTTTCTCTTTTCTTCCATCTTGAGACAGTCAGCAACCCCCTGATATAGTGTTGCTGCTCTCTGTCTGGAAGCCCTGGGGGCCCTGTGTACTCAGCAGAGTTGTCACTGCAGAGATCACACAGGACTGGGAAGGGAAGGCTTGCTTACTGTCCATACTGAGGGACCAACTCCCTTGTCCACTCCACAGACATTACGGGGGAAGAGGTGGTGATGGGAACACTTATCACGCCAGGGCCCAGTGAGAAGCAGGAAAATCCAGGAGAAGCAAGCAAAGCTTTGAGTCAGAAGCTTTATTCAATGTTACGAGTGTCTTCACTTTACGGATAGGGAAACAGAGGCAAGAGAGATCAAATAACCTGTTCACAGTTACCTACGGAGAGCTGCTGTTCATGATCCCAGCCCTGGTTTAAAGCATGAAGGGACGAAAATAACCGAGCAAGTAGGACATGTTAATTGAGCGGCTGTTAATTCATGCCAGGCTCCAAAAGGAGTTCTGCCTGGTTATCTTTTACTCCTCCTCATGACCACTCTGTGAAAGTGGTTGGTACTTATGTTCACTGCGAAGATAAGATAACCAAGGTGCAGAAAGGTTGATGAGCTAGTCTAGGTTAGTTTGGAAGTGGCATGGCTCAGATTTGAACTAATATCTTTGTGGATGTCACTGGCTAGATGGCCAGTGTGATGGCTGTCAACTTAATGAATCACCGTGGACACAAATCTCTGGGTATGACTATGAGGTATTTTCTAGATTAGGTTAACTGAGGTGTGAAGACCCACCCTGCTGCTGTGCCATTCCATCAACATTTACAGCTCTTGGCTTCCTGGCTGTGGCTGCAATGTGTCCAGTTCTGCTTCACAATCCTGCCGCCATTCCTTCCCCACCATAATTAGACTGTCATTTGAAACTAAGCTGAAATAAACCTTCCTTTTTTCCTTCCTTCTTCCTTCCCTCCTTTCCTTCCTTCTTCTCTCTCTCTTCTTCCTTCCTTCTTTCCTTCCTTCCTCCATCCCTCCCTCCCTCTTTCTTCTTTCTTTCTTTTGAGCTGAGAGCAATAAATGAGAGAAAGAGGAGCAAAAGAGAGAATGGACACACTAGGGTCTCCAGCCACTGCAAATGAACTCCAAATGTATGCACCACCGTACATCTGGCTTTATGTGGGTACTGAGGAGTCGAACTTGGGTTGTTAGGTTTTGCAGGCAAGCACTGTAGCTGTTAAGCCATCTCTCCAGCCCAAACCCTTCCTTCTCTCTTTTTTTTTTTAGAGAGAGAGAGAGAGAGAGTTGGCATAACAGAGCCTCAGCAACTGAAATGGAACTCCAGACGCTTGTGCCAACTAGTGGGCATGTGTAACTTTGTGCTTGCCTCACATTTGTGTGTCTGGCTTACATGGGATCTAGAGAGTCGAACTTGGGTCCTTAGGCTTTGCTGGCAAGTGCCTTAACCACTAAGCTATCTCTCTAGCCCAGACCCTTCCTTTTTTTTTTTTTTTGAAAGAAAGACACACACACAGAGAGAGAGAGAGAGAGAGAGAGAGAGAATGGGTGGGCCAGTGACTTCTCAGCTGCTATGAACAAACTCCAGATGCACGCGCCCTCTTGTGGGCAAGTGCGGTATTGTGCCCTTGTGTCACTTTTTGCATCTGGCTAAACATGGGACCTGGAGATTGGAACCGGTGTTCTTAGGCTTGGCAGGCAGGCTCCTTAACCACCAAGCCATCTCTCCAGCTCAAACCCTTCCTTCTTAATGTTGCTTCTGGTCAGATAATTGTCACAGCAATAGGAAAGTAACTAACACAGTAAGTTATCTAACCATGCTGAGCCTCTGTCACCTCATCTATTCTGGTCCTGTTTGTGTCAGCTCTGTGACCATGTGATCATGAGGAAGTCACCTTGGGATCTCTAGTCTCCATTCCATTATCTCTAGACTTGGACAAAAAATGTGGAGCTTATCTACCTATAAGCAGGTGGGGCCCTGAAACAAGAGCAGTAGTTTCTATCCCCAGGCACTGGCTGGAAAGTGCTTTGTGCACCAGCCTGCACTGAACACCAACACTCTGCACCCCCCCCCCCCACCCCGCCGCCTGCTTGCTTGCAGGTAGGCAGGCTCCAGCATTTTCCTTGATGTCGCAGGAAGGCAAAAAGAAGGCCCAGGATCCCAAGGTCACTTTTCCATGGCTGTGGAGCTAATCCAAACAGGGCCGGAAGCTGAGCTGCCTGCCTTCTGATGCAATTCTCCTGCCTTCACTGAGAACTGACTTCACCTGGAAGGGGCGAGACTCAGGCAGGTATAAATTACTGAGGCGAATTCTAAACCTAGAAACAAATGGCCTTGGATCTCAAGGACACCTACACTCTGGTCAGCACTTGCTTCCAGAAAATCCACCCTCCAAAACTGTAGAGATCAGTGACTTCAGTGGGATCTGGCTACAAAGTACACATCTGGGCTCCACTTCAAGCCAATGAAAACGGAACCTCTGGGGGTTCAACCTGAGGCTTCAGTATTTTTGGTTTCAAAATCCCCAAGTGATTCTAATATGTAGATAAAGGTAGCGAAATACTAATTTACATTCTCCTTTATTTTCTTGGTGGGCACCAGAGGCCCAGAAAGGGGTGTAACTCAGGGTCCAGAGTGGTACAACAGTCAGCAATGGAATGCAACTCTGGTCCCCCCACCCATAACCTGGGACTCTTCCTGCATGCCCTTGGCTGTCCATTTGTGGCTACAGGGACAGTGGTCCTGGTACCAGAGATGGACAGTCCCCTCATTTCCCCTCATTAGCACCTCAGAGAGCCCTCGGTACCTGAGAGGCCTGGGCTGAATCATGTCCTGCAATTGTGTACCCAGGCTGGTCCACATGCTACAAAATGAAGTGGAGAACTGAGGCAATTACCCAATGTATTAGCAAGCCTGTCCCTGCGGCACTCCTGTGAGCCAAAGTCATAAATACGAAATGGTAATTTCTCTCTGGAAGCCTGCCTCCTGCCTCCCACACCATCCCTTCCCACTCAGAAGTCACCTAACACTGCCTAGTTGTCCTGTCCTGGCTGGGGTGGCAGTAACTCTGAGTTATTTAAATATCTCGGGCAAAACTTGCATCTTGAGATCTGAATCATCGAACTGTAACCTCGGCTCTCCTCTGCAGCCTACTGTCTGGCCAGAGCAGATTCCGCTAGTGTTCAGGAGAAAGTAATAAAAAAAAAACGCCCTACAAGTATTAATTAATGGCTCCTGGTGGCTAGCATCTTTGTGCTGCTGTAGACTAGCATCAGCCTCGGAGAGGGGAGAGGAGACATGAGTTAAGCTGTCCCAGGGAGACTTGGCCTCCTACTGGTGTTGTGACCTTGAGCAAGTCATCACACTGGCCTAGGATTTGAAGTTCTCTGTCTGCTTCTCTTAGCGTCATGCAAATCCACAGGGGACTTGCCTGCCTCGGGTGAAATATTTCCCTGAGAAAGTCTCAAGTGGAGTCCAGAGTCCTCACTCTTCCCGAATCTGCAGGAGGGTCAGTCTCTGGAGGGTGGGGTGCTTCGGTGTCATGCGCAGCATGGGGAAGATGGGGGTGCAGGCAGGAGGACAGCACCCGCAAAGGCTCTGCAGAGCATGCAGATTTTGAGAATCCCATGCAGCTTCATGTAACAGAAGGCATATTGAGTGGAGGTCAGAACTTAGAGATTACCTGAGGTTTTGGCCTCATGCAGGCAGTGGGGAGCCACATGATACTTTTAAGCGGGACAGACTCTCAGATGAAAGATAACAAGTGGTTATCTGGTCCCATTCTTTTTTAGCACTAAACCAAAGAGGCCACAAAGAGGTTTAGTCTGTTGCCTGGCTACAGGACCCTACTGGGATGAGGAGATTGAATGGATGCCTTGGAGTGGATTCTTCTGACATCCTTTGAGTCCCGCACAGTGCCTCATCGCTAGAATGCACTGGATAAATGCATGAATGAGTGAATGAGTCTGTGAATCAGTGACTAAACAGAAGGATGAGCAAACAAATGAATGACTAAAACATCCAGTGCAAGAGGGAATGAAAATGAAGAGTCCAAAGCATGGTTTGCAGGCTGCCTTAGTAATTCTAACTAGTGGCCTAAAGCAACAAAGGCACAGGCTTCCAGCTGTTCTCTCTTGGCACGGCCTGTATCTGTCTGACGTGGCTCCCTCTGTGGAAGGCTTCCTCCCTCTCAGTCGTTCCACACTACTCAAAGACAAAGACTGATTACTGTGATCATGCAGAGAGTCTCCTTCTCCGAGTCCCACCGGTTATGGGCCTGGCCACTGATATCTACAAGATCAGAGAAGGAAGCAGCCACGCCTGGCAGCTCCTCTTTGCAAGGAGACTCATCTGCGGATATGTGCCTCTGGCCAATTCTCCATTCACGTGGTCCTAGGCAACCAGTCATTCAGCATCATATAAAGACAAAGGAAAGAGTTCTTAATAGAGATTTCACAGTCACTGCCTGGTGCACATTTCTAAGTAGCAGGAGTCTGAAGTCCCAGCCTGGGAGAAGCTACTGTGCTTCTCAGGGCAAGATTCAGGAACTGGGGGAACCTTTAACACTAGGCAAAGGGGTGATTCACTATCACATAAAATAGAGGCATAGCCGACAGGAAGTTAGGGCCCTGCATCCCCTCTTCTTCCTGAGCTGCCTCTTCCCCTGGCCTCGGCGATCCTTCTATGTAGATTGAAGTTCATGCTCTCATCAGAGGCCAAGTGGCACTGGGGTCTCTTAAGAGTTTGTCAGACATGCAGGGCTTCAGGCTCCCTTTACTGAACCTGAGTGATTCTTGGGACGTAAAAGAAACTGAAATTTGAGGAACTTTGGGTGACCCAGGCACCATAATGTTTCCTTTCAGGCAAGGATTTATTTAACTCCTTGACCAGGTTTCATAAGTGCCCTCCATTGATAGTGACATTGAACTTGCAGAGTGGCTCACGTTTAGACTTGCATAGCAAATCTCCACCATAAGCCAATGAAGCAGTGAAGTAGAAGTCAGTGTGCATCACCCTGGCACTGGCACCAGCCAGGAAAATCAATTCTCTCTTCTGAAGCCTTAGTTGCCCCATCTGTAAAACAGGTACACAGATGCTCTGCTTTGTCCTATCATGTGGTTATGAAATGAACAGAAGTGAAAGATTTGCATGTTTTCTGTGCAACAAGCCAGGGAAGGGGTCTGCTTTCATATGGGCAACCTACCATCCTGGTCTAACGTTTTTAGTGGCTGAATAAGAAAATCTATGGGAGGGCTGGAGAGATTGCTAAGTGGTTAAGGAGCTTGCTGGCAAAGCCCAATGATGCCGGTTGATTCTCCAATACCTATGTAAAGCCAGATGCACAAAGTGGTGCATGTGTCTGGAGTTGGCTTGCAGTGGCTAGAGGCCCTGGTGCACCCATTCTCTCTCTCTCTCTCTCTCTCTCTCTCTCTGTGTGTGTGTGTGTGTGTGTGTGTCTTCTTTCCCTCTCTACTTTTAAAAAAGTAAATAAATAATAAGATCCATGGGAATGTCAAAGGCTTGAGACCTCTGCTTCACGAAGATTCACCAACAGAGGAACAGGGATTGACCATTAGGTCCTAGTGCAAGGAAAGTGCCTGGTTATATCAGCCCCACCCACTGAGCTGCCCTCAGACAAGGGTTTGCGATTGAATTCTTAGGGATGCAGTTTTTCCATTCACTTGAGATTATTATTATTTTTTTTTTTTTTTTTTTCCAAAGGCAAGTTGCCTAAGGACCCACGGCTCCATCACATTAGCATTCTGGGGGTCAAGTGTTTCCAGCACTGCTAGAATCATGTTGTTCCCTCACGCTGTGTGGGGGAGAGAGGCAGCTACACTTCGAAAGGAGCCAGATGTACCCACAGCACAAAGAACAAGGGCTGGAGCTGTGGAAGCTGAATTTGCCAGTGTTGGGGGAAGCAGGCAGATGCTTCCCCCACTCTGGACTTTGGCTGGCTGCTCCCCATGTGGAGTGCCTCCTCCACCTCATCCATGTGTGTGGTGTCCCCTTCTCACCTCCCAGGTCTCAGATGGGCTGTCCCTTCCCCAGAGAGCAATGCTTCCCTGCTTCTTGTCCCCATTCCCCTACTGCAATCTAATCCCTGGCCCTTAAACTTTCCCCCATCACAGCATATGCAAATATTGGAAACACTGTGCTCATTTTCCTCTTTGTTTGTAATGTTAAGTTTCCCTCTGCTCCCCAACATGAGATGTTTCTTTAAAATTCTCCATGCCATGTATGTTAAAAATATGTCACTGGGCTGGGCCTGGAAAGGGCAGGCCTATAATACCAGTTACTTTGGAGGCTGGGATAGGAGAATCGCCTGTTCTAGGCCTGCCTGGTCTATAAAAATAAGCTCAAGACCAGCCGGAGTAACTTAGGGAGACCATGTATCAAAACAGAATACATTTACAAAAGGGCTGGGGGTGTAGTTCAATGGCTGAGTAATTGCCTCACATGTGCAAGGCCCTTGGTTCCATCCTCAGAACAATCATTAATCAACCAATACACTATAAAACAATACAATAATAAAATAAAATAAAATAAAATAAAATAAAATAAATTATGCTGGGTCTTTCCCCATAAGTTCTGAATCAGTAGCTGTGGATTAAAGCCATGGATTTGTGTGTGTGTGTGTGTGTGTGTGTGTGTGTGTGTGAGAGAGAGAGAGAGAGAGAGAGAGAGAGAGAGAGAGAACAAACAGTCCAACTCTGTAGCTATCTTTAAACTTAAGGTGATCCTCCTGCCTTAGCCTCCAGAGTTCTGGGCTTCCAGAACAGTTTTTAATTTTATTCATTCATTTATTTATTTGGGAGAGAAAGAGAGAGAGGTAGAGACAGAGAGAATATGTACACCTGGGCCTGCAGCCATTGCAAAAGAACTCCAGACCCAGGTGCCACCTTGTGCATCTGGTTTATGTGGTACTGGGGTATTGAACCTAGATCCTTAGGCTTTGTAAGCAAGCACTTCAACCACCAAGCCATCTCTCCAGCCCATTTTTAACTTAATTCTTTAAAAAAAAAATTTTTTTTCTGTTTGTAGTTTTTAGCCAAGTCCTCCCAGTGAGTCTGATCTTCAGGGAAACTGGTAGAATCTGGATCCAGAACATGAGCTCTGGCAGGGAGGCATGAATTCCTTCCTCTGGTTTGCAAAGCCATGCCAGGCTCACACAGGCTTACCGCAATTCTCTGTGGAATGAACGAATGAACAAACGACTGAATGAGTCCACATTTATTTTGGTGGTACCTGTCCTTTTACCTGTGTCAACAATTCAATGTCCAGACAGGGCACTTGTAATTAACATGACATAGCATCGGGTACCAGGCAGCCATGGGCCAGATCTGGCCAGGCTTGGTTGGTCCTCGCTCACATAGAGATCATAGTAGATGAGGAGGAAGTTGCCTGAAATATAAGACCAAGAAAGGAAAGGGTCCCATGCGGGCCTGACAGAGAGCTGTAAGGGGCTGAAAGGATGGAACACAGGTCTTTGCTTTACTGATGCTTACGGGGAGGCGTGGCCTGACACCACAAGAAAGATGATATGTTTCAAAAACAGTATGTTTTCTTTTGTTTCATATGTTTATCTGTCGTAACTTATATACATAAGTGGGGGTACATTTTTAAATATAGATCGGGGTGGATAAACAGCAGTACCCCCTCCCATCACTCAGCCCATCTCTCAGAGTGCCTCAGAGGCAGACACCATCAGACAGAGCGCAAGAGGCAAGGCAGCCTGAGCAAGGGCACAGATCTTGGAAAATTCCTTAGAAAGAGAGAGTAGGTCATAAATGTGCTGTGACTCAGAACTATGGACACTTGACTCCAGGCATGTAGGAGGAGGAAGGGCAGCCAAAGTCATTGGGTATTCTGCCTCATTGGCTGGTTAAGAGTCTTGGAAGTGTGGGGAAGGCCAAGTGTGAAGTAGCTAGGAACCAACACAAATCCAGCAGCAGAATGTTGTCTTTTGGCCATGTGTGGTGGCACACACCTGTAATCCCAGTACTCAAGAAGTAGAAACAGGAGGATCAGGAATTCAAGACCAGCTGCAGTTACATCGTAGGTTTAAGACCAGCCTGAACTACATGAGATCCTATTTCAAACACCCCCCCACACACACACCCAGCAAAACAAAACAAATCAAAACACTGTCTATTAAGGCCCATGAGATATAGGTACTCAACACCACTCTGCCTATTAACCTGAACCTCAGTTTTCTCCTACGAACAATGGATATAATAGGACTTACCCCCAGAGTGTTAGTTATGTTGAGGAATAAACCTTAAATGCTCTCCCATAGGCTCACGCTTTGCATACTTGTTCTTCACCTGGTGGTTCTGTTATGGGGAGACTATAGACCTCTGGGCCTAGCAGGTAGAAGCAGGTCACTAGGGGTGGGACTTTGAAGGTTATACCTGGTCCCTGGTTCTGGAGCCCTTTTCTGTTTCCCAATCTGCTGTGATGCGAAGAGCCTCTTGCCAAATGGTCCTCCCACCCTGACGTTGGACATGCTTCCTCTGCTGCGATGGATGGAATTCCATGGAAATCCATGAGCCACAATGAAGAAAATGAATCTTTCTTCCTCTAAGTTGTTTCTTTGAGGCATTGTGCTTAAAGTGACACAAAGTAACTACGACAAAGAGGGCAGAAAGCGTGGGGCACACAGCTAAGTTCATGGTAGGTCTTCTACATCTTGCCTTCTCTCGCTGTCCTACCTCCTAGCATCAACTCATATCATCTAAATGCCCAGAAGGGGCCTTGTAGAGCCCTTAGCTGATCCAGCGACCGCATCTATTAGCGACAGCACTTTTGCTACGTTGAGCTGTCACTGCTGGCACACCCTTCCTACTCCATTCCCTTCTTTCCTCAGCATCACAGTTCATCAGCCGTGCAGGATGGAAAATGGCTCTTAACAGTTCCAAAGACACACTAAAAGATTAAAGCCTGAGATGACGCATCTTCAAAATGAAACCGCTTGGATGTAAAAAAAAAAAAAAATGTGGTCATGTTTCTGTGGCTGGCTAAAATATTTGATGCTCATAGAATATTCAGCAACAACAACCCAAAAAGGCTGTCACTCCATGTACCACTGAAAATGTAATGTAATTATTGCAATGTTAAATATCCCCAGCTGTTCTGCGATATTTGAATCTTAAATCAAGTCTGCCTGCATGCATCCCGGGGTTGCAGCTGGGTGTGTATCACACATGAGTAGATCTAGGAAAGTTCAGGAAAGAACTCTGGACTCATATCTCCATGCCTGCTTGTTACAGGCCAAGGTTTATCCCGCCACAGCAATGAGGATCCCCCTCGCCCTAGATACCTATGTGCCTCAACAGGGCCAGACAATCTGGAAGGCCATAAGCATCTATCCGAATAGTCTTTCAAATCCATGTGCAGGGAGCATAAAAAGATAGTGTAAAATAAATGGTAATAAAGTGAATAAACACACGTTTCACTCCGGAGCCTTTGAGGTGCTTCTATAAATCAAATTCTTTCCATAATTTGCTCCGTGAGACTGTGCTGAGAAGCAGAATCAAACCTCATCTACTTTCCCGAGCAGTAGGCTCAGATTTATGGATGTGAGTTCACAGTGGATGCCCGTGCCATTTCAAAGTGGGAAAATAATTTTCGTTGGGAGGGGTTCCAAAAGAAGATTAAACCCTTCACTTTCAGAGATCAGAGTATCAACAACTTTCAGATTAGATATGCCATCAGAATCGGAAGGGGTGGCCAGAATGCAGATGTTGGGAGAAGAGAGTTAACTGAGGAGAAAAAAAATTATCTGCTGGCTTAAGCACAAGTTTGCCAAGATGGTATCTTGAGAGCTCTGGTGGCTTGTGGTGTGACCTTGGACAGTTCAGACTCCTGCTCTGACTTGGAATTTTGAGCAGAGTACTAAAGACTGCTTCATGTAGACAAACGTGATGTGAAAATTGCGCAATGATTCCTGGGTAGACCCGTGACCACATATAGAAGACATGGAAGGCTGTTCTTCCAGGGCCTTGGAAGCCCGTCTACTGTAATGATGGCCAAGACAGCAGTGACATTAGCCTCTACGTATCTGTGTGGTGCTTTTATGCACAAGACAGTCGGGACTGTTAATACTCAATTTTTATTCACCATGCCTAGCTTTCAGTGAATAAGTTTTAATAGATTTATGTATTATATTTAAATTTCATAACAAGCCTGCATGGAAGGTCTGATCTGAGTTTTACAGATGAGGAACCGGTCTCAGTAATGTATCACACTCCCACTCAGCCACCCACTCAGCACCTGGCAGAGCTGGGATTTGAACTTGAGTCTGACTCGTGAAAAACCTTCTTCCTCACTCTTTCCTCAAATGCCTTCTTTCTGAGTTTCTGGCATCTAAATTCCCAAGTGTGCACGAATGTAAGCAAGTTATTTTGAAAGTAGATGCATGTTTGTGACAAATGCTTTTATTTTCTTGATTTTTTTAAAACAAAAATCCTGCTCTGAAACTATCCAGCCTGATTCACCACTACAAATTCACGTGTGTGTTAGGAAGTATTTTATCCAAGACCAATTTTGCCTATACTAGTTTGTTACAGTTGCTGTAGCCAATGACCACAAGTCTTAGTAGCTGAAAACAGCACAAATGTCTTAGCGTGGCAGTCAGAATTCTGACATGGGTCTTAATGACTCCCATAAAGTGCCAGCAAGGCGGTGCTCTGCCTCAGGTCTCGGGGCCAAATGTAGTCCCTTACCTATCTTCTCCGTGGCTACTTCCTGTGCCTCCCCAACCATCAGTGTGATGTCTTCATCTCTCTCCCTTGCTCTCACTCTCCATCTCTAACCTGTTTCAGGGGCCAAATCTCCTTTCATCCGGTCTTGCCTGTTTTTCTCTTTTTTTCTTCCCTCTTTCCCTCCCTCCCATCCTCAGCCCTCTGTTGACCCTGTCCTGCTGTGTGCCCCAAGCAGTGCCACTTCTGAACTTGCTGCAGGGTTCCCCGAGGAGCAGGCACTCCTCCCCAGCCCCACTTCTTTCCTTCACACAGTGATGCTTGTTCCCCCTGGACTCTAACAGAGCCACGACTGACAGATGTGAAGGTCCCTCCTTCTTGGAGCTTTAAGGAGCCCACAGTTTTGTCTCTTGGAGTGGCCCCTGGACAGGCAGATGTGCATCACGGAAACTTGTTAGATGCACACGATAGACCCTGCCCCTACCTACTGAGTCACCATCTGGGCATGCTGAAGTCGGGGAAATAGGTCCCTCGGAGGCTTCCCCAGGCATTCCTGGGCATTTGGGAGGTACTAGGACAGATCTGCCTGGGGAGGGAGGGTAGGTCCCTGGACAGAGATTTGGGAACACTAGTTCCCAGCACTCACTTTCATTGCTGATTCTTTTTCTACAAGGCACTCACAGGCCCGTGGATTTTTTCTCCTACGAAAATCTAGATGCAAACGAGATCAGGTTGTGTAAGGCTGAGTGAAAATAAATATCCAGCACGATCGAATTTGATAACAAAAAGCATAAAACAAAATAAACGTCAGGCAGCTCCTGTTTGAACTTTTCCATGTTGGGTTCAATTCCAGCCAGAGTTATTGTTCAGTGAGTAGAACAGTGACTGCCTGGTGGGTAGCCACAATTATTATCTGCAGTTTTGTGGTGAATTTAGGGAGAGGAGAAGAGAAAAGAATACCAAAATGTTCACCTGATTCTCAATTATGAGCAATTTTTGTATGCCTCACTATTCTATCATACCTTCCAATATATCAGACAAAAATAAGAAAAACATCATGTTATTATTTTTTTTTTTAAAAAAAAAGGAAATCTAGGGTAGGTAGAATCCCCTCAAACTACCCTGACCAGGAATAAAGTAGTAAGAGATGTATAGTGCCATAGGCAAACTGAACTCTGCCTATCCTTCTATTCCTTTACTCTATGATCCTGGGCAAGCCATTTCCCTCTTTGGTGCCAGTAATAGTTAAGCTCTCTTAGTAATGCTATTGGGATAATATGAGATGTGGTGTGTGTTATGGCTTCCTGTCCAGACTGTGCTGATTAGAGATGCAAGCTTGCTCGGCCAAAGAGAACAACTATGATGGAGTACAAAGAACACTGACTCTTGGCACCCTAAAATCAGCACGACACTCTCTGAGCTTGGCCAAGTTACTAATACACCCTGTGCCTCAGTTTTCTTATCTATAGTAAGGTGAATAGTATAGTATTCTTGCCTGGTCCATAGCCAGGCTGAAATCAAATAATGAATGTAGCAGTGCAGGGCAGAGAGAAGGACCGCAACAAATGTGTGTGGAATCCAAGGAAACAATTCACTAAGCAAATTAATAGTATAAACAATGGTGTCGGGGGAGACATTTGATGTGCTCAGGAGAACAAACTTCCCCAGCCTCTGTTTGTTTTATCAACAATTCATGTTCCAATTACGGGTGAGTCATCTGTTTTTTTCCCACAGGCCTGAGCTGAGCTGGATCTCAATTTGGCAAGATTTCCTCGTCCAGATCTTCAAGTGATCAGTGTCCTTGAAAGAATGAAAATGTTCACTTAGTTCAGACCATGGCACCACAGATAGTTCCTCACAACTCTTGAGCACATGTCCTTCCACAGAGCTGCTGTGTGTGGCTGTCAGAGATGGCAAAATCACGATGTATCCTTTCTCTTTAGAATCACCTTACCCATGGGCAAGGCGGTATATGCCTTGAATCCTAGCACTGGGAGATTGTGATGAGTTTGAGGCCAGCCTAAGCAACAGAACGAGTTCCAGGCCAGCATGAGTTTCACGTAGAACCATCTTTCCTTCTCAGGGTGTGTGGTGGGGAGGCAGTAGAATCCAGGATGACTCCTGGGTTCCACATCAATGTGTAGAAACTTCTAATGCAGGCTTAGGGGAATGAGCGCTCCCCTTCCTAGGAGGACTTTTGCTCTCATGAGCATGGCTGAGAGCTACCAGCTCTGGAGCTGCTGGACTGACCTTCAGTTGAAGCTCGACTGGACTGCCTCCTAGCTATGTGACCTGTCTCTCCCCTGGGTGCCAGCTTCTTGGTCCATCAAGTGGGTTCCACAGTACTCATTTGATTTAGATAAAGATGAATGTGACTGGGCTGCAGAGATGGCTTAGAAGTTAAGGCATTTCCCTGTGAATCCAAAGGACTCAGGTTTGATTCTCCAGGATCCACATAAGCCAGATGCACAAGGTGGCACAAGTGTTAGTGGAGTTTGTAATGGGCCCTGGTGTGCTCATTCTCTCTCTCTCTCTCTCTACATACATATATATATGTATATGTATATATAAAATCTTCTTTCTCTCTTTTAAAAAAATTTTATTTTTATTATTTATTTATTTATTTATTTATTTATTTGAGAGATGCAGGGAGAGAGAGAGAAAGGGAGGGAGGGAGGGAGAGAATGGGTGCACCAGGGCCTCCAGCCACTGCAAACGAACTCTAGATGCGTGTGCCCTCTTGTGCATCTGGCTTACATGGGTCCTGGAGAATCAAGCCTCGAACCAGGGTCCTTAGGCTTCACAGGCAAGCATTTAACTACTAAGCCATCTCTCCAGCCCTTCTTCCTCTCTAAACTAAATAAAATAAAAATAAATTTAAGGACTGGAGAGATGGTTTAGTAGTTAAGGAACGTGCCTGCAAAGCCAAAGGACCCAGGTTCAATTCCCCAGGACCCACAAAAGCCAGATGTACAAGGTGGTGCATGTGTTTGGAGTTCTTTGGCAGCAGCTGAAGGCTCTGGTGGGCCCATTCTCTCTGTCTCTCTCTGCCTCTTTCTCTCCGTTGCTTTCTCAAATAAATGAATAATTAATTAAAGAATAAATTTTTAAAAAGATGAGTATGACTACTTAGGAAACAGGTGCTTGATGTCAACCTTAGCACTGCTCCTTGTAGGATAGACTGTACCTTTTAGTCACCCACACAAAGCACCTTGACCTTTGTTGCCTATTTGCCAGAACAAGTTTGGATTCATCATTGTCTTGATAGGTCAATGACTGGCACATAGTAGGCACTTAATCATCACTGGTTGACCGAATCTCTGAGTACTCATTCAAGCAAATCAATCGCTTGGCAAGTCACACCAACCAATGTAGGAAGCAAGTGGCCGGCTTATTGCTACAGTGCTACTCAACTTGGCTAACATCTGACTGATGCCTTCATGACCGGCCACAGTGGCCCCCAAATAGCCACTATCAGAATGAGTCTGACATTGGTCAATTTGGATATCTGCAGACCTGAGCAGAGTTTATATTTGATTCTCTAAACTAATTTCCCTGAAGTCAAATAACTGGTAGAGGTCTTTTCATGTTCCTTGTATAAATGTCTATTTAATCACCGTCCTGTCTCCAGCACTTCAATAACTTGTGCATTTCCCCCTTAATCACTGCTTCAGCTATACAAAGAAAAGAAATAGTTGGCTGAGAAGCTCCAGCCATCTGCAATATGGAAGCCTTCTTCTCCCCTGATTGCCCACTCAAATGGAGAACTTCGCTGCTAAGTCCCATTGGCCAGTTGGCTCCTGTCTTATTATTACAGAGGAGGGTTGCGAGGCCAAAGTCACACAACTGGCCAGGGCACTTTTTGACTCCTCCAATACTGCTCCTTCTGCATCCAGCTGCAGAGAGAGCTTGTGGTTCCACACTCACGGTGACTTGGGTCCCACTCCCAGTCTCACTACTGCTGCTGCTGTGACTTTAGACACACTGCACACCCTCTCAGAGTGGCAGACAGTCCCTCCATTTGTGAAATACAGATTATCACATGATGGTTCCGGGTTATTATGAGGGTGGGGAATGACATGAAACATGTCCAGCCAGGGTCAGCACATTGCAGCTGCCTGATGCTATCTGCCTTTGTCCTTCACTCAAAATGCTCATGCAAGTAATAAAAATGGAAACAGCTCACATTTATCCAATGCTTGCTTGGTGCCAGAAACTGGCCTAAGCACTTTACATGTGGTAGCTCATTTATTCCTCTTTCCTATAAAAGGCAAAAGTATTTTTTTTTTTTTTTTTTGACTCCCTAAAGCTATCCATCCTCTCAGCCACTAGATTGCCTGGCCTAGCATCATTTCAACAGAATTTGCTGATTTTAAACAATATGTTACTGAAATCATTTCTTGTTTTCTATTGCTGGCTCATAGCAGTCAGCTCGCTTAATATGGGAAAACGTGATGAAAACCAAAGGCTCTCTACTGGGCTTTTAGTACACAGGAATAATCCCAAGGTTAACTACTGCAGAAAGGGGTAGAAGACAGGCAGGGAAGCAGGCAGGAGAAGCCCCCTGCTGCAGCTCACAATGGGGATGGAAGCTGGGGCACTGGGTGGGGCACAGATGGAATTTCCTTTCACAGCCAAATGGCCTGTAGTGAAACACAGCAGAGATTCTGCTGTGAAGTTCAAAACTTTCATTGGGTCATTACTGCACCATTGCCTCAGGACCCTTCAGCTCCACTTTCCTTTTGCTGTCTTGGGGCTCAGGAAGCACCTGCCTGTTCAGTCTCAGTGCTTCCAGTTCCCTCCAGTGCTCTCACATTGACACCAGCAGTCCCCTCCCTCGGACAGTTTCCTTTGTCTCCTGCTGTGTCTTGGAGCTCCTACTTAGCCTTCCAGATTCAGCTCAGATGTTGCCTCTTCCAGAAAGCCAACGGAGGTTCCCAATCTAATCTGAAGACTCTTGAGTCCACACAGCTCGAAGTTCATACACTCTGACCTAATGGGCACTGTATATTCCTGACAGGCATGCACCAAGCCTTATTTAATTGCATACCCCCGGAGGTAGTACAGAGGCAGGCACAGAGTCAACACACACCACAAGATACCAGTTCATTCAAGGTCTGAAGTAAGGATGAGCATGCCCCTCCCCCAGGTATAATAAGATGATTACTAATAACTGCTACTGCCGAGCGGAGAACTTTCTCCATGTTATGACAATGTGTTTTTTATTTTTTGAGATAGGGTCTTACGCTAGCTCAGGCTGACCTGGAATTCACTATATAGTCTTAGGGTGTCCTCAAACTCACAGTAATCCTCCTATCTCTGCCTCCCTCCCGAGTGCTGGGCTTAAAGGCATGTGCCACCATGCCTGGCTATGACAATGGTTTTTGTATCCTGAGAATCCACTGCTATGCAGGCAAGTGCCAGTCAGCACACATACGCTTTCTTCACCCTAGCTCTCAGAAGGAGGACTTAGTGCACGGGGCTCAGTGAGCGGTGTCTGCCCAGGACCTACTACCAGGAAGGGGCAGACCTAAACCAACAACTTCCTGACACTTCTTGAAGCATGCTGTCTCCCAGAGAGGACCATGGTTCCTCCTTCTTGCAGAAGACCCTGTCCTGTCCCAGGTCAGTCCAATCCCTGCTCCTAGCCCCTTGGCACCTCTTGTGACAGCATGGCCTCGCAGCAGCTCTGCTTCCTCCTGGTTACTGAGAAGACCACCCTCCTCCCCCACCGGGAACTCCCAAAGAGCTGAAGTGTGCAGAGCCGAGGTCCATAGCTGATGGCAGGGAAGCAACACGGGCTTGCAGAAGCTTTGTCTGACTGCCAAGTGATAAATGAAGCAGTGCCCAGAGCTACAAAACAATGTCTGCATGGGCCCAGAGAACAGACCCAATGGACTGCCCTCAGCAATATACTTCTCTCCCCTTGGAGTCTATTCCCAGACTATGGGACTGACTTAGAGACAGTACATCACCCCAGAGGTCTTCCCTGGTGCCCTATCCTTCACCTGTTGCACTCTCCTCTCTCTCAGGTCTCAGAAATCACAGATACCTGGCAAGAGCTTGGCAGCCTGTTCCCCACAGACTACCTGGTTAGCAATGGAAATCCATTGCACCGGCATTCCATGGAGGGATCAGGGCAAGAGTCTTGGTGTGAGGGACTGGATGCAACAGCAGTTCCTGGGGGGAACTTGGTGAAGGCAGTCATTCCTTAGGCCTCTCCCAAATATCTATCTACTCTGAGTCAGCTTGATGCTGGTGCTGGAGATGACAAGTAAACCAGACATGGTTGCTGAAGGAGGCGGCAAGCACAGCCCAACAGGAGCAATGACTCGGACAAGAAAATAGGTAAATAAACAAGCAGTCACCAGGTGTTTTCTGCTCATGTGAGGTCAGGGTGAAGGTGGTCAGGAAAGGCTCCAAGGCAAAAGAAACCTCAGAGCCACACACACACACACACACACACACACACACACACACACACGCTGAAGAGCAGTGTGATAAAGTCCCTTGCCTGAAGGCACAGAGGAAGTGGTGTGCAGACTTGGGATTTTAGTGGCCAGTATGGCCTAAGGCTCTCAAACCTCTTCACTACAGTGCCACTCCATCAAGGACGGCCAAGACTTGAGACAGAGCAGGACACTTAGAGGAAAGTCTTCCACGGGGGTCTGCTCAGTGCCAGGGGCTCCCCTGAAGTAGCTGATGTCTTCCATAGACAAAGGGACCGTTGGGAAAATCTACAACCTGCCTTCTTAAAGGGCTGGGGATTCTGAGGACAGGGCCATAAGTGAAGGCCACTAGAGGTCTCCAGGGACACAAGCTTTTGGGGATGGAGACAATACTTTTGCTTGGGTGGGTGTGGCTGGCAAACTCTTCAGATCCAGAGAAGCAGGGTTCTGCGAGCTGAGGCAAGGCTGGGCTGTGGTGAGAAGGATCCTAATGGCCTCAGTATCTTAACTCCTGAGCCACCCAACTCATGGCCAGGTCTGCTGTGCATGAAGCCAGGTGCCCCCCCCCCCGAAGGTGCTATGTCCTCAGCATGCAGAGGTCGGTTAGGACCTGGTAACATGTGGCCAAGGCTCTGTCCACCTGGACTACCTTGAGTGGCTTCCTACTCTTCCAGATCCTAGAAGTCATGAGACTTGGGGGAAGCCGGCTAAGAATCCTACCTAGGGACTCTCTGAAAGATGACAGCCTCAGGGTCATAAAGGAGGGCGTTACATGTGAGTTCTGCGTAATGCATTTGGTGGTGTGCAACTCTGAACAGGAGATTGCCTTTTACAGCTCACCTTCCTCATTTTAAAAATGAGGATAAAACCCAGGGCAGCAGTAATAGCGAAAGTGAATTCTGGCTGTTGGGAAGCAATTTCACACATTTTGCAGAGCAATTGTCCAATCCTGTGTAGAATCACATTGAGTAGCTGGTTGTAAAACTTAGAGCTGATTATTGGCTTTAACCTTGAACTTCAGTCTAAGTCTGGAGGCTGCTCATCAGTGGTCAGCCAAAGAACAATGGAACCGACAGTTCCTTTGCTTTTATGGATTCAGAATTGTATTCGAGGTTCTGGAAAAAGTCTCTTAAAGGCATATGTTAACAGTATTTCCCACTTGTCATGACAGGGAGCCACAGACACTCTGAAGGCCTGTGAAAAAGCCCAGAAAACAAACAGTGTATTAGGGATGGATCATCTGGGATTCCTCTCTACATAGACTTAAAGAAAAGCCAGCAAGATCAGACTGAAGCAAGGGGTGGTATCCCAGACAACGAATACCTGAACAGCCAATCAGGGACCTGGTCTGACCAGCATCATGCCAACACCTGTTGAAACCAGTGGCAACTCTGCCATCCCAAGAAAAGCTTTGTCAGAAAAAAAAAAAAAAAAGACACCAACAGGAGTAATGAATCAGGGCTGGAGAAATCAGAATCAGAGCTCTACCCACGAACACACACACACACACACACACACACACACACACACACTGATGGAAAAGCCAAGCCCACGGGAGGGGCATTTAGACACAAATGGCTGGACAGGCTTGTGTCACACTGAGGCCTGGCACCAGCACTACTCCAAGACAGACTGTCCAAGGCAGATCCCTTCTGCCCGACAGCTGTGTTCTCCAGACCCACAGCGTGGAGGAACCAGCACAGCAAATAGCTTACAAACCTCCAGCACAGCTTCTCTTGGCCCTGGCTGTTGGCCTTCTCAAACTACGGGGTAGTCTTCCACACAGGAAGACCCACGTTCACACCTTATAGAATAGAAAGGGAAGGGCAAGGGAAGGACCCCAGCTGGTGAAGGTGCGGGTGCTTTTACCAGAGAGCTGGCTTCTCCTGAAACTGTCTACAGCACGCTCGCTGGTTAATATCTGGATGTTCTCTACTAGGTTCTGCTGTGGGACTCCAAAGCAATAAGCTGCTTAGGGTCTTAAGCTTGCTTAGAAACTCTAGATGATCCTCCTGATGGCCCAATTTTGAAGGGTTTCCTTATCAGTTTTTCCCCAAAGACCACAAGCCCCCTATTTAAGACAACCCTACACCTCAGACACAGCCGTAGCTCCACCGCAGATAAGGTCATAAGGTAGGGCATCCACTATTCAGAGTTGGGACCACGACTAGTAGACCGAGGAATTTGGGAACAAATGGACAGGATAACTATGAGGTGATGGATTCTGCCTACAGCTCTGCCCAAGTTCCCACCACCTGGAGAAGACTCAGGGGGACCCACGAATGGGTCTCCGCCTGCCCTTGGCATCCCTCACTGGTGACACCATGTCTTGGAGTGGTGATACTAAGTGGGGCTCGGTGTCCAGCCCCTAGGGAACCCCATGGTGAATCTCGGGACTCCTGCGCAAAGTGCGGAGACACGGGGGGGGGGTTGGGTGCGCGCGCGCGGAGGGCAACTCACAGAGGAGAAGTTGTGCGGGCCACAGAGCTCGCCCCGGTACTTGCAGGAGAGCAGCATGTCCTCCAACTGATGGCCCAGGCGGTCCATGAAGGCTGCGCTGATGCCCTCGAAGTGGCGCGGCGGCAGGAAGAGGCGGAAGTCGGCCAGTTTGCGGAACCACTGCCGGCGCGGCTCGTCGCCCCGCAGCAGCTCGCTGACCAGCGGGCGCGCCGTGCGGTTGGGCAGCAGCAGCCCGAGCCAGTGGCCGGCGTAGTAGAGGTCCCCTTTGGAGAGGCGCGGGAAGCGCAACGGGTTGTTGTTGCACACGGTGACGGCGGGGAAGGGCAGCTGGCGGCTCCACTCACGGTGCACCCGCGTGTGCGAAGGGAAGCTGAGCCAGTAGAGCAGGCGGTTCGAGGACCAGGACAACAGCAAGCCGAGCGACGTACAGAAGGCCAGCACCCACAGCGCCCGCCGCTGGAATGAGCCCCCGGGCGCCGTGCGCCCCGCGCACATGTGCCGCAGCCCGTGCAGTTTAGCGCGGCTCAGCGACGGCCGCCCCCTGCGGGCGACCCCCGGCCCCTGCGGCGCACGCTCGCCTCCACCTCTGCCGCCTCCGGGCTGCCCGGCCACCGCCACCGCCGCGGGCGCCGGCTTCTCGCGGGCCATGCGGAAGCGTCCCGGGCGGGTGAGCGCGGCCGCCGCGGGCAGCCCGGCTCCGCTGCTCCGGCTCATTCATTCAGTCCGCGGCTGGCGACAGCGACAGCGGCGGCGGTCCCGGCCGGGCGGAGCCGCCATGGGAGTCCGCAGCAGCAGCAGCGGCAGCGGCAGCAGCAGCAGGAGAAGCGGGAGCAGCCGCGCGCGGCCCGCGCCAGGGAAGCGTGCGCCCGAAAGGAGCTCCGGTGGCGCGGCATGCCCGCCCGGCGCCACCGCCGCCGCCTCCGCGGGCGCCCGCCCGCCCGCCCGCCCGGGACTGAGAGCCGCCTCGGCCCCGCCGCTCTTGCTTTTGGCTTTGGCCCCTTCCAAACGCCTCGCAGGCTCTGCAGGTCCCGAGTCTTCCTGAGGATGCCGGTCACCGGGGCACTAACCCTGGAGGGGCCCCACCTGGAGCTGCCTCTCCAGTTGGACGCTGTGCCCGCCTCCTCCTCTCTGTCTTGGACCTCGGGGGATCCTGCGCTGAACGACAACACCCCGTGTCCCGCCTAACCCCAGCTTTGACGCTGGTCCTGGGAGAGGGACCACCGGGCCATCACGCCTGACTTGGACATCCCCAGAGAACCCACCAGTCTGGCCCGTAGCCCAGTGGTGCTGGGACACCGGAGAGGAAGGCGCCAAGGAACGAGCGCCCCCAGAGGCTCTCCCCGGCTCCTGTCTGGGCTGGTGGGGTGGGTGTGTACTGGGGTGAGTGGTCACCCGGAGGCAGCTTCCTCCTTCCCTTCCCTCCGGGATGGGACCCTTCTTTCTCACTGCTGCCCAGGCTGCGCTCAGCCAAGATGCTCCAAGGTTTCCTTCCCCCAAGTCCTTTGCCGGAGTCCCGCGAGGTGTCCGCTTTCTCCTGGGGCTGGGGGCTTCTACTCGGGGCGTCCTGCGGGAAGCTGATCGCTGCCAGGCCCTTTCAGGGTTACTGGTCCCAGGAAACCATCGGTTCTCCCTTTGGTCCAACTCGTTTCCAGAAAAACCCGGTTTCGCTGTTCTCTGCCTCTTCTCTTCCAGGCCCGGGTGGCACCAGGAGCTGGGAACTGCGGAGCCTTGGATAACACCTCCCTGGGGTGACTGAGACTCGCAGCTCCGTGCGCCCTTCTCTGGAGACTCCAAGCCAACGATGACGGTGCGGGTGGCTCGGGCCGCACTCCTCTCCCGGTGGCCCGGCCCTCCTCGGGCCCCGGGCGAACTTGGGCAGCGGCCGCGCGAGGCTGGCGCTGCTGGGCTTTGGGCACCTGCTCCTCCGCTCGCTGGCCAGGCGGCTCCGGGCGGGCGGGGCGGTGGCGGCGACGGCCGCGGCGGCGAGCGCCGTGCGCTCCTGGAGACGCGATGCTGACGCGCCCGGCTCCTCCTCGCTGCATTTTAATTCCTGGCCACTGTGGCCGCTGCACACCGAGCGGGAAGCCTCTTGCTGGAGTTAGCCGCGTGGTGGATGCGCCGCACACATGTGCCCGGTTGTATGTGTAAGGGCTTGTGGAAGAGATGGAGAGTAGTAGAAACCTTGTGTTGATGTGCAGCCGCCGTGTGCAGAGAAGTGGGAGAGGGCGCCTGGGCGTGCGAGATGGGGGGGGGGAGAGCCCTGCAGCGTGGACATCTGAGCGGGGGCGTGCCGGTAGTGCCATGCAGTGAGTGTGTAGGGTGTGAACTGTGTATGTGCGAGTGGGCATGTCAGTGAAACTCTTCAATGTGAAAATGCCCATGAGTGTATATACTGTGGCCGCTAAGTGTTAGCATAGTGCCCATGGTGGGATGTTTGTTGTGTATGTGTGCAGTTAATGGGTGATGAGTATGAATGGGTATGGTTTCACCCAAGGATCACCCAAAGCCTTGGTATTTCTACTGCTTCACAGAGCCTTAATTTTCATCTTTTGGGCAAAGACCTCGAGGGAAGGGCTGGGGTCTTGCTCCTCTGGCTGTTTGGGCCCGCAGGGAACACACGAGGACCTTCCACACTTTCCAAACCTCACTTACTTTCCAAAGCCTCCTTCCTCATGGGACAACGGGTTTCCAGACATTTCTCAAAGAGCAGATGTTGGCAGGAGAACAGATTGGGGTCTGGAAGACTTGGGCATAGACAGGAATTCACCTACTTCGTGATGATGAATAAATGGTGGTTCTGTCTGTTTGAAATGAGCAGCAGGTTTCTGAGGGGGGGGTAGCCATGCTGGGGTAGGGTTTCCCTCCCACTATCCTGGAATACTTCCCTTCCATGGTGCAGCTGTTTGTATTTGGACTCTGGAGCCGGGGGACTTTGAGACCCTCTCCCACACTCACACACATCCACAATTACACACACCCTACACAAACGCCTACAGCACACATGTCAATATACTATACATAAATCACATATCACAGGTAACTCACACAACTCCATGTATATATAGTACAAATACATATGCCATGCAACCCATACACATTATGCATACAACATACAGTGTGTACACATGCACAGTGTATGCACCTATGCTGCCATACATTGAGACAGCACATGCACTCACAAGCATGCCCACAGAGGACACGTACACATGTCTACACTTCTCTCAAGCACACAGGTACACATGCTTAGTGTCCCATCTCGTGGGCCTGGAGAAGTTGTTGCAGTTGGCCAGTGCTGAGTTGGCATTGGAGTCGATTCCCTAACCGCATCCGTCTGGTCTGTTGCTGGCTTTGGCAGGAGGTCCTGCAATTGCCAGCATATTGGGCCCGGGACACAGACTTCTACTCCAGTGCTCCCAGCCTGGATGTAAGGCTTTGTCCTGGGGATGCAGGGACCTCTTCTGGCTCAGGTAGGCCTTCTCCTGTTCTAGGTTCAGTTCTGCCAAAGCATACTGGTGCATCATATCTCCCAGCATCCTCACTCCTTGGTGGCCCCAAGCTCTGCTTTAGAAAGGGCCTTTAAACGTTTCACATTTCTGGTTTGTTCAGCTGTTGTTGGCTTTTTCCTGGCAGATTCTCTCTCTTTGAAATGTCCACATGCTACTGTGGACTGACTGACCAAGTATCTCCTGCTAGCTTCTCTGTTCTCCAGATGGACAGCTTATTCAGAGAGACAGGCATCCTGCTTAGGACTCTAGGAATCTTGGTGCAGAGAGCAGAGAGTGATGCAAAATGACTAATGGTCCCAACTAAAAACCAGTGGCTTCCTTCATGACCGTGGTATAGCATGGCCCTTAGGCCAACCCAAATGCCTCACTCTTCCCCCACCAATGCTTTGATCAGCCCAGAAAAATGCTTCTCTCTCCCCAAATTCCAGCTTATCCATTGTCTCCTAGGTGACAGTTTCCTGGATTTTCCCCAACAACCTTTGAGCTGCGTGTTCCTACGATCCCAACACACTTTGTATTGATAACCCGGTAATAGTCCCTGACTTAGCACAGTGTACTATGTGGGTCTCCTTCTTTCTTGTGGACTATGAGGTCTTCAAGACAACAACTACATTTAATTCACATTTGTGTCCCTGTCTCTTAGCTCAGTTCTAGGACATTCATGTGACGACAGGGAAAATCACTATATGCCAAGCAAAGAATGAGGGATACAGTTATCTATTTGTCACCACTCCCAATCCTGCAGAGAAGGAACCCTGACCTTCTTTTCTGTTGCTGAACTAAAAAGGTTTAAAGGGCAGGAGGACTTGAACCCAGTTCTAAGATTGGAAATTTCCCCCTTTCCATCATGCCTGTTTCAAAAGTATATGATGGGGCTGGAAAAATGGTTCAATGGTTAAGGCACTTGCCTGCAAAGCCTAATGGCTGGGGTTTGATTCCCAATACCTACATAAAAGCCATATACACAAAGAGGCTCACACATCTGGATTTTAGAGTGGCAGGAGGCCCTGGTGTGCCCTCTCTCTTTCTCTCTTAAATAAATAAATGAAATAAATAAAAGTATATGATCAATGATGCTAGTGACAATGATGACAATAGAGGCTTTCCTAAGTGCTGGGACTCATCCAAATGTTTTACACTAATTTAAGTGCCATAAATGTTCTAAGTGTTTATTCCTCAAACTAATCCTACTAGTTCAGAGAGTGGTTAAGTTACTCCTTCAAAGCCACACAGCTACTAAGCAAGCTACAGACTTTGCATGCAGGCAGTTGGGCACTGCCTCTGGTGCCCTCCAACAATGGCTCATATGAGTTAACTGTTTCTTCTTTATGGATTTCATTGGCCAGCAAAACAAACTCACAAGGTTATACCTGATTGAGCCGCACAATCTCTTCCACCAAGAAATTAAAATATGCCATTGTGACTTCTCAACAGTGAGCTTCTAAGAAAAGCTCTCTTTGCGTGCTTATCGCTGCAACACCTGCCTCTCCACACTGGCACCTGGCAGTCTGTGTGATGCCAAGTGCAGTAGCTGGAGGGTCTATCCAACAGCCAGGTCTGGGATGTGACCACTGCCATAATTATAAGCTCTTTTCTCCCATCAAATGAGTTTTTGTTTTTGTTTTCATTTTTCAAGGTAGGGTCTCACTCTAGCCCAGGCTGACCTGGAATTCAGTATGTAGTCTCAGGGTAACCTTGAACTCATGGTGATCCTCCTACCTCTGCTTCCAGAGTGCTGGGATTACAGGTGTGTGCCACCATGCCCAGCTGAGGTTTTGTTTTTGAGACAGGGTCTTGTTATGTGGTTTGGTCTGGCCTTGACCATTTGATCCTCCTGCCTTGGCCTCCTAAATGCTGGGATTACAAGTATGGACACTATGTATTGCAGTCACCTTCTCATTGCTGGGACAAACACCCGACCTGAAGCAGCTTGTGGGAGGAAAGGGTTTATTTCAGGCTTATAGATTCCAAGGGAAGCTTCATCATGGAGGAGGAAGCTGGCTCACTCCATCATACACCCATAGCAGACAGAGAGAGAGAGAGAGAGAGAAAACAGCCAGCACCAGCCAGCAGGAACAACCAGAGCTCAAACTGGCTCTGTACGCATCTTAAGGCTGGACTTCAGATTCTCCACCCCCCTCAGTGACACAACTCTTCCAGCAGGCCTGTGCCTACTGAAGACTATGTAGGAAGCTTGTTCAAAAATACATACGGCTATGAGGGACATACATTTACATTCAAACCACTATACCATGTCTAACAGTTTTCTGTTTTATTGTACAGTTTCAAGCATTGCCACTTTTGCTGGCATGAGCAGGCTTTATTGAAGACCCCAGTGTTCCTGTTTATCCCACGTTTCTACCCCTTGGGATCTAGTGGGTAGACTGTGGCCAATGTCACTTACCCCTGCAGTGGGAATCCCTTCAGTACATCCACTCAGGGGCAGTGCCCTGGAGCCTGTTGTGACTGTCTTCCATTTCTCTGTACTTATTCCTGACTTTCTCTCATACGGGAAGTCCAGCAACTCTGTAAGAATGAGAGTCCCTTAATGTTCAAGTCTACCTGCCTAATGAAGTCCTCAAGCCAGTCTTGGTTTTCCAGGCTGTGTCCCCAGTTCCTTCAGCAGGTTCTGCTCTGGGGACAGGGTCCTGGATACTGGGATGCTTAGCAAGTGGTCATCCAGCCTTGGGAAGTGTGAGCTTACTGATCTTGCACTCTGGATCTCACCCTTCCAGCCCCTCATCTTTTCTCAGATCATCTTGAGATCTTATCTGCTCTCTCACCTCTGGGATCGTGTGGATGTTGGTGACAATGGCTTCTTGGTGTCCCTACCTAGACTGCTGAGTGTCCTGCCCTTTGGAATGATGTTGGAGATTCAGCTAGCACTACTTTTCACATTAGAGCTTATGGACGGTGGGGTCTGAGCGCTCTTTCTCTCCTCTTCTTTCTCCCTCCTGTTCTTTCCTTTGTCCTCTTCCTGGCCCCAAGCCTCACGTACTCTCTGAGCTTCCTTAGCTAACACTGTAGGTGGCCTTAAGGGACCAGGAGGTGGCCACAGTCTTGGAAAAAAAAACCAAGGGGAGTTATCACAATGGAGGTTTCTGCGCAGGTGGGAAGAGAGTAGCAGGGCTTATCTGTCATCTGAGCTCATTGCACACTCACTTTTACACTTTGCTGCTCCTCCACGGGGCATTGGCTGGGGCTACGCCTTTCTTTACCATGCATTTCAGCATCCTCAGTGCCTCCTGTTCCACTTTGTGGCTCTTTTGGTCCTCAGCCTCTCAGGGCTGTCTCTTCTTTTGGGCTCTTCCTTATACTCCTTAGATATTTCTTGTTTTTGTTCTTGTTATTCTGACAGACATTCTCATTCCTCTTGTGTTCAAGCCTTTAGTCACCTCTCCTCTGTCCCTAGCCAAGACGACGAGGTCACACAAAGCCTTGTGACCTCCAGAAGAAGGCTCACAGGCTGGAAGAACCAGGTTCATGCTCACTCTGCACATGGCTGGAAGCCCCTGGGCTGAAGCCTTGCTGTTCCCGAAGAGAGAGACTCCTGAGAGTGGGGGTTGTGGGGGAAACAGTGAATTTGCTTCAGGAGGAGAGGTGTAGGCCCGGAAAGTTAGGAGACTTGCTATAAATCACACCGATGGATACTGATAAAGGCAGAACCAAATTCAGCTCCCAACTTCTGGTTCATCATTCTCTGTTCATCCTTATCAGATGATTTTTTAAATGTGTTTTGAGGGTCTGGGGGCATAGCTTAGTGATTGAGTGTTTATGTAGAATGTGCAAGGACCAGGATTTGATCCCCAGCACCACAAAAAAAAAAAAATCAACAAAAATAAAAACATCCATTTTGAAATTGGTAATGTACTCACACAGTTCAGAAAGACAATAATTTCCCTCTGTGTCCCGAGCCACTTGCTTTTCCTTCCTGAAGGCAACCGCAGTCAACAATTTCTTGTGTGATGTTTCAGATAGACTTTATGAATATACCTCTGCATAGATAATCTTCACATGACCCTCATTTTTACCTAAAAGGTTGCATCCAGTGAATATCATTGACTAGAGTAATTATATTGCGTGTTTTCACATCTTATTTTTCTCTCTGCATTTTCAGTGGTTTTATGGGTGCCTCTCTGGCTCCTCATTCCAACTTCTGTTATTCAACTTCTCATTTCACATTATCCTGCTCTCCCATCCACAAAGGACAGCAGGTTCTATGACAAGGTGGCACACAGAGCTTGTCATTCTATTATCAGATTTTCCCCTTAACTCTTTGCTGGACCCATTCCTGGATAAGAGATATTTGTATGCCTTTGAAGTGCGTGGTGTCATATATTTGCATAGAACTGAATTTTCTGGCTATATTTTCCTTTGGCTAGTTTCAGTACACACACACACTGAGTTCTAACAACGTCTGTGTTACTGCATTCAGTGAACGTAAATTCATTCGTCCCATCTCACAGAATCACCATTGTAGCTCTTCTAGACAGGAGGAAACTGAGGCACAGGCTAAACAGGTAACACAGTGAGGAGCTAGGATATAAATGCAAATAGTCTGGCTCTAGAGTGCAAGGTCTTAATTAAGTTGGTTGTAATTAGCTGAAAGTAACAACTACAGTGGATAGTATTGAACATCTTGGCACTGAGAATATATTTTTGGAGCTGGGAATACAACATCTGTTCAGACGTGGTGCCTGCCTTAGCTTTCAGGCTAGTGGGCAACGTGGAAGAACAGTCAGTACTAACGTAATGAAATATTAATAAGCAATTTCATAAAGATTATTCTATCAGGCATGAGCCCAAGTGTGCTGAGAGGTTTCCGAGGATGAAGGGTCTTCAATGATTGGTCTGAGGGCTATCACCACAGCTTCCCCTTCCCCTGTGGTCCACAGACTGACCTTTCCATTCATTTCCATCTTAACACCCTGACTTAGGAAGACTCAGATGACACCTTGAGGTAGGCTTGAGAGACCTTGAGAGACAAGACAGAGGGAACACTGGCATGGCCTGTCCTGAGGCTACATGTACAACCATCAGGTCCTCCAACTATCATAGAGTTTTGGGATACTGGTCTGATTTCTATGTTCGGGTCACCTGCATAATTAATGTGCCTCCTTCTTCCCAGCAGCCTTTGCCTAACAATACTTTATGTTGGTGTTTAGACCACCATGTCTGAGTCTCGGCTGTAATCTTGGACATAGCCAAAAAGTTAGCAGGGAAGTGGAGCCTTGTACACTTTCTACCCATTTTGTTCTCCCATACACATAACAAAACTCTCATTCAAATAGTTAAGCATAATAACCTTCTCCAGCAGTAACCACCCACTCAGGATGAAAATGCATGTGGTTAAAATAGTATTTAATGAAATATAAAAATCCTAGGTACAATTAAGCATTTTATTCACAGTTCTTTGGCTGTGCCTTTACTCTTGCCAATCATGACAATCTCGCCCTGGCTCTCACCTCTGCTCTAGGGAGTACTAACTCATCAGTGCCAAATCTTTCTTGCAGACAGACCCTCTGCAGGAGCGCTGAAACATAAGGCCAAGGTTGATCTGTCAAAATATCCCTTTAGACTGCTTTCTCTGGTGGCCACAGATTTCCTGTGTCTCGGTCACCTATAGGTTTGTTTATTCTTCTTGTCATATAAAAGGCCTGGCCAAGCCATTGCCCTTATGTTCTCGATTCCTAGTTTATATCCCTGCCCACCCCAAGGAAGGCCCAGGGAGGGAGAGATTTAGTACTCCCTTCTGCAGTGTGGGTGAGTGTGACTACCCACACAGAAGAAAAAGAGAGGAGGGGAGGAAAGCTACTGAGTACCACCCAGGTGCCAACCACACACTGTTATGTACACCACCTAAAGATGCCACACAACACCTTTCCCAAGAGGGCAACAGTAGTTGCATTTTACAGGTGAAGACAGAATAGAAGTTTCACTGTTCCATTTTTTTTTTTCTCTCTCTTACTGGTTTAGGCAAGGGTTCAAACTAACCACAATCATGCAATCCAGTAATTCTCTAAGCTCTCACCAATGCCAGGTAGAAAATTATGCCTCATTTTCCAGGAAAAAGGGAATGTTAGTTCCCAAGGGCCACAGGTGGCACAGCCAAAATTCCTACCCACTCCCCATTCCAGCGTGTTGGTGAAGACCAGGAACTCAGGATCTGGAGAGTTTGGAATGAAATAGGACACGGTGAATGTCAAAGTAATTCAGTTTTACAGAAGTTCCTATGGCAGAATCTGGGCTCTTAGGATCTGCTGTGGATGTGGATGGTCTGCCCTTCCCAGCTTTGGAGTGATGCCATTAGGGAAGCCCTCAAATGATGCAAGCCCATTGGTTAGCAAGAGGTTTAGGGAGTTACCCAAGGCAAGTGCCTAGCTGGGCTCAGTAAGTTAGAGAAAGCCCCTCTTGACATCTAGGTGACATTATACACTAAGAGTGACTGTGTGGTCACAGAGAGTGAGCTCATCTCTGCAAAATATGGGCTTTCAGCCTGGCGTCCTTCATCTCCCTCCCCGAACCTTCCTTCCCTCTCTCCATTTTTTTCTTGTCCTCCCTGCCCCCTCTTTGTCTCCCTTCCTTCTCTCAGCCTTGCTTTCTTCTTTCTAATCAATACTTCCTTAGCCCACAGTACTTACACTTAACAATCCTTCAATAGTTCTCAGCAGCCTACAGCACTAACACATAGCATTAGATTCAAAACAGTTTTCTGGAGATTCTTGGAGTTATAAAAATAAGTTTATAAGCTAGTTGAGTTACAGGAGCTATGAAGCAGCTCATACCCTTTGAACTGACAATTCTATACTCTAGAAGTTTCCTGGGGATGGTGGTGGGATGAAATAAAGAAGCAGTTATGAAGATCTTCACAGCGAGGCTTTTCATAACAAAATTAGAACAGAGTTCACATACTCAACAATAGGGAAGTGATCAAGAAATGATGTGATATAATGTCACTGGGAAATCATGCCCTTTGATAAAAGGACATGATGAGGGTGCCGATATTTTGCATTAGCTATGAAAAGTACAGAGTTAAAGTGGCTTGAGACAAAAGATCACGCCCACACTGACCACAGCCTTGGGGAAACGTTTCCCGTAGCATAAAGAGTGGCCAGAGATAGATTCTTGTGGTCCAGTTATTTAGATCTGGGGCAAATGAACAAAACACAAACACGCTTACCAGGACCAAGCTTGGGGAGGGACATTGCAATCAGAAAAAGTCCCTGCTTCTATAAAATGGCATTATTAACATTTTAGCCAACCTGACCATTCTCCCTGGCCCAGGGCTGCCTTCCAACCAGGAGAAGTGACTGCCAATGTTACAGGTGACCACAGGTGCTGTTTTGATGTGGCGGATTATGCCCAGCCTGACCTATAGATGTTTTAGAAGGTTCCCTCTTGGCTTGTGGTTCCTGGACCCTCATTCATTATCATTATCTACCAGGAGCTCTACATGTCCTGAGTCCCTTTGAATACACAGGTGAGTTCCACAGTCGAGACCTTGTGAACAAAGCCCACAAGCTCCTATATGAGTTACACTTGTGTCACTGTGACAGAAGCAATTTCAGAGAGAAACAGTGTATTTAGGTTCATGGATTCAGAGGGTTTCAGTCCACCATGGAGGGGAGACATGGTGAAACAGGTCAGATCATGGCAGGAGGAGCAGGTGGCAGAGTCTGTTTACATCATAGTGACCAGTGTGTGAGCCAAGAGCCAGGGACTGGGTAAACCATCAAAGGTCTACTCTATTTTATTTTATTTTATTTTATTTTATTTTATTTTATTTTATTTTATTTTATTTTATTTTGTTTTATTTATTTATTTACTTATTTATGAGAAAGAGGGAGGGAGGAGAGAGAGAGAGAGAGAGAGAGACAGACAGACAATGGGTGAGCCAGGGCCTCTAGCCACTGCAAACAATTGCCAGATGCATGTGCCCCCTTGTGCATCTGGCTTACGTGGGTCCTGGAGAATCAAAATGGGATCCTTTGGCTTTGCAGGCAATTGCTTTAACAGCTAAGCCATCTCTCCAGCCCCCAAAGTCCTACTCCTAGTGGCCTACTTCTGCCAGCTAGGTCCTCCCAAAGTGGTCAGAACCTCCCAAAAATAACAGCAGCAATCCAGAGTCAAGTGTTTAAAACACGAGCCTGTGGGAGAGAGGCATTGAGAGGATAATTACCTCTGGGATGGGGCTTCTTGTGCGTCCTTTCTGCTTGCTGCACCTCTGTCATCTCTTCCCCGTCTTCTCCTGGTAACCTTACTGGCTTGTGCTCTTAGCTGGATGACTTGATTTGGTGTCCTTGACCCTGGCTGGGTCTCAGTCCAGATGAAGGACTAAATGTTCCTTCAGCCACAACTACACTTCCACACTTAGCTATGGGTTTAAATTCTCGGTGGCCTTAAAGTATGTAATATTCTTTCCAGTTTAGAAGCAGTATGAGGTGATAAGGAAAATTATCATTTGAATGGTCAACATGTGCGCCACCAAATAATGAATGATAAAATGAAATAATAATAATAATACTAAATTTTGTTTAATAGAGTATAGTGATGTGGCAAGCCTGTTTGCATAAGTGCTCTCATTTAATAGCCACAGTAACTCGAACATGGTTATTATCATGCTATGTGCATTAAGGAAGACTCTGAGGCTGAGAGATAAACAGTAATGTGTTTAAGGTTAAACTTGAACTTGGCTGATGTCAAGTCCTCGTCTCCCTTCGCATCACATGAGCTCACCTCCCAAGCACTAACGCCACCATCGCATGGCGTATACACGAGCAAGACTCTGCTTCTTCTTTTTTTTTAAGGTACAACGCCAACAACTCAAATGCTTATTTGTTTTTCAGGACATCAGGAAAATAGCAATGACACATATTATGGAAGGAAAAAGATAGGCTTAAGATTCAACAGTACTGACAGACTGGATATGTGGCCAAAGCCTGACAACAAAGAAAAGATAAAACAACCAGCAAAACAGATAAAAGGACTAAAAATAGGTGTCACTTCATGTTGGGGCGAACAGGTACACATTTCAAATAATCTACAGTCTTTTTAGCCAAAAAATCCCCCAAAACAATACTTGGAACTCACGATGATGACCTAGAGCCATTAGGATTCTATTTCAGTCTGTAAATTTCAGACAGGGATGTAGGAGTTGATGGGATGTATTTCAGAAGGAGTTTTAGCCAATGGTTGCATTGAAAAACAAAAGAAAAAGGTATGGTCTTTAATGGGATAAATAAATCCTTCACTCTTAGAAACATGGGCTGCTTAGAAAAATGACATGCCCCTGTGCAAAAGGGTCTGAACAGAAAAGCTTTTGCTCTCTCATTGGTCCATTGTTTTAGCCACCAGCACGGACATAAGGTTGCCCCATGGTCACATTTCTGATGGCTAAACAGCTCTTCAATGAATAGCTTAATGTTCAGAGTTGGTTACATGGCTGTCAGTTGAATTATACTGTGGGTGTTTAGTGATTCTACAATAGGGAGTTTTGTGGTATTTAAATGTTTCTATCTCTTTTCTGTTTCTTAAATGAAAAACAATGACAGACCAATTTTACCACATTCTTTCCCCTGCAGGAAGAAACAATAAAGGAGAAATGGAATTCTATTTAAGAAAACACATACCATTTCTGTCTCCATCAGAAATGTTTTAGGGTTTAGTTCTATAGGATGGGAAAGTCTTGTGGAGTAAGTGACAGCAGAATTTTGACTTCCAGAGGGTGCCAGAAATCAGAAAATCTCCATAAATACAGGATATCTATTAACTTCCTACATGCAAACTTCCCTTGTAGAGTATTTTTTGTTCTATTTTTTGCACTCATTGATTGATACAGAGAAATATGAAATGTCTGTGCTGCTGTGGGAAATATTGACAACAAAATCTTTTAAATCTAGAATGAATTTTACCCATGGGAAGGGATATTTTGGTCATGAATTCTAAGGCCCCCTTTCTCACTTCTGGGACAAAATACCTGATAGCAAGCAACTTGCAGAAGGAAAGGATTTCTTCTGCTTGGTTTGCAAAGAGATACAGTCCACTGTGGCAGGGGAGGTAGAGCAGGTCAGCTCATCACGTTACAGTCAGAGTCGTGAAGCAGAGTATGAACAGAAAGTGAGGCCAGACTATAAAACTTTAAGGCCTGCCCCCATGACCTACTTCCCCCAGCAAGCCTCCACTTCTTAAAGGTTCCACTCCTTCTCAATTACATCCGCAGCTGGGGAGCGAGTATTCAAACACACGAGCCTACAAGATATTTTACATTCTAACCACAACATTATTTTATCTAGAAACCTCGGAATTCTCCTCCACTAATCTCTCAGCTCCCCACTCCTCCCTACTACATTATACTCACCACCAAGGCCTGTTAATGCCACTTACCAAATCCTTCTTGGGCCCTTGCCTGTGATCTGTGCTCTCTGCCACACCTTGGGCTTGGGCCCAGTTCTTTCAGCTCTTACTGGGGCTTCTTGCCTTTGACTTCCCTACTCTTCCACCAATTCCACACTCTGCCATTCTGATTCTGCTATTGCTCTGCCTGGAACCCTCTGATGGCACATTATGGCACAAACTGAGATGCAGGAGTGTAGACATTCATTGTCACAGCTTTGGGGACTACAAGCAAGCTGGGGGACAGCAGGAGCTGCAGGAATGCTTGGGATGGCAGCCTTGCCCACTTGCTCCAGTGTGCCATGTACAGATCATCCACTTTCTACTTGAAAAACGTTCAGGAAGTTCTGGGAATATCTAGCTGGTCAGACCCTTCACATCTATCTACTGATTAACCCTCTCATGCAACTCCCCACACTACAGGCCTCTTGCTCAGCTTGTTAAGACTCTTTTTTTCCCCAGCATAAATACATTCACATCCTATTTTTGCAGCATTGGGGATTGGAATTAAGCCCCAGTAGGATCTTCATGCTTTCTCTGCTTGGTGAATGTCTAGTCAGCATTTGAGACTCTGTCCCACATTCCCCCTCCTTAAAGCCCTCCCTTGTTTCTATCAACAGGATTAATCTCACCCTCTTATGCTCCATCTCAGGCCAGCAGGAGGAACTTGAGCAAGTTACTGAAACTTCTTGCTTGTCTTCATTTCCTCTTTTGAAAAATGGAGATAATAATACCTGACTTGCAGGGTTAGCATGAAGATTAATAAAATCAATACATAAAACACTGAGCACAGAGCTTCACATATAGTAAGCCCTCGGAGCACATTTACCGAGTAATCCATGATAGCTGTTGTAATTAACCATCAGATTTGCCAGTGTGCTCATCCCACAATTGTGTCATGGTTGGGAATTTCCTTTTCCCAGAATTTCATGTTCATCTCAGCACAATAGATTCCATTCTGTTTTGGGAAGTCAACGCCGTGAAGGAACGGTTCTCAAGCTGGTGTATTCTAAAGAGGGAAAGAGTGCCTGAAAAACATAAAAACTTCCTCATCACTCACTTTCCTCACTGGCCTCTTGTGAGGGTCAGGTGTGATGGTGCATGTGAAATATTGTGAAAGCATAGCCTTATGCAAATGCATGGGGGAGTTATCTCCTACTGCCCTCTTAGTCACACCTGTGGAGATGTGCAGTGTCCTCTCATTCACTCCTGTGGGGATGTGCACTGTCCTCTCATTCACTCCTGTGCAGATGTGCACTGTCCTCTCATTCACTCCAGTGTAGATGTGCACTGTCCTCTCATTTACTCCTGTGCAGATGTTCACTGTCCTCTCATTCATATCTGTGCAGATGTGCACTGTCCTCTCATTCACTCCTGTGCAGATGTGCACTGTCCTCTCATTCACTCCTGTGGAGATGTGCACTGTCCTCTCATTCACTCCTGTGCAGATGTGCACTGTCCTCTCATTCACTCCAGTGCAGATGTGCACTGTCCTCTCATTTACTCCAGTGCAGATGTGCACTGTCCTCTCATTCACTCCTGTGCAGATGTGCACTGTCCTCTCATTCACACCTGTGCAGATGTGCACTGTCCTCTCATTCACACCTGTGGGGATGTGCACTGTCCTCTCATTCACACCTGTGGAGATGTGCACTGTCCTCTCATTCACACCTGTGCAGATGTGCACTGTCCTCTCATTTACTCCTGTGCGGATGTGCACTGTCCTCTCATTCACACCTGTGCGGATGTTCACTGTCCTGTCATTCACACCTGTGGAGATGTGCACTGTCCTCTCATTCACTCCTGTGCAGATGTGCAGTGTCCTCTCATTCATACCTGTGGAGATGTGCAGTGTTCTCTCATTCACACCTGTGCAGATGTTCACTGTCCTCTCATTCACACCTGTGCAGATGTGCACTGTCCTCTCATTCACTCCTGTGGAGATGTGCAGTGTTCTCTCATTCACACCTGTGCAGATGTGCACTATCCTCTCATTCACACCTGTGGGGATGTGCAGTGTTCTCTCATTCACTCCTGTGCAGATGTGCACTGTCCTCTCATTCACTCCTGTGGGGATGTGCACTGTCCTCTCATTCACACCTGTGCAGATGTGCACTGTCCTTTCATTCACACCTGTGCAGATGTGCAGTGTTCTCTCATTCACACCTGTGCGGATGTGCACTGTCCTCTCATTCACACCTGTGGAGATGTTCATTGTCCTCTCATTCACACCTGTGCAGATGTGCACTGTCCTCTCATTCACACCTGTGCAGATGTGCAGTGTTCTCTCATTCACTCCTGTGCAGATGTGCACTGTCCTCTCATTCACTCCTGTGGGGAGGTGCACTGTCCTCTCATTCACACCTGTGCAGATGTGCACTGTCCTCTCATTCACACCTGTGGAGATGTGCAGTGTTCTCTCATTCACTCCTGTGCAGATGTGCACTGTCCTCTCATTCACTCCTGTGGGGATGTGCACTGTCCTCTCATTCACACCTGTGCAGATGTGCACTGTCCTTTCATTCACACCTGTGCAGATGTGCAGTGTTCTCTCATTCACACCTGTGTGGATGTGCACTGTCCTCTCATTCACACCTGTGGAGATGTTCATTGTCCTCTCATTCACACCTGTGCAGATGTGCACTGTCCTCTCATTCACACCTGTGGAGATGTGCAGTGTCCTCTCATTCATACCTGTGGAGATGTGCAGTGTTCTCTCATTCACTCCTGTGCAGATGTTCATTGTCCTCTCATTCACACCTGTGCGGATGTGCACTGTCCTCTCATTCACACCTGTGCAGATGTGCAGTGTCCTCTCATTCACACCTGTGGAGATGTGCACTGTCTTCTCATTCACTCCTGTGCAGATGTGCAGTGTCCTCTCATTCATACCTGTGCAGATGTTCACTGTCCTCTCATTCACACCTGTGCGGATGTGCACTGTCTTGTCATTCACTCCTGTGCGGATGTGCACTGTCCTCTCATTCACACCTGTTTAGAGGTGCACTGTCCTCTCAGTCACACATGTGCAGATGTTCACTGTCCTCTCATTCACTCCTGTGCGGATGTGCAGTGTTCTCTCATTCACTCCTGTGCAGATGTGCACTGTCCTCTCATTCACACCTGTGCAGATGTGCACTGTCCTCCCATTCATACCTGTGCAAATGTGCACTGTCCTCTTAGTCACACCTGTGCAGATATGCACTGTCCTCTCATTCACACCTGTCTTACCTTTTTTTTTTGAGACCAGGTCTCACAATGGCCTGGCTCACCAATGAGGTGAGACTCCATGCCCACATGGATCACCTGTCTGTGCCTCACTAATCTGAGCAAACACTTTAGTGACTTAGTTATCTCCCCAGCCCTCAGGGATGCTTTTTTCTATTTTTGTTTTTATTTCTTTGTATTAGGCCTTACTCTCACCCTAGCTCACCTAGAATTCACTCTGTATTCTCCGGATGACCTTGAACTGATGATAATCCTCCTACCTTGGCCTCCCCAGTGCTGGGATTAAAGATGTGTGTCATCATGCCCTGCCAAAGGACGCTTTTTGATTGCGATTTACTATTGAGAATGGGAGCACTTCAGAGATCAGCTGACCCCTTATTTAATGTTCTCCCACTGAACTACAGTGTCTGTAGGAGAAAGAAGCAGAGAAAATGACAATAACTGAAATGGTACTGGTCACTTCATTAAGGGCTCTGTGCTGTGAGTATGGTAGTTCGGGCCTGTGAACATCCTGGGCAAGTACGGTGAGTGAGCACAGAACAGCATGAGGGTGCCTCAAGACTAAGTGGTCGGGGGAGGGGTGCATGCATTTGCAGCAATACAAACACTGTTATTTACATATGCAAAAAAAAGGAAAACAGGATTTTACTTTATGCTTTCTTTCCTTGTGGGGAATCTAGCCGAGGAATAAACCTAAGAGGGCACTAGGGAGATGGCTCATTGGTTCTGGCATTTGCCTGCAAAGCCTAACAACCTAGGTTCCATTCCTCGGTCCCATGTAAAGCCAGATGCACCAAGTTGTGCATGCACCTGGAGTTTGTTTGGTGTGCTCATTCTTTCTCTCCTCTCATTCTGCTTGCAAGTAAATAAATAATATTTTTAAAAACTAATAGGAAGCTTTTATAAATTAGTTCTCAATAGACAGTAGAATGAATTGAAGATGAGGGGAAAATTGGAGATGGAGAGACAATGGCAACCAACTCTGCTCGAATGAATGAGAGCCTGGGCACAGCAGTAACCATGGGCAAGGAAAGGAAGGGTGTGTGTGTGTGTGTGTGTGTGTGTGTGTGTGTGTGTGTGTGTGAAGGATGCAGGGCAAGAAGAATCCATGGGAAACTCCTTAATGAAGATGTGGTAATGATTCATCAGCTGCCAAGGTGATGAAGTGAAGGTCAACTTGGTAAACAAGGCCAGCATGAATATCCCTTAAAATACTAAAAACATCCCCAAAGACCAGGAATCTTATTTAAATAAACACATTTTAGCTTGAATAAGAGGGATTTCTAGCCCAGGATAGTGAACCAAGTTAATTAAGGAAAATGACTCATTGGCCTACAGCTTATTATTTAAGAACTCTCTAAATGTATGTGTTCTTTCATTGAAACATTTATTTTAATCTTAACAGCCATGCAGGGTTCCTGCAAGCCACCATATTGACCTCGTCCTCTGCCTCCAAGGGGAAGCCGACTTTCCCTGGAATTCAAGGCCTGGGATCTTCAGTAGGCCTGTTCCATCACATTCCAGTACTGCCTGCTTTATGTTCCTTGCTTTTACATTAACATCTACTCTTCCCTTAAGCAACTTGTCTGGATGTGAACTTGGAATTCCCTTCCTTTCTGATTGCTAAACCCCTGGGTTGTCTTTGAACATTGATCCCGGGATTGCCCATAGCCAGCTCAACCAGAAGTTGAACTTGAGTCACAGAGCCTGGCGCAGCAACTGGCATACTGTGCCTGTTCTGTAACTTTGTGTTGTTGAATGAATGAATGAATAAAAGAAAGCGAGGTAGGAGAATAGAATAAATAAACTGACCAATTTTGTTTCACAAAACAAATTTAACCTAGATGACACCAAACCAAAAATAATGGATTGAATTGGTTTATTTCTGGTAAAGGTGGAAACACATATCAATGTTATGAGTCACTTTCATAAAGTAGCTAGAGATGATTTTTGAGGTAGTTACCACCCACTGGACAACTGTCCATCTCCTTTGTCAAGTTGATGTGGTCAGAGCTGGACCAGACAGGAGTTGGGCATGGAGAGAACCATGATCTATATATGATGAAAACCTTCCCTTGATTTCAGGCTGGTGAATTCTCACCACACCACCACCATGGATAACAAAACGGAAACTGACTGATTCTGTTTGATTCAATACCTGTCTTTTATCCCAGAGTCTTCTGATTCTGTTGTTACATCTTAGGTCTTTTCTCGATTCTTTCATCTGCCACTGCCTCCTCTTTTCCTCTTCTTCATCCTCTCCTCCTTACCTTCCTTTACTGATGGTGGTACTCATCGAGTCCAGGATATGGAGAGCTAGGAAAATGTGGGACCACGGAGTTGTCCTAGATCTCCAGTCCCATCACCGGCGGTGACGGCATCCTCTAGGAGTGGTGTGGGGTCTTTCTACATCTGCATCTCATCCTCATGTGCCCCTCTTTGTGCCAGGGTGTAGCCTGGTTGATCCTCTGGGCAGCCTTCAGTAATATCCCATTGGTGCTGGCACAGGGCCCCTTGTTCTGAAATTATTGATGTTGACTTTCGGAAATCCTCATTAGATGTGATGGATTCATTGCATACAGACATGCCTTTCTTTGGTCTCCATGAAACATATAAAAATGATGATGAAAGAAGGATAAAGAAACTTCTTTGAAAGACAAAGAGGAGACATTTTAGTCCCTATCTGAAAAGTTGGGCATAAGTGACTGACTGCACCACCTGTGAGCTGATGTGTCTGCACAAGGACTCCTACCGGAAGATAGCCTGTATTCACCCAGCAAAATCCCTATGGAAGCCAAGTTCCTAAACTGAAGCCCTCATCTTCCTCCTTCTCTTCTACCATCACCACTACTTTCATCCTCAACAGATCACCTTCTTCCTTTAGTCCCTAGAAGTTCTCTCTCTTCCTGTGATCCTTATCCCAAAGGCATTGTCCACTCAGGCAGAAGTACACCAACCATGTCTATCCTATAGACCCCTGTGTGGATTTCTGTGGTGGCACAAATCACTTCACAGGGCCCCATGTGCCCCTGTGTCTGAACTTTTATCAAATCACAAGAGCCCATTTCATTCTTGACCTTGACATCAAGTAGAATGTTTGTCACCTGGGAACTATTAAATAAAGCTTGGATAGAAACATCTCTTGCCTCTGAAGGAAGTTTTGTACCTAGAATGCCAGCACTCCTCCCCCTTTCTCATGGAGTCAAGCATGATGGTGATCCTTCTACCAAAGTGGTTTCCAAGTCAAGTAAAGAATGCTATTACTGTAGTAATATATAACATGTACTTACAGGGTAGTCCATTGTTCTAATTAATACTTGGTATTATTGTAATGCTATTGCTCAGCACTTCTCCATGGAAGTCTGGGTGTTTTTGATGGCCCTATGACAGCTCTCAATCCCTTCGCATATCCACAGTGGTAAGAGATGGCAATCTGTGCTTTGAGGGGATCAGGTGGTACTTAGAATCTCATCTAGCCTGGGCATCAGGATCTCTGGGTTTATGCCTCAACTCAGCTACTGACTTTAGGAAAGAATGTTTTCCCCTCTTGGAGAAGGGTTTTCATATTCAAGATGATGAGTTGGACCAGATAACATCTAGCACATGTGTGTGTTTCTCTAAGATTTGTATACATCTGAGCTCTTTAGTAACCACAGACCAGAGCAGCCACGGATTGTCTTCAGAGAGACCCCGGGCACCGGCACTGCCTCCTTACTGCAGGTGTGGGTTGCGCCATCAAGGACAGTGGCTAAGGGCTGATCTGAGAGAATAGCCCGGACTTTGATCCTCAGGCTTAGAACCTATATAAAAAAAAATACCTCTGAAGAAGTTGGACACTGGCTGTGCGTGGGTTTGATCCTTACCTTGTGTCCTCTGCTTTTCTCTCGTTTTTAATGTTTTTCTAGAAGGGAAAAAATTACTCAGAGTCCAGGGACAGTATTCTCTTGGAACACACACCTGCTGATTTCCATGATGTTTGTTGTACATGAGATTGCTTAGGGCCTGAGAGGAAAGCTTCCCTTAGCCTTTGATCCAGCAAAAAGTAGGCTTCATTTTTAGTCGTAGCATTATTACTCACTGGGTCCAATGACTAGGGCTTTCTCGGGGGAATCATGGAATCTGGTTTTGCAGTCTCCAGTTAGAGAAGCTGGCTTAGTAAAGCCCAGACCTGATGGAGACCCTTCTGGAACCAGCCTGTGAAGGAGCAGCACAAAACTCAGACTTGTGGCTCAGTTCTATGACTCCATCCTAGACTGCGGAGGGGGAGAGAAGGAGGTGGTGCTTCCTTTGTGCGCAGCTGTTGTGTGCAGTGTGTTACCCTGGCTCTAACTCACCTAAGCTTTGCAATCATGTTTCCAAGTGTCTGGATAAGAATAGCTGAGTTCATTGGTGATAGAACAAATACCTGGAGAGTTGAAATAACTTGCTTGAGAGTTCACGTTTAACCACCTGGGATTTGAACTAACTTCTTTTTGACTTTGGTAGATAATGTGCTTCCTCATGGACAATCTGACTATTCCTCACATATGTGTGTGTGTGTGTGTGTGTGTGAGAGAGAGAGAGAGAAAGAGAGAGAGAGAGAGAGAGAGAGAGAGAGAGAGAGAGAGAGAGAAGAGGTGGCAGTGGTAATAGTCAGTTTGGGGAACTGCCGGGCTGCCCAGTATTTCGAACATGCATTTATCCCCCAGGCAGGAAATTACTGATCCTTTGTATACCTATGGGTCTTGCTAGGAGAAGAACATCTAGGAATGTGGGAGATGGATAATTTCCTCCCTTCCATACATGGAGAACTCAACTCCGTTACCACTCTGACAGGCAGTGGGAGTGGGGTGGCAGGTAGCCCAGAAAGAAGGAGGATTTTAGCTAGACTCAAGTGAAGTTCTTTCCCATCAGCAGCTCTATCTTCTTCCCACTTCTTCTGCGTACTGTCTTTGGAGAATGATCTGCCTTCTTGGTTTCAAGTCTCGGTTTGCATGAAGTGACGGCTTCGAAGCCTACAGCTTTTGCCAAATCCTTCTTCTGACTGGGGTGCCTATATATGCAGCTTTTTTTTAGGGTCCACCAAGTGTTCCTCAGACACTTAAACACCAGCATGGCCATTGCTGACCTCCACATCTTTTTCTTACAAAGACCTTGCTCTTAAGTCTCTCACCTCAGCAAGGGGCCCCACTACCCACCAACCTGCCCTCTTTATAAGCCTGGACACTCCCTGGACTTCTTTTTTATTTATTTATTTTTTATTTAAAATATTTTATTTTTATTTATTTATTTGAGAGAGAGATACAGAAACAGGCAGAGAGAGAAAGAGAGAAAGAGAGAGAGAGAGAGAGAGAGAGAGAGAGAGAGCGCACACCAGGGCCTCCAGCCACTGCAAATGAACTCCAGATGCATGCGTCTCCTTGTGCATCTGGCTTACGTGGGTACTGGGAATCAAGCCTCGAACTGGGGTCCTTAGGCTTCACAGGCAAGCGCTTAACCACTAAGCCATCTCTCCAGCCCCTCCCTGGACTTCTTTTTATACCTACCCCTCAGAACTATTGACCCAAACTCTGTATTTCTCCAGTGTGCCCTCCTTTCCCTTACTGTCTCCACCCTCAGGAACTCTGTTAAGACCCCAACATCTTGAAAGCTGCTATGGGCTCTGCCTTCATCCAAATCCATCTATTCCCCATGCTGCTGACAAATTGAGACATTTCCTTTATAGTCCCCTTCAGCCTTCAGAATGAAGTTCAAACTCTGCAATGGTCTTTGGGATCACTGTCAGGCATATAAGGACCTCGGTTTAAGTACTGGCCCTATAACATTTTTACATATGTGATCTTGAATGAGCCCTGAAAGCTCTCCAATAGTGTCTCTTTATCTTTAATGTGGAGCTAACAGTATTGACCTGGTAGATCTTGGAGAACACTGAATCAAATGACAGTAGTCAAAGCAACCTGCTAAACCAGTGTTGAAATAAGCAAGCTTTGCTATTCTTAAATGGCAGCATACGAAACTGATACTTGGACTTTTAAAAAAGTATTTTATTTTATTTATTTATTTATTTAAGAGAGAGAAAGGCAGGTGGGAATGGGTGAGGATGTCTCCAGCTGCTGCAAACAAACCCCAGACACATGCTTCACCTTGTGCTTCTGGCTTGTGTGGTTCATAGGGAGTTGAACCTGGGTCCTTTGGCTTTGCAGGCTCCTGCTTTAACTGCTAACCCATCTCTCTAGCCCTGTTATTAATACTTTAATGGTGCAACACAAGAAGGATCATGCTGTCCAGGTTTCTTCTTAATGAGACAATTCTATTTTATCATGAACTCTGAACTAGGAAGTGTTCCCCCCACCCCTTTGGCAAATGTAGTATCTTGGGCTTTTCCCAAAGTACATGGAACCACCCTGACAGGCATCACAGATATCCTAAGGCAGAGCACTGAAGACCAGTACATTCAAGAATAGGCAAACTGGGGCCTGGAGAGATGACTTAGCTGTTAAGGCATTTGCCTGCAAAGCCAAAGGATCCCAGTTCAATTCTCCAGGACCCACGTAAGCCAGATGCACAAGGGGCACATGCATCTGGAGTTCGTTTGCAGTGGCTGGAGGTCCTGGCATGCCCACTCTCTCTCTCTCTCTGCCTTTTTCTCTTTCTCAAATAAATAAAATATAAATGTAATAATAATAATAATAATGATAAAGAATAGCCGAACTGCCCAGTCATCCTATGTACAAAGGCCATAAATGGCAAGGGCTTGCCCATTTGGGGGAGAAATAAACATATCCATAAAGATCACTGAGAAATAGTTAGTGACAATAGGTGTGGAGGCAAAGTTTCAGAATTTTCCACTATGGGTAGACCAAGACCTAAGGCAGAAAGGGGAATCCCAAGCCTAGCAGAATGGAGTCAGAGCAATGCATCACACTCATACTAGAATCAGGGAAGCACTCAAAATGTTCCTTTAACCAGGGTGGCTGAGAGCTATTCTTATTCCCGAGTATTGCCACAGTTCTGTCATCTGCTATCATAATCCACGGTGTAGCTGATTGTATTAGTTATGTCCAATGAGCATATGTCATTTTCATCACAGGCATTTCATCAGTTTCTCTACAAGTCTCTGTTGTTTTCTTTACAAAATGCACATCTAAAATCCCTTCTAGTTACTAAAACATACAGGTTCCTGGAGGGGGAAAAGCTATGTCACATTTGTTAAGAAATCCCTTTCCTGCGAAGCTGATTGACTCTCTGCTCTTGCGCTTGGCCATTACATATGCTGTTTGAAGTATTCCTGGTGGATTCTAGGAGGAGTGAGAGAGAGAGCGAGACTCTCTTCATCTGGTCTATAATAACTCAAGTTAGGAAGGACCGTCCGGAGAAGCTGCAGGAGATGGCGGTGGCAGAAATAGCTGTGGCTCCAGCGTCTCTACTGAGAGATTGTTGGTGGATCGTAGGCCAATAGAAATGGGAAAGTCACGCATGCATAAGATAGCAACAGATATCCATGGTGACTCTCCCTATGTGGACTTCTCTCACCGAGAATGTGCTCTTCTTTGTGGATACCAAGGGTTACTTCATCTGTGGTTAAAAATGGGTGGTAATGGACGTTCATGGTAAGAAATGGGTGGTAATGGATTGGAGGTTATAATATTGGTGGTCGTGCAGTCTGGAGCCAGAGAGCTAGACGCTCACCTTTGCTAGCTGTCAGTTCCTTACACTGAGCATGTTCCCTCTTAGACCCTTAGTCTTCTTATCAGAATCATGAGATCGAATATGATTATAATGTACATAATGTAACCACAAGGTGTCTGATACCAAATGGTGAAAGGGTGAGAAGAGGAATAAAAGAAATGGCATAGGAATCTCTTACCAGCACTGTTCTTGACACTTTTTGATATATTTTTTCTTTTCCCTTCCATCCCAAACAATGAAGAGGGAATTCTCTGAATGCCATGATCTAAGCCTACTGGATTCTCCCAGGGACACTATACCTTCTTTGCTGAACATGTATAATCCAGGAACACGGTCATTCTGAGATGTGGATTCCAATGTGAGGAGTCATTTATTCTGCCTCCAGCAGGACAGAGAGGGAGAGAGATTGCCAGCACCATGCAGAGGAATTTCCAGACTCTCATCCTGTAGTGTTCTCCCTGGAACCTGCCCTTCTGGAGAGCCTGGGCAGGCAGAGGGTCATTATGTAACAGGGATTTCAGGTTAGGGTTTGCACATCGAGTTTTCATTACCAGAACTCATAAGAAAGCAGAAAAGCTCAGCATAAAAGGTTTTTTTTTTTTTAAACAAAGATAGAGAAGTTAGGGGGTCTGGCAATTCTTCACTCTGTGATTCTTAAGAACAGAGATAAATGGGAAAAAAGATTCTATTTTTATACTTTGAAAGCATTTGCTTTAGGCCAGAAAACTAGCCAGTTAGGATGTTTAGTCCTGTCAATACGGCTCCTACCAAGCCTTTCTACTTCTTTTTTTCTACTTAAAAAAAATTAATTGGGGAGCAGACCGGGTAGGGATGAAGGAGGCTACAGGAGGCATAGGAACTTGCCTGATCACAAAGGCATTGAGGAAGTGGAACTTCCTGTGGCAAAGGGGAAAGTGAACAGGCTTTGTGATCAGAGAAAGTGAAGTTCAAAAGTCACTTCCACTCGTTACAGTCTGTGTGACCTTGGGCAAGTCAGGTAAGTGCTCTGGGCTTTGGTTTTGTCATCTATCTAGTGGGGGCAATAGAAACTACTTTGCATATTAAGCAATTAAATGTAATCTGGTACATAATATTACCACAAAATGTCTGGTACTAAATGGATACACAATGCATGGTTAGGTCAGTACCGGGAGCACACACACAGAAAGTGTGAAAAGGAAGAACAATGTTACTACCTAAGAGCTCATCTCAAGCAGAACCCAGGAGGGAGGAACTGCAAGTCTGCCCACCTTAGCAATTATCCCGAGGTTTGCTCAGACTGATGACTGAAAGCCAAACTGCGCAAGTAAGAAGATCATTCTGTTATCTTTAAATATATTCTATTTATATACCAAAAACTTTGAGTTATCCTACAACACATATATGGATAAAATAAGAATGACATAAACTTTTGAAGATGCATACAAGGAGCTGAGGAGATGGCTCGGCAGATAAGAGCACTTGCTGCTTAAGCACGAGGGCTTCAGAGGGTCTCAGACTGCCCAAGTTCAATTCCCCAGCATCCATGTAAAAAGCAGGATATGGGCTCATATGCCTATAACTCTACTCTTGATGGGGGTGGGAGAGAGAAAGAGAGTGAGGGAAAGAGTGACTGTTTCAAAGAAATACCTGGGTGAGTGATGCAGGAGGACAACCACACCTGACATTCTCCTCTGGCTTCCGCATACATGTGCATCTGCACACACATGTACATATGACCACATGCATCCCATCACATACCACACCACACATACTCTACACAAACACACAAAGGAGAGGAAGACAACTGTCATTCTCTTCTGGCCTTCATGGGAGTGCACACAGGACCTGTGCATCTGCACATCCACATGTTTGTGCCATACTGCACGCACCCACCACACATATGATGCATTAGGCATGCCACACAAAAGGTAATTTTAAAAGACTTGGCCTGGAATTCTTGGTCATAGCCTTGTGACTCAACTTACCCTCACTGAGCTTCTTTCATCTCTGAAACGGAGCTCATACTACCAGGTCCCCACTATGGGATTATGTTGGCTGAATGAGAAAAAGGACATCGTCATTCAGCTAGGAGTGTAGTACAAGATCATTCACAAGTTGGGTCAAATTGGTTCATTCTCTTTCTCTTCAAGGTCACTTCAGTGGGCAGTGGGGGTGGGGGGGGCTGGAATGCTTAAGCTAGCAAGCAAATTCATGTTCAAGCCTTTCAGGGTTTAGTTCGTATTCTCTAATCCTCCAAGGGCTCCAGAGAGATTGTTCTAGAACACAGTCCTGAACATATCTATCCATGACTCTCAGCTATATGCAAAATGAAGTGAGAGTCCTTGCTTAGACATTCAGAGCTCTTCTGCTATCTTCACCCACTGCCCAACAGGCACTCCAAGTTCTTAGCATCTGAGGCCATTGGCCTGTCCCTGTATAGGCAGTAGGTTTGCATAGGGTTTCCCCTCTATCCAGGGCATCCTCTTCCTAGCCTTTCTGGTCCACTTGGCACATAAGCTCACTTATTCTTCAAGATCATTCAAAATGTCTTTCCTGTGAGGGGTCTGTGACAACAAGAGTTAGCCTCCCTTTGCTGGGGACCATGGTGATACTGGCATTCTCACGCAGCATCTTGCTAGATGATGGGTTTTTTGAGGCAGAGGTGGTGCCTGGTCATATCAGCTTTTCCGTCACGTCTTTGCTTGGCAGTAGTTGGTGCCTCTGCAGAATCTCTGCTTAACTCCTGCTTCTGCTTAACTCCTATGTAACTCTAAACCCTTCATTGCTCCCATAGTACCTTCTTTTCCAGCAAGGACACAGGGATTGTGTCTACCTGATCTCCAGTACCTCCCAACCTGCCCATTGTGGGGAAATAAATGCTTAAAGAATGAATTAGTGGGCTGGAGAGATGGCCTAGAGGTTAAGGCGCCTGCCTGCGAAGCCTAAGAACCCCCGTTCAATTCTCCAGGTCCCACTTTTAGGCAGATGCAAAAGTGACCCAAGAGCACAATGTCGCACATGCACCACAAGGGGGTTCACATGTCTGAAGTTCATTCACACCCATTCTCTATCTGGCTCTCTCCCTGTGTCTCTCAAATTAAGAAAAAAAAAAAAGAATGAATGAATGAATTAGTGCATTAGAAGTGAACTAATAACCAAAGTTGGAACCTAATCTCAACTACCTTTTAGAGAGACTGGAATTTAGCTTGGCAATTTAACATATTTCAATTATGGGTGCATCTCACTAAGTGAAATTATAAGGAGTTACATTTTAAGTGGAGTTAGGTTATAATGTTAAGAGTATCAGGTAAAAATCAAGCAAATAAATACCACTGCTCCAATTTCTGAGGAAGATACCCCCCTTTGGAAGTACAAGTTCTCAACAAATTTTATCTATTCGATTATTTTTCTGCATTGCAAACTTTGATGTTTCTTTTTTTTCTTCCTATTTTTTTGTTGAACTGAAATTCACATAACAAAATTATCCATTGCAAAGTAAACAATTCCACAGCATGTAGTACATTTATCATCTTATACAACCTCCAACTATAGCTCGTTCCACTTTGGTGTGTCTTTAGTGGACCCTAGAAATAAACAATTGGCTTGTGTTTTGGATTCATATTGAATTTAAATATGCATCATTAAACACTAGACCAGACTGAGAGCCCACAGGGAGTGCCTTGGGAGCCTAGGTGGTGATAGCATGTTCTGGACAGCAAGGAAGGAGATGAAAAAGATTTAGCAAATCTTCAACCTGGATAAGACAAGGACAGACACCAAGATGGAGTCCAGAAGGAAGACAGGATTGGGCTGAGGTCAAGGAACCAATGTTAGAAGACAGATATACCCTCTGGAAAATGCAGAGAAGGTAAGAAGGGCTTGAAAGACACAGGGGCAGATTCCAAGGGCAGAATCCGGACAGGAAGGCAGACAGGTCCAGATTCCATAGGATGCTTCTGGGAAGATAAGAGGGTGCTCTGAGACCAGGCCTCGCAGCCTAGTCTTCTCCAGCAGGGCTCTGTGTTGCGAGGCCCTTTGTTTATTTAGTGAGTTGTGGCTTTCCGATTGAAAAGCATTCTACTGCAAAAAGCTATACTTTGGTAACAAAGTTCAAGGATTAACACTGAATTATCAAGAAGAGACATGAAGACTCACTAGTTTTTGAGGGATGTGTGGGTGTACTGTGTGTGGGTGTACTGTGTGTGTGTGTGTGTGTGTGTGTGTGTGTGCATGTGTGTGTGTGCCCTCAGATATGTGTACCCTGTGCTTACACATGTGAAGGAAAGAGATGGATGTTAAGTGTTCTTCTCTGTCATTCTTCTGCCTTATTTTCATGGGGGGCGGGTGATGAGTGGACTGACTCACGAAAAGTGAAGTCTGGAGCTTGCTGGTTTTCAGTTATACTGGCTAATCAGGGATTTCCTGTCACTATTCCCTTAGGTCAGGAGTTACAGGTATTCTTGGCTATGCCCGGCTTAAGAAAACACTATTTTATTTGCAATTTTCATACGTCATGTATTTTTATCATAATCTCCTGATGCTTTTTGTCCTCTCTCCCCATCCTCATTCCCTGTCTCCTTTCCAACTAGTGCCTCTTCCATTTTGATGTCCTTTGGGTTTGGCCCTCTCCCATCATCCATGGCAACATGTTGATGGGCCCAATATTATGCAGGTCTTATGCAGGTAGCAAGGGTAATGGGGAACCAATTCAGGTCCTCATGCTTGTGCCCCAAGCACTCTTACTTACTAGGCCATTTCCTCAGCCTCAAGACTTGCTCTTTATATCTATTTATTTATTTGCAAGCAGAGTGAGAGATAGAGAGAAGAGACAGACATAAAGAAAGAATGGGTGCACCAGAGCCTCCAGTTACTGCTGACAAACTCCAGATGCATGCACCACTTTGTGCATGTGGCTATATGTGGGTGCTGGGGAATTGAACCTGGGTCATTAGGCTTTTCAGGCAAGTGCCTTAACAACTGAGCCCTCTCTCCAGCCCAAGATTCACTCTCCACATCCTCCAATCCTGCCTTCCAAGAGTAACTGACGAGAATAAACAGTTTGTTTCTGTATACACACACACACACACACACACACACACACACACACACACGGTAGCTTTCAGAAAATTGTTTATAAAACTCGTACTGTCAAATAACCGTTAAAAACTGTTGCTGTCACTTACATTGTGCTATGCCTCATTTTATTCCACTCAGTGATACATCATGGCATGCTTTTCCATTCTGAGCTTTCCTACTGGATAGTTTTCAAAGTGAAGAAAGCCCATTAAAGTGCAAGGTGACATGGCGGGTGACTGTTAAACCTTCATGTTTGAAGAAAGCTTTTCCTCCATCCTACGCAGTCTGTTAGCCCCAGTGAACCAGAAATTAAAGATTTATGTGACTAATTATTATTTTTTTAAATAAAACTTTAAGGGCAAAGCTTTGCTGGAAATATTATCCATCCTAATTGTATTTACTGATTGTCACCACTCCCAAACAGCAATTCACGACATAAAACTCAAGTAATTAGAACAATAAGCCCAGGTTAATTAAAATCCTGGGTAACATTTGGATGAGAATAAAATCCACTTTGGAGATTTCCCAGACACATATTCAGTTTGTAGGCACTTAATTCGCCCAGGGAGTTGATGCTGACAAGGTAAGATGTTAGACCTTAACCATTCAGGGTGTGCCCTTGATCATGCCCCACACGTTCCACTTCCTCAGCTCCAGGACCAGCTTCAGAGACCTGGGTCCGATTCCCAGACCAAAAAAAAAAAAAGATGTTGCAATTGCTGAACCTAATCTTAGGCACCATTCTTATGCCATTACCATCCATGCCACTTGCCTTAATGGCTACAGGCTGTGTAATTAAAGCAATTAATCAAGCTCCCAAGAAGTTTAGATGCTGCCCGGAGTTTCCTCTGCCTTTGCCCTCTGCCTGGTGCGGAAGGCCTGCTTCCCTTGGAGAGGGATGCCTCCATGTCTGGTCAATGCATTGGGTGTTCTGTGACTAGTTCACTCTGCTACAACCAGGGCTCATGTGAGCTCAGAGAGTGGAGCATAAATGTCACCCAACTCTGCCTCCAGGTTGTGTGAGCAGCCTTGTCAGTATTCCTCCACAGTTGTCCCTCAGTGTGGGGGAGGGGAAGTGGGGAGGGGTTTAGTTTCAGAACATACAAAATCCGTAGATGTTCAGGCTCCCTATATAAAACAATGTGGTATTTGCATGTGACATCACCCACACCCCCCCCCCGTATACACTGCATCATTTTAGATGGTGTATACCACCTAATACAAATAAGCGTCTAACCGCTGAGCCATCTCTCCATCTCCATACTACTAATGCAAACAACACTCTTGGTGCTAGTTACTGTACTGTATTTCTTAGGGAATAAAGACAAGAGAAAGTCTCTACATATTCTGCCCTACAAGGGTTTTTCTAAATATTATTGTTCTGCCGTTAGTGGGTTAAATCTGTGGCTGGAGAAGCCATGCATACAGATGGACAGCTGTCTATGTCTTTGAGCTACCTAAGGACGGATCTAGGCTTTTTATTTAGTATTTTCAGAGCCTTCCCCAAGGCCTGTCTAGAGGTGACACCCAATTGCAATCTCCTCACCTCCTCTACAATTCCTTTATACCTAATGAGTTTGGCATTAGGAGAATAATTCTTCCATGGGTATTTCTGGAGGACACTCTTTAGGCCAGGTACCCTGCCAGACACAGTGAGGGTTTCAGAGATGACTACGATGTGGTTCATGTATTAGGGGTTTTATAGTCTAGCAGGATATGAATGCATTCACTGCTGGTTGTGAGGCATGAATCTCACTAAGGTCATAGAAGGTTCCAACTGGTTCTCGGTGCCATAGCAGAGGGACCTGATCGTATGGAAGAGGTGGCATTGACACTGGGCTTTTGATTTTATGAAACAGATTTGTGCATGGAAGATGTGTGTGTGTGTGTGTGTGTGTGTGTGTGTGTGTGTGTGTGTGTGGTGTGTGTGTAGGAGTGTCTATATAGGTTCACATAAATGGGATAAAGAGAAGTATCTACATGTTTCATGGAAGGAAAGCTCCAGCCTAAGCGAAGACAGTTCTAATCCAAAGATCCAGTGGTGACATTTGTGTTCAGTCCCACATTCATCACAGAGCTCACACACCTCGGCAGCACTATGAAGCCAGTGAGGGGGAATCAGCTCCTCCTTGCCGCTTTTCTCCTTATTGTCTGGGACACACCCTCTTCTTCCTTCCTATTTTCAGACAAGCTCTCAGGGTTCCCAGCCCCCCACCCCGCACCCCCTCCCCCACTGCCCGCTATTCTCTGCCCTTCTCTAACACAGCCTGTGCTTCCAAAGACACGGAAAACTCAGGTTTGTGTGTGACGCTGGGTTCCAGGCTCTCGGTTGCCACTTATTCTGCCTGACCACAAGACTGATTCCACTTCCTGCAGAGCTCGGAGGAGGACTGGGTACCCAAACAAAGTCCTACTCTGCCTGCAGCCTCCTCTGGCTTCTAGGGATTGATGGTGACAGGAAGTGGGCCCCTTCTCCCTGCTGCCTCATTTGGGCCGCTCACCACACTTGCACAGCCAACCAGCGTTCAAAGGTGAAGACGTCAGCTCCTGCCCCTAGAACAACAGGTTTTGTTTCTCATTTCTTTAATTAATAGGGTAAATAAATATGGCAGGGTGCCTGGCTGAAGCTCTATTTTGCTTTTATTTCCGTTATTTTTCTCTAGAAAAAAAAAGTGCCTCTGATCATTCTTAGGAAGACAAATGTCCTCTGGGGTCTTGGGGGAGCCCATGTAGCCGGTGTACTGGAGAGCTACTCTGAGCAGGATAGGGATAGGGATAGGGATAGGGATAGGATAGGATAGGATAGGATAGGATAGGATAGGATAGGATAGGATAAGTATACCGCTCAAACTTCACTTTGAAGTTTGAGCAGTACACTAAAATGCTCATACTCTGGAGGGAGCTGATCCTCGGGAAGGGATGTGAATCTTCAGGGAAAAGTCTGAGACAGCCAGATGGAAGGACCGGCATGGCCAGCCATTTAAAAGTACAACTCTATGCTTCCAGCGGGGGTGGTCTGGACATGCTGGACACAGACGGTGGCTTTTCTTGCTTCTATAGCCCACAGTGACACTGATGGGGAAGTGGAAAGCAGCTGCCAGGGATGTGTTGGGCTGTGAGGAACCAGCTGACGACAGCCACACAGTTGAGCAGTCAGAAGAGGGCAGGAAGGAATTCAAGCTTCCACTAGGTTCAAATGCGGTTCAGACCATCCCCTTTGTGCATCTATGTAAATGCAAGGATTTGGGGCAAATTTTATGTGGGAAGAATTGAGAACAACCAAACTAGGGAGTCACCAAATAAAATAATTCCTTTGTGGTCTGAATGGAGTTCCTGGGACTCTAATAAGCAGGACAGGGAGCATGGGAGAGGGGAAGTCATGATGCCTACCCAGACCAGTATTTGTGAACATGTTTTGATATTTTCTTTATTTATTTGCAAGCAGAAAGAAATAGAAGAGAGTCAGAGAGAGAAAGGATGCACCAGAGTCTCCAGCCATTGTAAATGAACTCCAGATGCATGTGCCACCCTGTGCACCTGGCTTTGTGTGGGTTCTGGGGAATCGAACTAGGGTCCTTTGGCTTTGTAGGCAAGCACCTTAACCACTAAGCCACCTCTCCAGCCCTATGAATATGTCTTGATAAAATCAGAAGGGGCTAGGGAAATGGCTCACTGAGTAAAAAATGCTTGCCACACAAGCATTAGGACCTGAGTCAGATTCTCAGCACCTACGTTAAAAAACTGAGTCTGATAGCGCACACTTATCATCCAGTCCTGGGGAGGTGGAGACAGGAGAATCCCTGGATAGCTTGTCTAGCTGAATCGATGAGTTTTTATTTTTTTGGATTCAAAGACACACTCTCTCAGGAAGATAAAGTGGAGAACAATAGAGAAAGACACCTGATGTCAACCTCTGGTCTCCGCTTATATGTGCATATGCATCTTCATACACACGTGCACATAGACACATATGCACGCATACCACATACATACACATGCAAAAACAAATCAGAAGTCAAGCATCTTCCAAGCAGACATGTCTTCTCGTCTTAGGTGGATTCCCTATCAAAGTCATGTGAGTTTCCAGTCGGTTTTGTTGAAAGGAGGAGTGTGGTGGTGTCTGAAGAGAACTTCTCATTTCAGCTGGTGGGTATAGAGCAGCCATAGTCATTCAAGTGACTCAATTAGAAAAAATCGTAAGAGCTCTTAGTTTATGATCACTACCATCCTCTCATTTTGCAGATGGGCTGTCTGGACCCAGTAAAGGTGATGACACTGGTTAAATTTAGGAAGACAGGAGGAGGCAGAGCTGGGAGCAGTACGGGGTCAGTCTGGAGCTGAGATGACAGGAGCCGGGGTGGGGGTGGGGGCCGTTGTTGTCATTATGATTGGTTGCAAACGCCTTACCTTGTTGACTCAGTTTAAGAGTTCACTGGAGTCTATAAGAAATTTGCTTTCAGGGTAGGGATTATAGCTTAGTGGTTGCGTCCTTGCCTGTAATGCATGAGACCTTAGGTTCAGCTCCTAGTACTAAAAAAAATAAAATGTGAAAAGAAGGAAGGAAGGAAAGAAAGACAGAAAGGGTGAGAGGAAGGAATTTGCTTTTGTATGTAGAACCCTTAAGTCATGATGCACCTGTTCTCTGAGCTATAAGCGTTCATCTTTTCTTCCCCATTTTCTTCCTAACAATGCATCCTTCATAAAGCCCAAGGCTCCCTCCTCTGGAAATCCTTCACTAGGGATTACGACCAAGGCCTTGTGCATACTAAAGTAATCAATCACTTTCCACTGAGATACATTTCCATCCACCTCCCTCGCCCTTAAACTTCTTATCATCAGCAGGGTGTGCTTGCCTGCCTGTGTTAGCACCTGGCACATGGTAGACACAAAGTAAATATTAGTTGGGTAAATACATATGCATCATTTTGGCAGGTCTAGGTGTAATATCTTATATCGAATAAATGCATCATTAGTTTCTGTTACAGAGTTACAAGAGCTTAGTCTTGAACATTTCTAGCATATCAGGGATTGAGGAAGTATTGCGATTCCTAAATTCATTTTTATAAACATGAAACCTCAAACCCAGGAAAATAATCAGCTGACTCAGGGAAGAACGTGAATGCAGGCCAGTTTTGTGTCTGAATTCAAACTGAAACCAAGACTGTGAAAGTACAGAAAACTTGATCGTTGCTCCTGTGTTCTGTCTAAAAGTATTTGTCATTTACCTTAAAAATACATATTCCAATAGGATTCCTCTGGGCACACACACAAAGATTAATGTGTCTCTCAGTGTGTTTTCTATTGTTATAACAAAATACCTGGGGCTGGGTAATTCATAAAGAAAATAGGTTTGTTTTGACGCACAGTTCTGGAAATCCAGGAGCATGGAGACACTTTGGGTGGGGGCCTCATACTGCTTCAACTTATGCCAGAAAGTAGAAAGTGGGTGGATCCATGCAAAAGAGTACAGGTGCAAGAGAGGGAGCTAGAGAAAGCTAACCACGCCAAGCTTTCTCTCTAACAGCCTGGTCTCATGGCAACTAAACGGGTCCTGTGAGAAGTGACAGTGGGAAGTTACTCCTGCGGAAAAAAATTCATTCTTCTTCATGATAAAAATCACCTCTTCTTCAACGCATGTTGATTCTAATCACCTCTTGAAGGGCCTACCACCTCTCAATGCCATTATAGTGGAGGCAACTATGGTTTGGATAAATGTCAACCAAAGACCAATATGTTAATATCTGGTTTCCCAGCCTGAAGCACTATTGGGAGGTCGTGGGACCTTTGAAAGGTGAGGCATTGAGGGAAGGGTGTTGCCTTAATGGGGATGTTAGGACCAAGTCCTCTTCCTACCTAGTTATTCACTGCCAACCATATGCAATCACCCCACCATGCCATGTTGTTTTCCCACAATTCCCAAAGAAAGAGCCTCCTGACTCTCAACTGAATCCTCCAAAATCCTCTGTGAGATAAAGTAAATCTTTTCCTTTCTCTGTGAGCTGATCATTTGAGGTATCAATTACAGTAGTAGAAAGGTGACTAATGCAGGAAGTGAACCTAAACATGAGTTTTGGGGAAGGTGTCCCACACCCAAACCATAACACGATGTTCTCACCACCTACTACCACCACCACCACTACTATTTCATTTCTTCCTGAAAGGAGCTCTTTGGCTGGAGATAAATACCAGAAATAGTCACTTCTCAGTCTTGAGGGGAAGCAGGTTATAAACAAACCCTATCAAATTCTGGGTAGAAATGAGTTCTTACATGGAGAAAAAACATATATACTGGGTTTGTGTTACATGTTTTTTTGTGTGTGTGTGTGTGTTTTATATGAGCTCCCAGCCCTCTTTATAAGATGTGTGATGCCAGCCTAAAGAAGGCATTGAAAATCACCAAGCCACCAGCTGGAGGCTGAGCAGTCAACGGGGACAGTGGTGTCAGCAATGGGTCTACCTGGAATATCATGGATCTCCTGACTTCTCTGTCTGTACCTCAGAAAAGGACCTCGGGCTATACCTCCTTCCCTCCACAGTGACACGTGCAGAGGTAGGACAGGTCAGGATCTTCCAACAGCAATCAGAATCAGCCCTCTCTGGGACTCTGCTCCTGGGAGGCTGGGGATAAAAGAGGTAAACCCATCTTCATTTCTATCCCAACACTCCAGCTCTGAACTTCAGATCTCGAGAGATCAGAGCCTGCAGGAGGCTAAAGTGGGGCAAAGAAAGCTCCGTGCGTGGGTGAAAACTATGATGTCGGAATCATGCTACTTTGCCACTCAAGGGACAGTGGGAAAATTCCCATGGGAAGTAAGATCCAAATATTACCAAAACCCAGCCAAGATAACACACACTCATGTGTGTGCCCGGCCCTCCTCCAGAGGTTGCAACATGAGCCTCCCTTCTCCTGAGTAACTAGACAGTCCATTTGTGATTGCACCGATTTATTGCCATGAGCATCTATTAAGTGACCCCTGTGTGCACAGCAAATCCAGTGAGATGACACCAGAGCATCAGAAGGCTTGACCCCCCATTTCATTACACTTGTTGACTGATTGAATGATTCATTCATTCATTCATTCATCAGCTATCATTTTGTGTGTGCTTGGATCTTGGTCCACTCAAGACAGCATGGCTCTGTGCAGTGCTATGTCCTGAGGGTGGTGGTGCCAGGTTGCTGCATCTCCATTCAGAAATGCCTCACTGTCTTCTAGACAGATGGGAGAGATTGTGGGTGATTGGGAGGGCCACCAGAGCAGAGGTGGTATGAGTGGAGAGGGGAGTTAGAGGAGACTTCTCAGAGGAGGTGATCCTTGCACGGCATCCTAACAGAGCAGCAAGAGATAAGGAGGAAGCACCACGGCATGTGGACAGTTTCCTTTTGGGACTCAGAAGGACAGTAGTATAGCAACTGACTTACTATAATGTAGATATGGCTTGATGACTCATGAGAATGATGTACGAGAGTATTTGAAATGGTGACAGTCTCTTATGCTTCCTGAACAGACCCACCCACAACCAGAGAATAATTTAACAAACAAGATAGGACTCTTGCATGCTGCTGGTGGAGGGTGCAAATGAGCACAACTGTTTTGTGAAACTGGTGGGATTTCCTAAAGCTAACCATATGACCATATGGCTCTATTAGCTAGCCCTCCTACACCCAGGTATTTGCCCAATGGGAATGGATGCATATGTTCCAACAAAAGATTCATTCATGACTACTCACAGTGGCACTATACCCAGCTCTTCTTACAGTCTGGAAACACAGCCACTAATGTAGAGCCGAGAAATAAATTGCAGTGAACACAATAGAATATTATATGACCATGAATACGACCCATATACTTGGAACAATATGGATAAATCTAACACTGGTTGGAAGAAGGCACATACCAAACCATGATAAAACAGCTATCACATACTATGTGATTCCATTTTCATAAAGTGCAAATGCAGTTGAAATTAAGATGCACAAACATGTCAGGGGAGGAGTCGTTGGCAAGCAAGGAGGATACAGGTGCTATTCTTGTCTTGATTTGGATGTCATGTGACTTTTCCTCGTAAGACGTGACCATACCACGTAGGTTTCCAGTGGCAAACCAATAATGGGACCTAAATCAAGTTCAGTGAGCCAGCGAGTTTATTAGGGTTACTCGCAGGACTGTGGGTGGGTGATTCAAGGCAGTTGCGTCACCGGTGTCCACCCAGTGTGAGTGACACCTCGTGAAGGCTGTTGCCCCGGAGCTCCATGTACAACATAGACGTTGCTTGGGCAGTGGAGTGTTTCCTGTCCCCAGAAATCGTTACTGCTTACATAACTGTAGGGAGGGGTCTTGAGAATCTTGAAGGTTTCAGGAGCTTCCTGAGGTTTGTGAGTTCGGTTACTTCCTGATCCTTGTAAGCGTCTTGACTCTCCAAGTCTTAAGTAGCCTCCCTCCAGCAGAGAACGTTTCAGTTGGGAGGAAATCCCTAAGCTACAGAGATCTTCACTTAGTGAGAATGCAGGGAGCAGTGGAGTGTCTTATCTGCATAGAATACCTCAATCAAAAGCTGAAAATCACCTGTGATCCTGGCTGGAACCACGAGACAGAGACGGATTGTAAGAACTGTGGGAACTGGGTTATAGAATTGGGCGCTGTTGGGTTGAATGTAACTCTAAGAGAAGTGGGGACTTCTGAGAGGTTTGGTCCTTGCATGTTAAATCAAGTACCTCAAGCACATGGCCTTATCCCATTCCTTTGCCTTCAGAAGTGGAAGTTACTGCTTCAGGAGGTGGAACAGTGAGATGGGCAAAGCCACTGTTGTACACACTGTTGTACGCGTGTGTGCGTGCGTGTGTGTGTATGTGTGGTGGCTAGATTTTGAACCCAGGGTCTGCCCAGGCTGGCACTCTGCTTGCACTATATCTCAAACTATGTGTGTGTTCATACAAAGTGTCGCTAAGTTGCCCAGGCTGGCCTTGAACTATCACTCAAGCAGGCGTTGAATTTGCAATCCTCCTGCTTCACTCTCCCAAGTAGCCAGGATTAAAGGTCTGTGCCACCAGTTCTGAATAAGAAAAACAAGTTTTCTAAAATGTTTTAGATGGCGAGAGAGAAAGAGAGAGAGAGAGGGAGGGAATGGGGCACCAGTACCTCTTGCTGCTGCATGAACTGCATGAACTGCCAATTCATGTGCCATCTTGTGCATCTGGCTTTACCTGGGTATTGGGGAATCCAACTCAGGTCATTGGTCTTTGTAGGCAAGTGCTTTAATTGCTGAGCTATCTCTCCAGCCCCCCTCCCCAATTTTTTTCAAAAAAATTTATTTCTTTTTCCTTCTGGTTACGTCTCTGAGCGTCACTGTGGGCATTCCTTCCTTACCATGAGTCGAGAGATCAGTGAGTGGGGAAATCAGTCTGGGCTGTTCTGACAGCTACTACTGTGAATCCCTCCTAACCTCATTAATAACTAGAGTCCTGCCTGTTTGCCAGATTCCAACAGGACAAAGAATAGGTCAAGACCATACATAGGCAAGGGAGTCGTTGTATTCTGACCCATGGGGTGGAAGGCAAGTGGCTACCAGGTCACCTGGAGAGGCATGTACAGAATCAGGACACCAAGCCTGATACCTGTGCATCCTGAGGAAACTATACCTGAGAGATTACTCAGCATTTCATGTCTTTGGCCAAGTCTTGAAACCTACCTTCATGATCTCTCCCCCAAGATAAGAGAGGAGGCCTGGAGTTGGTGTGTCACAAGGCACTCCACTACACAAAGGTCACTTCTCTCTTCACCCCAGAGAAGAACTCCAGAGAGAGGAGGCATAATTCACCGCCTTGCTGGATTCCAGCCAGCCTCTTGCGCTCCTAACTCTAGTCACCAGGAAAGCCACAACAAAACCATGCCGGAAAGAGATGTCTTTGTTCCTGACAGCCTGGGATCTCAGCTTGGTCTAGAGCCATGATGGAGGAAGAGGAGAAGGAAAACCCAGGCTGAATTCTGACTTCATTTTAGGCTCTGTGTGGGTGCTCTTCAGTGGATGCTCTGCCCCCCATTGGGTTGTTGTCCACCTACTAAGTGTTCTGCACTCTGAAGAGGATGGATGGGACCAATGCTATGCCCTTTAGGAGCTGTGTTACAACCCAGATGTGGTGTCACTTTAAGAGTCCCCTTGTTGTCCAAGACCAGGGCCAGCCAGGCAAGGTCAGCCCCAGCGCCGCCTGTGCGGAGGCAACCTTGAATTATGGCATTGCTTTCTTAGCTGTATGCTTTTCTGTCCTCTGTCAAGCCTCACTCTTGCCAGGAGCAGGCGCAGAACAGCCCCTTCCCCTTAGAGACCTTGAAAGAACAGAGGCCTTCTTGACATCACACTCTCCATTGCCTCCGTGGTTCCCAGCATGTAGGCTGAGTCACTTGGAGTAGAACATTCCCCCTCCCCCCAAAGCTTATAAAGGGGACCATTTCACATTGTTCTTCAGTTTCTGTCCCACTCCCCTCCCTCTCTGGCTTTGAACTCCACCATTGAGCTCCACTTACAGTGTGGTGCTTCCAACTTTCCCAATAATGTCCTCATTCTAAAAGATTGTTTTGTCTCAGTCCCTCTCTCTTGGGCCGGGGCTGCTCTCCCTCGCCATATTGTCATTCAGCCAGTAGACACTATGACAAGAAAATGGACAATCACTCTCGGTGTGACATGTGCTGTACCAGAAGTACACGAACTGGAAGTTCACTGGAAGAGACCTGCATTTCTAACTGGGATACTGATGATAGGTGTCATTTATTTTTTCTTGGTTGAATTGCATTTCATGAAAGATACAGTAACTACTGCATCTTATCTGTAATATTGCTTTCTGCAGCTTCAGGTAAAAGTTACCTATTGTCAAGTATGGTCTAAAAAATTCTGGAAATGAACAGTTCATGACTTTGCTTTGTGCATTATTCTGAGGAGTACTATGAAATTTCATGTTTCCCTGCTCCATCCTGCCAAGGGTGTGAAACCTTCCCTTGTGGGGTGCATCCATATGGTGTGCATGACCTGCTCAGTGCTCTGTCTTTATCAGGTTGACTGTCCTGGTGTTCCAGTGCTTGTGCCCAAGTGACCCTTAATTTTATTTACCTGCATGGGTAGTGATGCTGGCAACTTGAAGATGGCAAAAAAAAAAACAAAAAAAAAAACAAAACAAACAAACAAAAAAACACCTGCTAAAGTCCTTCTTTTAAGGGAAAACATGAAAGTTTTTGACATGGTAAGGAAAGAAAAAATGTAAAATGTGAAATTGTGAAGAAGAACCAGTAAATTTTGCTTATTATTCTATCAGACTTCACAGTACAGAAGATACAAGAGGGGCTGGGCATGGTGAGTACACGCCTTTAATATCAGCTCTTAGGAGACCAAAGTAGGAGGATTGCTGTGAGTTTGAGGCCAGCCTGAGATTTCCAGGTCAGCCTGGACTAGAGTGAGACCCTACTTTGAAAAACCAAGAAAAAAAAGTTATGAGAGGAACCACATTTATATCACTTACATAGTACATTGTTATAATTGCTATTATGGCTCATCTCTTAGAGTGTCTAACGTAAAATTAATTTCATCACAAACATGCCTGTATAGTAAAGAGCATAGCATAGGATTTGGTGTTATTTGCAGTTTCAGAAACCCACCCTGGTTCTTGGAACATATCTCTTGTGGATCAGAGGGTAACTTGGGCACATCGTTTTAAGATGAGGGTAAGCTCTAAAGCCAATGCCCAGTATCTTTGTTAAGAGAGAGAGTAAGAGAGATCTGGGGACCTCAACATGTAGGGAAGAAGGCCATGTGACGAGGAAGCAGAGACTGCAGTAATGTAGCTGCAGGCCAATGCTGGCAAGTACTGGAGGCAAGAAAAGAGAACTGTCTTCCTCCCCCAAGGACCTTCAGAGGAAACATGGTCCTGCTAACACCTTGATTTCTGTCTTTGGGACTCTGAGAAGAATTTCCATTATTTTATGTCACTTAGTTTATGCTACTTTGTTACAACAACTTCACAAAGCTACAGAAGGTAGCAGGAGATGGGCTCCCAGTTGAAGGAAAGACCCCTGAAATGCCATTTGCCAATGGTGCAAAAGGCAACGGGTTGCTCTGGGCACAGTCAGCAGGCAGCAACAGCTGAGAAATGTAGGGATCAGCCATGGTGCTGATGGGAATGCATGCTCTGGGTGGGCCAAGGTAACTGAGTTGCATTGAGGACCACGAGCTGGAAGGAAGCCCCCTGGTATTCTGAGTATAGGTCTCGATATCTCCCTGCTTCCTCTTTCATTACTCTCACTTCTAGTTTTTTCTTTCTTCTTCTGGGCTTACCAGAAAGGATGCGGTAGGCCCCGGTACCCATCCTTCACCAGCACTTCCAGTGGCCGAGTTTCTGTGTAGAGACACAACCTGTCAGGAGGCACATGGGACCCTCACTTTCTCCCTGTCGCACACTTCCATTGCTGCCCCTCGGCATTCCCTCTTTGTTGTCTTTGCTTCCTGTCTTGTCTCGCCCCACCCCCTTTTACTGTGGTGCAGGAGGAATCAGGCTGAAAAGCTAAAAAAGAAAACCCTTGTCTTGGCTTGATCTTTCTCTCAGAACAGTTGTTGTTTATGAAGTTTTTTAAAATAGCAATTCAGCCAACCCTGTGAAACCAACCGACAGCGACATATATGTTTTTATACATTAAATTAGTCTCCCGGGGATACCCTGCTAAAGATGGTGACCATGTGAAGTCTCCAAACATCTGTGTCTTCTTGTTAAGTGCCCCCCCCCAATTTAGAGCTGGGGGGGTGACGCTGTTTCCCTGGCATGGATCCTTGGCTAACTGGCTCTCCTCATTTAAGAATAAACTTCCCTGAGAAGTATGAAGAGGCTTGGAACCCAAGAGTCGTAACGGCCAGTCAGGTGAGGAGGTTGGGGGCCACATGGACTTGAGGGTGGGTCAGCTGTATGTGTGAACCCCGGTGCTTCACGGGACAGTTGCCTCATCTCTTAAGGTCTCATCGTCCTCCCTTTGGAACAGAGGTGGGAGAGCTCAGTTTGTAGGCTATTTTAGGATCTGGGATACATACATGCACAGGAAGTTGAAGGTGCTTGTCAAATGGAAGCTTTTAGCCTGATTAGATTATTGACTTCTTGGCTGAGAAGTTCGTTCGCCATAAGGCTGTTGGGTTAATGGAAAACCACAGCCTTCAGGGAATAAGGAGGCCTGAGCTAACAGGTATGGGACAGAGACATCACAGTCACAGCTGCTCACATCTGGAAGGGATCTTAGAAGTCATCTGAGGAAAAGTCCTGCTGTTCAAATGTGAACATTAAGGCCAAAATTCTAGAAGTAGCTTAGCCAAGGTGAAATAGCCCGTCATTGCCAAGATGTTGAGATCCTCAAATGGAAGCTGCATGCATCTAAGTTGTGACATCTCTTGGGAGTATTTTATTTATTTATTTATTTTTTTATGAGAGAGAGAGAGACAGAGAGGGAGAAAGAGCAGATAGAGAGAATGGATGCACCAGGTCCTCTAGGCACTGCAGACAAACTCCAGTCGCATGTGCCCCCTTGTGCAGCTGGCTTACTTGGTTTCTGGGGAATCAAACCCAGGTCCTTAGGCTTCACAGGCAAATGCCTTAACTGCTAAGCCATTTCCCCAGCCCCAGTATCTGATTTTTAACAACCTTAGGACAAGAGAATTTGAATCCAAGCCATGGTTGTATACTTAGGCATCCTTTGACCTTGGACAAGCAACTTGGGTTTTTTTTTTTTTTTTTTTTTAGTCCTAGATGGTTTTACATTTACAGTGGGGATTGTCACACTGACCTTACAGGATGTGAGGATCAGAGGTGCTAAGTGTGTGGAATCATCTAGAAATACAGAGGTTGCATTGTCCTCTGAAATTGTCTTCAGCAGTGAGGAGAAGATGCTGAGTCCTCTGTGTTCAGACACACAGAAACATTCCTAAGAACCTGACCTGTCCCAGCGCCTGGTGGCTGGTTCTCATCCCAGCTCTGTGCTGGGATGCTCTATGGCCTGAGGTCAATTCCTTCCTTGTGTGCATGTGTTTGTGTGTGTGTTTGTGTGTGTGTGCGCGCGCGTGTGTGTGTGCGTGCGCACGCGGGCGTAACTATATGCATCCATTTTGAGAGAAAGAATTTTGTCTCCACAGAACTGAGGGCTTTACTCCCCAAGCCCTCAGTGAGTCTGCTAGCAGGGGTTTCTGGAACTAGATAACTGCTCTGCCTGGTTTTTCCAACTCACTCTGGAGGCTGAGGATGGGCCTTGGAGACCAGCAGTTCTTAGAGGTGAGGAGAAGCAAGGCTCTATAAAGACCAGCAGCTGCGTTTACCGAGGCAGATCTTAAACAGGCATGCATCATAATAAGCTGGCACCCTGGAGCTCAGGCATATTTACTCCACTTACAGATGAGGAAATAGGGCCCCGGGGGCTGTCTCATTATTGGCCCAGACCATGCAGCATCTAAGCTGGCGTGCAGACCTTCCCTTGTACCCATCTTTGCTGTTATCCTTTCCCACACCTCACGTCCTCCTCTCCTAATTGACACTCATTCTCTCTGGGTAGGTGGGCATCTTCTATTTCATAAACACTGACTCGGAAGGACAGACTCTCAGAACAGACTCCTGGGCTCACCAGCTTCATTTCTCATTGAGGATCCTGGGACCCAGGGGACATTCACGACTTGCTCAGAGTTCAAGGACAGAAATGGGGAGAAAGACGCTAATATTAAGTTGTCACATGGTTTAGGTCCTTCGCTCGGTGGATCTTGTCACACATTATTCCTGATCATACTATTACAATAGACACTGTTATTATCTTTATTGTCCAGATAAGAACACCAGGGCTCAGAGAGGTTAAGGTATTCATTCAAGGCAGCACAGCAGCTGGAGTCAGACTTTTCTGTCTGTTTGACTCTGCTTTTAAATTCAGAGCTATTTCATGTCTTTGAAGTCCCATCTATTTTATGTTTACTCAGCTGAGTCCTGCCTTAGTTTCTTCCAAACAATTAATTTCTGTAATATCAAAGGTAGCAAACGGAATGAAAGATACAGATGGAAAAGGCCCATCTTGATTTTGTCACCTTTGTGATCTGCATTTTGGCTCGAGTTTTATTGATTCGGGAGTCAAAAAGAGCCCTTTGTCTCGTCACATAGCAGAAATTCATAATCAACAAGTCAGAAAGAACACCTAGTATTTATTATGCATTGTCTGTACACTAGATAATGGGCTAAATAACTTTTACATGAGAAACATCCTTCAGTGCTTATGCCAGTCTATTGACGGGATAATGGAGGTTGAAGAGAGCAACCCTGGGTCATTCTGCATGCAGTAAAGCCAGGATCCAAACTAGATGGCAATTTTTTTTTCTTACTCTGTGTGTGTGGTACATGCATGCATGCATGTTTGTATACATGTATTTACATGTGTGCATGTATGTAAATGCAGGTTCCAGAGGTGGATATTAGGTATCCTCCTCAAATATTCTCCACCTTTCAAAAATATTTTAGTTATTTATTTGTGAAGGAGAAAGAGAGAGAGAGAGAGATGAGAGAGAAAGACAGTGGGTACACCAGAGCCTGTAAGCCACTACAAACAAACTCCAGATGCATGCGCCATCTTGTGTATCTGTCTTACACAGGTACTGGGGAACTGAACCTGGGTCTTTAGGCTTTGTAGGCAAGCACCTTAACCACTAAGACATCTCTCTAGCCCTCCACCTTATTTTTTTGAGTCAAGGTCTTTCACGGAACCCGAATCTCACTAGTTTAGCTAGTCTAACTAGCCCAAAAGCCTCAAGGATCTTTCTGTCTCTGTGTCTCCAGTGCTGAGATTACAGACACCCACCACCATGCCAGGCTTTTATGTGGATATGGGGGATCTGAACTCAAGTCTTCATGCTTGTGTGGCAAGCACTTTCTTGACTGAGCCACTCCCCAGCCCTTGGATGGTGGTTCTTAACTTTGCTTATTACCTGTTCACATCACGTGGGGAGTTCTTGAAAACCAGGATGTCATGTGCATTCCTGGTCAAACTGGATCAGGTTCCTGAGACCACACAGCCTGGATCATTGATAATATTTAAAGTGAGGTGATGCTGGGGCACTTTAAGGGTTAAAACTGCATGTTTACCACCACCCAGTGGTGCTCCATGATTAAGTGGTACACACAGTGCCTAAATTCTTGATGTCAGGTGGGTCACTTTGGTCCCTGATGCCCTTCTTGTTTCCAAGGAGGCAAGGGCTAGAGCTACTTCCTACCAGTGTTGTCCAAAAGAAATTTGATGAAAAAAAAAACATGGATATTATCATATTTTCTACTCACTTTACTTTTTTTTTTTTGTGAGTCCCTGATTTCTTTATTGTACTCTTTGCATGGCTAATTATTCCACAGTGTATCCATTTACTTCATTTCTTGTTTTTTAATTACATGACCCTATTGCTGAAGAGTCCACATGCCTGGGCTTCAAGGTCACTGAGAAATAAAGCTGGGGCTGAGCTGAAAACCTCCTCCCTGTAGATCAGCTGACAGAAAGCTGGGAAAAACTGCACTGCATGCAGCTGTATGAGAAGTCATCAGTGGTGATAACAGTGGACACTGCAAGCCTCAAGTCTGGCCAGCCAGGCCAAATGACCAAACAGGTGCAATAGCGGCATGTCTGTTATGGGGGAAACCAACTGCTCTCTAATTTGACTGGAGGCCCACTCTATGGGAGGGAATACATGCCTAGTACTGAAAACCTAATCAAAAGCCAATGGTGGAGGAGGTTATGGGTCTTAGGAGTGTAATGCCTGCTCTTGTCTGGCATTTCTAAATGCATATATTATGCTTACCAAACTGCCCTGTAAGTGCTTTACTTAACATTCATACCCATGTGTTAATGCTACTATCACTTTTGGTTAGAGAAGCTTCTCTTTTCAGATGGCAGTAACCACTGGAATGACCCAAAAGAGACCATGGTGCTGAGAAGAAGTGATGAAGGAATGTTCAGCATTGAAACATCTCTATCACACCCTCCAAGGCTCAGGGTTCTTTGCAGAAGAGGTGGCAGAAAGAATGTAAGAGCCGAAAGAAGGTAGGACTGCTTACAATGCAATCGTCCAGACAGAAATTGGCCTCAATATCCATGATCTTGCAGTGCCTAGCATTACCTACACAAGACCCTTATAATAGGAGGAAAAGATGATGACATCACCTTAGTTTTGAAAAGTGAAAAAGAAGTGAAATTAATTTTCAAGATAAATATTTTTTAAAAATATTTTATTTATTTACTTATTTGACAGAAGTGGGTGGAGGGGGGGGGAGATAGATAAGGGACACACCAGGGCCTTCAGCCACTGCAAACAAACTCCAGAGGCATGTACTACTTTGTTCATATGGCTTTAGGTGGGTACTTGGGAATCGAACCTGGATCCTTAGGCTTTATAACTAAGAGCCTTAACAGCTGAGCCATCTCTTCAGCCCTCAGTGTGTGACAAACATGAATGTAATCAATGAGCACTTCAGGTGTCTCATTCATTATTCTGGTGTTCTCTCTTGGAAATCCGGTGAGTCTTTTGTCCTTGTGGCACATCACATTGCCAGTTTGGAGTAGCCACGTTTCATGGGCTCAGTGGCCACACATGCCAGGATGGTTCAGCTTTAAGTCACAGGCTCTGACCATTTCTTCTCCCAAGGTTTCAGAGTCATTTAGGATCTATAGCAGGATGCCCAGGAGAGAGTTTCTCTCTTTGTGGCCTTCAGGTACTAATCTATCTCATTGTCTATATGTCCTCTGTTCAATCTTCAATAATCAATCTTTGATCTCTCAAATGCTCATTGCCTGCTTAAAAAAATGGTTACTGTACTTTTGTTTTGCCAGGGTGCCAGAAGGCTAGTTTTCTTTATACCCTTTATACCACTCCTTTTGTTATATATGTATGTATGTATTTGCAAGGAGAGAGAGAGAGAGACGAGGGGCATGACAGGGTCTCCTATGACTGCAAAAGAACTCAAGACTTATTTACAACTTTAAACATTTTTTTGTTTTTATTTTTATTTATTTATTTGAGAGTGACAGACAGAGAGAGAAGGAGGGAGAGAGAGAGCGAGAATGAGAGAGAGAATGTGCATGCCAGGGCCTCTAGCCACTGCAAATGAACTCCAGATGCATGCATCTCCTTGTGCATCTGGCTTATGTGGGTACTGGGGAATCGAGCCTTGAACTGGGGTCCTTAGGCTTCACAGGCAAGTGTTTAACCACTAAGCCATCTCTCTAGCCCCTTACTTACAACTTTGTGCATTTGGCTTTGTGTAGGTACTGGGGAATTGTACCCAGGTGGTCAGGCTTTGCAAGCAAGTGCCTTTAACTGCTGAGCCATCTCTCCAGACCTATTTGTTTTTAACACACAAAATATTTTGAGGAAACAAGTTGACAATATAGATCAGGAGATATAAGGAAATATCCATTTTCTTTGACCAGGTAATTTTCTAAGCAAACTATATTGAATGCAGAGAAGGTTTCATGCCCAGAGATGTTTATCAAGGCATTATGCTTACAGCGAAATAATTGGACACAACCCAGAATGTTCCACGTTTGTATAGCAATTACAGATGCTGAGCCCAGTCTAAAGAGTGGGGCATCATGCAGCCATTTAAAGGAGTATCAGATACTTGCTATACAGGGGACTTTTTATGTTAAAATGTGAAGCTGCTTATGCAGAAGTATAACTGTGTAAAAAAATCTCAGCACAACAAAATGACAGAAAGTAAATGCACCAAGGAGTTTAAAGCAGTCGTTATTGTTAGTGGTGATAAGATGATGGGCAATTTTCCCATTTTCCCCCCTATTTCTGTGTGTTTTCTTGAAATGCATTGAGTTCACCTTCCTTTTATAATAGAATAAGCTTTATTAAAATAAATCAACAATGTTATGGACCAAAAAAATCTTTAAAAAGCAATTAAAAAGTTTTTGCTGCTGCATGTTGTTGGAAAATCGTTTAGCGATGCCTATAGGTTCTGGTGGGTTTGGTGGTGGGGGGGGAAGAGAAGGATTGTGGGTAGGAAGGTTCCTCTCCTGCCAGGGGCAGATTTGCATTTTGCACACTGATGTTCATTTCTAATGATTTGGAAAGTCTTTTCCTGGAGCCTGGAGCTGGGGCTGCTCCTGAAACAAAAAGCTGGTCTGTGAGGAAGACCTTTCTTCAGTGTTGTTGGCACAACAAACTCTTTCTTCAGCCTGCAGCTACAAAATGGACACATTCAGTGCCTTCAGGAAGGGGCTGGACAAGGACCCTCTAAGTCTGAAATTAAGTGTCAGCCAAACACAAGTATTTCCCAATCTCCTTGGCATCTGAATCCTTGTCTCGGGAAACCAAGTTTGAAACCCTGAGGTCTTCCAGAGGCTTCAGGTTGCAGAAGGGGACCCATAACTTTGGCTTATTTCAAAATAAGTTCAGAGGAAGGCACTTTGGCTGAGGTACCTTATGACAGAGACACTAATGCACCCACTTCATAGAGGGTGAGATTGAAGCTCAGAGGAGTAAAGAAAGATGCCACAGGAGTCTTCCAACGTGGCACCTGTGGGGCTGAAACCTAGATCTAGTTGGCACCAAAGCTCATTTCCCTGTGTGACACTGTTGGCCTCGTATTAATTCACCTGCTTCCCCCTATGGGGGCTGCGGGCCTGTGTGAATGCCCTGGCAGATATCCAACCAGGCTGATGAGCTGATTCTCAATCCCTACTTATAACCACTGCCATACAACCTGCCCCAAATGGACACCATTGGAAACGTGTGATTCCAGACTTGAGAAGAGGTTTAGCTAAAGAGGGGATTCTTACAGAAAGAGACGGGATGGACAGTCTAATAGATAGTGCTTATTTGGAATGCAAGCAAACTTTCAAGATGAGCAACCCAACCCAAGCTCACGGTGGCTCATGTTTCATCCCCTCCTGACAAGGACCAACAAAGGGTCCTGTGTATTCCTCAGGAGAAGGGGGTCTTCTTTGTGTGCCGGCAAGTATAAGACTAACGATGCTTGCAGTGGGAGACAGAAGAACAACTCAAGCCGAGCTGCAAACCTGGGAGCTGTCAGCGTGATTCACAGAGTAATTACAGAATAATACACTGTAAACTATTAGGCGATAATAACAATAAGTCAGGATTGACTCATCGCTTTGAGAACTTGGGGCTGACGGAGCCTGCCAGTTATTTGCTAGTCCCCAAAGTCTGTAAACCAGTGTAATGTGAGCCAAGCTTGGCAGCTGGATTCAAAGGAGATAGGTCTATTATCCCTTTTTACATTAAACTGTGAGAATCCGGTGACAAGAAAATACAAATGCAAGCAGTTAAGCTAATATCACCACTAACACTCAGGTAAAATGATAATTGCCAGACACCTAAAGTCCCCAGAAATGAGATGTATTCAGTCCATTAAAAACTAGAAACAGGGGCTGAAGAGATAGCTTAGCAGTTAAAGCACGCGCCTGCCAAAGCCTAACAACCCGGGTTTGATTCCCCAGTACCCACATAAAGCCAGATGCAATGGTGCATACATATGAAGTTCGTTTGCAGTGGCTGGAGGCCCCGGTGTGCCCATTCTCTTCCCCTGTCTCTTTCTCTCTCCCTCTCTCCTCTCTTTCTGTCTCTGCTTACAAATAAGTGAATGAATGAATAAATAAATAAATAAATATTTTTTAAAGCTAGAACAAGCCCAGGGTGCAATTGATGGTCGCATCTCACTCTAACTAAAGGGTGCAAAGATAAGAGGTCAGGATGGCTGGAGTGCCTGCTGTGTGTTGGGCAACTTACACACCTTCTATTGAAGCCAATTCTTACAAGATAGCAGGGACAGAGGGAAGCTTGGTCTGCCACTGGATGGGAGAAAGTGGTTTATAGAAGCTAAGCAGCATAGGGCATGTCACAGAGACTGTGGAGTGTGGGTGGTGGGTTTCAAAGCCACAGGATGGGCTTTAAGACCTACCTACACATTTTCTAACACACTGGGATGAATCTTTTCTTTGTTTAATGTGTATGTGGTACATGTGTGTACATGTGTTCACATGTGTGTGTGTGTGTACACATGTGTCTGCATACATGTGGAGGCCAGAAGACAACCTTGAGTGTTGTTCCTTACAAAGACTATCTATTCTTTTTGAGACAGAGTCTCTCATAGGCCTGGAGCTTACAAATTCAGTTAGACTAGCTGGGCAGTAAGTTCCAGGATGTCAACTGTCTCCACCTCCCTGGTGCTGGGATTATAAGAACATGCCATTGCCTGGAGTTTTACATGGGTGCTGAGGATTAAACTTTGGCAAGCATTCTGCCAATTGAGCTATCTCCCCAGCTCCTCTGATTGATCTCCTGAGAAGTTGAGAAGTGTTCAGCAAGTCTGTACCATACAGGATAACCTGAACTTTGGAACAGCTGCAAAGGGCATGTGGTATTCCCCCATGGCTACCACCACAATGGTTAAACAAATCAGATACTCCAGTTTAGATTCTGTTGACACATTTGTACCACTGTGAGGATGGCCAAGGTGATCCCGCACTTGGGAAGTGCCTATGGACCACAAATATGAGTGAGACCCAGTTCCTATTCCCAAGGAACCCATGGTTCACCTGGCAGCTCCCGACCCAGACACTCAAGTGCTACACAGAAATAATAGGTTCATAGATGGGGAAGGAGGCTGAGTCACAGAGTGACATATGAGTGAGGTCGTCATTGAGAGATGGTGAACCATTTATCAGGAAGAGGGTAGGGGCAACAGTCTGAGCTACAGAGTTGTGGGAGAACTGGGCATCCTGGGACCTTTGAGAGGGGAGCGTGAACAGATTGTGATGAGCGAGGCATATATCATATGTGCATTGTGAACTCCATCTAGTAGCAATGGACTTAAGTGGCCTGCTCACGATTGTGGGAAAGACGCTTCTGGATGGAACAATGTTGACAGACAGAGAGAAAGATGTAGGGGAAGGCCAGGCTGGAGGAAACTAACTCCGCTGGCTGGAAACACAGGAGGGAAGGGGCAGGGGGAAAGAGGAAGGCTCCCTAGAAAGCCCAGTGATGCAAGATAGGCCAGTGTTGGCCATCAAGGGCCTCCCACTGAATCAGAGCTGGTCCTCTGGCCTCAGGTATGGGAAAGCCCCAACCAGCAACTTCCTTTCTAAGGGCTTCTGTGGAGCTCTTTGATATCCGTATTCCCAAATCTCAGGACGAGTCTCCATGCTAGCACCCTCTTCCCATCTAACTCTCTCTTTCTGTCTTTGCCATTCATCACCCCACCCCACCCTAGGGTGCCCCTCTGTGTAGACAGGGGCAGCTTTGAACAGTCTCAGACTCAAGCCAGCCTCTTGTCAGCTCTTGGTGGGGTCACCTCAGGCTTTCTGACTGAATTCAACACATAACAAAATATAAAGCACTGGAGTCAAGGATTCTCCTGAGTCTTCATTTGAAAGGGCTCATGCCAAACCAGGTTGGAACCTGAGGCAAAAGGAAAAGCTATTCATATTGATGCTGTCAGTATCGGAAACCTGGACCTTTTTGGCCAACATGGATTTTCTTTTGACATTAATTTTTTTTTTTTTTTTCTTAAAGTGCCACAGTCAAATAGTTATTTGTTACTCTAAGTATTGGCAATCCTTTCAGATTGGTCCCTGAGGCAAATGTGTCCCTTTTCCCTGGCTAATGTCAATGAGCTCCTATTGCATGCCACAGGGGGAATTTGCAGAGTGCCCTACTATTGTGGAGGTGGGTAAATCTCCCGACAACTGTGCAGGGGCCCTCCTGACTTCCTCCCACAGACCCTGACAGAGAGGCTGAGCTGTCCAAGACTGATGAGTGAGCAGTGTTCATTCCCTGTCTCCCTCTCTTCCCTCTCTCTTCTGATTGATTCTCCAAAGTCAGGCTCTCTTCATGGTAACGTGGCTTCAGCTGACTGATACAGACAAGACCTGGGCAGTCAGATTTGTCAGTGTGCTCATGGCACCGGGGAGCTGGGAAAGCTCTCCATCTACAGAAATGGCCTCGGTGTGCAGACAGAACTGTTCTTAGAGCAGAGGAGGGTGATTCATCAGGCTGCTGGGGACGAGATGGAAACATCTCTTTAGTGTTTCCATCTTTCCTTTCTTCTAATTTGGGCTCCTGGGTGTGTGCTCCTCAGATACCCTGTCCCCTCTCAGAAGGCTGTGGATGAAAAGTGGCCCCAGGGAATCTTGGGACCTGACTTGATTTCCAGCCAGTGTATGTGAGCACATTGTCAGTGGTGTAGCACAGATGAAAGCAGAAAGCGTTTGGGCTGTGCAGTCTGGGAGGCCCAAGCTCAGACCCTAACTCCGTTATGTTGCAGATTTGCAATGGCCACCATTTGTTGAATCCCACCTGCTAGAACAGGCATGCAAAACTTTATGCTGGGGCCCAAGACTGAGTTAGAAAGCAAGATCAGCAATGCCTGACCACTCCGTTGCCAGAGCCCTAAGGCCTCTGGAAAGATAACTGTACTTCTTATCTAGTGTCTGTGTGACCCTTAACACACATTAACTAAGTCTGCCTTCTCAAGGTACAAAACCTTCCTCCTTTCTTCAAAAATCTACAGAACAGCCGGGCGTGGTGGCACCGCCTTTAATCCCAGCAATTGGGAGGCAAAGGTAGGAGGATCACCATGAGTTCGAGGCCACCCTGAGATTACATATTGAATTCCAGGTCAGCCCGGGCTAGAGTGAGACACTACCTTGAAAAACCGAAAAAATGAAAAAAAAAAAAAAAAAAAAAAATCTACAGAAGAAGGGTACTCCCTGTTTGCCCCCCAAGAACCAAGGCCTTGGCTTTAGAAGCCCACCATGCTCTTCCATGACATACGGCCCCTTCCCCCACCCCAGACACATACCTAATAATCCTTTCCCATAAACAGAAGTTCATTTCAGACTTTCTTTCTTTTAATAATTTTATACTACCTGGGTCCTTTATACAATCTTGTTCATGAGACTTCACTGTGACTGTACATTTTATAGGTGGGGAAACTGAGGCTTTAAGGAATGCTGTTGTTCAAAGGCATATAGTGGTCAATGGAAGGATCCAGATTCACCTTGATTGGTCTGATATCAGAGTGCTTTTTATGCATGGTTCTTCCAAGTTAGATGACCTGGGGCAGCTTTTGACGTCCATGTGGCTATTCTACTCTGCTGCCTTAAAATGTAACGGCCAGCCAGGTATGGTGGCTCACATCTATAAGCCCAGCACTCAGGAGGATTGCCATGAGTTTGAGGCCAGCCTGGATTACATAGCAAGTACCAGGCTAGCCTGGGCTACAGAAGAAGACTCTCTAAAAACAAGGAATTTTTATTTGAAAAGGGAGGGAAAAGCAGCCCTTGGCAATGAAGAGGTTCTAATCAAACTTTGCTCATAAAGATAAACTTTAGCTGCATTTGTCTGATGGGCCACACTTTGCTGACCTCTGCTGTGCCTGTGGAAAAGTGATCTCAGGATGTCACTTACATTGTACGAAGCCATCTTGACATCGGAACAAGCACTGGATGAGGGAAAGTAGTGCTCAGAGAGGGCCCACCACAGTGTCTGGCCCTCAGAAAAGTAGGGGTCTTTCTTCCCTCCTGCTAGTCAGGGTTAACTCCTCTTCCTTTGGCTCCTGAAATGCCAGCAAGGTTGGAACTTTGCATTTGATACATTTTTAAAGGCCTCAAGAAGAGATAGAGCCAGGGCTGGAGAGATGGCTTAGTGGTTAAGGAGCTTGCCTTCAAAGCCAAAGGACCCTGGTTTTGTTCTTCAGTACCCACATAAAGCCAGATGTAATAGGTAGTGCGTGCACCTGGAGTTGATTTGCAGAGGTTAAAGGCTCTAGTATGTCCATTCTCTCTCTGTCTCTGTCTGTCTCTCACTTTCTCTATCTCTCCATATATATATATGCCTGTTTCTCATTCTCTCTCAAACAAATAAATAAATAAAGATTTTTTAAAAGAAGAAGAGATAGAGCCAGACTTGGCAGTGGTGACACTTGGATGAGTATCGGGTATTTTACTGGAGGTCACTTGTTAGCAAAATCCTTCCCCTCAGCCCTGCTACCTCCCCCCCCACATCCCTGCACTTCATAGCTGTGATTCATTAACTCCAACTGCTGGAATTGCAGGTAACACACAGAGTTGCATTTTAAGCAGGCAAGGGTGACTACTTTAAAAGTGGCCCTTCTAAAAAAGGTTAATATTATAAATGCATCTTAAATGCCTAATACATAACCAAATGTCACAAATATGAAAATGTCAGTAGCATTGAAACTGAGAGAGCACACAAAAAAGTCACCTTTGCTCTCTGTATGCTGTGGTTTATGAAGGTCTGTTCTGCTAAGTCAGGCTGCCAAGTGCTAGAGAGATACTTTTTGTGTCCCTGGGGACCAATGATCTCTGTCTAGAAGCTAGCATGGTCTAGAAGGGGAAAGACCCCAAGAGAATGAAGGGAAGACCGTTGTTGTGGCTGGTTTCAATCTCTCAGAGTACTGGATTCCTCTGATGAAAAACAAATGGTAATGGTTCTGGTTTTGCCTTACTCTCTTCGCTTCAAAGATCTAGAAAGTTCTTTTCTTAAAAACAAACAAACAAAAAAAACACTTTTGGGCTGGAGAGATTGCTCAGTGGTTAAGGCCCTTGCCTGCAAAGTCTAATGGTCCATGTTTCATTCCCCAGTACCCACGTAAGCCAGATGCACAAAGTGGCGCATGCATATGGAGTTGGTTTGCAGTGGCTGGAGGCCTTGGCACATCCATACTCTTTCTCTCTCTCTTTCTCTCTCTCCCTATCTCACTCTGCTTGCAAATAAATAAAAAATTTAAACTAACTACTTTTATTTATTTATAAGGAGAGAGAGAAGGGAAGGATGGGTATGCCAGGGCCTTTTGCACTGTAAACAAACTTCAGATGCATGTGCCACTTTGTGCATCTGGCTTTGCATGGATTCTGAGGAACTGAACCTGGCCAATTAAAGTGCCTTTAACCACTTGGGCTTTTTCCTCAGCCCGAGTTCTTTTCTTTTGTTTTTAAGTTAAAAAATTATTTATTAGCCGGGCGTGGTGGCACATGCCTTTAATCCCAGCACTCGGGAGGCAGAGGTAGGATGATTGCCGAGAGTTCAAGGCCACCTTGAGACTACATAGTTAATTCCAGGTCAGCCTGGACCAGAGTGCGACCCTACCTCGAAAAACCAAAAAAATAAATAAATAAATAAAAATTATTTATTTATTTGAGAGAGAGAAAGAGGTAGAGAGAGGGGGATAGAGAGAATGGGAGTGTCAGGGCATCTAGCCACTGCAAATGAACTCCAGACACATGTGTGATCTTGTGCATCTGTCAGCCCAAGTTCTTAATTAACTAGGAATCCAGAATACGTGTTACACTAGCATGTTGGCCAGTGCATGGCACACAGAAAGTGCTCAAAAAAAAAAAAAAAAAAAAAAAGAAGAAGGAAAAAAAAAAACCCTTATTGAATGATTACATGATTACATTGTCTAGTATCTTTTTTTTTCATATTCTTTGTTTCTTTCTTTGGGCCTTGAGTTTGGCTAACCTTTGATTAGATAAATGCTAAAACATTTAGATACAATTTTTCCTCAGGCATGACAAGTTTTGGGGAAAATGATGTTAGAGTGAAACTTTTCAGATTTGAAGAAATGAATGCCCAGTAGAATGTCAAGATTATCAACGGTCTTGGGGAGAAAGGCATTTCTGATGCTTAGTGTAGGCTACAGATGGCGGGGGGGGGGTCCTACTTGCCAGCCAGTTTTGTAGATGTGACTGTATGTGCTGCGGTGATAAGATGTGAGCAAGAAGAGCTGTGACTGAGTGACCATGTGCATGTGTGTTTGCATGGGTAAGCTGGCCCAGGACCAGAGAAGATGAGAGGTACCCAGGGAGCTTTATTTAAAGAACCCACATATCCTTGAAACTTAGTGCCACCCTAAGGGGTGTTTTAGGTCATGCCCACCACTAACCCCCATTTAGCGTTGAGGTAGTCACATGCATAGAAGGAAAGGGCAAGGCTTAAAATGTAGGCCAAAAGGAAGAGCTGAGACTCTTATCCTACAGGACCTTTACAAATGAGCATGGGTTTCCTTAAGTTTTAAATTTTCAGGGATCTTGAGGGTCATCCAATCCAGTAGTAATCAAATATTAGCAGGTATCTGAATCTTTTGGGGAGAGCTTGTTAAGCCTCTGGAGTTTCAGGCTCTATTAGGGATGGTGGGGGGGATTGCGGATGTTTAACATGATTGAAATCGGATGTTTGGTCCAGGCATGTAGTCTCAGGGTGGCCTCGAACTCACAATCCTCCACCTCCTGCCACCATGCCATTCTAGGAAATTCTGATGAGGGTTGTCCTAGATCACCCATGGAGAAACTCTTGTAACGACCATGCAGTGCATCATCCAAACCAAGTCACTTTGGAGAAGGAAATGGATTTGTGCTCATTTGCATCGGGGATTGGGACACTGAGCCTGTCTTGGCAAATGCCACGCCCACTTGTTAACCAGTTGTCTGTGATTACTTGTGGATGATAACGCCAGAGCTGAGGCGTTATGACAGAGACCTTACGGTCTGTAAAGCATATGATATGTGGTTCTCTGTTGAAACAGTTTGTCACCCCTGGTTTATTGTTCAGTTAATATTTATCTTTCATCTTTTCTGCCATGAATGGAATATGTTTCTCCAGGTCACTGGTGTTGGGTTTAGTCACGACTCTTCCCTTGAGCGATGGGGCCTGGGGACATATTACCATCGTAAGCTTGCACTCTCATGTTGCCCCATCATTTCAATGATAAAAGCATGTCTATCCAGCCTGCCAATTCAAAGGAGAATAAAAGATATTTGGAGTAGACCCAAACACAACTTGTTTATGTAACCAAGCTCATTCTAGATAGCCCATCCATGCCTACAGACTTAAGAGCAAGTATCATTGTTGGTAAGCCACTGAATTTTGAGGTTATTTGTCCATCAACGTTATTATGGTAAGACATTGTTAGTAATGATGTTTGCGAGCATATCCTGGGTACATACGCCTTAACTATACAGTAACAATACTCTTGCCCTTGGAACATGAGGCCCCAGAGGGCTTAGGATTTGACAAGTCACTTGTTGGGCAATACCTGGGTACTTCGTTGCATTTGGATTATCTAGATTGAATGATAGCTATGCAATCATACAACTTTTAAATGTTTATTTATTCTCTCTGTGTGTATGTGTGTGTGTGGTCACATCAGGGTCTCTTTCCACTGCAAATAAATGCCAGATGTTTGCATCACTTTTTGCATCTGGCTTTACATGGGTGCTGGGGAATTGAACCTGACCTGGCAAGCTTGCTAAGCAAGTGCCTTTAATTGTTGAGCCATCTTTCCAGCCCCAGTGGTGCCATTTTTAAAAGAGGTGTGCTTAGTGGTCCTTGAGATGAACTGGCCCCTAGGGAGGTGGGGATGAAGCTGAGAGTTTGTCCTGGCTGCTGACGCCCCGCCCCTTTTCCACCCTCCCCTCCACTTCTCACGAAATAAATCATCAGACAAATGTAAGTGAAGGAAAGTAGCACCCAGAATAATTACATAGTCATCACATATTTTGATTCAAACTTAATGTTTCTTAGCAAAGGAAAATGTGCTGTGAATAAACAAAGATCAATTCATGCGACCATCAAGTGGCAGGCAGGTGACATTAGTAGAAGATGGCCCTACATTTTCTGAAAGCCTCCACAATGCCACTCACACAGTACAGAAGGGTGGGGGTCCTCCCTGGAAATTTCATGTGAGGAAGTCAGCAAAGCCAGTGGGTCGCCTGTGAAATTCTTACTTTGTGCTAGGGATTTAAACTGCAAACCCACTTTCTGTGAAGAAGTGTGGCCTTGTGTTAGGTAGTGCATATTGATGGGAACACTTATGTATTTGGTTATTTGTAACTGTGTGGTTTTTGGGTGTCTATTTGAATCTGTATGTGTTCACATACATACATGTACATGTATTTTAGTGTGGTTTATACATGTGTATATTTTCTGATACTGCCAGGACACCTTTATTCAGAATTCTACATTCTTTTTTAAAAACATCTTTTTATTTATTTATTTATTTATTTATTTATTTATTTATTTATTTATTTATTTGACAGAGAGAAAGAGGCAGATAGAGAGTGAATGGGTGCACCAGGACCTCCAGCCACTGCAAATGAACTTCAGATGCATGCACTATTTTGTGCATCTGGCGTATGTGGGCACTAGGGAATTGAACGTGGGTCTTTAGGCTTTGTAGGCAAGCACCTTAACTGCTAAGCCATTTTTCTAACCCCCAGAACCCCTCTTCTTATCGGCTGCTGTCCTGAGAGCCTGCCATTCTTGGAGAATGCCATGACCCCCTCCCACTGTCTGTGGACCCAATAGGTCTACATTGTAATTGTGAATGATGATAATCTGCTTAGGCCAGAAATGCTGCAGCTCTGTTTGAAGGGCTTGCAGGACAGATAGCTAACTCCTCGTCATGTGGTTCTGTGTCATCGTGTTTGCATGTTGTAGGTGGCAAAGCTTCCAGGCACAGCCTTATCTTCTCCACAGATCCCCTCCATGCATCCTCATCCATTCCAGATGGAGTCTGTTTGGATGGCTGACCCCAGGATAGGAGATGGTTGGGGTGGGCTGGACAGGGTTCTGGGGGTCATCTTAGACAAACTTCAGATCCTAGGGTGCTATTCCATGAGACCAGAAACTCCACCGTCCAAGAGGCATGCACAAATCCTGATTAAACAGGTGGACCAAGAACAGAAGTAGCTTCAGGAAAATGGATCTGAGGGGAAAGAGGGAGCCTGAGACCAGCCAGGGACCAGAAGTGAGCCATCCAAACCAGGCAGGGAAGAAAGCAATGCAGGTTAGAAAAATGGCTATGAACACTTTAGAGCCGCCCATGTCTCTGGTGGGTCGTGTTCAAACAGCTCATGGCCAGCCAGCTGGACAGGTTCGCATATCCAGGTGGGGGCCAGGCAGAGTTTAAACAGCCCACATGGAGGAAACATTCCCTACCAAAGCCCTCTTACCCTCCAGCCACTCAAAGGAGCCCTGTTCACCTCCTTCTAATCCTTTCTAGTGCAATTCTCTGACTCTGGACTGATTTTCCTGGCTTCTCCAGGAACGTATTCAACTTCCCTGGATGTTTAATCTCCTGTGGACATTAGCTGCCTACAGTTCAAACCACTCCAGCTGACATTTGTCATCAACCACCTCGCCTTATAACTGACGTTTGGGTGTGCTCCAACTTTCTCTCTCTGGCCAGATGGAAGGCTCTGTGGACACAGGGTGTATGCTACAGCTCTGTTTTCTTCCATGCGGTTCGCTCAAACCATTTCTTGTGGCTGGGTTGTGTTTTTTGAGACCAGGCAGGTGAGAGTCAGCCCAGCCTTTTGCATCCTCTGGCTTTGAAACTCCATATAAGCCTCCCTGTTCCATGTCTCACAGGCTCCATCCTACCTAAGTCTTCAACCAAGACAACCCCATCATCAGCAACTCCACTATCACCAATGTGCGCATCAGGTGTGAACCCATCACGTTTCCATGGACAAAGCATGCATGGACCCTATAGAGACCTCGGCATCAGTTACTTTCTCACTGTTGGAACAAAATACTGCTCCCGGCAGAAGGAACTTAAGGAAGGAAAGGGTTTATTTTTCACTTACAGTCATGAGGGAGTATCCATTATAGTGGGGAAGGCATGGCAGGCCTGGGCAGGGAGTCCATGTCACATCGTCACATCAGCAGGGAGGAAGTAGAGAGACTGAATGCTGCTTGCTCAGGTAGTTTTCTCCTTCGTATACACTTAGGTTGGCTCCTACTACAAATACTAATTAATCTAGAAAATCCCTCACAGACATGCCTGTACATTTAATCCCATGGTGATTCTCCATCCTGTCAAGTGGACAACCAGAAATTAACCATCACAACCTCGGAGGAGCCCCCATGCCTTTGCCTATTTGTACCTGGGCTGCTCTTTGCCTGTCACACTGTTGCTCTCCACTCTTTCAGGGTTGGATTAGCCTACACCTCTTCTTTGAAGACTTCCTAAGTTCCAAGCTTAGACTACATCCCCTGTGGGACCTGGCTCATGGAGCAATTAGCATGTTGTGGTAGTTTGAATTTATGTCCCCCAATAGACTCAAGCATTTATTGAAGTTTGTAACTTGGATTTCCAAGCGCCTGGCTGGAGGATGTGTCACTATAGGCGGATCCTGGAGTCCAGCCCTAAGTTGTTACTGGGGGCTGAATTGTAGCCTAAGGTATGCACAGTGTTTGAGCTCTGCCTGGGGTTCCCAGAATGTGTTTGCTTGTGGTACTGGTGGTGGTCTTTCTCCCTATGTGGATTTGGTAAAGGGGCACAGCTTCTTCCACCATTGTGGACCCACCTCTGGATCTATAAGCCTGAAATAAATCCTATTCCCCCCATAAACTGTGTTTGGTTTGGAGGTTCATCCCAGCAGTGTGGACCTGACTGCAACACACATGTCGATGTCAGAAGCTGTTGATGTCACACTGGGCATGTTGGCTCCTACCTGCTAATCCTAGCTTTTAGGAGGCTGATGCAGGAGGAGTACCAGGAATTCAAGGCCAACCTAAGCTGCAAAGTGAGTTCAAGGATAGCATGGGCTACTGAGTGAAAAAAAAAAAAAAACCTAAAACAATCAAACACAAACAATTTAAATTTTTTTTTGAAGTTGATGTCTATCTTCCCCAGCAGATAGTTCTTTTACAGCTGGGCCATGTCTCAATCCCTATCCTTCACACCACAAGCCCAGTCCAGGGTGGATTTTCATTCAGAACCTTTGAGCCAGTCTCTGGACCAGCTACTAGAGAAGGAGAGAGTCCCTTCCTGAAGCAGGGGAGCAGAAGAGGGAGAGGAGCAGGTTTCTTTATTGGGTGCTCAGATACAGGTAGGTCAGTGTTGAGCAGTGAGGATGCTTCCAGGCAGTAGAAGTAACCAGTCACACACGGGGCACATGATGCCGGTCATTGTGACCTGGCAGGGAAACTGCATCAGGAAAGTCTGCCCCAGTCTACAGCCATACCATCCTGAATGTGCTAGATCTCATCCGATCTCAGAAGCTCTATAAAGTCCAGCCTGGTTAGTACTTGGATGGGAGAAAAGTCTGCCCCAGACCATATGCCCCTGGGATATATAACTATTTGAGGCAGCTGCTAGTAGGGGAACGGTCTGGTGAGAAGAATTTATTTAGAATCTTGAAAAGCATTCTGCTATTGCAGAACCTCAAGCAATGAATTTAATCTCTCTGGGTTTCCTTGTCCCTCAGTCCCTGCTGGGTTGGGATTAGACGAGGCATCACAGCAATGCTCGTTGGCTTCCTAGACTATACTGGATATTTCTGTAGTCTTTTTTCCCACTGAAACTCATTCACTTCATTTAAGATGTCATTAACCCATGGCTTCAGGAATCTATTTATATCTAGTGAGTAGTTGGGGACATGCACCATGTTTTAGCTCTGTATTCACTCGTCTTCACAGGGTGCTCACACGCACTTGTTGAATGAACGAGTGAATTAATATAAATTGTTAATTGGAGAGATCCATGCTGCTACATGTAGTGCAAACATTTTTTGTTTTATTTTGGACTAAGGACAGCATTCTGAATTAGCAAACTAAAAGAATATTGTAAAGCAAAATTTAAAGAGAGTTAAAGAGGAACATTGCAATTTATAAACCAATGAACTCCTGATGAATGACCTAAGTGTTTCTTGTTAGAGGTCTTGCTGGGGAGGCTGTCTGGTGCAGATAAGGCTATTTTGTAATTAGTAGGTGTCCATTTGCATTTGAATGTTGCAAGGTGCTCAAGTTCTTAAAGCACATCTGTTCTCCAGAGTGGACGAAACTTTACTCCACTAATGTTGGAGATTAACAATTTTATACTTGGTACCATTCTTTCCTGCAATCCTTCACAGATATTTATTAAGGTACTACTCTAAACACAGCATTGGTTAAGCAAGGCCCTCCTCTCATACATACATACGTGATGATCTAGTGATATAAAAATTACAACAGTCTGGTGTGGTGGTGGTGATGGGCCACACCTTTAATCCCAGCATCCAGGAAGCTGAGGTAGGAGGATCGCCATGAGTTCAAGGTCACCCTGAGACTGCATAGTAAATTCCAGTTCAGCCTAGGCTAGAGCTAGACCTTACCTTAAAAAAGACAAAGACAAAAACAAAAACAAAAAAAGAATTTGCAACTTACAATTGACTGGGAAACCTTTAACTGGGTAGTTAACCCCAAGGGAAAGGGAAACCCAGACAGAAAGGAGAACTGACCCAGAGGCCTTGAGGAGGAAAATAAGTGGTCACAATCAATTAGTGGATCAGAGGGAAGAATGATGGAAATGAGGTCGGAAAGGACAGGAAATACTGAGTCACAGAGGGTATCACTAAACCCTTTGGTTTAGAGTTTGCTCTTAATGCAATAGGGGCCTTAAACAGGAGTGAGCTGATATGCATCTGTGTATGTGAGTGTGTGTGTGTGCGCGTGCGTGTGCATGCGTGTGTGTGTTTGTGTGTGTGCGTGCATGTGTGTTGTTGTTGGTGGTGGTGTTTGAGTGTAAAATGCTCCCCACAGGCTCATGCATGTTAACGTGTGGTCCCCAGCGGTGGTGCTGTTCTCCGAAGGTTAGGTTGTGGAACCTGCTGAAGGAAGTGTCTCACTGAGAGGGAGGGGTGAGCCATGACGTGATATCCAGCTCCACCTTTGGTTGTCCCTCTCCGCCTCTTCTGCTACAGTGTGACACACACTTGGCCCTTCCGTGCTTTCTCGGCCATGGTGAACTTTGTTACCTGGGCCTATAGGTCAAAATAAGCTCCTTTTAGCCGCATGTGGTGGCGCACGCCTTTAATCCCAGCACTTGGGAGGCAGAGGTAGGAGGATCACTGTGAGTTCGAGGCCATCCTCAGACTACATAGTGAATTCCAGGTCAGCCTGGGCGAGAGCAAGATCCTACCTTGAACAACCAAAAAAAAAAAAAAAAAAAAAGAAAGAAAAAGCTCCTTTTTTTCATGAATAGCTTCTGGTCAGGTGTCTTGTCCTAGAGAAAGTAACTGATAAAGCATGTGTTTCTGACAGGCATGCATGCGTGTGTGTGTGTGTGTGTGTGTGTGTGTGTGTGTGTGTGTGTAGGCTAGAAGTTAACATCAGCTGTCTTCCTCAATTAATCCCTATCTTGCTTATTGAGAGAGGATCTCTCATTGAAGCCAGAGCTCGTTGATTCAGCTAGTCTAGCTACTTAGTCTGTCCACATCTCCACCTCCTGAGCGCTGGGATTGCAGGCACATACTGGCATACTTGGGTTCTGGGGAACTGTGCAGCAAGCACTTCACTGAGTGAACCACTCCTCTGTCTCTTCAAAAATCCCTCTGGGATGGCTAAGCAGTTAAGGTGCATGCCTGCAAAGCTGAAGGACCCTGGTTTGATTCTCCAGGTCCCACGTAAGCAAGATGCACATGGTGGCGCATGCGTCTGGAGTTCGTTTGCAGTGGCTAAAGGCTCTGGTACACCCATTCTCACTCTCTCTCTTCCTCCCTTTCTCTGTCTTTAATAAGTAAATAAAATAAAATATTTTTTAATTGGATTTTTAAAAGTCCCTCTGGCTCTTGCCTAGGGATGTGGGATAGAAGGATGCAGGAAAAGAAGCCAGAGACCAACTGGAAGGTTAATTTAGATAACTATGAGGAGGAATGTTGGTGAATTAGAGTAAGGTGGGCTGGAGAGATGGCTTACTGGTTAAGGCATATGCCTGCAAAGCCAAAGGACCTAGGTTCGATTCTCCAGGTCCCATGTAAGCCAGATGCACATGGTGGCACATGCATCTGGAGTTCGTTTGCAGTGGCTAGAGGCCCTGGCATGCTCATTTTCACTCTCTCTCTCTCTCTCCGTCTCTCTGTCTCACATACATACATACATACAGACATACATACATACATACATACATAAAATATTTTTAAAATAAAAAAGAATTAGAGTAAGGTGTTAGCAGCAGGGCTGAGAACATGAGGCATTGGGGCACATCTCTAACATGTTTTGGAAATAGAATCAATAGTCCTTGCTGGTCCATTGCCTAGGGGAGATGGCAGAGGGTCAATAAGGAGTAAAGGGCACTCAGAAATAATACGCTCTGTGGCATAGTGAGCAGTGGGGCTACTTTCTGAGATGGTGATACCTTCTGCAGCAGGAAGAGTAATTTTGGGTTGTCTCAGTGTTTATGAAAATGTGGGTCCGTGTACTTGCATGCTTGTGTGTGTAAGTGTGTGGTAGAGGCAGAAGTAGTCTGGAATGAAGAGTTTTGTTCAGCCCATGCCAAGTTTGAGATGCCTGCCAGTCGTCTATGCAGAGACGTCAAGCTGCCCATTGCGTATTTGTGACTTGAGCACTGAGAAGTGATTAAAGCTGGAAATATAGATCCGGGAGCCATTTGCATATAGATTACCAATTTTGGTGAGGAATGTAGATAAAGAAGAGAAAAAGAGGCCTTGACAGAAGCCTGAGGCACTCTAATATTTAGAGTTTGGGGGGGGGTGAAATGTGGAACTTCCAAAGACCTACTGGGAGAGGCCAGTAAAGTAGGAGTGGACCCTGGACGTGATCAGTTACCAAAGCCAAGAGAAGAGAGGGTTCCAGGAAAGAGGGGCGAACAGTGTCAGCTCCTGCTGGGAAGTCAGCAGTGTGAGAATGGAGAAGTGACAGTTGAGCGGGGCCACCAGAGGCCTTGGCAGGAGGCCTGAACAGTGTGCATGCAATGGTGGGTTGAGAAGATGATGTGGTACAGAAAGGTAGGTGGAGAGAGACACATTTTGGTTAAAAGAAGTTTTACTGCAAGGGGTTATGTTACAAATAGAAGGCTTGGGAACAAGCTTGTGTGTCAAAGGAAAGATGCTGGAGGAAGGGTGACATGAGAGGTGCATGAGAGATGGAATGGCCGAAGCAGAGTCATATGGTTAAAAAGATGAATGGGGTCTATGGCGTATATGCAGAGGGGAGTTCAGAAAGGAGCAGGGACGTTTCATCCGTAGAAGCAACAGGAAAGGCAAAAACGAACAAACAAACAACAACAACAAAACAAAAAAACCCACCATGGTTCCAATAAGCAGCCTTTCTAATTGCATTCCAGTATGTGCTAAGGACTGTGGCTGTTGTGCATGAAAATGTGAGTATTTTGAGGGGCAGGGTGTAGGAGTTTGAGTACACAGTAGAAAGTGTGAAGCAGTTATTTGGAAAAATAGGCAAGCGTACTTGTTAGGAGAGTGTGGTAGAATTGCCAGGCAATGCTGAGTGCCAGTTTCAGACTTTTGGCCATGAATTTCCAGTAAGACCATCTCTCATGGGAATGAACATCTTCATCTAGCAATTCAGAGCAGGCAGAGAGTCACAGCTGATTGTGCTCGGGGCTTGCCTTATGTGTCAAGAGGAGGCAGAGGTGGCAAAGGAATTAAAGATGTTCTGTAGAGAATGATTATAGAGACAAATCATGCCATCAAAGAATGTAAAGAAAGTACCGGGGCTGGGGAAATGGCTTAGTGGTTAAGACATTTGCCTGTGAAGCCTAAGGACCCCAGTTTTCCCCCCCAGGACCCACATAAGCCAAATGCAGAAGGGGGCACATGCATCTGGAGTTCATTTGCAGTGGCTGGAGGCCCTGGTGCACTCATTCTCTTTCTCTTGATCTTCCTCTTTCTCTCTCTCTCAAATAAATAAATAAAATATTAAAATTTATTAAAAAAAAGAACTCCTAGCCAGGCGTGGTGGCACACACCTTTAATCCCAGCACTCGGGAGGCAGAGGTAGGAGGATTGCTGCGAGTTCAAGGCCACCCTGAGACTACATAGTGAATTCCAGGTCAGCCTGAGCTAGAGTGAGACCCTACCTCGAAAAACCAAAAAAAAAAAAAAAAAAAGAACTCGTAAAACTCAATAAGAAAATAATAACCAAATATATTTTTTTAAAAAGAAAATACTGAAAGAAAATACTGGGGTTAAAATGTGTAGGGGTCACCAGCTAAAGGTGTCAAAGAATGGCTGAAACAGTTCCCACAGGAGTGGGTGGGCTGGTAGGGTAAAAAGTTGCTCTCAGAGGGGACACTTCAAGTCAAGTGTCCAAGCATAAGTGACGGGAGACAAAGGGATTATTGGAGCAAATAAAAATCTAGACATTGGAGAAAGCATTCATAGAGATTTGGAAGTCACTCAGTGATGGTGGATGGCTTAGGATAATGAGGAGTCAAGTGAACAGTGCTGACTTAGGTAAAAGCAACAAGGGTGGCTAGAGGGCAGTGAAGACTGAAGACATGAATCTCTAAGGATTTCTCTCTCTCTCTCTCTCTCTCTCTCTCTCGTGTGTGTGTGTATGCATGTGTGTGCACATGTGAATGCTTACATGTGCACTTATGAAGTGGGTGAGATTATACTACATGGAGGAAACACTGAGCATGTCCTCTAAAGTTGGGAATGACATAGACTCCTGTCACTTCTACTCCACATGGTGCTTCTTGAAGTCCTCTCTAGAACACTAAGACAAGAAGAAGACATAGAGTGAAAGGAAGAAGTCATACTGTCCTTGACTGCAAACGACAGACTCTGTTCTTAAAAGGTCCTTTAGAATCTACCAGGAAACTAGATTCAATAGACAAACACTTTTAGCAATTTCATATTTGTATTTATATCCTGAAAAAAACAATATGCAAATATTTATACTTTCAATACCTATAATGAACATGGAGAAAAAGAGATCAGGAAAATCATCTCAGTCAGTCAAAATAATAATTGCAGAAATAAATAAATTATCTAGGAATAAACATAACCAAGGAAGTGAAAGAGCTCTATAATGAAAACTCTAAGACAATATGACAAGAAAGCAAAGAGGATAATAGGTGATGAAAAGACCTCCCATGCTCTTGGACTGGCAGTATTAATGTTGTGAAAATGGCTATGTTACTGAAAGCAGTGTACAGATTCAAAGCAATTTCCATCAAAATTCCTCCCAGAGCTAGAAGAAAACAATCCAAGAATTCATATGAAAACACAAAAGACCACAAATAGCCAAAGCAATCCCACGGAGAAAGAAGACAGCTGGAAATATTTCAGTACCTCAGATTCCTCTATAGAGTGATAGTGACAAAGAAAGTATAGTACTGGCACAGAAAAATAGACATATACACAAATGGAACAAGACAGAAGACTCAAAAATAAACTCCCACAGCTTTGACCACCTAATTTCTGACAAGTCAAAAACATTCAATGGAAAAAAAGAGAATCTATTCAATAAATAGTGCTATCAAAACTGGTTATCAGGGCTGGGGAGATTGTTCAGTGGTTAAAGCACTTGCTTACAAAATCTGCCAACCTGGGTTCGATTCCCCAATATCCATGTAAAGTCAGATGCACTTGTGTTGCACTTGTGTCTGGAATTCACTTGGAGTTGTAAAAGGTCCTGGCACACTCATACTCTCTTTCTCTCCTTACCTCCCTCTCTGCTTGCAAATAAATGAATAAATAAATTTATACAAATACTGTTTATTCGCCTGTAGGAAAATGAGATTAGATCTGTATCTTTCACTTAGTAGAAATATCATTTCAGAGTGCACCAAAACCTCAATTTACAACCTGAAATGCAGAAACTGCTAGGGAAAACACATGGAAGATATTTTAAAATATAGTCATTGGCAAGAACTTTCTGAACAGAACTCCATTAGAACAAGAATTAGCCCCAAGAATTAACACAGGTGTACATGAAATCAGAAGTTTCTGCACAGTAAAGGCAACTATCAGGAAAGCAAACAAACTACTGAGTGGGAGAAAAATCTATGCCAGGTATACTTAAGACAGAGGTCAAATATCCAGATTTATGAAGAACTGCAAAAATTAAATACTTGCCCTCTTGCAAAGCCCTAGCCAGTCACCAAGTAGATGAATGAAATGAAGAGACAATTCACAAAAGAAGAACTAACAATAGCCAACACATATTTTTAAACGGGCTCCACATCCCTAGCCATCAGGGAGAAATGTAATTTAAAACCCACACTAGTCAGAATGACTATTGTCAAGAAAACTGACAACACATCCTGGCCAGGGTGTGGGGAAAAGAAACTCTTATTCACTGCTGGTAAAAAAAAAGAACTCGTAAAACTCAATAAGAAAATAATAACCAAATATATTTTTTAAAAAGAAAATACTGAAAGAAAATACTGGGGTTAAAATGTGTAGGGGTCACCAGCTAAAGGTGTCAAAGAATGGCTGAAACAGTTCCCACAGGAGTGGGTGGGCTGGTAGGGTAAAAGTTGCTCTCAGAGGGACACTTCAAGTCAAGTGTCCAAGCATAAGTGACGGGAGACAAAGGGATTATTGGAGCAAATAAAAATCTAGACATTGGAGAAAGCATTCATAGAGATTTGGAAGTCACTCAGTGATGGTGGATGGCTTAGGATAATGAGGAGTCAAGTGAACAGTGCTGACTTAGGTAAAAGCAACAAGGGTGGCTAGAGGGCAGTGAAGACTGAAGACATGAATCTCTAAGATTTTTCTCTCTCTCTCTCTCTCTCTCTCTGTGTGTGTGTGTATGCATGTGTGTGCACATGTGAATGCTTACATGTGCACTTATGAAGTGGGTGAGATTATACTACATGGAGGAAACACTGAGCATGTCCTCTAAAGTTGGGAATGACATAGACTCCTGTCACTTCTACTCCACATGGTGCTTCTTGAAGTCCTCTCTAGAACACTAAGACAAGAAGAAGACATAGAGTGAAAGGAAGAAGTCATACTGTCCTTGACTGCAAACGACAGACTCTGTTCTTAAAAGGTCCTTTAGAATCTACCAGGAAACTAGATTCAATAGACAAACACTTTTAGCAATTTCATATTTGTATTTATATCCTGAAAAAAACAATATGCAAATATTTATACTTTCAATACCGATAATGAACATGGAGAAAAAGAGATCAGGAAAATCATCTCAGTCAGTCAAAATAATAATTGCAGAAATAAATAAATTATCTAGGAATAAACATAACCAAGGAAGTGAAAGAGCTCTATAATGAAAACTCTAAGACAATATGACAAGAAAGCAAAGAGGATAATAGGTGATGAAAAGACCTCCCATGCTCTTGGACTGGCAGTATTAATGTTGTGAAAATGGCTATGTTACTGAAAGCAGTGTACAGATTCAAAGCAATTTCCATCAAAATTCCTCCCAGAGCTAGAAGAAAACAATCCAAGAATTCATATGAAAACACAAAAGACCACAAATAGCCAAAGCAATCCCACGGAGAAAGAAGACAGCTGGAAATATTTCAGTACCTCAGATTCCTCTATAGAGTGATAGTGACAAAGAAAGTATAGTACTGGCACAGAAAAATAGACATATACACAAATGGAACAAGACAGAAGACTCAAAAATAAACTCCCACAGCTTTGACCACCTAATTTCTGACAAGTCAAAAACATTCAATGGAAAAAAAGAGAATCTATTCAATAAATAGTGCTATCAAAACTGGTTATCAGGGCTGGGGAGATTGTTCAGTGGTTAAAGCACTTGCTTACAAAATCTGCCAACCTGGGTTCGATTCCCCAATATCCATGTAAAGTCAGATGCACAATGTTGCACTTGTGTCTGGAATTCACTTGGAGTTGTAAAAGGTCCTGGCACACTCATACTCTCTTTCTCTCCTTACCTCCCTCTCTGCTTGCAAATAAATGAATAAATAAATTTATACAAATACTGTTTATTCGCCTGTAGGAAAATGAGATTAGATCTGTATCTTTCACTTAGTAGAAATATCATTTCAGAGTGCACCAAAACCTTAATTTACAACCTGAAATGCAGAAACTGCTAGGGAAAACACATGGAAGATATTTTAAAATATAGTCATTGGCAAGAACTTTCTGAACAGAACTCCATTAGAACAAGAATTAGCCCCAAGAATTAACACAGGTGTACATGAAATCAGAAGTTTCTGCACAGTAAAGGCAACTATCAGGAAAGTAAACAAACTACTGAGTGGGAGAAAAATCTATGCCAGGTATACTTAAGACAGAGGTCAAATATCCAGATTTATGAAGAACTGCAAAAATTAAATACTTTCCCTCTTGCAAAGCCCTAGCCAGTCACCAAGTAGATGAATGAAATGAACAGACAATTCACAAAAGAAGAACTAACAATAGCCAACACATATTTTTAAACGGGCTCCACATCCCTAGCCATCAGGGAGAAATGTAATTTAAAACCCACACTAGTCAGAATGACCATTGTCAAGAAAACTGACAACACATCCTGGCCAGGGTGTGGGGAAAAAGAAACTCTTATTCACTGCTGGTGGAAATGGAAACTCGTACAGCCATTATGAAAATGAGTATTGAAGTTTCTCAAAAAATTCAAAATATGTTGTAGTTACCCTTGTATTGCTGGCACAACACACCTGACCAAAAGCAGCTTGTGAAAGGAAGTCGTTTATTTTGGCTTATCGATTCAAGGGGAAGTGCCATGATGGCAGGGGAAAGGATGGCATGAGCAGAAGCTGGGCATCACCTCTGCCACAGCAGAGGGAACACTGCAGGAAGAGAGTGAGCCAAACGGTGGCAAGGAGAAGCTGGCTATAACACCCATAAGCCCACCCCCAACAACACACCTACTCCAGCAAGGCTCCCATTCCCAAATGCCACTTGCTGGGGTCCTAGCATTCAGAACACATGACTTCATTAGAGGACGACTAATATTCAGACCACTACCAAAGAGAACTTCCATGGGATGCACTTATATACTCCTGACTCCATAACCTACTACAAAGATGCTCGCACATCCATCTTTATTGCTGTTTTATTCAAAATGGCAAGAAAATGGTTTAAATGCCCACTAATAGATGAATGGACAATGAAAATGTGTTACATGTATACCATGTAATTTTACTCAGCAGTAAAGCAATATGAAATTTGGGCTGGAGGGATGGCTTAGCGGTCAAGGTGTTTGCCTGCAAAGCCAAAGGACCCAGGTTCGATTCCCCAGGACCCACATTTGCCAGATGCACAAGGAGGCACATGCATCTGGAGTTCATTTGCAGTGGCTGAGAGAGAGAGAAAGAGACAGAGGGAAAGGAGGGGGAGAGAATGGATGCGCCAGGGCCTCTAGCCACTGCAAACGAACTCCAGACACATGTACCACCTTGTGCATCTGGCTTTTGTGGATCCGAGGGAATCAAATGTGGGTCCTGGGGACTCAAACCTGGGTCCTTTGGCTTAGCAGAGAAGTACCTTAACCACTAAGCCATCTTTCCAGCCCAGCACTGCATTTCTAAGGTGTCTCCAAATGATAACCTTGCTTCTATTTGCTCCATGAGCCACACCTTGCATAGAGGATCAGACGGTTGGTGGTCTAGTAAGGACAGTGTTTGAACCAAGAAGTACTTAATCAAGGCTGGTCACGCTGAGTTTGTAGAGCACAAAGACCTGAGTGGGAGCCTCAGAACGCACTTATAAAAAGCCAGGCATGGTGGCATGAGTTTGTAATCCTAGCACTGAGGAGGTGGAGACAGGTGGATCCCTGGGACTTGTTGACCCGTTAGTCTGGCCTACTTGGCAAGTTTCAGGCCAGTGAAAGATTCTCTCTTACAAAAGGTAGATGGCGACTGAGGGATTTATACCAGGAGTTATCCTCTGCCCTACACACACACACATACACACACACGTACATATGCCTACATATATACAACCCCTACTGCCACACAGAGAAGTCCTTAATCTCTTATTGCTCTATTATCATGAGCATCAAGGCTTGCTATCATCTTCTATTTTCTCTAGAAAAGCTAGTAATCGAAAAATTTTGTGAAAGCATCCTATTAAAATATGGTTAACTCAGAGATTAGGTGTGCTTCCTGGACAAGCATGAAGGCCTGAGGGGCGGTGGGGTGGGAAGTTGGGGCTGTGATTACCTGAGTTCTAATCTCCAGAACCCACATAAGTACCTGATCATAGCCACATGCACTTGTAACTCTAGTCCTGCAGAGGCGCAGAGACCAGGAATCACTGGAACTCACGAAAAAACAGCAGGCTCTGAGATCAGCCAGAAACTCTGCATCAAAACAGTAACAGGCAGAAGAGCGATGGAGCGGGACACCCAGTGTTGCACTGTGATGGCCGCAGGTGAGCATACACCACTGCAAGAGTGCACGGGGTACTGTGAAGGCATACACCACATACACACGTATGCACATACCACATCTGTCTCTCTCACACACAAAAGCAAAAAAGTATATATGGTTAACTGAAAGCAGTGTAAAAATTGTGGAGCAAACCACACATGTACATGGGTTGGATTCCACTTACAGGCAATTCAACTGGTGGTTTGTGATGGAGAGGAATGAGGGCCACGTGGAGCATTGGAGCTCTGGATGGAGAGTTAGCTGTTGTCGGCCATGCACTTGTCTCAGCTCTGTCATTAGAGAGCAGCATTCATATATCAACTTAGAAGCAATTTTCCTGGGAACTGCTGGTGTCCCACCAGGCTGTGTTCATTCCCACATTGTACAGAAAGTTATTCTAAAATTATTTAATTTAATTAATTTATTTATTTGAGTGTGTGTGTGTGTGTGTGAGAGAGAGAGAGAGAGAGAGAGAGAAATGCAGATAGTGTGAGAGAGAATGGGCATGCCAGGGCCTCTAGCCCCTGCAAATGTAACTCCAGATGCATGTGCTACCCTGTGCATCTGGCTTTATGTGGGTACAGGGGAAATGAACCTGGGCTTGTCAGCTTTGTAAGCAAACAGCTTCATTGCTAAGCCATCTCTATAGCCCCCTACAAAAAGTCAAAAAGTTATTCTTTCTGCTTCCCACATCTAGCATGCACCCTCTACATCTATTCCACTGGTGTTCAGAGTGGCTTAGGTGGCAGAGTGCCTGGACACCTCTGTTCACATTGTGAGATACCATGGAATATTGGCATATTTAATTCCTTTGCTCATGCCCGGAGCAGCTTTTTCTTACAGAAAATATGGTTATGTTACAATGTCCATGGGTCCCTTCAACTTCAAAAGAGAATAATCGCATATAAACTATTTTGAAGGCAACACACTCCTGAGTTTCCATTAGCATTTATTTCCACTTGTTTCATTCTCTGTCACCTACAGCAGTCACTAGGTGACAAGCGGTAGCAGACATCCAAAGTTTAAGAAAAATTTATGAAAATGTATCCTTGATATAGGACAAATTCTCTCCATTAAGCTAATGTGTTTTGGGAATTGGAGCATCCATGGTGGAAACTGTCCACTCACTTTCTGGAATGCTAGTGTTCTAAGAAAACTGGGCTGAAAGACTGCCTAAATACCACCCATTTCTCAAAGCCTGGATGAAGACCAACCTTCTCTGCTGAGTGTTTAAAATCTTTTTATATGTACAAAAGTCTTAATTAATTCATTTTTGTTAATGTTAGTTTTTTGGGTTTTTTTGCTAAATATTTTTACTTGTTTATTTGCAAGCAGAGAGAGATAGAAGAGAGACAGAGAGAGAATAGGCATGCTAGGGCCCCCAGATGCTGCAAATGAACCTCCAGATGCATGTGCCTCTTTGTGCATCTGGCTTTACGTGGATACTGGGGAATTGAATCCCAGTTGTAGGCTTTGCAGGAAAGTGCCTTAACTACAGAGCCATCTCTCCAGCCCCTATGTTTGTTTCGAGTATGTAGTCCAGGGCAAATCATCCTGCCTCAACCTCCTCCATGCTGGGACTGGAGATGTAGACTACATTTACATCTGTAGAGTTTCTCTGTTGAGTCTTTCTAGGTTGACAACTCCCATGGCTGAGACACTGTGTCGAAAAAATTCATTTAATTCCTAATCATATGCCTCTTCAGATCAGTGTGAGGTGAGCCGCTGTTTAGATGTAAGCTATGCAGGCTGGAGAGAGGGTTGGCTGTCTCAGTGTGCCAGGGACGGTGAAACACCATGCGCTCCTTAATCATCGACTCCTCTTGTATCCGAGGACCTTGGCTCCTCCTGCCCTTCCGCGAGTCACAGAACGACTGTGAATCTTGATTACATAACACCTTTCCTTGGCAAAAATCCCACTCCCATCCAAAGGAAATTTCACTAAAATATGGAATAGGGCTACTTATTCAAAACTGCCAACTCTCTTTTTCTCTTATCGAGGACCCTAAGAAATGACCTTCTGGGTCCAGTGCTAGAGATTCTGGACTGTTTTCTTCTATTTCTCTCCCATCTCAGTCATGTCTTACTCTTGGTAGAAGAAGTAAATGCTTACTCTCCTTGTCCCTTGACAGAGTTTCTTTTCTCCTTGTCGTGTGGAGAATAGTGTGGCTTTAGGTTTTGGAAAAACCATGGGTTCAAATCTCAGCCCCATTACTTATTAGCTATGTGACTTAAGGTACTTGAGTTCTTGAAGTCTCAGTCAGACCCATGAAGATGACACTGAATCCTTCCTCGCAGAGCCAGCACTAGGAGTTCAGTTCTCCTGGTCCCTTCCCTGCCATCTGCCTTCTACATGACTGTTCCTGCTAGTTCCTGCTATTTTCAAGGATAGGCAGGCTTGGAGACTGACTGGATGTTTGGGAAGTTGCCAGGTCTGAACTAAGTGACCTAGCTCACTGCAAAATGGAAGGGCAAGAAGTCCAAGCTGGCGTGAAGTCAGACACCCATCTCTTCTCAGGCTGCCGTATTGAGCCTTCTGTAATCATTTCTCAGGTAGAGATGTTTCCCTACAGGTCTAATGCTTTCCCATCCTCTGCTCCTATTTACACAGCCCCCTAGGGACAGCATCCACTGTGCAATTTTCTCTGCAGGAGCATTACTCAAAGGGAACCCCTGCCTCTTCGTACCACTGTCCTCTTACACAAATGGCACTTAGGGCCCATCCTTTCTCCGCCTCCAGGCTGTTCCCATGACTAAGAAATGCAACATAATTTCCTCAGATAACATTTTCAAGGGACATTAAAGTCTCAGGAGGGCTGGCACCCTGTATTTATGATCGTTGATATTGAAGAGCTTTTGGAAAGTTCTTTTTCCTTGCACTCAGAACAGGGAAGGGAGGGATATGAAGCTGAAGTATGGGGCCCTGGGGAGGATGATGGCACAGGAGTCAGAGCACCTGGGTCTGTACCTGCCATCTCCCTGACAAGAGACCACATGACCAGGAGCAAGCTTGATGACAGCTTAAACTAAGTTTTCAACTTTCCGTCTTCTGCCATACCTAGGTTTCTCCCTCCTTTCCTTCCTTCCTTCCTTCCTTCCTTCCTTCCTTCCTTCCCTCCCCCTCTCCCTCCTTCTTTCCTTCCCTCCCTCCTTCCTTCCTCTTTCTTTCTTTCTCTCTCTCTCTCTCTCTCTCTTCTTTTTTTTTGGTTTTTCAAGGTACAGTCTCACTCTAGCCCAGGCTGGCCTGGAAATAGTCTCAGGCTGGCCTCAAACTCATGGTGATCCTCCTACCTCAGCCTTCCGAGTTCTGGGATAAAAAGTGTGAATCAGGGCTGGAGAGACGGCTTAGAGGTTAAGGTGCCTGCCTGCAAAGTCTAAGAATGCTTGTTCAAATCTCCAGGTCCCACATTTAGCAAGGCGCAAAAGTGACACAAGCATGCAACGTCACACATGCACACAAGGGGGCACACGGGTCTGGACTTCCTTCACAGCGGCTGAGAGGCGCAAGTGTGCCCACTCTCTGCCTCTTCCCTCTCTCTCTCTCTGTTTCTCTCTCTCAAAAAAAAAAATCACCGCACCTGGTTTGGGTTCCTGCCTTTCTATGGCCCTCCCATGTCTCCTGTGTGGTCTTTCCCTCCGTGGTTTGGTCCTGTGCCCCACTTTTTTCTTCACTCTGTTAGCTCCTCCAGTGACTTTGCTGAATCGGGCCCTGCCAAGGATGGTTCCTGAGTCTCAGCTCCAGTTAAAAAAATTCACCTTTGTCCATTTGAATCTTCAGCCTCACCTCCACCTGGGCATCTCACAGGGACCTCAAAAGCCACATGCCCAAGTCTGAGCATGCTTTCTCCTCTGGCAGCCCATTCCTCCCACTACATTGTTTATCTGGGTCCCCAGCCCCACCTTCTCTACAGGAACAGAGGAGGCCAGAAAATTTCCTGATGGGACTAGGGAATGCAGCTGGTATCTGTCCCCTGCTCTTTGAGGTCACTGCCTATTTAGTACGCAAGTGGCTAAATCGAGAGTTTGTATAGACTGGGGCTGAGGAGATAGCTCAGTGTCTGAGATGATAAGGTGCTTGCTTTGCAAGAATGGGTTAAGGAAATCCAAGCATGATGTATGTTTACAATCCCATTGCTGCAGAGGGAGAGACAGGAGGATCCCTGGGGCTCACTGGCCAGTCAGTCTAGCCCACTTGGTGAGTTCCAGACTCTACTAAAAGACTGTGACTCGAGGGAGGGTAAGGGTGGGAGGGAACGAGAGGGTGGGAGGGAGGACAAGGGGGGGGGATACAAATTGAGACCCAAAAGGAAAAGATACTATAAAACCCTTTACTCTGAACAACAGGCTAAAACATTGATCCTTCAGCAGGCCCGCAGAGGAAACACCCGAACCACAGGAATCTGGAGAGAGCATCATGAAGGCTAACCCTAATCATGTCCTGCTCCTCTTTCTCTTCTCTCTCTCTCCCTCTCTCTCTCTCTCCCTCTCCTCTTTATACTCACTTTCTCTTTTATATTATCTTTTTCTTCCCTCACCTTCCTAGGTGCAGACTTATAATTCCCAGTGCCAGCACGGGGTTAACTTCCACAATGAGCTGTTGATCCGAGACACCTACAACGTTTCCCAAAAAAAGCAGACTTCTGTCAGAGTTCTTGGTGACCCATTGTCGAAGACAGCATACATGGGTGAGACCAAACACAGAGAGACCTGGCCACAATCTGGAAGAGGGTCAGACCCCAGACAGTTAGCTAGTCTAGTACCAGAGGGTGCTACACGAGCAACTGGGGGAATGTCTGACATTGGTCCAAACAACTTGCAGACTAAGATACCCAGTAGGTAACAACCTGATGTAATGCTCATACAAGTGCAATAGTGGCAAACAGCCATGGTGGGTAACCAACTGCTCTTGATTTGGGTAATAGATTCACTCAGTGGAATGGAACATTGCTGGAACTGGGAAATAAGTCAAAACCAGGTACACAAAACGAGCTCAGTCTCCAAGATCAAGATACCACCAAATGTGGACTAGAAGAGAGCCGATGCATATAAAATTCCCTCCAAAACATATATGGAAATCCCTTCTAGCTAGTACTAACTTCTCTCTCTGTTGGAGAATTTGCTTATCTCTTTTCAGATGGACAATGAACCTGAAGGGAGGATCAGCTAATCGCACCTCACCAGGGCCCCAGCTGAAACCATAGAACAACGCAGGAGAAGGGCAAGAGTTCAGCGTTCATGGCGATCATGACACCAGAAAAAGGCTGAAGGAGATAAACACAGAGAACATCTAACTCCAACTAAGCCAGATATCCAGAGACACAGAGGCTCCCAAAACCTCATCACTGAAGCAGAACTAAAATGACCCCAATGTGGCTCAGGGAAATTCGCAGAAGAGGGGGTGGAAAGATTGTTAGAGTCACAAGTTGGGGCATTAAGCACAGAGACTGGGGCCTACCCCCCAGAACTCTTGACGACCCCCACAATGCATGACCCACATTCCCCATTGATGAGGGTCCCTTTGGAAGAGGGAGGACAGGGAGGAGGATAATGGAACCAATACTATGAATGTAAAATCAGAATAATAGAAATAAAAAAAAATGGTAGACAGCACCTAAGGAATGATACTTGAGACTGTCCTCTGGCCTTCACCACACACACACACACACACACACACACACGTGCGCTATGCACCCTATACACAAATATGCACACAAACACAATAATTAGCTCTTGATTGACTGTCTCCCCACATCCTCTGAGTAACATCTAATCACCTTAACTTGGCATTTCCGACTTTCCTCCACACACCAGTGAAATGGCTCACTGTTTTATTTAAAGCACACTTCACCTCAGTCTGTGACACCGTTCATCCTTCTGTACACACAACCATCACCACGGCAGGACTTCTGCCTTCAACACCCTCCTTGTCTCGAGCCCATGATTCTTGCTTTGTTTTTCTTTAAGGCACATTAAAAACAAATGTCACCTTTTCCTTTTGTTGCTAGAGCTATGAGTGACTTCCCCCCACACTCCTGCGGGAGTCCCATGGATCTCTGAGACGCTTTTATGGATCTTGGGTGGTTGGGCTTTGTTGTAGAGTTAACGTGGTCAAGAGTCCATCTTTGCTCTCTAGGGCCACCCTGGTCAGGCACAGGGTCCCATCAAGGCTGTACTTAGCATGTGCATCAAGGATCTCTTCCCACTCTCCCAGCGATGGCCCAGGAGCGTCTTGAGCACCTCTCCTTCACGTCCTCTCCATCTGCACCACCGCCTGAACTGCCTTCCTTTTCACGCCTGGGCCATAGCAATGGGTTCTTCTCCATTCTTGCTTCTGCTGCAGTCAGCATGAGATTTGACTATACAAACCTGACCAAGCTAACCCCGCCACCCACACAACTAAAAATCCTCTTGCCACTTCCTGCTATTCTAGGGGAAAAGACCCAAGCCCTCAACAGAGTACCTGCCTGCCCCTCTAGCTACACCCCGCTAGACTCCTCTTGCATTTTACTGTTGTGAAATGAATAGGCCCTTCTTGGTGCTCTGGACTCCTTCCCACTTCATGGCCAGGCCCAGGCTGTTCCTCTGCTAAGGACAGCTCCAGACCCAGCCGTGAGTTGGATGCTGTCATGCATGTGTTGCTCATAACAGCCAAGGAGCAGCCTGTGAGTGAGAAGCTGTATCTCTTGCTTCTTGGATGAGTGTGTGTTCGTCATTCACGACTTCCAGTTGGCAACAGATAAAACCCAAAGCACTGAATATCTGTGTACAGACCCACGAGAAGAACAGAAGCAGTTTGGGGACCAAGTTTGAGCGAGCAAACAACAGTGAGGTAGCGCTTCGGTGTTTGTGGCTTGTTGTCTTGAGAAAACTCCCGGGTCCAGGATTGGTTATGAGGGTGAGGATAGAACTTTGTGTTTCTTAATTACACAACCTTTAAAATGGTAAATTACTTGAGTGTAGCCACTGTATTTTATCTATCTTGGCTTCCTTTGGCAAATGGTGGAAGCTTTATAAGTGTTTGCTGTAGTGGATTGAATTTATCCCAATCACAGTCTAAGCCCTAGTCAGAGTCATTCATTTATTCCTTCAAAACTTAACTGCAAGTCTAGTATGTTCATTCATTAATTCCCTCATTCAGCATTTGGCATGCGTACTAATTACCAGACAATGGGGCTACAATAGAGAACAAGGCACAAGTTCCCTGTTTGCAGAGTTTCCTGTATAATTAGGAATTGGGAAGTGAGGCACTATGACCCATGCTGAGCTAGGAGTGATGGTGGGGTGGGGGGGGGAGGGTTAGATGACTCCAGAGATGACAGGCCTCTGGACCTGGAACTGGGGGTAATGGTCAGGGGAGGCTCCTTGGAAGAAATGACTTGCGAGAGGAGATTCAACCAGTGAGCAGGAACAACAAGAAGTAGGGGACAGCCCACATAGTATTTCCTGGCAAATAGCAAGCATGTATAACCATCAAAGAATGGTGCCCCACAGGAAGTGAAGGACATGGAGGGGCAGATGGATGGAGCTGGCACCTGTGAGCCCTGGCTTGGGCACAGTAGTCTTGTAACCAGGCACTTTAACAAGTTTTTTTTTTTTTTTTCTCTTAAGACTTCAGGCCAGCTCTGAGAGGTCTGAAGATAAAGCCTGAGAGAATTCAGTTTGTCCAAGCAAACTTGTCCAGGAGGTCAAAAGAGGGGCCAGGTTTCAGATTCATAGGCCAACTTTTTTCCCCTCTCAGGACCACCCCCAAATTCGAGGCTGTGGGAGAGACTAAACATCCATGATTAACTGTGTCTCTCCAATGATGCGGTACAGCTTTGGATTCCTTGGCTGGTCTCCACTGCAATTAGGATCTGCTTCTGCTGCCCAGTTGGGGAGCCAAAGAAAGCCAGAAAGGCCACCTCTGTAGCCAGCACTTTCAGCAATGAAGTGTGTTATCCTCTTGTCTTAACAGTATTCAAATGAGGCCTCCAACCAGTTGCGCTCAGGGCCAACACCTGGCTGCACAATTTACAAGACGCTCCACAGGCTGGAGGAGCATGAAGGCCTCATTATGTAATTAGGTCTTTGGAAAATGAGCGATTATTCTTCAACACTGCAATCAGAGGGCTGGGTGCAGCTCAGGGATCCGAGGTGATGGGTGTGTGTGTGTGTGTGTGTGTGTCTCCTCACTGCTACTACATGGAGATTAACACAGCAAGGCAGCCCTCAGGAGGCCCCACCTGTGAAGGAGGAGAGAGCGGGCCTGTTTTGCTCTTAAAACAGGGCACATCTATGGAGTTAAGGGCACTAGAGAGCTGTAGCTCTCAGACTTTAATGGGCATTAGAGCACTGTACAGAGATGCTCAAACACAGATTAACTGGCCTAGTTCCAAAGTTTCAGATTCAGTGGATCTGGGGTGGGGCCTGAGAACTCACATTCCTTTCTGTTGTATGTATATGTGTGTGAGTGGCATGCATGCACAGGTGGATATGTTCATATGTGTGTGCCCATGTGTACATATGTGTATGAAGGTTAGAGGTTGATGTTAGGTGTCTTCCTCAATTGAACTCCACATATATATTCTTTAAGATAGAGAATGGGTGCACAAGGTCTCTAGTCACTGCAAATGAACTCCAGATGCATGCACCACCTTGTGCATCTGGCTTATATAAGTTCTGGGGAATCAAACTGTGTCTTTAGGCTTCACAGGCAAGCACCTTAACCACTAAGCAATCTCTTTAGTCCCTCCTCCTTATATTTTTTCTTTTTCTTTTTTTTTTTTTTTTTTTTTGAGGCAAGCCCAACAGAATGACCTTTTTATGAGAGTGAGAGAGCAAGAGAGAGAGAGAGAAAGAATTGGCACACTAATGCTGCCAGCCACTATAATTGAACTCCAGATGTGTGCACCACCATGTGTGCAAGTATGACCTTGCTCATGTCTCACCTTGTATACCTGGCTTACAAGGGATCTAGGGATTCGAACATGGATCCTTCAGCTTCACAGGCAAGTGCCTTAACTGCTAAGCCATCTCTCCAGCCTCTCCACCTTATTTTTTTTTGAGGGCTCCTCCTATCTCTGCATCCTTCATGCTGGGGTTATAGGGACACACCACCATGCCCAGATTTTGTATGGATGCTGGGGATCTGATCTCAGACCCTTACGCTTTCACCACAAGTATGTGACCCACTGAGTCACCCCCCCCCAGCTGCATCTGGGCAGGCCACGTTCACCTCCTCTCTAGCTATCACCGAGTCCTTTCTGGTGGATGTAATGGACACCAAGAGGTGGGGCATATCTCTTCCAGGCCTGACTCACACAGGTGCTGCCGCTGATGTGTCACCTCCCTCCCGTGTTTGACATGCCACTTCCAGGGTGACTTGGAGCTCCTGAGGACTGGAGATTCTGAGTACATGTGTGGAGGAGTCACTTGATTACTGAGCAATGACCCAAACTTTGTTTGTTACCTCACTGACATTTGGATCTATTTGTTATGGCCTGACCTGGTGTAGTTACTTCGACCAATTCCTTAAGGTGGAAGTATGGCTTCAGGATAGCTTTTATCTGAATCATTTCCTTCCTGAAGAGGCAAACGCCTACACCTTACCCCACCCTTAACAGGAGGGATTCTAGCAACCTGTTTTAACCAGTATCCCAGGTAGCTGTTATTTTATATTCACTGAAGCCTGACAGTCACACTTATTTCGGATCTGGGGTTATTAAACTATGATCTGTAGCCAAATGTGGCCCACCACCTGTTTCTGCACAGTCTGTGAGCTGGATGGATTTTATATTTTTAAATAGTTTTTTTTTTTTAATCCAAAGAGGGACAGTGTTTTCTAACAAGTGAGAAGTTTATGGGAGCACAGCCATCTTTATTCATCTATCTTGTCTTTGGCTGCATTTGCATCCCTGTGGAAGGTTTGAATCATTATGACCCAGACCACATGGTCAGCACAGCCAAAAATATTCACTCTCTGGCCCTTTACAGAAAAGGTATGCCAACCCATATTCTAAATTCTGACACTCCGTGTCAGCATCTGATGAGTGGCAATGTGTGGCAATGTCATCCTAACCTATGGGCTTTGAGCTTCTGGTGATAAGGGCACGATTGAACAAATATTATCACTCCTCCTTGCATTCTTTTAGTGAACATTTATGGGATGCTGTCAAAGTGCTGGGGCACTGGGTTCTAAAAGAACATGATAGGTGAAGAATAGCACACACACTTGGCAATGATGCGGTTCCATTGTGGTGGGACTCATCATCACATAAAGGGCTAAGCACTAACTAATCTCTAAGTGTTGTATAACAGTGGCACGTGGTATTGCATAGGGGTTTTGTAGAGGACATCAACAGGAAGGAATCCCACTTCCAGTCAAAGTATACCCACTGAAGAGACTTCATTTCATAGGACTGGAAAACAGTCACACACAAGCTCCAGAGATTTTTCAGTTGGGAAAGTGCTTTTCATGCAAGCATGAGGACCTGAGTTGGGATCCCCAGAACCCATGTAAAAGCTGGGAATGGCACCAGACATCTGTCATCGCAGCCCTGGGGAGATGGAGACAGAAAGATGTCTGAGGCTTGCTGGCCAGCTAGTTTAGCTGAATCAGTAAGAGACACTATTTCAATAATAATAATAATAATAATAATAATAATAATAATAACAATAATGTGGAGAGTGACTGTGGAAGATGTTCTATATCGACCTCTGGCCTCCACATGCATGCACGCACATGTATACCTACATAAATGAGGACATGAATACACACATGCACACTATACAACATACACACATATACTTTACTCCCCCCCCCACACACACGCAAAGCAAGCAGTAAAGACTGAACTCAAAGTTGTGGGAGGCAGAAAGCCAGAGAACATTTTGAGATTTTCTTTTGAAACATGGAGTAACATGAGCCAGTGGGAGAGGAAAAAAACTGTCTCACAGGACAGCACCTACCAGAGTTGGTGGAACTAGAACTCACTGGTCTTGTTTTGTAGCCTGGGGTTTGAACTTAGGGCCTTGTGCATGCTAGGAAAATGCTCTGCCACTAACCAATGTCTTTAGCCCTTTATGGAGCAGATTTGAGAGAGACTTGATCTGGCTCTGTTTCACCAGCATGGTCCTGGCCACACGGTAAGCTTGATGCTTCTGTGACAAGAATGGAATGGGTGAGGCAATTGGGGACATTGATAGATGCCAAGGGGCTGACCGGAAGGGAGAAGCAAAATCCAAAGGGTAGGCCAATGAAATTGCTTTCCCAGAGGTTCCAGTTTGGGATTGGAGTATAGGTAAGGTGGATGGGGTTGCTAAGGAGCACTGTTTCTCAGTGTTGAGTAGGCAAGGTTGTGATGTGATGTGATGTGATGTGATGTGATGTGATGTGATGTGATGTGATGTGATGGGCATGGAGGTTGGTGTAAATCAGGGAAGTGAATTTCTAAAGCAGGATCCCACCAAAGGAAAGCAAAGCAAGGGTGTCAGTCCAACATCTTCTCTTTCTGGGGCTCCTGGCTATGTTGTAACCCTGATGGAGCATGGTCGGGGCCAGGCTGGAGAATATGTAAGAGTCAAGGCCAGAATCGTGAAAAGTCTGGAGAAGCATGGAGACCACAAAGGGTGCTCTGAATGAGATTCTCATCGGTGTCCTGCACACCGCTCCCTTGAAGCCAGGTGTAGCCACCATCAGAGAGCTGTGGGCGCTTTGACATCAGCCGTGTAGCCTCTGATAAGTTGCCCCTTCTGTAGTAAATATCCTTCCACCCATGATCATGCGATCAATCCTAGTTTAACTCAATGGGTTAAAGAAGAAGAAAAAAAAATGGGCATGAAACTAAATGGGAATTGATAGGGAAGAAGCACAGCACTAATGAGAGGGGGAGGGGAATAAGAGAGTTATTGGGTATAAGATCAAGATGCATTATATACATGTATGAAAATGTCAAAATGGAAAAAATAAATATATATTTTTAAAATGTCCTTAGCAGTCACCTTGGGCCATGGAGTAACTGCAGGGAAAACATAGGCTGGAATGCTGGGGCTGAACAATGCTCAGTCTGCCCCTCTATTAACCCTGAAGCTGCCACACAAGGCTTTGGATCTGCTTATCTGTAGACTTTGTTGTCAGATAAAAAGTAAGTTTCCATCTTGTTTGAGCCACTTGTTTGGGATTTTTGCAGGAATGAGTATTTCCCAGTGAGATATATATATGACAAATCAACTTTACCTAGCATGGACTCAGAAAAACAGGGCTCTATGATTATGTTTTTTATTTTGATATATACTAGAGAAAATATAGCCAGCAGCTCCAAGCTGTGACTACATAGATAAGACTCAGGTTGGTAGCTCTATTTAAAAAAGCAAGTTAATTGAAAAGAAATGAATAGAATAGCCATGTTGCAGCAGCAATTGCAATCACGAAGACGGATTTTGACAGTGCTGGAGATCGAGCCCAGGGCTTTGTGCATGTTACCCAAGTGCTCTACCCACTGAGCTGCCTCCCAAGCCAAATGGAGAGTTTGAATACCTAGATGTTTACAAGCAATGCACAGGGAACCATGGGGAAATTGGATCTGCTTCCCTCAGAAAACAGTGCCAACCTCACCCAGAGCAGGCACTCCATAAATGTCTGTACATAGCTGTCTACCTGCATTTACTTCTGCTTCCCCCAGAACACCCCTTACCTCTGCCTGTAACCCACCTCCCACCCTAGACAGGAAAAGACCCTCAGCTTTTCCTTGTGTATCTTCCCAAATTTTCTAATATGCACTATTTCTTTTTCAAAGCACACGACAGTGGCCTAATTTTAGTTTTCAGGTTTGATTAAATGAAGCGTTTAGTTTTAGTCATTTTACAGTCCTGCCTTGGTTTCTTTCTTGTACTAGTTGGTCCTCAGTTCATGTGGTTGAAATAAAAGGAAACTGCCTCCCATATAGAAGATCTATGGCTGCTTTTCTCCTGAGCATAAATATATTTATCTCCTGTGGCCAGACGGAGCCCTAACTAGAACTTGTCTCCTAGAAATGGGAGGAAAGAGGAAATGCCTTGTTTCAACTAACACTGCTCACACTGGGGATGTCCCATGCAGGTGCCTCTGTTTCAGCTTTGCCCCAAGCTAAGGAGAAACTGAAAAGTAATGATCCTGCTTCAAGCGTTCAGACCACTCTACAGGGCTCTGAACACTTTGTGATTTCTAACTCGAGTTTCCGCCTCCTAAGGAGACCTGGGGCCTTGTTAATCCTGGCTCTGGTGGGCTTAGGGTCTTGGCTTATTTCTCACCAACTGTTGCACAGATCTGAGACATGCTGGAGGAACAAATAAATAAGGAGACTTCAATCTTGCATGGAGGCTAAAGGGATGATGAAAGGGGGATAGTGACATTCAGATGAAGGATGACATTATAGGAACTGGGCTGATGACAAGTGGGAAGGTCATATGGGAGGTGGTGTGGCATTTGGCGAGAAAGAAATAGCTTAAAGGAAAAACCCAAGGGTTGCAATGTACAAAGTGGTCTCAAGGGTGAGAGGTGGGTTGGGGTTGGGGTTGTAATAACCAAATAGCTTAATTGCACATATGCTTCACATTAGCTAAGCGGGCACTCATGACTGGTAGACAGTAACAACTCACCCCTAGGTGTCTGGTTTTGTTTTGAATGTGTATATATGTGTGTGTGTACATGTATGTGAGTGTGTGTGTGTGTGTGTGTGTGTGTGTGTGTGTGTGTGTGTGTGTGTGTAGGCAGACGTCAATGTTAGGTGTCTTTCTCAATCATTCACCACTGTATTTATTGAGACGGGGTTTTTGCAGGAGTATTTGTGTCTCTCACTGGACCCGTAGCTCACTGACAGCTGGTCTAGCTACTCAGCTTGCCCTGGGATCCACCTGCCTCCACCTTCTAAGTGCTACAGGCACATCTGTTACACCTGGCATTTGCTTGGTTTCTGGGGATCTGAACTCAGGTCCTCATACTTGTGTGACAGTCTTTACCAACTGAGCAACCTCCCTAGCCTACTTAAAAAAAAAAAATTCAGCTGGATATGGTGGTGTACACCTTTAATCCTAGCACTTGGGAGGCAGAGGTAGGAGGATCACTGTGAGTTCGAGGCCAGCCTGAGACTACATAGTGAATTCCAGATCAGCCTGGGCTAGAGTGAGGGTCAATCTAAATTCAAGATATTGTGAATAAGACTTATGTAAAATTACTTTTTTGAATAATGGCACATCTAGAAGCTGTAGACTGTTACTAGAAAATTTTCAGTGCCTGGGATGGGATATCTTCCAGTGAGTTGTTGGCCAAGGAGGTCCCGGTAGCCTCCAAAACATTAAAGGCTTTTGCCAAAGCCCTTGGTTTCCCTTGAGAAACAGATAGTAAGACCCTATTGCTGAAGACATCTCTTGCCTGAGAGGCAAGGTCACTGAGAAAGCAAGCTGGTGCTGAGCAGAAAACCTTCTCCCTGTAGACCAGCCAACTGAAAGCTGGATAAAGCTGCAGTGCATGCAGTGTATGGGAGACAGAAGTCATCAGCAGTGAAAACAGTGGGTGCTGAATATTCAAGTTTGGCCAGAGAGGCCCAGTGACTGAACGGGTGCAATAGTGGCATGTCTACTCTTGGGGTAACCAACTGTGCCATAATTGGACTGAAGGCCCTCTCTACAGGAGGGAATACATACCTGGTACTGAAAAACCAAAACAAAAGTCTGTGGTAGGTGAGGTCAAGAGCCTTAGGTATAAAGCCTGCTCTTGTCTGACTAAATGTATACATTATTCCCACCAATCTGCCCTGGAAGTACTACACTTAATGTTCATATTCACATATTAATGCTACTCTCACTTCTGGTTAGAGAAGCTTCTCTTTTCAGATGTCGATGACCACTGGGATGACCCAAAAGGCAACATAGTGCTGAGAAGAAGGGATGGAGGAGTGCCCAGCACTGAAACACCTCTGTCACACCCTCCAAGGCTCAGGGACCATTGCGGAAGAGGGGGCGGATAGAATGGAAGAGCCAAAGGAAGGGTATGACTTCTTACAATGCAACTGCCCAGACAGAAATTGGCCTCGATATACATGACCTTGCAGTGCCTAGCAATACCTCTGCAAGACCCTCAAAATAGAAGAAAAAGATGATGACATCAAATTAAAAGGGACACTAATGGAGAGAGGGAGGGGATATGATGGAGATTGGAGTTCTAAAGTGGAATGGGGGGAGGGGAGGGAAATATCAGGTGGTTTTTTGTATGTAAGTATAGAAGTTGTCAATAAAAAATAATAATTAAAAAAATAAAAAGAATAGCAACATGGAAATATATATATATGTATTTAGATCATTCAAGAAAATAACAATTAAGAAAATAAATGTACATCTGTAATACAAAAAAAAAAGTGGGCTATGGAGCTGAGCCCAGTTTTTAAAAGAATAAATACTAATAGTTGCTAAAAATGGCAATAAAAAGTAAGAAAATGGAAAAAAAATTTTTTGGAGAGAGAGAGACAGAGTGAGAGGGAGAGGAAGACAGAGATGGGCGCACCAGCAGTCTCTCAGCTGCTGAGAACAAAATCCACATGCGTGCACCCCCTTGTGGTCAAGTGTGGCATTGCGCCCTTGCATCACTTTGCATCTGGCTAAACGTGGGACCTGGAGATTGGAACCAGCGTTCTTAGGCTTATGAGGCAGGCACCTTAACCGCTAAGCCATCTCTCCAGCCTTCCCCCCCCCATTTTTTTTAAACATTGGAGTATGTCAAGGTAATTTCTGTTGGTGGGTTGTTCTACTCATTATAATAACATCCATATTCTACCTGAGCATCACTGCAGTGAGACTAGGATAACATCCCCATTTTATAGGTAAGTAACTGCGGCTTAGAGTGTCTTTCCCAAGGTCATACTAGTGATAAGTAGTAAAATCCAGCTTAGGTGCCAGGCCTCCAGTTTCAAAGTCCAGGGCCTTTCCACTAACCCACTGCCCCTGCAATTTGTGATTGACACATTAAGGCATTTGACCTTGCTAAGGTAATTTATCCCTTCCCTTCATGAAATTTCCCTCCCTTGGCTTTCCTTGGGCTTCCTGGCATTTCTAGGAGGTTTATAGAACTCCAGGTCCAGGGGCTGGAGTTAAAAAGGAAAGGTGAGAGGTGTGGTCATCCTTCAATTCAGTGAAATATGGAAACGAGGCAGGAAATGGAAGGACAACTGATGCTGCTAGTCTGAAACCAAGAACACAAGACTGGTGTCATTTCTGAGAAATTCAGCCTGAGCGTCCCTTTCCTTGATTGCCACTTGCCTTTGTTACCTTCCAGATCCTTCTTTATTTTTCTCTTCCACTTTGAAACAAATATCATTGAGCAGGGGACGTAGGGCTTGGCCCCAGTTCTGCACATGCTATGTGGTAACCGTGCAACAAAACTGGTTGGGAATGGCGGCCACTCTCACTTTTCTTCCCACGTGTAGGCTGATGTCAGGTTTGGGGAGGATTCAGGTGAAAGACGATTGACTAAGGGCACCAATATCATTAGCAAACTCTCATCCACTCCAGACTTCTTAGAGAAGATGATGAGTGACCTAGCCTCTCTCTGTTCAAAATGTACTTGTTCTCATGTAGCCAAGTTTTTCATGAAATCATGGACAGTTTGAACTATTAAGGTCTATCTATCTGTAAATGTTCCAGTGGTCCAGGATCTAGAGTTAAGAAGCAGAGGTGTGACATGGCAACACTGGAATTCAGTCAAATGTGGAGACAAGGCAGGAAATAGGTCTGAAACCAAGATGGCCAGACTGGGGCCATGTCTGGGAATTCAGCCTAGGAAGAAATATATAGAGTCAATATTTGAGCCATGGTAAGAGGATACTTTATCTTTGGTGTAGTGGTTGGTTCTTTACCTCTGAGAGGGCCCTGATCAAGTCTTCACAGGGTCTTGGAAAGTTGAGAACATAAAGGATGGGAGGACCTGTAATACTTCCCACCCCTGCTGGGTTCTTGTGCCCTTCCAGGCCCTTCCAGGCTTACTTATCACCACTGCATGTAGCACAGTGCCTAGAGAGCAGGTGCTCGGTAAATGTTTCTGCTTAGTAATCCCCAGAGTTGGCTCTGAGCATCTATGGGATAAATAAACAAAATAAGAAGACAGGGAGGCAAGCAGACAACAAAGAAGTGGTTTGAAACCATCCTAAAGGGGTAGGTACCCAGCTTTGAAATATCCCATATTCACCAAACAGATGTCTTTAGAAAGGGTTATCTGTGTGTACATTGAAGACTGATAAGAAAAATCCTATTCTCTTAATGACTTTGATAATACTTTCAGAGATACATGGCTTCTATTTCCCTTGATTAACATCAGCAATTGCCTAATACGTTGTCCCTGCAGCATTTTTTTTTTTCTATAGTAGAAGAGATGTTCAGAAAATCAGCTCTTAAATGTACCAGGGATGGTAGGAGAATACAATGTGATCGCTAGTGAACCTTGTAAAAAGACTTGTCATTTCCCAAAAGCAGACTCATCACATGGGTGACGTGACACTTGGAGGCAGGTCTGGCAAAGGGAGCCCTCAGGTTCTTGGACTGCATTACTAATTTTATTTTACAGTTGGGAAACCACGGTCTTGAAAAGTTAAGCGACCCCCGTCCAAGGTTACACAGCAAAGTCACTACAGAACAGGTGGCTGTGAACTTATTATTGGTCGCTGCAGGTGAATGTTAGGAAAATCATTGAGGTTCTGTGGAATCGGGGTGATTTACAATGTAAAGCTCTTCCCCTGGGCTCTCCACCCCTGACCCAGACAGGAAGGATGACAGCAGGCGCTGGGCATGTATGGGTCAACACCTATTCCTGCGTTCTGAGCTGTGTGGTTATGTCTCTCCATCCCCCACTGTGGTCAGCAGAGCCCTGCTCTGGGGCCCAAGTGTTGGAAGATGAGAGAAGTCCAGAGAAAAGTTGCCACGGCAACAGGGGAGCAGCGGCTGCTCTCTAAGGTGATCTATGGCTTGGCACACACTTCAGAGGGTTTGCTTGTTTGCTTCCCATCTAGGTCCTGTGAACTCCGTGCCTGCACTGGGGGGGAACATTAATGCCACTCCCTTCCTCCTCTGTCCCTCTCCTACAATAGGCAGCCACCTGGGGTTGGGTACCACCCGCTGCCAGCTGCCGGCTCCCTTAGCAAATGGTCACAGACTGTCTGGGAAGTGACTTTGCTTTGAGACTTTCCCTTCTCACAGGAGAGCAGGCACAGCACCACTCAGAGCTGGGGGTCACCAACAAGATGTCTCCGGCCCAATGCAATTGTTTACATGTGAAGAAAGTGAGGCTTAGAGAGGGACAGTGACTTGTGGAAAACCACAAGTGTGTATAAGGGAAGGGCTGGAACTAGAACTGAGTGCAGTGTTCTTCCTGCAGCAGTTTTGCTTTTCTGGTCAGGCAGGAAGGGCTGAGTGACCTTGTCCAAGTCATTCTGTTTTTTTTTTTTTTTTTCTGGGTGTCCGTTTCCTATTCTGACAAGTGAGAGATTAGACGCCATGATTTGTCATTCTCTGCACTGTGCAGGAATAATGTAACTTTTTTGATGGCTCAAAATGAAACTTCTAAACCAAATCCTATAAATCCATTAATTTGTTTTGGTGTCTTTACAGAAGCAATGGTAGTTTTCAGGAACTGACCGATGGCTTAGCCATGAAGACCCTTCAATTACAGCGTCGGAGTTGTGTGACAGCCATCCTGAAAAAATCCCCTTGCTGCCATCCAAAATCCCCAGACAAGGGTTAAGGTTTATCTCCATTAAAGCCCATATCTGACCAGTCCATTCTCAATCCTATTTTTGCTTAAAACCCAGCCACAGACATTCAGCGTCAATGCTCAGTCCTTCAGAATGAATATTAAGCCCTTCTGCAATATAGCACTGGTCAACACACTCATCACCCTTCTGCTTCCACACACATCTGTGATCACACTGTTTCTCAAACCCGCTTGGATTCCTCCAGCTTCATGTATATAGATGAACCTTTGGCATTTGTCCACCCTTCTTGTTCACCCCGATTTTCCTAGCTTATTACCCTATTCTTCCAAGTCCAGCTTGGGTGTTTCTTCAGCACCTCCAGTGATCTTCCTGGTGTCTCGCTCAGCACCTGGCCCTTATGCCCATGAGAGCTCTTTGGGTGCTACCTTGTTATGTCTTTCATCTGCCTCCACCACTAGGATGCAGATGCTCTAGGTAGGAATTAGATGCTGTTTTTTCTTCAGCTCCTACACAGTTAGAATATGGCTTATCCCCTGTGAGACTCAGGGTGAAACTGGGTTTCTGGGGGTGACAGTATTGCGAGGTGGTGGGACCAGTAAGAGGTGTGTAGGTCTTTCAGAGGAACTCACACTGTTCTCATGGGGTTTCTGGAAAGTGAGGCTGCCTCTCATGTTTGGTCTCTTCTGCGTGTACCCACCTGCCACTGTGAGTTTATGCCACAGAATGCCCTCCCCAGAAGCTGAGCAGGTGCCAGCACCATGCTTTTGGACTTTACAACTTCTAAAATCATGAGCTGGATTTTTTTTTTGCATGTGTGCATGGTGTGGGTGCCTGTGTGTAAGTGTGTAGGTGAGTGCACATGCACATGTGTGTGTGTGTGTGTGCATTTAAAAGCCAGATACTGGGCTGGAGAGATGGCTTAGCAGTTAAGGTGCCTGCCTGCTAAGCCTGAGAACGCCGGTTCCAATCGTTTAGCCAGATGCAAAGTGTCGCAAGGGCTCAATGCCGCACTTGCCTACAAGGGGGCACATGCATCTGGAGTTTGTTCACAGTGGCTGAAAGGCTGATGGTGCACCCATTCTCTGTCTCCCTCTCCCTCTCTCTCTATCTCTCTCTGTGTCTCAAAAAAAAAAAAAAAAAAAAAGCCAGAGATTGACCTCATGTATCTTCTCCAATTACTCCCCACCTTATTTTTATTTATTTATTTAAGAAACAGTGCGGGGGGGGGGCTGGAGAAATGGCTTAGCGGTTAAGGTGTTTGCCTGCAAAGCCAAAGGATCCCGGTTCGATTCTCCAGGACCCACGTAAGCCAGATGCACAAGGGGCACATGCATCTGGAGTTCGTTTGCAGTGGCTAGAGGCCCTGGCGTGCCCATTCTCTCTCTCTCTTTGCCTCTCTTCTATCTCTCTCTCTCTCTGGTTGCAAATAAATAAATAAAATTTAAAAATAAATAAATAAATAAATAAATAAATAAACAAACAAATAAACAAACAGTGAGGGAGAGAGAGAGAGAGAGTGCACATGGGCACACCAGGGCCTCTAGCCACTGCAAAGGAACTCCAGACAAATGTGCCACTCTGTGCATGTGGCTGTATGTACGTAATGGAGAATCAAACTTTGGTCCTTAAGCTTTTCAGACAAGTGCCTTAACCACTGAGCCATCTCTCCAGCCCCCACCTTATTTTCTGAGACAGTATCTCTTACTAAGCCTGGACATCACCAGTTTGTTTATACGACCTGGCCCCAGGAACCCTCTGCCTCTGCCTCCTCAGGGCTGGGATTGCAGTCATGAGCTACTACACCCATCTTCTATGTGGGTGCTAGGCATCTTAAATCAAGCCATCGGGCTTGCATGGCACACACTTATCAATAGACCCATTTCTCCAGGCCCATTGTTTTTTCCTTTATGCATTACCCTTCCTCAGGTATTCTACTATAGCAAGAGAAAATGGATGAAGATGGCTTCTTGTGTCTCTTATAGGATCTTATATGGAAGAAGTGCTCAGTGATATCTATTGAATGCCTGAATAATGAATATCTAGTATCAGATGTTCATTAGAAGATTTAGTTCATTCTGGAGCTCTGGGGAGCTATTTAAAAATAATTCCAAATTCAAGTCATGAGTGCCTGCTAGTTTCTGGGCTCGCCTGGCTGTCAACCCCCTTCATAACAGAGGCCATGCAAGGGTGCTCAATGGCCTCAGAGTAACACGATCCTCAACTGGGTCTGAGTTTCTGGCTTTTCGTTATTATGACAGGTTCGGGCTTGGTGATCCCTGGACAGTCTTTCATTTTCCACTGAAAGTTAATTTCAGCTGAATCTTGAAACCATGGGGTCCCTCGAGAGGACCCCAGACAATCTCCCACTAAATAACATTCTGAAATTTTTATTAATTCCTTTCCAATAATTGTCCAGGCTGGCAGAGAGGAGCAGGAAGATGCCACCCATCAAGGTCAAGTTGATGAATCAAAGGCAGGTTGGAGTTGGTTGCAGGTGATGGGGTTGGGGACAATGTTGGTGACCAGGTTGGCAAGGCTGGTCTTAAGAACAGAGGCTGCCTGTTTCTGGCTTACTGGGCCTTCTATTGATGGCATAGGAGACATGAAAGGCCAGCCGAGTGAGGAATCTTGCCATGATTGGTTCTCTCTCTCTCCACGTCCTCTGCTCATACTCTCTCCTTCTGTTCCTCTCAGAGCTCTGGAACCAGCACGCTTTCCTACATCATGACCCCACCTGTACTTGTTTCCTTTCTCCTTCATGTTCTCCTGGCCATCTCCTACAGGTGACTCGGTGTTCAGCTCAGCTGTCACCTCCTCTTGGCAGCCTTCTGGTATCAGCTCTCTTAGATCTAGTTCTTATGCTCCCTTAGCACCCAGTGTTCTTTGACGACACTCACTGAAGTGCTCCTATGAGTTTTATGAACACAGTAGTCAAGACATATTTTATGGGTATGTGTGTTATATGCACATGTGTGCCCAGATGTATAGGCCCTGTGCACATGTGCGTGGAGGCCAAAGGAGGATGTTGGGTGCCTCCTCTGTCACTCTACCACCTTATTGCCTTGACACAGGTCTCTAACTGAACTTGGAACTCACAGTATGTTTCAGTTAGACTGGCTGACCAGTGAGCCCCAGCAGTCCTCCTGTCACGATCTCTCTCTCAACACTGGGGTGACAAGCATGTGTGGACCATGTGCCCCATTTTTTTACATGGGTGCTGAGGGAAATGAGCTCAGATCTTTATGCTTGTGCAGCAAGCACTCTTAGCTGCCTAGCCATCTCCCCAGCCCCCAGGAATATTTGTAAGTGAATAAATGAATGACAAGCTGAGAAATGGAATATGACTTTCAAGGTCCAACTGTAATGTTTCTATTAGTACTGGACAGGAATGGAATTGGGATTAAAGTCCTTGAGAAAACCTTGTATACTTTAGTCATGAATAAGAAGACTCTGCTGGGTGGCCACAGCTAGGGGGCTGGCCAATGAGTTCATTTCCAGAGCTCTTACAGCACAGGCCTGCCCTGCCACACACTTATAAAACTTAGCAAAGGTGCATAGTCCACTTGCTAGTATTACAGGAGGAAAAACTAGACTCAGCTGGCCACAGGGTGCCCAGAGACCCTGCTGAATCCACACCTTTGCCTGGTAATGGAGTGTAAAGAATGACCTATTGTTGTCTCCTGACGCTGCATGCTCCTTCATGCGGGGACTTCTGTGCTGTCTCCTTCAGGGGCATCTAACAGGAAACGCATTCTCTGGCAGGTGTATTGAGCAAGGAACAAGCTGGAGGCTCAGAAGGGCAGAGCAGGGAAGAGGTACAGATAGGAGGCACGTAGTACACATGGTACTAAGCTCTGCAAGCCCCCTTGAGGCATGTTTTGAAGTGAAGAACATTGTCTCTCAAGGGCCTACGTCTCTGGCATTTCACCTCTCCCGTGAGGTGCACCCACTTTGATCCCTGAGCTGCAAAGATTCTGTAAAAGAATATCACTGAAGCAAAACACAAAATGCCCCAGGGGCAGAGCTGAGAGGGAGGGTTGAGATGGGAGGGGCCAGTGCCCTGGCTGCTTGCATGTGCCCATTCCTTGGGGACTGGCTCTGATACCTGCCTCCTTCATGCCTTCCTCAGAACCACTGCCCACCCTTGTCTCTGACTCAACTGTCAGCAAAATCAGAACCTTCCTTCAGTTTTACCCAGCCTTATGGGCACAGCATCTGTTTTCAGAAAGATCTTTAGGAAAAACCAAAGGAAATGGACATGGATGAGACTGGTACCATTGCTAATGGTCAGCATAAACAACACAGCTGACCAGCGGGTGCTTGTGACAGCCAGGATCCTAGCTTTGCATCTCTCTGTGGGATACGCCAAGAACCTGTTGTCCCCACTTGTGTGTTTTCTTCTTCACTCCTTTCCTGTCGAGGAGAGGACCTGTGCCTATGCTTTGATGCTTCCAGTCAAATTCATGCTTTAACATGAGAAGGCCATACAGAGAAAGGAACTTGAACGAGGTGTCAGGATGTATCTTCCAAGATGTCATTTACCTTCTCATTGCTGGGGGGAAAAAACTCCTGACCAGATGCAGCTGATGGAAGGAAAGGGTTTATTTTTGGCTTACATTTCGAGGGGAAGTTTCACCACAGCAGGGCAAGCATGGCAGGAGCAGACAGCCAGGCATCACATCTTCGTATCACATCAGAAGGGAGGAAGCAGCAAAAGCAAACCTTTTGTGGCCAGCAAGACTGGAATCAAGGCCCAACCTCCAGTGACACGTTTCCTCCAGCAAGTCCCACTTCCCAAAGCACCGGGGATTAAGTATAAGGTTTAATCACAAACAGATGAGGCTTTGAATGGGGGTGGGCATTTGACATTACAAACCTCCTCCTCTTCCTGTTTTATCCTTTATTGACATCTCACTCAGTATTCCAGGCTAGTGTTAAACTCATGATCCTCTTACTTCAGCTTCCCAAGCATTAAGATTACAGGCACATATCACCACACCCAGCCACATCCTTCTTATTACAATGGAGCATGTGGCTCCTCTACTGAGAAGTGACATCAATGCTCTCTGTTCTTAAGCTTTGTATTAATTGGCTTTTTATCTCTATAGCTCACAGTTTGGAAGGTTCAAAGTTCAAGATCTGGTGGTCCCTATGTCTGACCTGTAGTGAGGGTGGCACACAGTATCATATCATGACAGGAGTGTGTATAGGATCAATTGATCACATCTTGAACCAGGAAGTAGAGAAAGGGAAGGGGAGGCAGGATTTCATCTTTTCATGAACACTACAAACGTTCTTATGAACATTACAAATGGGGTCAGATGAGAACAAGCTTAATCCCTTTGAGGACATTCACCCAATGATCCAAGTATATCCCATTAGACTCCTACCTCTTAAAAGGTTCTGTTTCCTAATACAACCACCCTAGGGACCAAGCTTTTTACACATAGATCCTCAGGGGACACTCAAACCATAGTAAATCCAGTGGAGTTTTGGAATCAGTGGGACACAGTGGAGGGGCACTCCATGACTTCTGGTTCCATATTATAAAAGTGCTACAGTTTTTACTTGGTGCCAACATGGTAATCCCTGAGCCAACCTGGAGGAAGTCTGGCCACCCTAAAGTTTCCATATTGGAAACATAATATGGGGAGACCACATGAAGACAGAGAGAGATACCCCAGAGCCCTAGCTGCTAGCACCTGCGTCTTCCCCAGATCAACACCCATGAGCAAAGCTTTGGATGATTTCAGACTCGAGCCCTGGAGATTTCCAGCCCCAGAGACTCCCAGGCTTTGTGGATTGGAGATAAGCCTTCTGTTTTAATTACTGAGCCAACTTAAGCCTGACACATGGATGTTTTATACCACTAGGCTTTGGGGTAATATGATTTGTGGCATTTAACAATCAGAACAAATGGGCAGAGTGCTTTCATGGCCTTGGCACTGAGCTGCCTGTCTTAACCACCATCATTGTCTCACTACTGACCATGTGCAATTCTTACCTTTTACAGTATTTTTATTTATTTATTTGCAAGCAGAGAGAGATAGAGAGAAGATATACAGAGAGAATGGGTGTGCCAGGGCCTCCAGCTGCTGCAAACAAACTCCAGATACATGCCCCACTTTGTGCATCTGGCTTATGTGGGTACTGGGGAATTGAACCAGGGTCATTAAGCATCACTTTGTAGACAAGTGCCTTAACCTTTAAGCCATCTCTCAGCCCACTTCTTGCCTTTTGATTCCTCCACTTCTGGCTGCATCTTGAGCCCCTTCATTCAGATGTTGCTTCCTTATTGCCACTTTCCTTCCCTGCCTGGTGATACAAGTTCTACTTCTGCATCTGCTGCCTCCTTCCTCAGCCATGTCTTTTACCCGCCTCAGCTCAGGATCCTCTGCCATGGCATGAGCTTCTCCCACAGAGCCTCTAGAGAGAGACCTGAGCGCCAGGCACCTAGAAACTTGTTGTTTTTGAGGTAGGGTTTCACTCTAGTCCAGGCTGACCTGGAAATCACTATGTAGTCTCAGGGTGGCCTTGAACTCATGGTGATCCACCTACTTCTGCCTCCCAAGTGCTGGGATTAAAGGCATGCACCACCACACCTGGATAGACTGCTCTTATAATGGAGAAAGTGAGGTCATTGGGCATGCAGATGACCAAAGCCCTCTGCTCTCCATGAACACCATTGTTGGTGGCAAGTAAAATCATGGGAACAAATACAAAAACCCTCCCAAGAAGTCAAAATATCCAAGAGCAGTAAGCATCGCAACCATAGGTCCCAGATCACCATGAGGGTCTGCAGGAGGGACAGAGAGACCCGCCACAGGCTCTGCTTCCCCAGGAACAGCCATCTCTGATACATGGAGGGACAATGAGACTTAAAAGCTGGGTATGCCTCTGGTACCCCAATCCACTTTGCGAGCGAGCTGAGAGTGTTGGAAAGGTGATTCACAAGCCTGAGTCACCTCATTGGCCAGACTCCAGATGTAGCAATCAGACGCTGTCAAGTCCTGGCTCGTCTCTTGCTTGCTCTGTGTGACTGCAGACAAGTCACTTTTCCTCCTTGACACTTCCTTTTCTTCTTTGTCAGTGGGAGTAACTCCTGGCCTGCCTTACCTTTCTCCCAGAACTGCTGCAAGGATCAAATCACATACTTCACAGGAAGTCACTTAACCTGCAAACTTCGCATAGGCTACACACTGTGTGGGCCACTCTCTTCTTGCATGGGAGTCACTTCTCATCACAATCGTACAACACAGGAATCATCACCCCGTGTTACAAATGAGGAGACAGAGAGGGAGAAGGCCCACGTAACCCACCCAGGTTCACACTCCTAGTCTCTAGTACCTGTCAGCTCAGATGGACCTGGCGCTGGAAGCCATGTTCTTCCATTCAAGTACAGTTACTGTCATTGCTGTAGTCATGATTGACTTATACCTGGTCTCTGATCCTTCCTGGGAGCATATTCTCAGAACAAGGCATAGGGTGCTTGGGCACTATGATGGTGAATGTTGACTGTCTATATTGGCTCTAAAATCACCTAGGAGACAAGACAGACCTCTGGGGTATGTGTGTGAGGGACTTTCGAGAATGGGTTAACTGAAGTGGGTGGAACCATTCCCAGACTGCACAGAAAGGAGAAAGTGAGCCCAGAGTCACATTCATGGGTCTCTGTTTCCTGACTGACAATGCAATGTGACCAGCTGCTCCATGCTCCTACTACCACACTTCCCCTCCAGCATGGACTGTGTCCTCAATCTGTGAGCCAAAACAAACCCTGCCTTTTTAAATTTTATTATTTATTTATTTGAGAGAGAGAAAGAAGGAGAGAGAGAGAGAGGGAGAGAATCAGCATGCCAGGGCTTCCAGTCACTGCAAAGGAACTCCAGGTGCATGCGCCACCTTGTGCATCTGGCTTATGTGAGTCCTGGAGAGTTGAACCGGCTTTGTAGGCAAATGCCTTAACCACTAAGCCATCTCTCCAGCCCTAAGCCCTTCCTTTTTAAAGTTGTCTGTTTGGGGTGCATGTGTGTGTAATATGGGTGGAATGGTGTGTATGTGTGGTCTAGGTACATGTGCGTGTGTGTGCAGATGCCCACGCCCCATGCACATGCATGTGGGGGTCAGAGGAGAATGTCAGGCGTCTTCTACCACTCATTCACTTGTTTCCTTGAGCTGGAGTCTCTCACTGAACCCAGAGCTACCTTTTTTTTTTTTTTTTCCAGTAAGATAGGTTCACCAGCAAGCCACAGCTATTTTCTGGTCTCTGCTCTCCACAGGACTGGTGAGATAAGCATGGGTGGCAGTGTTCAGCTTTTGGTGTGGGTGCTGGGGGATTGCAATCACGGTGAATCAGGCCCTCTCAGCCCCTCATGCTTGCATTGCTAGAACTCTTAGCCACTGAGCCATCCCCGCAGACCTTCAAGTTGCGTTTGTCACAGCAATGGGAGAGCAGCTAATAGAGGTGCCATGATGGACGCTTGTTTGTTTGTTCCTTCAGTGGTGACACCATGAGCCGCATGCTGACCAAATGAATGAATTGCTGATGTGCTAGCTCTAAAGCAGGATGTTTTGTTTGTTTGTTTGTTTGTTTGTTTGTTTGTTTTTGGTTTTTTGAGGCAGGGTCTCACTCTAGCCCAGGCTGATCTGGAATTCACTATGTAGTCTCAGGGTGGCCTTGAACTCAAGGCCACCCTCCTATCTCTGCTCCCAAGTGCTGGATTAAGGAGTGTGCCACCATGCCTGGCTGGGACTTGATTTTTTTAGACTAAGGTCCTAGGGAAACATGAGGCCAGAAATGACACCACTGGTGACCTTGTTTAGATGGAGATGATTTCTGGCTTCTGCTCATGGTGTACAAGCCACCTTCCCCAGGACTTCCATCTTTGGGGATGGCTGACAGGGAAACTCAGTCCCTCCAATCTCCAGAAGACAAAAAGGTGAGCCGTCACCCAGTAGATCTAGCTCTGGCAAGCTACTTGGACTGCAGTAGGCAGAAGAATTTTAGTGAGTCCTCTTTCCCACAATGCTCCATTCAATCCTTTGTGCCCCACGAAGAAAATCAAAAATAGAGCGCTAGAGAAATGAGCAGCTAGAGTGCAAAGCCGCACTCTGCTTTCTGACTAGCAGAGAATTTGTGAATCTTGACCACAGATGACTGAAGGAAGGTGAACTGGAAACTCAAGTGCAAAGCCATCCTCAGGAGTGGTAATCCTATCTTGTCAGGGGCTTGTTTCTTCCCATTGAAAAAAAAGCAAGGGCTGGAAAGATGGCTCAGTGGTTAAGAAGCTTGCCTGAAAAGCCTTAACAACACAAGTTCGATTTCTCCATACCCACATAAAATCCAGATACACAAAGTGGTGCATACGTCTGGAGTTCATTTGAAGCAGCTAGAGGCCCTGGTATGCCCATCCTCTGTCTCTCTTCAATCTAACGCTCTCTGCTTGCAAATAAGTAAAAATTTTAATTTTTAAAAAAAAAGGCAAGTGAGTGTCAGTCAATGACGCTGGGTCCATGTCTGGAAGCAGAAAAGAGGAGAGCAGTATGTGAGGGATTCAGGGTCTCCCAGCTCTGGGACAGCTCAGAAAATGCAAAATATATCCTGAAATTAGCACTGGGAAATCCAAACCCAGGGAAGAGTTCCCTGTGGGGCTCAGCTGGGGAGGGCAGAAAAGAAGGAAGTGAGGGAGGCCTGGAACCCTGCACTTGGGCTAGTTTGTCGTGGTGTGCGTGCATGCGTACGTGTGCGTGCACATTTGCACATGGGTAGGAAGTAAGCATTGAAAAAAGCAAATGTATCACAGCGAAGGATCACACTACACTCATATCACCCAGTAAACCCTTGAACAAGTCCAACCAATTCCCTTCGGCTTTTTATGAGGCCCCACGAGAATCTTACTAAAAGCTGCTCTCTCTCCTAACACTTGGTTTGCACCTCTTGACTCTCCCATCCCCACCCCCACACGCATGATATGACCACGTTTCCTTTCTCTGTGCCTTGTCTTTCTTCACCTGTAGAATGGGTATAATCATGTGTTCCTTGGGACCAGGGGAAAGAATAAAATGATATGATGTGCATGAAAAGCTCTTTCCAACTATAGATATACTGTAGGATTTACATTAAAGGAGGGGGCAAAGGGATGAAGAGAAATGATGGAGAAAAGCAAATTTCAAAGCAGCATGTGCCTGCTCTTTGTGGGAAAGAGCTCTGTTGGGACTCTAATCCTCAGAGATTGTGCTTTAGGGCTTCGAGGAGATTGCTTCCAGAGCCTCTGATATGATTCGGAAATTGAAAAAGAAAGCTAAAGCGATTGTGCATGTTTATTTGGGTGGGGCATTGGAGGGGTACCTAGGAGATCTCTGGCTAGGCTCGGTGGAGGTGGAAGGGGAGGTGGAGAGAAGACCACACTGCCAGGAGGACAGAGATCAGCAAAGTCCAGCTCTAGCAGAAATGGGGACAGGCAAAAGACTCGTGGGGAGACTCCCCCTGATGCTGACCATCATGTTTCTCTAGAGGCTGAACCCGGGGTTGTAGTGCAGGGGCAGAGGCAACACGAGTACTCCCTGCCAGGAGTATCCAGGATCTGGAGAAATGTAGGAAGGTAGAGCCCTCGATAGGATCAAGGGGCATTGCCCAGGCACACAGGAGATGAGGAGTAAGGCAGCTGGCATTAGGTCCCAAGTACAGTGAGGCTTCTGCATCTAATGCCAAATACAGGAGACTTCTTCCTCCTCTCTCTCTCGATTTTTTTTTCTGACCTTGCATCCGATGTGGGTTAGAGCCCACTGGCTGTCTCCATAGGTGGTATCCCTGGGCTTCAGTGCTCTGACTTGGTAGGAGGAGGGGGCTTAGGATCAGCAGCGAGGAAGTGGCTTGGAAGGTGCAGAGGCAGATCTAGGGGCATTGACTGTGAATAGATATGGCTCATGGGCTGGAGAGATGGCTCAGAAGTTAAGACTTGCCTGCAAAGTCTAACAACCCTGGTTCAATTCCTCAGTACCCATGTAAAGGTAGATGAACAAAGTGGGGCATGCATCTGTTGTTCATTTGTAGCAGCTAGAGGTCCTAGCATGCCCATTCTCTCTCTTTCCTTTGCTCTCTCTCTCTCTTTCTCTGTGTCTTCCTCTGCTTGCAAATAAATAAATAAATAAATAAATAAATAAATAAATAGAAATAAATAAATAAATAAATAAATAATATTAGTCAGGCATGGTAGCACACACTGTTAATCCCAGCACTTGGGAGGCAGAGATAGGAGGATCGCCATGAGTTCAAGGCCATCCTGAGACTACATAGTAAACTCTAGGTCAGCCTGGGCTAGAGCAAGATTGTGCCTTGAAAAACCAAAATAAATAAATAAATTAATTAATTACAAAATTCTGGCTCATGCCAAGAAGAGTTCTGGGAAAGGGGGACATTATGTCCCTAGATGCTGAAGACAAGACTTGGAAATAGAGAACATAGGACATGGGGTAGAGATGGCCAGATACGCAAAAGGATTGTGTCTTAGGGGTTAGGAACATGGAGGGGAGGTAGGGAGGGGCCTTTCAGCTCATAATGGTAGGCAGAAAAAGTCAAGAATGTGAATTTCATGTCCCAGAACTGGTCTCCAGGAACAGGTCTAGTCCCAACATTCCCAATTAGCACACTTGCTCATGTGACCCCCCCTAGTCTGTCTTTCATGGGTAGAGGAGAAGTTTCCCCATGGCCAGGCCCCTTCTACTGCTTGACAGGGCAGTGAGTGTCTTCTTGTGTCTATCAGTGACCCTTCCCATTGCTGTGACCAAACACCTGACAGAAGCTACTTAGTTCTCAGTACCAGGGGTTACAGTCCACCCACTGTGGCAAGGTATGGTGGCAGGAGCAAGAGGTAGCTGGTTGCATTACGTCTGCTGTCAGGAAACAGAGAGAGACACATTCTGGGGCCCAGCTCACTTCCTTCTTTTTATTCAGTTTGGGACACCAGCCTACGGAATGATGCTAACTACAATTGGAATGGGTCTTCCTGCCTCTGTTAGCATCCTAAATTAGAAAATCCCTCACAGAAATGCCCAGAGACTTGTCTTCTAGATGATTCTAGATCTCATAAGGTTGACAATGGAGATTAACTGTCACAGCATGGATGATCTCTCAATGACTTTGAACCACAGCTCTGGGAAGTAGAAATTGTCACCATTTTTCAGATAAGGAACCTGAAGCCCAGTGAGGTTGAAACCTTGCACATCCTTCCTCACTATATTACAAGTGTCTAGGGATCAAGAATCTTTTTTCAAAAAAAATTTTCATATTTTAAAAATATTCCTTGGGTCATTCTGAGACGAAATCATAAATTAAACGTTTGCCTGGGCAACTGCTGATTGAGTGGATGTGCTCCCAGTGCTGTGCCCCAGGGGCTGTTTGCATTATGAGGACAGAACAGTGACCAAGGAGCCCTCGAGAACTTTACATTCCACTGCAGAGAGAAGAAAAAAGAAGTAAATATATAGTGTGTCAGATAGTAGTTCACATATGTTGTGAACTGAGAGGCCTGAGTGTGGTAATAGGACTGCTTGCTCTTCGGTGAATGCTAGGCACAGTGAACTGAAGACCAGATGGAAGCTGGGAGATGAGGCATGCGATTAAGGAAAACTCTCTCAGGAAAGACTTGTCTGATGTTAAAACAACATGAACGAGGGACAGGGCATGGGGGAGAGTGGAAGTAGGTTAGATGTGTGTGTTGGTGGGGGGAGGGCAAGACCACAACAAGTTTTACAGACCTTTGTAAAGACTTTAACCATCACTATGAATGAGGGAAGGCTATGTGGGGTTGTGGGGGAGGTCATGAGCATTAGGAGTGTAATGCCTGCTCTTGTCTGGCTATATGTGTATATTATGCTCACCAAACTGCCTTGTAAGCACTTTACTTAATGTTCATACCCACATATTAAAGCTACTCTCACTTTTGGTTAGAGAAGCTTCTCTTTTCAGATGGCGGTGACCGCTGGGATGACCCAAAAGACACCACGGTGCTAAGAAGACGTGACGGAGGAATGTTCATCACTGAAACATCTCTATCACACCTTTCAGGCTCAGGGCACATTGCGGAAGAGGTGGTGGAAAGAATATAAGAGCTGAAGGAAGGGTAGGACTCCTTACAATACAATTGTCCAGACAGAAATTGGCCTTGATATCCATGATCTCGCAGTGCCTAGCACTATCTTCACAAGACCCTCATAATAGGAGGAAAAGATGATGACATCAAACTAAAAGAGACTAATGGAGGGGGGGGATATGATGGAGTGTAGATTTGTCAAGGGGAAAGTAGGGGAGGGGAGGGAGTTATCATGGTTTATTGTCTGTAAGTATGAAAGCTGTCAATAAAAAGAATACTAAAAACAAAAAAAAAAAAATTAAAGTTACATGTCATATCTTTAAAAAGGCTCTGAAGAAGTAGATGCCATGAAATGGCTGTTTCCTGGATGATGCTGGCTGCATGCCAGGGGATGCAAGAGAAGAAGCAGGAGAACAGTTAGGAGGGGCTGAAATAATCCAGCAGGAGGAATGGGGACTTGAACCCAGATAGTAACAGTGCAGGTGGTGAAAAGAACTCAGATTCTGCAAAGAGTTTTGAAAATACAGTTATTCACTGATGGTATAATGCAAGGAATGACAAAAGAATAATAAAAGAGGAATCCAAAGTTTCCATCTGAGTAACTCAGTGTTGGGTAGCAATTGACTGAGGCAGTGAAGATTGAAGGATAAGTAGATTTGGGGTGGGGTTAGGAATATGGTTATGGGGCTGGAGAGATGGTTTAGTGGTTAAGACGCTGGCCTGCAAAGCCAAAGGACCCAGGTTCAATTATCCAGGACCCACGTAAGCCAAATGCACATAGTGGCACATGTGTCTGGAATTCTTTTGTGTGCCCATTCTCTCTCCTCTCCCTCTTCCTCTCTCTCTCCCTCTCTGTCAAGTAAGTAAGTAAATAAAAATACAATATAAAAAATGTGGTTATAGAGATAATAAATTTGCTTACTGGATATACAGACAGAGATGTTGAATGAGCACTGTGATTTATGTATGCATCTGGAGTTCAGGTGATGTCTCTGCTAAAGATAAAAAGTTGGGAATTGGGGGCTGGAGAGATGGCTGAGCAGTTAAGGATCTTGCCTGCAAAGCCAAAAGACCATGGTTCAATTCCCCAGTACCCAAGTAAGCCAGATTCACATGGTGGTGCATTATGTGTCTGGAGTTTGCTGAAGTGGCTGGAGACCCTGGTATGCTATTCTCTCTGTGTGTGTGTCTCATTCTCTATATCTATCTATCTATCTATCTACACACACACACACACACATACATATACATCTGCTTCTTTCTTTCAAATAAACAAATAAATAAAAATAAAAATTTTAAAATAAAAAAATTGAACATTGATAATATAAAAGTTTTATTTAATGATAATCTTAGATGAGCTGTCCTAAGGATTAAGACAAGATGACTGTGCCTTTGACACTCTGGTGTTATGGAGGTGAGGAGGGACCAGTAGGAAAAGGGAGAGTCAAGAAGGAATATTGTTTTGGAAGTCAAGTGAGAAAGACATATTAAAAAGGAAAAAAGGAGGGCAACCAAAATCTATCAAGACAAGAAAAGATAGCTGACTCCCTGGCAGGAGATGAACCTCCCCTTGCACATCAGCCAGGTCCCAAGTGAAAGCACAGAGGCATTGGAAAGGTGAGCAAGAATGCTGCTTCATAGGCAAGCCTGGCAACCTGCACCAGGGTGAAGGTGATAGACATCGATGGGATATTTAACACATGCCAAAGCAGAAATCCACAAGCTTCTGACAGCTCAATACTAAAGTACATTTAAACACATACCCACCACAGCTCAGGGAATTTTGCAGAAGAGGGAGCAGAAAGATTTTAAGAGCCACTAGTTGGGAGGGAATATTCAGTCATTTCCCCGCCCCTCACAATGACTGACTGCTGGTCTCACACACCAATAATCCCACTAAGGAGGGTGCTCAGCAGAATTGGGGCAGGGAGGAGGGACATGATGGTACCAACACATGATGTGTCCATACAAAATATATACTTAAAAAATACAAAAGGAAGAAGCAGTCAACTATGTCAAGTGCCTTAAATCAAGTCATTGTTGAGACCTGAACATCCACTACAGCAGTGACAATATAGAGGACCACATTGGGTTTCATGTTGTGTGGGTGTGTGCGTGCGCGCGTGCGTGTGTGTATGTGTGTTAGGGTGAAGTTTCAATACAACTATAGGAAAAGGAAAACTGTATAGGGCATAAGTCCAAGTTTGCCACAAAGATCTATAGATAAATGGAACAATAGCCAGAAATGATATAGATTCAAGGGATATTTTTTAAAAAATGTTATTACTATGAATTTTTTACTGGGAGTAAGTGTAGACCCTATGCTCAAGGGTATGACGACTCAGTAGACAGAGAAAAATCAATGGCATAAGAATTTCTGGAGCAATGTTGGAGGTCGAAGCTCTTAGCTATGAGATCTGATGTTAACTCTGGGCCACTTCCAGTTCTGCCCCCCCCTTTAGAGGTGAGCAAGTGGAGGTGAATGCACAGTCCATCAATTGATAGAGTGACCATAAACGGACCTCCAAGAACAATACAAGAGCCTTGGTAAAGTGCAGTGATGGACCACCAGTGATAGGCAAGAGCAAGCCTTTCCTTCCTAGAGTTAAACAAAAGCAACACTTACCGAGATCCTGCTGTGGCCAAAGATGTGCAGCTCTGGGTGGATCAACTTACCCACAGAGAGTATCTATTAACTAGTCAAAACTTATTAAAATAACTTAGAAATTAAATGATACTGGGAGCTTCAAAAGTATATGGAAATGAGAGGAGCCTGCCTTTGGAAGAAATGAATGGAGTGAGGTGAGTTTTCCATTTTATGCTTTTTTTTTCTGTTAATTTCTCTCTCTCTCTCTCTGTAGCATGAGTAATTAACATGATGCTAAAAACCCTTTCACCATTTTGGTTTGAAAAATCAGAATACAGAGTCCAGAATGGCACCAAACATGGGGAAATAGTACAGTAGGAAGAGAGTGCCACACAGGACAACCCTAAATTTGCCATATAATTTCTTAAATGGCATGATTCATAACTAAACAAAAGCCCTATCTTTGTCTGATCCTCCAAGCAACTCAACAGAGGAAGAAATGACTGAGCTGGGATTTTAGCTGCTGCCCAGTACAGGAGAGACTAAGCCTGAGGTTTGAGTTCATCCAAATTGATTGTCTTCAATACCAGCACTATTTGAAGGAACACACGAGAGCACAGAATCTCCACTCTGTATCAATCACAATGTCCTGATACTGAGAGAAAGAGAAAATGTGAACTAAGAGAAAAAGTATTAAATGGAAACAGAGCTGGAAATGACTCAGAAGCAGTAAAATTAATGGAGTCTGTGTGTGTGTGTGTGTGTGTGTGTGTGTGTGTGTGTGTGTGTTACTGGGGATTGAACCTAGAACTTCACACATACTAGGCAAGCATTCTACCACTGAAACATGACCTTAACCCTGATAAAATGATTTTAAAGAAGTTAATGTAATGCAAAATAAATAATGTAATAATATAAGTAATGTAAGAATGTTTGTAATGAGTAACAAAGGCCAAAACAAACACCAAAACAACTAATAATGAATTTGAAAGAAATCTCAATAGGAAAATGTTACAAAGGAGAACCAAATGTAGATTCTAGAAATAATAATTAAAAAGAACAATATCTGAAAACTTTCACTGGTGGTCTTAACAAGAGATCAGAAGTGAAATGATAGAAAGAATCAACAAACTAAAAAGTAGATTAATAGGACATTTCCAGTCTAATGAACACAGGAAAAAGATTAATAATGAATGAACATCTAATCAGTGATTCGTAGAATAATGTCAGAAAGTCTAACATAAGTGTAACTGGAATCCCAGATGGAGAAGACAGATAATAGGGCAGAAAAAAATATTCCAAGAAATCATTACTAGAAATGTTTAAGGTTTAGTAAAAGTACACATTTACAGAGACAAGAAATTCATCAAACTCAAGAGAGAAGAGACACAGTGAAAAATAAATATAAGTTTATCATAATCAAATTGCTAAAACCAAAGAAAACCTTGCCTATGTGTTTCATCTATGCCTGTCACCATTGTAAGCTCTGCAAATACAGGAATGAACTCACCCTCATAAACCCAAGTTTTAGTGGAGCATTCAAATAAATGAGTTAATAATCAGTAGATATAAAATATAATATCAAAAATGATAACAACAGTATAAAGAAAAGCACACCCAGGTAAGAGATGAGCTAACATTAGGATGGTCTTCAGAAGCACATTAGAAAGCTTAGATGGCATCATTTAAAAACTGTCATTGCATGCCACTCCTGCATGGGCATGTGATAACGACAGTGCACACTGAGCAGGAAGGTGTCCCGGGCCGGGTATGCTCCAGACATCCTGTGCACATTAGTTCATTCAACCCTCTCAAAAACTCCAGGAAGCAGGCATTATTGACCATCCCGCTTAAAGGCAAGGACACTGGGAAAGAAAGAAGCTGCGTTACCACTGAATCTTACACGGCTGCAGAGACCACGGACTTGACAGTTACAGTCCATTTCCTCTGTAAGCACCCTGTGCTAACTGCCATATGGAAACACTTCTCCTTTTCCTTCATTAACACCTCCTCTTCCTAACCATCATCTTTTTTTTTTTTTCTGGTCATAGTCATTTCACTTAAACACAGTTATTGGCCACGGACTATGACCATGAGTACTCTCCTACAGAAATTATTTTCAATTCTCACAGTCACCCTGAAGGAGAGATTTGGGTATCCCTACTTCATAGATGAAGGACTTAAGTATGAGAGATTACTAAGTCATTCAGGGCTCCGCAACCTTGAAGAAGAGAAACTAAGTTCAGATTCAGATCGCCCATGTCCCAAAGAATGGACACTCTTTTTTTGAGAGAGAGAGAGACAGAGACAGAGGGAGAGGAAGACAGATAGAGATGGGCGCGCCAGCAGTCTCTCAGCTGCTGCCAATGAAATCGAGATGCGTGCGCCCCCTTGTGGTCAAGTGCAGCATTGCGTTCTTGTGTCACTTTGCATCTGGCTAAACGTGGGACCTGGAGATTGGAACCGCTGGCAATTGGAACCAGCGTTCTTAGGCTTAGGAGGCAGGCGCCTTAACCCCTAAGCCATCTCTCCAGCCAAGGATGGACACTTTTGATATAAATGAATGTAGCTGGAGAACATATCTTTGTTTATACAAACAGAAGACTTTCAAAACAACTCCTTGTGAATTTCTCTTCTAAACCAAGCTTCCCAGACCTCTCATGTCCAATTCCACAAAGGCTTTGACCTGGACACTCACCTTGCACCGTTCCTCCCCTCTGCCCTACCCTCCATAGTACTTGAGATTCCCCGATCAAATTCTCATCTTTTGCAATACGTTCATTTCCTTTGCTCTTCCTGGTCTCCAGTCCTTCTCCTTGCCATCTGCAATCTGATGATATCACACCTCGCTTGCAGGCTTAGCTCAAAAAGTTGTTTGCTCCATGAAGACTTTGTATGCCTTTTCGGCCTCTGCCTCTACTGTCCCTTATCTGCTGGTTCCACGGGAGCACGTATGACTGGGTGAATTCAAATGCTATCACTCTAGCCAAGTCATTACCAAACTCTCTGGACCTCAGTGCAAAAATATGAGAGCTCAGCATCATTCCAGGTTATTTCTCAAAATACAAGACGAGGAGCTAGTGGTGCTCCACTGGGTCTTGAGCAGTGCTATTTAGTAGCTAAATGCATAGCAGGTCTCCTCGCGCTGTTATTCCTCACAGGGTAATGGTGGCCACCCCCTCCCCCAGAGGTGACAAGGTGGACTTTGTGCAGCACTGTTCTCTTCTGAGCCTGACAGAGCAGGTCTGGAATTCAAACCCACGCAATCACATAATCCTGGGGAAATCATTTTCTACCTGTGCCTCTGTTTCCTCCTCCTCTTCTCTGCTTTAAATAATAAGCCCACCAGAGACTGGTGCCTGATACCTATGGATTTCATTCTATGTTCCCCCTATCCTCCTGTTTTCTGCTAGCTGAAAGTTGTGGTCACGTGCTTTGCCTGAAAGGCTTGAGATGCCACCCAAAGGGAAGCCCCATCCCCTTGGTATTTAGTGAATCCCCAGACAGAGCTTCCGGGCCTCCATTCAACACAGGGGTTGACCAGCTCCGAGGGATGGAGCTGCAGGCTCCACAGTGCATGATGGGATTGTCTGCTGGCCTCTGTTAGGTCTCCCCTTTGCCTCTCCCTTTCTTTTCCTGGTTGCATTGTGACAGGTTTGTGGTGTACCTGTTGTTGCTCTCCGGCTCCCCATGCATATGGATAGAGAGGTGCCTTGAGGGGTAAGGCAGTCAGATTGACAAAGTGCTTAACAGACTGGATTATGGAACAGGCTCCTGGTGGGAGGGTGATGTTTTAATGAGCAATGATTGGAAATGAACTAGTGGAAGGCTGCAAGGCTCAGACAAACACCAAATCCTGGGGATTCTTCCTATGGGTGGGTGTTTCGCTTCGCTGGGGCTGTGTAACCACTTCATTCATTGGGCCGTATTTTTGCCCACTTAAGAAAGGATTCTGAAATTTTATGGTTTCAGGAGGAAAGAATAAGGAAGGAATTTAGAGGGGAAGTCTGAAATATGGATTATAATAGAAATCCTGGTTCAACTTCAAACATGTTCCCTAACCTCTCTAGACTTCATTTAAAACTCTTTATTCGTTTTATTCTTTTAAATTTTTTTGTTTGTATTTATTTCTTTATCTGAGAGTGACAGAGAGAGAGAGAATGGGCGCACCAGGACCTCTAGCCACTGCAAACAAACTCCAGATACATACGCCATCCTGTGCATCTGGCTTACGTGGGTACCGGGGAATTGAGCCTCAAATTGCAGTCCTTAGGCTTCACAGGCAAACAACAACACGCCATCTTTCCAGCCTCATTTTATTCTTTTTTAAAACATTATTTATTTATTTATTTGAGAGAGAGAGAGACAGAGAGGGGCAGATAGAGAGAAAGAGAATGGGCTTGCCAGGGCCTCCAGCCACTGCAAATGAACTCCAGACACAGGCACCACCTTGTGCATCTGGCTTACGTGGGGTCTTTTGGCTTTGAAGGCAAATGCCTTAACCACTAAGCCATCTCTCCAGCCCATTTATTCATTTTATTCTTGAGGCATGGTTTCCCTAGTAACCCACGCTGGTCTGGAACTCTACATGTTGTCCAAATTGGCCTTGGACTCCAGATCCTCCCACCTCTGTTTCCCCCAGTGCTGGGATTACAGGCCTGGCTTTTGGGCCTCATTTTCCTGTTTCCTAGTGTAGGTGCCATGATTAAATTACAGCCCATACCTGGAAAGGGCACATGGAATCTAAACAACCTCCACAGAGACTGACATTTGACAGCTGAGTATTAGACAAAATAATGTATGCAAAACCCTGAGACAGTGACTCAGCATCGGTGGATGCCATTCATAGTGGGTAATTGTTTGAGGAGCCAGAATGGTCGAGAGCTAGTCACATTTTGGGTCAGCAGCCTTACCATCAAAATCTGGGCCCTGACACATATTGTGTCAGAGGGTGAGCAAGTTACTTGATTTTCCTGCCTGTGAAATGGAGCTGATGATATTTTATATCCAGTAGATTGTGAGGTTTAGATAAGTTTAACACACCGACTGCTGACCAAGGGCCCGGGGCACACGCCATCACTGTTTCTTGTCCACTGTCAGAAATGAGAAGACTGTTTGGCTTCAATCACTTCACCCACCATCAAGTCTCCCAGACGCCCAGATTCTATAGGAAGGACTCCTGGCACCTGGGGCCTTTTAAGGCTTAAGAATTGTCAGGAATGCTCCAGCACCTCTGGGTGTTCCGCTCTATACTTCAGGCCTCACTCGAACCCTTGCCCCTCCTCCCTTACATGCTCTTGTTTCTTTGGGGCTTAAAATGCAGCCAGTCAGATTAGCTCTGTTTTCTTCCTAGATGTGAGAGGACCATCAAGGTGCTTCACACTCAACAGCTGTTGAGTGATGGGCCCTGACACCCATCAGCTATGGCTGTGTCTAATTGAGGGTGCTAGTGGTATGTGGTGGACTAAGAGGCTCCAAGCTGAAGATGGGTCTCAAGAAGAACAGACTGGCCTCATTTGCTCCATGCACATCTCTTCACTACCCAAACGCAAGCCTAGTGTCTGGCACCTAGGAGAAATTGAATCCACCAGTTCTGACCATGTACTTGAAGATGATGATAATGGTGCTGGAATCATCAACTCAGTGCCTGTTCTATCTGCATGCTATTCACATCCCACCTTCTGGGTTGACAGAGACATCTTCATCTTACTCAAGAGTAAAAATAGTGGCCTTAGGGAGGTTGAGTGACTATCCCCTCCCAATATACCTTTAGCTGTCTCAGAGACCCATTTGCGTCTACATACCTTTTCATCTAGAATGCACAGTCTTGGACTGGAGAGATGGCTTAGTGGTTAAGGTGCTCGCTCGCAAAGCCAAAGGACCCAGGTTCTATTCCGCAGGACCCACATAAGTCATATAGACAGAGTAGCGCATGCATCCGGAGTTTGCAGTGGCCGAAGGCCCTGGCATGCCCGTTCTTTCTCTCTCTCTCCCTCTCTCTCAAATAAATAAAATAAATTAGAATGCACATTCTTCCCCCCAAGATCTCAGCCTAATGTTCAGTTTTCTGATCCACTCAGTGACAGGCATGCTATCCTGTAAAGTGGTCACTGGCTGCACAAAGGTGTGGCCTTTCGCAGCCTTGAACAGCACAGCAGGGCACAGGCTGGGAGGCTATTGCCTTATCCTGTGCCCAGGCCCAGAGAAGATGCAGGAGCCCAACATGAGTCTGCATTTTAAAAAGGTGAAGGGGTCCTTGCCAAGTGCTTCATAATTGCTGCTGTTCAGCAGATTGTCAGCCCCAGATGGCTCCTTGGCCTCTAAAAGGTGCAGTCCCTCTTAGCAAATGGCTAGAGTGCTACCCAGGGTGGCGGACACCTCTAACATGACCTTTCTGCTGTGTTCTCTCAGAGCCCGCCGGCCTAGAATGACTGCAAGAAGCAAAAATGAGCAAAGGCGGGCTCATGGAGAGATGAGGATTTAAGGAAGTGGAGGAGAAACAGTTCAAGATGGCAGCGCTCTGGCTGGGAGAGACCTGCGGCTTTTCCTCGCAGGGGCTTTGTAACACTTGACAGGTGGCTGCGGTTTCTTCGTTCAGTGGAGATGAAAGTAAAAGCTCGTCTGTAGCAGACACAAAACTTATTCACACGGGGTTTATTAGCTCTGAAGCCAAAGCTTGCCAGGTCTCATACTGGAAATACCATGCCAGGAATGTTTTTGCTTTTTTTTTTTTTTAAATACCTATAAACTCAAGGGATACCTGACTTGGAGCAGGTCTGACCACAGCTGCCTCAGGGTGGTCACATCAGAAGCAAGGTGGGTGGATGTGGTGGTTTGGATCAGTTGTTCTCCCACAAACTTATGTGTTCTGAGTGCTTGATCCTCAGTTGATTGGCAGTTTGGTAGGTGGAGCCTTGCTGGAGGAGGTATGTTGTTGGGGGTGGACCTTGAGGTTTATTAACTCCTAGCTTGCCAGTGTTTGTTGGCTTACTATTCCCATCTGTTGTGGCAGAAGTGAAGTCTAGCCTTTGCTCATACCATACTGTTCCCCTTGAGACTATAAACCCTTTCCTCCCATAAGTTGCCTCTGATCAGCTGCTTTGTCCCAGCAATGAAAAGGTAACTACAACAGTGAGACCTTCTGCATTCCACAGATGGAAGCAGCTGATCCACTGCCCCACAGGTCCAGTCCAGCCATTGCTTACTCGAGGTGGGCCACTGGGCTGGACTTGCAGGGGCATTTGACTTCCGGGTCTTGTGTCCCTGATCCAGAAGACTGGAGCAGGTTCTGGCCCTGGAATCAGACAATAGCCTCTTGATTCTGTTGCTTCTGGAAGTGCTCTAGGACAGACATCAGAACTTGGGGCTGTAAGGTGAGACTGGTGATGGGAACCCAAGATAAGCCATGGAAAGCTCAATTCTAGTGCCTGCACTTGGAAGGTGTTCAAAGTCTGGAGCTATTTCTATGAGTTCAAGGACATTAAAGAATAAAGCCTCACCCAGGTGTGGTGGCACACACCTTTAATCCCAGCACTTAGGAGGCAGAGGTAGGAGGAGCACCTTGAGTTTGAGGCCACCCTAAGACTACATAGTGAATTACAGGTCAACCTAGGCTAGAGTAAAACCCTACCTCGAAAAAGAAAACAACAAAAAAAAATTGTCATGGGAAAGTCCAGTCATCTCAAACCCTAACATACACACACACACACACACACACACACACACACACACACACGTGTGCATGTGTGTGTGTGTGATATTTATGTATTTACTTACAAGCAGAGAGAGAGAGACAGAGAGAGAGAATGGGCTTACCAAGGTCTCCAGCTGCTGCAAATTAACTACAAATGCATGTGCCATATTGTGCAAGTGGGTTTATGTGGGCATTGGGGAATTGAACCCAGGTCGTCAGGCTTTGCAGGCGAGTGCCTTAATCACTAAGCCATCTCTCCAGCCCCTTATATATATATATTTTTAAAAATTATTTTATTGACTTGAGAGAGAGAAAGACACAGAAAGAGTTGAATATATATGTATGTATGTATATGTATATATTATATATGCTAGCTGAATGACCCTTTGCAAATGCCATCAAGTTCTGGGTCATATATCTTTTATGGAAGTAGGAAGTGCACTCCCTTTGGTTATGTCCATAGAGATGAACTAAGAGGAGGTATGTAAACTATTGGATATTTTTTCTGATGCCTAAAAATGCAAAAGCGTTCTGTGACCCGTATTTTAATCTCCACATGTTAAATACTCGTAGTCCCTCCCTTCCTTGCTATGGAACCTTATCTTAGCCCTTCATTAGAGTGCCCACACCAAATCTTTGTACAGTGTTCACATTGTTATAGCTCCTCTGCTCTGCATTTGACCTTTTCCCAATACTTAAAGTAAAATAAATATCCTTGGTGGGCTAGTCTGATTCATGTCCCAGCACCTTTTCAGAGTTGACCTCAACCTGGAGCAGGAATCTGGGCCATGTCCAACTTAAACCCCAAAGAAGATGTGGAAGTACATGTCAGAAACTTACAATTGAAGGAAGCATCAGTGATGCTGAAATTCTAGACCACAGTTGAAGTTTCCTGAAGAAACTATAGTGTGTCTTGAGTGGGAGGCGCCTCAGTCAGAAAGCTGATCAGAGCTGCATCTCTGGAGCCCAAGCAGCCTCTGTACATAGAACGCTGTGACAAAAGCAGCATGTCTGGTGCCATGTGCTCCAGTGTCGGAGCCATGGAAATTCAGTTCACATATAAGAAAATAGGAGAGGGATGGCTTAACAGTTAAGGTACTTGCCTGTGAAGCCTAAGGACCCAGGTTCGATTCCCCAGTACCCACATAAGCCAGATGCACATGATAGCACATGTGTCTGGAGTTCGTTTGCAGTGACTGGAAGCCCTAGTGTGCCCATTCTCTTTCTCTCTCTCTCTGCCACTTTCTCTTCATCTCTCTCTCTCTCTCTCTCTCTCTCTGTCTGTCTGTCTCAAATAAATAAATAAAATATTTAAAACAAAAGAAAATAGGAGGGCTCTGCTGTGGTCTCAATGCTGTGTCCCTTCAAAATTCATGTTGGCACATAGTCCCTACTATGGTATTAAAAGACTGGACCTTTATGAAGTAATTAGGTCATGAGACCTCCACACCATGAATAGGCTTAGCATCCCTAAAAAGAAGCCTTCTGTCATGAAAGTGTGTGGCAAGGATGTGTCCTCTTTGAAGGAGAGAGCAAACTTTCACCAGATACTAAGTCTTCTCACACCTTGATCTTGGCTTTCCTGGTCTCCAGAACTATAAACAATGCATTATGTGGTTTATCAGCTATGCAGCCTAAAGTATTTTGTTACAGAATGCTGAATGGATTGAGAAAGACTCCTGTGACAGGTTTGTCAGGCAGACCTTCCCTCTGATGTATGCTATGCTAGACACTCCACAAACGTTACTCATCCAGTCCCCTATAACATGAGCTCTTCTTTCAAGCATTAGGACCTGAGTTTAATCCCCAGGACCCAGGTCAAATGCCATGGTGCTGTGAGCCTGTACTCCCAGAGCTGTCGACACAGAGATCTTGCTGGAGCTTGCTGGCCAGCCAGTCTAGCCTAATCAGGCCGACGAGAGAACCTGCCTGTAGACCAGGTGGATGGGCATACTTGAGGATGACGCCAAAGGCTGACCTCTGGCTTCGACGTGCCCACACTCACATGCATGTACACCTCACACACATGTGCCCACACATACACAAGCACATATCCACACCACGCACATTTGCCCTCACATACACAAGCACATGTGCACATCACACACATCTCCCTGTACACATACACATGCAAACAAACCAATCAATTCCATGAAACAGAGGAGGACATTGAGGGTGAGAGAGGCTAAGCTCCTTGTGCAGATCTAACTTGTAAGCTCTTCAAGGCAAGTCCCACATAATTTTCATTGATTCACTCCCAAGTAGTAACTAAGTATACAATAGGAGCTTGACAAGTGTTGAAGTAAGAAGAACTCATTTCCTACATACTCTTATTCCCAATTTGTCTCCCCAGACCTGCTTCCAGCATATCTTTCCCTTCACTTTTTTTTTTTTTTTTTGGAGAGAGACAGTGAGAGATAGAGAGAGAGAGGGAGAGGAAGACAGATAGAGATGGGCGCGCCAGCAGCCTCTCAGCTGCTGCGAATGAATCCAGATGTGTGCGCCGCCTTGTGGTAAAGTGCGGCATTGCGCCTTTGCATCTGGCTAAACGTGGGATCTGGAGATTGGAACTGCTGGAGATTGGAACCAGCGTTCTTAGGCTTAGGAGGCAGGTGCCTTAATCGCTAAGCCATCTCTCCAGCCCTCTTTTTTTTTAAAAAAAAAAAAAAAACTATTTTATTTATTTATTAGAGAGAGAGAGAGAGAAAGGGTGTGCCAGGGCCTCCAGCCACTGCAAACCATCTCCAGATGCATGTGCCACCTTGTACATCTGGCTTACTTGGGTACTGGGGAATTGAACCTAGGTCTTTAGGCTTCATACCTTAACTGCTAAGGAATCTCTCCAGCCCTTTCCCCCATTTTTATCTAGCAAACTCTTGTTCTTTCTTCAAGACCTAGCACAAATGTCAACCTCAATTTCAGTTTCTGTGAAATTTTTAAAACTCCCTTTGGTAGAGTCAGTGTTTTCCATACAGGATTTCACAGTGGACTGTATAGGCCTCTCTTAGAGCACTTACCATGCATTTTACACAGTGATTACATGTCTTGCTGTTGCCTTAGACTATGAGCAGTTTGAGGGTGGGTCCATGTTGTGATTGCCTTTGTGCCTGGGTTGTCCATCAAAAAGAAAGAAAGCCACACCTACTGTCTTCGTGGAAATGTTCCTCATGCAGATTCACTTATCTTTAGCTTGAAACTGGCGTATCTAGCCCCCACTGCCTCTGAGTAGAAAGTAATCTCTAGGTTGCTCATGTCAAGAAATGGGTATGCAGAAACTGGTCAGGACATGGCTGTCAATTTCAGGTTTCGTATCAATAGTCAACATCCATAGCCAGTTGACCTTTTGACTCATACCGTTGCCCTTTTGTGAATTTGACAGGGTAGATCAATCTTCCCTTGTCTCACTCTCAAGATTCTGGAGACAGAGTTGGTTTGGGCAGCATCACATCCCCACCTCTGTTCTTTTCCTGACTAATGTAATGTTTCTGTCAATGACTCAGATAAAAAGCAACGAGCTTTCACTCATCAAATTTGCAGATGACAACACTGTGGCAGGCTGGTGATTATGTCAGATGACAGAATCAAGATCCAAAATGATCACAGTAAGCTGGAACAAAGGGTCAATCCATTGAGCAATGATTAATATTGGGTCCAGAAATCAATGTCACAGGGATTGAGTGGGGTGGATTAACCTGGAAGAAGCACTCAGGGGCAAAGGCTGTGACATTGAGTGCCACAAATCAGAAAGCTATTTGGTCATTGGGAATGGAAGCCGAGTGTGCATCACTAAAAGCAGAAGCTCTAGGGCTAGAAAGATGGCTCATCAGTTAAGGCACTTGCTTGCAAAACCTAACGGCCGGGGTTTGATTCTCCAGTACCAACGTAAAGCCAGAGGCACAAAGTGGCGCATGCATCTGGAGTTCTTTTACTATGGCCAGATGCTCTGGTGTGCCCATTTTCTCTCTCTCTCTCTCTCTCTCTCTTCTCTATTGCTATCTGCTTGCAAATAAATAAATAAAATAAATTAGTTAATTTAAAAAGTCAGAGCCACATAGTGGGAGGGGATTGTGATTAAAATGCATTAAAAATGCAGAAGTTGTAGGAAAGAGGAGCACATGGTCCCACTGGACTTGTCTCTGGTCTGTCAGCACCTGGAATGTTGTGTTCACTTGGAGTTCCACTCTTTGCGTGGGTTTTGTCCTGAAGTGGTCTACATCTCTCGGAAAGTGACATATCAAGGGCCCCAAAATACATAAAAGGAGAGTGAAGTAGCCCCTATAGACTAGGGGCTCAAGAAGGAACATGACTGTCCTTTTCAAATATCCAGGCCGTGTCACATTGAAGAATGATTTTGTAAGGCTAATGGACAGAATTAATATTAATTGGTAAAAGTGTCAGCCAGACATATTTCTGTTCTATATATGAAAGAAAGCTCTAATAAGCCAGTGCTGTGCACCAGGGGAATGAGCTGCCCTGTGGTGCCGGGAGCTCTGTTTTATTTAGACTATTTTTCAGAGTGTTATCAGAAGGATTATGATGTTGGAGGAAGGTATCAACTTCCAGGTGCCATCCACACTGGAGACGCTCACTCCCAAATCATACTTGTTTTCCTGCTACTTTGATAATTGAGTTTCTCCAGGGTCCATCAGCCCAGGGGGCAGGGAGGGGAGGAGAATAGACAAATGTACATTAGGAGAAATGCACACCATGATAGATCTGCCCTGTCTAGTGCAGATCATTGACCTTGGGGAAGATTGGGTCGTTCCGTCCTCTCTGTGCTCAGAGTTTGTGATGAGCAGGTTCTTTTCTGTAAGGCGTCTCATTTCCTGTGCAAACAGACTCAGTCCTCAGACATGCCCACACCAGTCTGAACCCCTGGAGTGTCAGTCCCGAACCCCTCAGCTAGTACCCACACTCATTGGATAGCTGGGATTGTGTAGCAGACAGCTTCAGGTTCACTGAGATGAACTTCCAGACCAGGCACAGTTATGGAGGAAGGGATATTATTTATTGAAGCTTACAGATCCAGGGGAAGTTCCATAATGGCAAGAGAAGCAGCCTGCTATCACAGCACCAGTCAAGTGAGCAAAGCCCCCAGCCACACAGTGTATAGCACAATGCAGGTCTGGCCCTAGCCAGACCGCATGGCAGAGAAACCAGGAAGTGGCTTCTGTGAACATGGCATTCTGCGCAGGCCTGGCGTGACAACAGCTACAGTCCCATGCTCGGGAGAAACCTGCTACGAGATGACCTGTCTGGAGACAGGCTGTTATTGGTCACAAAAAGGGGACCACCCCATACAATGATTGGCCAGCCAAACCCCCTTAAAACTCCGTGTACTTCCTCAATAAACAAGTTTGTGGCAGCTCACCCTCTGCTGCTTCCATCCAACTCCTGGAGTCTGTGTCGTGACTCCGCGCCTCTCACCCCATCTCGGCAGAGACCCTGCCATCCCTCCTGGGCTGGCCCTAGGGGGGACCCCAACAACACAGCACACAGAGCAAAGCTACAGCCAAAAACCACAGCACACTTCAAGAACTCCTACTAGGCACACTTTGCATATCTTTACAATGGAATCTCAAATCCACCACCACACCTTAAGGTCCACCTCCAATGACATTGCCTCTAGCAAGGTGATTGCAGATGCAAACTATAAACTAATAAAACACTGAATATATTGGGGGCCATATATTCAAACTACCACAGATTGTTTGCATTTCAAACCCAACGTGAATACCAGGAAGGCAGGACTATTTATTTTATTTATTTTTACTTTTTTTAAAATTTTATTTATTTTCTTGAGAAAGGGAAAGAGGGAGAAGAGAGAGAGAGAGAATGGGCATGTCAGAGCCTCCAACCACTGCAAGCAAACTCCAGATACATGCGCCCCCTTGTGCATCTAGCTTGTGTGGGTCCTGGAGAGTCGAACCGGGGTCCTTTGGCTTTGCAGGCAAACTCCTTAACCTCTAAGCCATCTCTCCAGCCCCAAGGACTATCTTTTGTATTATGCATGTTTCTTGTTAAGCTCTTCCCCACCCCATAGCATGATGTGAGATGTTAAAGCTCTGACGTCAGATAGCCAGGGGTTCAAACTCCAAATCCCACATCTATCTTTTACTGGCAATATGAATCTGGATAAGATATTAACTCCTGGGTTCCTTGTCTGTAAACTGAAGGTGCTAGTGACACCTCCTTTATAAGACAGAGTCAGCACCCAACATAAATTAGCCACTGTCACATGGGTCCCTTTGCTCCTCCCTCTGGGTTTGCACCAGGAGCTGTTTTTTTCAGCACCTCTACCTCCTCCAGGGAGAGCACCACCATCTGATCTTCATCCCATCATCCTCCAGGGCACGTCACTCCCACATAAAATGGTTCTAATCCCAACTTTCTGATTTCTCTTATTTCTGGGGGAAACTGTTCTCTCTTATGCTTTGCATTTTAACGACTTTCATTGCGATTGTTCATTTTGATCTGTTTAATAACATATTTTAAACTAATCCCTTGTAATAAAAGGATTTCATTACTAATGGAGACAGCTGGATAATGCAGTGAGTTCATTAGTTGGACTTTTGTGATGAGGCCTGCTGGAGTTAAAAGTTTTGCAACTCTGCAAACTTTTGGCAGCGAAGGTTGCCCAGGGAAGTTGAGAAGGAAATTTCCACAGGGATACAGCTTGCACACTGCAGAAAGAGTGGAGCTGGTGGCTGGTTGGTGGCCATAAGGAGACATGTATGTCTAAGCTTCAAAGAAGAAAAGGCATTTCACAGAGGAGGGGGTTCTACTCACTTGCAGAGATCATAATACCCGCTCTCGGCCTTGGCCTGTTGCTATACACGTCACATAATATTTGATTGTCTTACAGGCAATGGTAACACAGACTCAGCACCTAACATAAATTAACCACTGTGTCTTCATCACAACCAATAGCACCGTGTCTCCATCCTTCCCATGGTCACGGACCAGACTGGGTATAAGAAGTGTGTCATCCAATGTTAAATAAGCACTTTACTTTTCTAGTTTCTTTCTATGTGCTTTCTTCTGAATGCATCCGACTTCAACACCCATCGCTAAGCTAATAGAAACTCTTCTCTCCAGCACTGGCCTCTAGAGATGCATCAGATACCTCATTAGCTCATCTATGATGCTTTTTGTCCCATTCTCACCTTCTACTTGATATGCTTGAAGCTGGTTTGGTCACTGTCATGATACCCCATCCCTCTTATCACCACACTGGATGCCTTTTACATTTTGCATATTCCAGAGAGCAGAAGCGTTCTCCCTCCATACACTTGGTTAAGAGCCTGGAAGTTATCCCTTACCTCTCTTTCTTTATGGTTCTGATCCTATCAACCACCAACTTCTGTTTATTCATCCATTAAATGGTATGAATGCATTCATTTCTCTCTGTGCTGTATTGGCCAACCTTGTCCAAATCACATTGCCTGGTCTCTAACCTACATCAAATACTGAACCATTCTCTAGCCAGGAGCTAGAGTGACTCACCTGCTTCCAGCATAGCCCTGTTCAATGTCTTTTACCTTAACAGCAACTGCATCAACCTCCTTCACATGGTCCATGGCTCCCTAGCAAGGGATCTCTCTGGTCTCTCTTAGCATCATTTTGCATGTGTGTGTGTGTGTGTGTGTGTGTGTGTGTGTGTGTGTGTGTTTGTGTGTAGCTCTCAGATTATTCGTGCTTATTTCACTTTCTCCAACACACCAAGCCACCTCCACCCATCTCTTTGTCTTTGCATGCTGTGACGGCTAATCTTCACTGTCAACTTGACTGGATTTAGAATCACCTGGGAGACACCCTTCTGCGCATATCTGTAAGAATGTTTCTAGAGAGGTGTGACTGAGGAGAGAAGACTCACCATGAATGTAGGTGGGCCTCATAGGCTGAGGTTCCAGAATGAATAAAAAGGAAAGGAAACAGAGAAAGTATGAACATCAGCATTTATTTCTCTTCCTTTCCTGACTGTGGACTAAGTGTGATCTCATATTCCTTCCCTTCACCATGGACTACATCCCCTCTTAAACTGTAAAGCAAAATAAAGCCTTCTTTCCTTAAACTCCTTCTGTTATTTTGTCACTGGGGCTGGACACATGGATCAGTGGATCAAATGCTCACTGCTCTAACCTAAGTACTTAGGTGGGTCCCAAGACCCCACATAAGAGGGCAGAAGCCATGGTGGGTTTCCATATCCCAGCATACTGAGAGTGAGGAGGGAGGAAGAGATAGAAGAGTTTCCTGGAAGTTCACAGTGAGCACAGCAAAGAAGAACAACATGAGCGCAAGACGAAGAGAGGGAAACACTGCCTCCTATGAGGTGCGAAGGGAAGAATCGGCTGGAAAGCTGTCCTCTGACCCCACCCACACGGTGTAGCACATGCACCTACACACTCTCACACATGGGCATGCACAAACACACAATGCACACATATACAACTTAAAAAGATAAGTTGTCACGGCAACAAGAAAAGTAAGAAATTCATAGGCCCATGAAGGCCTCTGAGAGGTCAGTGTGTGAGATAGATGCAGTGCTGAGCACCTCACTGTCTTATTTGAACATCCCAACAAATTGAGGATGCAGATTCACTCTAGCCCTCTCTTATAGATGAAGAAACAGAGGCTAAGGAAGATCAGGGCATTTATCAAGGACCCATACTTTGGCTTTGACCCAGTCTTTCCCTTAGAGCCAAGAACTCACAGGAATAAATCAGGGCTCCCTTCTCGGTCAGATGTTGCTGCAGAGAGACCCTCTTCTTCTGCCAGGGTCCCAGTCCTGAGCCAGGGAGGAAACATTTTTATCTTTTGGCATGTCTTCTTTGTTATTCTGTCAAAGGGTACATGCTTTGCTTGTAGCCAGGCATTATAAGATGAGCAAGAAGAAATCATCTGCTAGCCTCTGGAGCCTGCAAGTGATACCTTGGAGGCAAAGTCTTTGCAGATGTGCTTAACTTAAGGGCATTGGGTTCCGGATATTATCCCGGGATATGCAGATGGGCCTAACTGCAACTCTGGCTGTCCTCAGAAGAGGGGGTGTGTAAGCAGTAGGACCTAGAGGTAATGATGCTTTGTTGTATACTTGGAATTTGCTAAAAGGACGGTTTTTAACGTTTTCACCCAAAGGAAACAAAAGGCGGCAGGCAAAGGAAGGTCTGACTTGCAGCAGAAGGAAAGGTGATGTGACCACTGAGGCAGATGTTGAAGGGATTTGACTGTGACATGGGCCAGTGGCCAAGGTGGGGCAATCCATGGTTGGAGTCTTTCTGAGCCTCCAAACACAGCCTGGCTCTGCAGACACCTTTAGCTATGACCTACTAATACTGACTTTGTACTTCTGGCTTTCTGGACTCTGAGACAATAAATATTTCTTTTTTGTTTGTTTTAGGTATATATTTTTCATTTTTATTTTTGGAGAGAGTTAGAGAGAGAGAGGGAGAGAGAGAGAGAGAATGGGCATACCAGCAGCCTCTCAGCTGCTGTGAATGAACCCTAGACGAGTGTGCCCCTTTGTGGGCAAGTGTGGCATTGTGCCCTTGCATCATTTTGCGTCTGGCTAAATGTGGGACCTGGAGAATCGAACGGGTGTTCTTAGGCTTAGCAGGCAGGTGCCTTAACTGCTAAGCCATCTCTCCAGCCCATTTTTTATTTTTCTAATATTTTATTTTTATTTATTTATTTGAGAGAGGGAAAGAGGCAGAGAGAGAGAGAGAGAATTGGTGCACCCGGGCTTACAGCCCCTGCAAATGAACTCCAGATGCATGCTCTACCTTGTGCATCTGGCTTATGTGGGTCCTGGGGAATTGAACCGGGGTCCTTTGGCATGCAGGCAAGCGCCTTAACCACTGAGCTATCTCTCCAGCCCTGTTTTAGGTATTTTTTTTTGAAACAAGGGTCTGGCTAGGTAGCCCAGGTTGGTCTGGAATTCACTATGTAGACCATGCTGGTCTCAGTCTTATGGCAATCCTCCTGTCTCAGCTTCTAGAGTGCTGGGATTATAGGCAGTTGCTATCATACTTGGATAATAAACAATCCATTGTTTAAAGACAAGTGTGACAATCAGGTGATGAGACAGGGGTTTCAGCTGAGTGGACAAGTTGCTCTGGGAGAACGATGCTCCAGCAACAAGAAGCAAAGTGACATGGTGCAGAGGGTCTTCATGGGCTTCAGAGGGACTCGATCCTGCCATCGTGGAAGCTGATGACTTAGACGTGCACTCCTCTCCTCACACCTTCATAGTTAGACGATGGTCTTTTTTCTTTTCTTACGGATAGAGGTTTATCAGCAATGACAACCAATCACCAGGAGTGGTACCCTTTACAGAGATAAAGTTAGTGCCAGGCTGTCTCCTCTGGTGATTGTCTATTCAACCACATGGCACACACTAAGACTACCGCAGTGAGCTCAGGCTTCTCTTAGTCTGTAGAAGCTAGGCTGTCCTGTGATAATCAATAAGCTCTCATATTTCAGTGACGCAACATGGAAAAATGTTGATTGGTAGGGTGGCTGTCCTCCATGTGGTAATTGCCACCTAGATTTCTCCCATCTTGTAATTCTTCCAACTCAATTCCAGGCATCTATGGACACCTAAGCAGGGGAACCGAGTTCCTGAAGAATTCACTCCCAGCCTTAACTGCCCTCGAAAACAAAGATCAATGAACATCTTCTGTCTAAAGCACTTGCCGGGACTCGCCATCTGCATTTACAAAGGAAGGAAATTCAGGAAGAAGAGGAGAATGGATATCAAGAGATTGACTAATCAATACAAGAGGGAGCTCACCAGCATCCTGATGGTGGAAGATTCGAGGCTCCAAGGGCACCACTCTCTTATAAAAAAAAAAATCACAAGGCAGGATTTCTGCCAGTATATCAGCACAGCAAAGACTGCATTAAGAAACTATGATGCTCATTATTATGAATGGAGCTGACTGGAAATTGATGGTGGCTCTCCTGGCATTAAGATACCTGATGTTAGTTAAGTCTGTCTGCAGGTGAATGGGAAGAGGTCTCGTCTAGAAAGAACATTTCACCATAGGCCCTCATGAAAGACTGAGGCTTGCGCACGTACTTTCCCCCTTCTTCTTCTGTTTCCAATAGTTGACTCCTTTCATGTAAAACACATAGCTCTGTTGCTCTGTTTGTAGCCATAGGGTTTATTGATGTCTAACAAATACTGTGCAAATTTTTCAGCTCAAGGAGCAAGCAATTAGCAAGGATGTAGGAAAAAATCCACTTTGCTTGGAATGTACAGGGCGAACTAACATACCAGTAGCTGTAGGTGAGTATAACATGGAAATGACCATGGCGGTTCTTCAAAACACTGAAAACAGAACCACCTTTTGATCCAGCTATAATAATCCCAGGCATGTACCAGAAAGAGTCAACGTCAGCTTACAATAGAGGCCCATGTCTATAATGGCACAATTCATAAGAGCTAACTTACAGAACCAGCCTAAGTGCTCACTGACAGAGGAATGGATAAGGACAATATGGTGTGACTGCACCCTGGATTATATTATTCAGCTGTAAACATGAGCAAAGTCATCACTTGCAGGCCATGGGACTGGAGATGGCCATGTTAAGTGAAACAAGCTCAACTCGTAAAGATAAGTACTACATGTTTCTTCTGACATGTAGAACTCTGGGGAAAGACCTGAGAAGAGGAAGGATGCTAAAGAAGCAGCAGAGAGAGATGGGGAAGTAAAAGGCATAGGAAGATTGTGTGACCTTTTCAAAAGGATGAGGTTGTTTGCAAACCGGGGCATGGAACTCAGACGTGATTTTCCCAAATGGCCTTCATCCCTGCACTCTCTCCACGGAGTCCTCACATGCTGCAGCTGATCTGCACTGGCCATTTCATAGACACGATGGCCTCAAAGGTCACCTAGAACCTTCATGGTCACATATTTGATCCTGACTTACTTTCAGAGTTTTCCCCTCCCTTGGCTTCTGTCACACAACACAGGCCTGATCCCCTCTTCTCTCTCAATGGCCATTTCCTTTGTACCAAGCAAAAACATTTACAGTACCTACACATTCCATTCTTCACCTATATCCCCTTTCTGCACAGGTAGGACTTACCTGGTTTGAGGATCTTGAGCATCACTTCTCCTTAACTTGACCTTGAATTATGCTCCAGTTTCCTCATATCTGTCTAAAGGGCATCTCTCACTAACATGTCACGATCAATTGTGTCTACACTCCATCGCAGTAATCACACCCCCAGCCATCATTTATTGATCACACATATGTACCAGACCCAAGTAAAGTGCTTTATATTCTCTTATTTCATCCTCTCCCAAAACACTGGACTATAAGGAGTAATCACATTTTGCAGATAACAAAACAAGGCTCACAGAAGTAAAGTGATTTCTCTGATATCCTGTATCAAGCAACTGATTCATGCCCTTTTGATTCCAAAATCTGTGTCTTTAAGTGCTATGCTCAGGATCATTTTCCTAAAACTGCTCTCTTTGGACCGCTCGATTTCTGTTTTGTGTTTGTCCAACTTACTCAGAATCTTGGAGTTTGAGCCACACTGTGCTTGGAATACCACCTCTACCTTTGCAGAGTTGTTCCATTTGCCTGGAAGGCCCTTCTTCAAATCATCAGTATGTTGAATGCATCCGTCTTCTGTCTCCCTAACTTCCACCCTGTCTCCCCTGATACTCCATAGTTGAAGACATCACTTACTCCCTGGTGTCACATGGCTGGGCCACAGTGATCTTGAAATTGCCCTAATTGTCTAGATCTGTAAGAATCAAGACATTCTACTATTCAAATGGTACCAGGAAGTGCTTCTGCCTTAGCAAGCTACCTACCCACTGAGCTATAATTACTTAGGTACATATGGGCATTCTCTTCTAGACAGCACACTGTACAAGAGACACGACCAAGCATCTTGTCCCTTTGGTTTCCAGAGATAATCAGTGCATGAGCCCGTGAGACTCCGTTGGTTATATTTATCATATGTTTCCCTCATTTTTGTTTTCCAGACTCTAAGGCTGAGTCTCCTGACCTCTTAGGTAGTCCATTGCAATCACTTCCAAATTGGCTTCCTGGCTAACTCTTTGCTTCCCTGTCTCGTTCACCCTGATGGTTTCTACTCTATCACCATTGCTTTGCACACATTGTTTGCCTGGACAATGGTTCCATGATGCCTTCATAATAAAACCCAATCTCCTGAACTTGGCGTTCAGTAATATCCCCACTATGTCTTAACATACTCTCCAGTCTTATATCACTGTGATCTGTTCTAGCCAAAGCATGCTATTCACAGTTTCCTTTCATGCTCTACTGGATCCCATTTTTACACCATTGTCCAAACTATTTCTCTTGCTTGGGGTGCCCTCCCTTGTTCCCCCCATATGTCTGAATTCTTCTCTGTCTTCCCATCTCAGCCTAATCCTCCCCTTCTCTTTCTCTGACCACCTGACTAATAGCTATTTATATTATCCGGTGTAGAGGGAAAAGTTGAGCTTTCTTATCTGTAAAAATGTGCCTTAGGGGCTGGAGAGATGGCTAGAGGTTAAGCGCTTGCCTGTGAAGCCTAAGGACCCTGGTTGGAGGCTCCATTCTCCAGGACCCACGTTAGCCAGAAGCACAAGGGGGCACATGCATCTGGAGTTCGTTTGCAGTGGCTGGAGGCCCTGGTGTGCCCATTCTCTCTCTCTCTCTCTCTCTCTCTCTCTCTCTACCTGTCTATTTCTGTATCTCTCTCTCTCAAATAAATAAATAATAAAAATATTTTTAAAAATGTGCCTTAGAAAGTCCATGATGGGGCCAGTCATGTAGTTAGTTGGTAGAATTTTTGCCTAGCCCTGGATTCAATCCTCAGTAATGCATAAAATTGGGTGCTGATCGGCACCAGCCATTTCATAGTCATGATTGTCTCAAAGGTCACCTAGAAACTTCTTGGTCACAAATTTGATCCTGACTTACTTTCAGAGTTTTCCCCTCCTTGGCTTCTGTCACACAACACAGGCCTGATCCCCTCTTCTCTCTCAATGGCCATTTCCTTTGTACCAAGCAAAAACATTTACAGTACCTACACATTCCATTCTTCACCTATATCCCCTTTCTGCACAGGTAGGACTTACCTGGTTTGAGGATCTTGAGCATCACTTCTCCTTAACTTGACCTTGAATTATGCTCCAGTTTCCTCATATCTGTCTAAAGGGCATCTCTCACTAACATGTCAAGATCAATTGTGTCTACACTCCATTGCAGTAATCACACCCCCAGCCATCATTTATTGATCACACATATGTACCAGACACAAGTAAAGTGCTTTATATTCTCTTATTTCATCCTCTCCCAAAACACTGGACTATAAGGAGTAATCACATTTTGCAGATAACAAAACAAGGCTCACAGAAGTAAAGTGATTTCTCTGATATCCTGTATCAAGCAACTGATTCATGCCCTTTTGATTCCAAAATCTGTGTCTTTAACTGCTACGCTCAGGATCATTTTCCTAAAACTGCTCTCTTTGGACCGCTTGATTTCTGTTTTGTGTTTGTCCAACTTACTCAGAATCTTGGAGTTTGAGCCACACTGTGCTTGGAATACCACCTCTACCTTTGCGGAGTTGTTCCATTTGCCTGGAAGGCCCTTCTTCAAATCATCAGTATGTTGAATGCATCCGTCTTCTGTCTCCCTAACTTCCACCCTGTCTCCCCTGATACTCCATAGTTGAAGACATCACTTCCTCCCTGGTGTCACATGGCTGGGCCACAGTGATCTTGAAATTGCCCTAATTGTCTAGATCTGTAAGAATCAAGACATTCTACTATTCAAATGGTACCAGGAAGTGCTTCTGCCTTAGCAAGCTACCTACCCACTGAGCTATAATTACTTAGGTACATATGGGCATTCTCTTCTAGACAGCACACTGTACAAGAGACACGACCAAGCATCTTGTCCCTTTGGTTTCCAGAGATAATCAGTGCATGAGCCCCGTAGACTCCGTTGGTTATATTTATCATATGTTTCCCTCATTTTTGTTTTCCAGACTCTAAGGCTGAGTCTCCTGACCTCTTAGGTAGTCCATTGCAATCACTTCCAAATTGGCTTCCTGGCTAACTCTTTGCTTCCCTGTCTCGTTCACCCTGATGGTTTCTACTCTATCACCATTGCTTTGCACACATTGTTTGCCTGGACAATGGTTCCATGATGCCTTCATAATAAAACCCAATCTCCTGAACTTGGCGTTCAGTAATATCCCCACTATGTCTTAACATACTCTCCAGTCTTATATCACTGTGATCTGTTCTAGCCAAAGCATGCTATTCACAGTTTCCTTTCATGCTCTACTGGATCCCATTTTTACACCATTGTCCAAACTATTTCTCTTGCTTGGGGTGCCCTCCCTTGTTCCCCCCATATGTCTGAATTCTTCTCTGTCTTCCCATCTCAGCCTAATCCTCCCCTTCTCTTTCTCTGACCACCTGACTAATAGCTATTTATATTATCCGGTGTAGAGGGAAAAGTTGAGCTTTCTTATCTGTAAAAATGTGCCTTAGGGGCTGGAGAGATGGCTTAGAGGTTAAGCGCTTGCCTGTGAAGCCTAAGGACCCTGGTTGGAGGCTCCATTCTCCAGGACCCACGTTAGCCAGAAGCACAAGGGGGCACATGCATCTGGAGTTCGTTTGCAGTGGCTGGAGGCCCTGGTGTGCCCATTCTCTCTCTCTCTCTCTCTCTCTCTCTCTCTACCTGTCTATTTCTGTATCTCTCTCTCTCAAATAAATAAATAATAAAAAATATTTTTAAAAAATGTGCCTTAGAAAGTCCATGATGGGGCCAGTCATGTAGTTAGTTGGTAGAATTTTTGCCTAGCCCTGGATTCAATCCTCAGTAATGCATAAAATTGGGTGCTGATCGGCACCAGCCATTTCATAGTCATGATTGTCTCAAAGGTCACCTAGAAACTTCTTGGTCACAAATTTGATCCTGACTTACTTTCAGAGTTTCCCCCTCCTTTGGCTTCTGTCATACAACACAGGCCTGATCCCCTCTTCTCTCTCAATGGCCATTTCTTAGACTCCCCTTGTACCAAACAAAAACATTTACAATTCAATGGGAGGTAAAGGTGGGAAGATCAGAAATTCAAGGCCATCTGTACTACATAGTGAGTTCAAGGCCAGCCTGGAATATATTAAACTGTCAAAAACAAAACAAAACTAAAAGAAAGCCCACCACTGGCTTGCCATGGCCTTGGGCAATATTGTACATTACTTCTCAGCAAAGTGTAAATAACAAAGCATATCACACAGGTTACCGGAGAGGATGCTGTGAGACCACATGATAACCTGTGATTGGTGATCTGAGATGTGCCTGGTTAAGACTCAGATGGAGCCACCCAGACCTGGAGGCCCATGAATAGTCTGTGCCACTCTGACCCAGAGCAAGAGCCTACCAATAGTGTGCATGTGTCCAGATGTCCAAGCTTGTTTGAGAGAATACCATGGAAACAGGGGCAAGCAAATGTTGCAGAGAAAGGTCTGGTTCTCAGGGATGTAGCTTGGCTTTGAATACCCCTTGCATTTCTTAGCGAGTAGTCTTGGGCAAATTCCTTCAGTCTTTCTGCCTCTTTTCTTATATCCAAAATAGAGATTAGATGTAGAGTGACCTGCTTGATAGGGTTAGTGAGTGAGACAATAATGCAATACCATTAAAGGATTTAGTACGGCTCTGGCTGACCATAAGCCTATAATAAATGCTAATTATTTCGCTTTGTATTATTATTCTCTAGCAGCCTGGCCTTGATGGGGCTTCCTTCACGTTAGGGAGATGGAATGGTTAGTAAAATTGGAAAGAGATATTTCACTCGCCATCCTCGGGAGGGCTTGGAGGGAGCAGGGGACTTCTATTCCTCAGCATTTGTTAGGAGAATGGCACAGGGGAGAAAGGAGCCACAGGAAGGAGCTCAAAACTGGGTCACTCACCAAAAGGGTAGAAGACCAGCTCCTGTGTTGCTGCAAATTAGGGTGGGGTGATTTAATGAACAGCTGCTGGGCCCACATGCAAGTGTTTGTAAATAAATAAATAAAAGTGTTCCTGTGATTCGATTTTGTACTCAGGATTATCAAAGACTGGGCCAGAGAATGACAGATGTTGAGATTAGATTAATACCAAAGATGGAGTGGGGTGTGAAGAGCAAAGTTAAGGAAAATGGGTCCCGGACACAGGTCAGGGGAAGGGGAGGCAGGTCGGGTGCTTAGGGAGGCAAGATGCATTGAAGGTGGGGGCTCCTCAAATTTCACATCCTGAGCACTTGGTTGCTTCACCTTAGTACCAGTGTTAGCACGTGGGGCTTGTAGAAATGTCTTGAGCATATTTCTTGGAAGCTGGCATAGGTTAATCATGACCTCTTTGAATCAGACGTACAAGAGTGAAAAAGATGAAATTACTTTTCTCACAGTGATTCCATTCAATCATCTATCCACTTCCCCCTCCCTCTATCCATTCACCCATCCCATTACTCCCTCCCTCTCTCTATCCATTCACCCTTCCTTCCACCTATCCTCTCTCCATCAACCCACCTACCTCTCCATCTATCTATCCATCTATCCCTCTCCCTCCTTTCCGTCTTCCATTCCCTTCATCCACCCACTCATTCCCATTCGATTATTCATTCAGTCAAAATGCATTAAAGACCTGTTGTGTATAGACACATAGCTAGGCCCTTCAAGGTCAAAATGGTTTAATTGCCGGGCGTGGTGGCTCACATCTTTAATCCCAGCATTCGGGAGGCAAAGGTAGAAAGGTAGGAGGATTGCCGTGAGTTCGAGGCCACCCTGAGATTACATAATGAATTCCAGGTCAGCCTGGGCTAGAGTGAGACCCTACCTAAAAAGGTTTAGTTGCTTCTGGTAAGATGTCAAGAATTCTGTCTTTGGTCTTAATTGATAAGCAAGATCAAAGAAAGGCCCCAGAATCTTTTCAGCTCTACAAACAGGGTATGAGCCACAGAGGCCAGAGCTGTAGCAATTTGGAGGAGAGAAAGGATATTAGTGCTTGCTAGGTATGTAACCAACCATGCTGCCTCATGTCTCCAAGTAGCTACTTCAAAATTCATAAAATGGGAACATTAGATGGTGGTCAGTATTAAATAATCAAAAGATGATATAAGGCTCAACTGATGATAACTGATGGCCATGGGAGTCTAAAATGGGATTGGGAGAACTTTTCAATTACCTTTACACTTCTGTGTTAAAATTGTCATCCGGTTTCCTGAGTTGAACAGATATTTTTATAACAGAGAAACTTAAAAGTTTGAGCTGCATTATCATCTAGTTAGATCCCCTCATTTTACAAATGGGGCCTGAGAGGGCTGGTGTTCTGTCCAAGGCTCCACAGTAAGTCCCTGACTGATGGAATTGGAAGCAGCTCAGGTACCTAGTCCGAGTTCTCATGGAAGCATCCAGAAACAGATGCATCTCTGGTTTCTGTATGTAGAAATTCATCTGTTTTTAACAACTATGATCCTGTCAAATGGTCACATTTCTTGAGCACATACTACACAGCCATATGTATGCATGTTGTCCCATTCAATCATTTTTTTTAAGGTAGGGTCTCACTCTAGCCCAGGCTGACCTGGAATTCACTATGTAGTCTCAGGGTGGCCCTGAACTCAAGGCGATCCTCCTACCTCTGCCTCCCGAGTGCTGGGATTAAAGGCGTGTACCACCACGCTTGGCTCCCATTCAATCTTAACCAAAACCTGTGACATAAGAATCAATGACCACTTTCTGTAGTTTACATATCTAGGGACTGAGGCTCCAAAAACTGAAGTGATTTTTGTCAGGAGACCATCACTGGAAAGTGGTGGTGCTGGACTTGAACCCAAGACTTTATGACGTCAAAGCTCCACTCTCTGGGCTTTACCTCATTGTCTCACATGTTAAAAGCCTCTTTAAAATACTACATAGGCATGTCTGTGCCTAGGACTATCCCTTGGATCCCACATCTGGGCTAAGAGAGAAGAGTAATAGCATCTCTGATCAGGGGAACACAGGTCAACCATCTCTCAGTGTTTCTCCAACTGCTGAGTAGATATCGGAAGGAGCTGTGATGAAGGCCTGCACTTGTGCCATTCTGAGTTGAAGTTGTCCTCATGCGTAGCAAGGGGTGGGGATGAAGGCACAGTGAGTCCTGTTATGTCACCACCTGTGAGCTTGCTCTTTCCTCCCCCACCTGTTGAGCTGAGTCATCCTTCAAGGCCTGTAAATGTCATTGACACAGGAACTTTATACCACATTCTGAGTCATCACTCTGCTATGGGCTAAGGAGAGAGGGACTGTCAAGGCAACACATGGACTATTTAACCTGCACCCTGCCTGGTCAGAGGCCAGTGAGAAAATACAGTTGCAATGTGAGGTCAGAATGGAAAAGGAGGGCTGGAGAGATGGCTCAGCAGTTAAGGTACTTTCCTGCAAAGCCTAACTACTGAGATCAATTCCCTAGTATCCACATAAAGACAGCATGCACAAGATGGCACATAGGTCTGGAGTTTGTTTGCAGCAGCTAAATTCCCTGGTATGCCCATTCTCTCTCTTTCCACCTCTCTCTCTCTCTCTGTGCAGGGCGTGATGGTGCACGCCTTTAATCCCAGCACTCGGGAGGCAGAGGTAGGAGGATCACTGTGAGTTCAAGGCCAGTCTGAGACTACATAGTGAATTCCAGGTCAGCCTGGGCTACAGTGAGACCCTACCCAAAAATAAACAAACAAGAGAACAGGATGAGTATGGATGCAAACACTGGGCATTCCACAGGCTCCAGCCCTGGACAGGGTGGCTAAGGACTGTGTCTTTGCTAGTGTCCCCAGAACATAGTGTCTCCACTCTCAGTGCTTGTCTAGCACTTTGTTGTTTTATTTTTATTTTTACTTCTCTCTGCATGCACTCTTATTATTGCTGTTGATGTGTTTATTTTTTATTTTTTGAAGTAGGGTTTCACTCTAGCCCAGGCTGACCTGGAATTTACTACGTAGTCTCAGGGTGGCCTCAAACTCACAGTGATGCTCCTACCTCTGCCTCCCAAGTGCTGGGATTAAAGGTGTGCGCCACCACGCCTGGCTGTTGTTGTTGATATGTATGTGCTATGTTCACCAGACTAGCTGGCCTGTGAGCTTCAGTGTGATTCTCCTGCCTCTCCCCCTTTTTGCTATAGGCATGCTCAAATATCAATGTCCATGGGAAGCAACCCTAGCACATAGATTACTAATCTTCTCCTATATGCCAGGCACCCTGCAGAGAATTCTCCACATACCTCCTCCTACCCCCCAACCCTTCTCTCTCTTACCAGTTTGGGAGTCATAAATTCAGACCACTTACCTGCAAGTGAGACAAGTGTTAAGATATCTGGTCACACTTCACCTATATTCCATGATAAAAATTCTCTTCCCATCACAGGTGTTGGCAATGGGGTACAAAGTCCATGACCAGGAAGCCATGGCCAAGAGTCCCCAGGTGTGTGTGTGTGTGTGTGTGTGTGTGTGTGTGTGTGTTAGTGCTGGCCTGTTCCAAATAGCACTCTGCATTCAATATGGCCATTGCTTTATCCTGCCCAGCACTTAAGACCTCATCTCTTTAGGGAAGAGAAAAGCAAGGCCCTTGCAGACAAGCCTGGGACTCAACTTTAACATTTGTCTTCCTTCCTAAGAAATTTGTCTTGCAAAGGAACAAAATAAGCAAACCAAGATGACAAAAGAGACATGTCTGCCTGTGTTGTAGCCAGAATCTCCTCTGAGCTGAACGCTTATTAATTTTTCTCTTGTGCACAAGGAGTTGATCTAAGTAGAGACTGCCTTCTTTCTCCTACTATTTTTTTTTCCTCTTTTCTCCTGGAACTGCAAAGCCATATGGACAGGAGGGTCCTGAAGTAGCATATGGAGCTGTGGGAAGGGAGCCAACCGATGGCCAAGGGACCGCTTGGACTGGCTGCTGTGCTCTCTGCTCTACCTATGTGGTCCTGTCGAAGATGTCAGTTTTAGGAAGTAGCAGTGCCTGATAGTCTCAAGAGGTTAAAGTTTAATGTGGAAAATGTTCAGCTTGGTCTTATGTTCCAAGGAAAAGGAAGCGAGCTTAGAAGGCAGAGGAGGAATGGGCTTATGTAGATTGTGAGCATTTGTGACTGTGTAACTACTATTCTCCTAAAGGATGCCTGAACATGGGTGCGTTTGAGACGCAGAAGCCAATCCCTTCTTTGGTAGAAACAGGTTCACTTCCTCTGAGAGAAGGACCTAGCATGTCTCTCGAACTAGCCAATGAAGACTTAATGAAAAAGAAGCTTTATTCCTTTCCATCTTATAGGCCTATTCTTTTGTCCTTTTAGAAGTACAAAGGATTGATTAGTGATGCCTTTTAAAAACTGTATTGTTTTATTTTATGTTAATTTAAAAACATTATTATTATTATTATTATTATTATTATTATTATTATTATTAACAAGATGTTTCCTATGTATGTGTTGGTACCCTCTTTTCCCTCTTCCCTGGCCCCATTCCGCGGGGGACACTCCTCAGTGGGGTTGTAGTTATTCCCCCATGGGGTTGTGGTTTTTCTATGAACACCTCTCCCCAGGGGCTAAGAATTCAAGTTGTTCAAATCTTGCTTCCCACATCTTCTCACTCCTAACCCTTTCTGGTTCCCACTTAGCGGTCCTCTAGTCTCTTCCTATTACAAGCCAAAGTCTCTGTTTTCAATGTCAGGGCATGCGCAAAAGTAAGTGGTGTTCCAATGAGGTACCGAGTACTTGCAGAATCCCAGTGGTGTAAAATAGCACGGGTTTATTTCCTGCTCGCGCTCCTCTTCTAGAGCAGATGAGATGAGGGCTCTGATCATTCTGGCCACTAGGATACAGGATGATAGAGTTGCAACTATGTAGTTGACATGACCACTAAACGGGAACAGGGAACAGGGGGTCACGTGGTTGCCTCAAAGAGCTCTTGTTTCCTTGGTCAGAGGAAGTCACATGATCACGTCTAACTTGATGGGGTTTTAGGAAGGGTCACCTTCCCCCGCGTGTGGACGAAAAGAATATAAACTATTGGAAGTTTTTGCTAATGACTCTTTCTCTATTTCTCTCTACCCCCACCATCTGAACTCCATTTCCAATTCCTTCCTGTGTGTTAACATTATCTCATTTCATTCTTTCTTTTGTCTCTGTGCTGTTCTCCCAAACCTGCCATCACTGGCTCCCCTCTTGTCCTTCTGCCCTGCCCCCGGTCATATCTCTGGCTGCACTGGATAGATGGGACTCAATGCAACCCCAGCTCTCACTCCATGTTTCCCTTGCCCCTAATTGAGCTTAATGATTTCTGTCTTGTAATAGACACAAATGGGCAGGAATTCCTGGATCTCATTAATAATTTTAAACATGCCAGAAGTCAGATTTTTAAATCCTAAGCAAAAATTAAATGACCATAAAATCTTTGTTTGCTTCCCAAGAGACAATCCTGTTTCAACTTGACAGCTTAATTAAAAGCTGGGTAAATTGGACACAACATTTTTAATAAACAGGACTTGGCAGGCCTGGGAAAGAGATAGAAGTGAGGTGAGAAGGGAGAAAATGAAACCCACAATGTAACAAAAGGAAATTAAGTTATGGGCGGGACCTCTCCTGTAAAGTGACCTTTCTGGGAGCTGAAGATAGCTTCAAGTGATACAAATGACCCAAGAGACTCTCAGAAAAATGACTCTGTTCTACTCCAAATTTCTTCCAGGATAATATGAGTCCACAAGGTGACAAACTATTGTCTAGACAAGCTCTCAGGGTGATCTTTGGATCCATACTTGACTCCTGAACTAGCTTTCTTGTTGGCATTCTGGGAGAGTTGGTGGTGGACTGGGGCTGCGGATCTAGATCTTAGAGGTCACACTGTTTGATGGGCTCCATGCATAGACTTGTCATTTTATCTTTAATTTATTTATTTGAGAGAATAAGAAAGAGAGAGAGAGAGAGAGACAATGGGCACACCAGGGCCTCTAGCCACTGCCAATGAACTCCAGACACATGTACCACCTTGTGCATCCGGCTTATGTGGGTCCTGGGGAATCGAACCCAGGCCCTTAGGCTTCACAACAAGTAAGCTGTCTCTCCAGCCCTAGACTCATATTTTAGTATTTAGTATTCAGTCTTTTCTTCCATTTTACAGTCTTGCCAAACCCTTGGATCTAGTGTATTGATTATAATTGTGTAGTTTAAGTACTTCCATCTCTAATATTTTCCCCTTGGCTTGGTCTCTTCTACCTCTTATATGTAACTGTGGGTCCAGCCTGGGGGCTGGTGCAGACTCCATTGACATTACCCATGTAGGAGTCATCCAGAACTCACAAGTGGGCTCAGGCAGAGCCTTTTAGAAGGCCTTTGTCATCATCAGCAGCAGTACAGGTGGCTCATCATGTAGAAGACTCATTCTAGAATGTAAAACATTGCAACAGGATGGAAAGAGGAACCCATCCTCCTCCCTCCACTTCCCCTGACTCTTTCCTCCAACTGGAGGGAGTTGTTTTATTCATTTGCACTTAGAAATATCCTATCTCTTCCCCCACCAGTTGCCTAGTTGGCTCCAGTTTATTTTGAGTTCAAAGTGATTTACTTATGTATGACTGCCACATGCTGTTTTTAGTTAAAGTTGACTGCCTGTCTTTCTTGCACAGAAAAAAAAAATTAAAACAAAGAAAGAATTAAAATGTGTTTGAAAGTATTTTGTTCTTTAGCGTAAAGCTTCATCCAGAGGCATTGGCCGCATGAACCTGAGTAAATGGGAATTATCTCTCAGGCGGATGTGGGATTTGTTGGCCTTTGAACAACAACAACAATAAAAAAGCATTAGTGTGGGGTAGGAAAGCAGCTTCCCATCATTTGTCAGCCCCTTTTGTTTCCATTACAGATCTTGGAAAAGTGAAGCTAGTAGAGATGTTGGCACTGACTTGGGTCATCCATGAACAGGTGAACAAGCCATGCCCTGAGAAGGCAAATGACTCACCCGAACCCTGCAGAAGGGATGCATCTGGACTCCGAGAAAGACCATGACTTTCAGAGACACATGGACTTGTTATTATTGGCTACGGGTATTTCTAGCTTAGCTCAAAGCTCTTTTTTTTTTTTTTTCCTAAGTTGCTTGCTAAGTGAAAACAAATTTCATTTCTTTACACTGACTTCCATAAAAATAGAGAGACAGGGGCTGGAGAGATGGCTTAGTGGTTAAGGCAAAATGCCTGCCAAGCCAAAGGATCCCAGTTTGATTCTCCGAGACCCACGTAAGCCAGATACATGAGGGGAGTTCCTTTGCAGTGGCTGGAGGCCCTGGTGTGCCCATTCTCGTTCTCTCTGCCTCTTTCTCCTCCTCTCTCTCTCTCTTACACACATAAATAAATAAATAAATAAAATATTAAAAAAAATAGACATTCTTTCTTAAAAGACCCTAACAGCCTGAGTTGCCAAGTTTGGTAATGGCAAGGTTTAGATTTTTCTGGAAAAGGGCAATGGGTGCTTTGGAGGTGCTGGGAATGGAGGTGGAGATTTTGAGGGGCGGCTACAAATACATGGGCATGAAGCTCCGTTCTGAGGTGATGAAGAATTCAAAGTCAGATTGTGGCAATGGTCATACAACTCTGTATACTTGCTGAAATGACTGGATGGCATACTTAAAATGAATGAATTCTGGGGCTTGTAAATTTTATCTCAATAATATAACCCCCCTTGAAAAAAAACTAAAATAAAAGGCAGGACTAGGAATGAGAGCTGAGACAATGCTTTCAGGACAAGAGCAGATGCTAGTTTGGATTTAGCCTCTCAAGGGCTGCCTCCCTCCAGCCTGTGTCTAAGAACTGGATGTGGACCTGACAGCTCATTAGCTTCTGTCAAATGTTGAGTCATATTTAGAAAGATAACATATGTGTCATGTTATCACATGTCCCTCTGGTGGTAGGAAGTCCTAGTGGATCCTTAGAGAACAGGATGTTGGTGTTTCATTAACCTTGACACCCATGCGTTGCTTCTGCGTCCATTACAGAGATGTTCTTTGAGTTCCACCACAGCTCATGAATTGAAATCATCACTTTGTGCCCATATAGGTCTATGTGGCCATTGTGTTGCCCATGATACGTCTTTTCCCATGAGACTCAATGCAGTGAGTGCTCCACAGAATTACAACCAGGAGAAAAACAGTTCTGTATTAGTTTGAGTGGCTTATTTGCTAGACAATGGGGGCCAATGAGGCAGTTACATCGGCTTCCTCCTCTTCCTTCTGTCCTCCTCCTCTTCTTATCTTCTTTCTCTACTCCTCTTTCTCTTCTCCTTTCTCTCTTCTCTTCTCTTTTCTTTCCCTTTCTTTCTTTCTTTCTTTCTTTCTTTCTTTCTTTCTTTCTTTCTTTCTTTCTTTTTTTCTTTTTTTTTCAGGATAAGGTCTCACTCTAGCCCAGGCTGACCTGATATTCACTATGTAGTCTCAGGGTGACCTCAAACTCATGGCGATCCTCCAACCTCTGCCTCCTGAGTGCTGGGATTAAAGGCGTGTGCCACCATGCAGGGCCTCTTTTTTTTTTTTTTTTTTTTTAATTTGAGAGAGACAGAGAGGAAGAGGCAGAGAGAGAATGGGCGCGCCAGGGCCTTTTCAGGCACTGTGAATGAACTCCCGGTGCGTGCGACCCTTTGTGCGCATGTGTGACATTGCAGGCTGGAGATTCAAATAAGCGTTCTTAGGCTTTGCAGGCAGGCGCCTTCACCGCTAAGCCATCTCTCCAGCCCTCCCTCTTCTCTCTTCTTCCTCCTGCTACTCTTCATCCTTTCTGCCCCCTCTTTGTCTGTCTTCTTTTACTCCTCCTCTTCCAGGATACTTCAGGCTAAAGTTTCTTACATAGCTATTTCCTGCTCTCTTATCAGCTCTCTCTCTCTTTTCCATTTAGTCATCCATCAGTGAGGTTGGAATGATGGTAAGGCATGGTCTTTACCCCCATGGATGCAGACATGAGACTCACTGCAGGCAGCATTCCATGGTAGAGGCCTTCTCCTCTGGGACTACAGGACTACGATGGATGAAGGAAGAGAGAGTAGAAGATTGGGGAACCCATGCTGAGATGAGCACAGTAACTACATTTGATTTTCTGTATTCTTATTTTTTGTGATGCTATTGAATAGGAAGGGCCATTGCAGAACCTTATGTCAAATGAACCACCTTCTTAACACAACTCTCACACTCTAGGATACAGGATGTCTAACTACCCAGTGCCAGCCAAAGGCCACTCTGCAGCTCAGAGTGCATGTAGCTGACTATATCTACACTACCTGATGTTACACTTGCTGCTTTCAGTGGCACTGGACTTCATCACACAGCCATCTCCATAACCCATAACCCACTGAGTAATCCATCCAGGTAGGTAAAACTTGATGGGTGATGGGGAATGCTCCAGGTAGCAGAGCATTCTAGATACAGCCTGTGCTCTGGCTCACAGACTTGAAATGGGAGCATTAGGCCGTTTTGTCTGGTGCATGCTGTTAGCTTTTTAAGGACAATCTGTGGAAATTCCTTTTGCATTGCGGATGGGGAATGAATTATAAATAATGGTGTCTAGGCCAAGACTTATCTGGACCACACTGATTTTTCACCAATTTGAGCCACTTTTTCTTTTATTCTATCAAACACATAACACAGTACAGAGGATGAGCCCTAGATCTCTCTTATTTACTCGCCATCCTTGTACAAGTTCTTAGACTTGCAATGTTTCAGTTTCTTCATCCACATGAACAATACTAGCAGCCTCCTCAGAGTGTTATTGTGAGAATTAAATAGGCTATTATTAAAAAAAAAAAAAAAACAGGGCCAGATAGATGGCTGACTGGGTCAAGTGTTTTCTGCATAAGCATGTGGACCTGAGTTCAGATCTCTAGAACCTGCTTAAAAGCCCACTGTGGTGGCTCATGTCTGTAATTGCAGCACTGGTGTGGCCCAGACAGAAAGATCCCTGGGGCTTGCTGGGCTAGCTAATCTAGCTGAATCAGTGAGGTCTGGGTTCAGTGAGAGACCCTGTTTCAAAAAATGAGGTGGGTGCTGCAGAGATGGCTTAGTGGTTAAGGCATTTGCCTATAAAGCCAAAGGATCCCAGTTCGACACTCCAGGACCCACGTATGCCAGATACACAAGGGGGCGCATGCATCTGGAGTTCGTTTGTGGTGGCTGGAATTCCTGAAGCGCCCATTCTCTCTTTCTCTCTGCCTCTTTCTCTCCCACGTTCTCAAGTAAATAAATAAAGAAAAACAAAATAAAATAATAAAGTAGAATGTTCCTATTTAAAAAAAAATGAGGTGGAGAAAGATTGAAGAAGATACCAAATGTGAAGCTCTGGCTGCCACACACACATGCACCTCTGTTCAAGTAACTCCCCCAACACACACACACACACACACACACACACACACACACACGCGCGCACGCGCGCGCGCATGCTCCATCCTGCTCCCACATACATAAAAACACACATGCCGGCTGGAGAGATGGCTTAGCACCTGCCTGCCAAGCCTAAGAACACCTGTTCAATCTCCCGGTCCCACATTTAGCCAGATGCAAAATGTGACGTAAGGGCACAATGCCACACTTGCCCACAAGGGGGTGCACGTGTCTGGAGTTCATACACAGTGGTTAAGAGGCCGCTGGTGCTCCCATTCTCTCTCTCTCTCTCTCTCTGATTCTTCCTCTCTCTCTCTCGCTCCAAAAATAAATGCACTCATACACCACATATTAAAAAAAAACAAATGAAACAAAAAATCGAAACACACACACACACATTAGTGCCCAGTGCCTAATATAATAAGGGCGATGCAAGTATTTGTTAAATTATTTTCTGAATCCTAATGTGCACACTGTAAAGCTGTGGAAGGTATGTATGTTATTACATCTCGAGATCACAAGCATAATGGGAACCTAGAGAATTTTGAGGATCAAAGGACTGCTCAGGACATTATATTTGCAGGAGATGTTGAAGGTGATAATGGGCTAACATCTTGGCCTCTGCACACTCTCATTTGAAAAGGGGGAAAAAAGAAGTGAAAGATCATACAAAAAAAAATGCTGGACTTTGATTATGAAAGACCTGGGCCTCAGGTGTGGCATGCTGGCTTCCTAGGTCTGTCATTTCTGAACCATAGAACCTAGTTACTTAATTTCACCTAGTCTCATTTCTCAAACGTGGATATTTTAGAGAAGAACCTCTGCTTTAGCAGGCGGAGGCAGAGAGGTAATAAGAGCAAAGGCTGACCTTTATGGGCGCTTTCTGACTGCTGAGCATGGGATGGGCAGTTCCATGAGGAAATCAGCTCAGAGAATGGTCAGTAGTTCAGTGCCAAAGGTCTCTCAGTAATCAGTGGCTGAGCTAAGATTTGAACCCAGGTGCTTGCATTCCAAGGCTGTTCTAATAACTTATTTTATACCAAAGCTCTCAGAGCTGTGATGGAGCTAGCAGGCATTCACAAAATGGCAACTGTTATTAACTATGTCATATCATTGTTGCATTTGGCTAATGGCCTTTGATCACTTAAGAGTCTTTTCAAGTGTGACATTTTTTTCTCCATCCCTGGAACCAGCCTGCTGATTCTCCCACAGTCCTTTACTCCAGGCAGGCATAGTACATATTCTTCTAAAATTCTCCATTTTATATTTTCTTCAAGTGATGGGGAAAAGTGTTTATTTTTTTCAAAAGGCCTATCAGGGCTGGAGAGGTTGCTTAGTTGTTAAGGACCCAGATTCAGTTCTCCTGGTCCCATGTAAGCCAGATGCACAAAGTGGTGCATGCATCCGGAGTTAGTTTGCAGTGGCTAGAGACCCTGGTCCACCGATTCTTCTTCTCTTTCTCTCTCTCTCTCTCTCTTTCTCCTTCTCTTTCTCTCTCTTTGTCTCAAATAAAAATAAGTTAAAAAAAATTTAAAAGGCCTATCAGATCCCAGGCCCATTTATCAAAAGTTAATCCAATAAAGTTAATAATGAAACAGTCCAATTAGAGAAACAATTTGAACCACAGGCCTTTACAGATGGGGAAAATTAGATCAGATAAATGATTTACTCTAAGTGGATTTAACACAAAAATGTCAGGACCTGTAAGCCAAACAAGTGTAAGGAATTCTGGGAGCTAAACTGGCTTGGTGGCAACCTGAAGCCTATACCTAGGCCAGCTTAGGCATTAGATCACAGGCCATGCCAGGACAGGAAGAGAGCTGGTTGACTCTTCACTCCATGAGAATGCTATTTGGATGTCAGCAAGATGATGTCATTTCCTATTCAGGTTGGGAAGGCAGTTGGGGCCACTCAGAGTTCACTGGCTCTAGATCTGTGGCTGTTCCACCCTTTATACATGTAATGTCGTGTGTGCTCAGCAGCCTTGGGGAATGGCCTCTCGTGAGTTTCCTTCTCCGCTCAGGTCCTGGGCTGGATTTAACTTGACGGAAGCCTGGTTGAGCCTACACACATATATCAGGTTGACTGAATAATGCTTAAGAAAAAGAGAAGATAGCTTAATTTAATAACCAATCTTGGTTCCATTTGTGGCTTCTGCTCTGTTCTGGCCCATTTTCAGTTCCCAACAAATGCGATGGGCAGATGATATGGTGTGGGAACCTGAGACACAGGTAGACTGGCTCCCTCCACCATGCTGGGCTGCAGTCATGAGTGATGGCTGGTGGGGAGAACAGAATATGTTCTTATAGCTTAACAAGAAGAGGCCAACTGGACACTTACCTGTGGCACTGGAATCGTGTCACCATCTTTAAAATGGGGAATAAACATTAGCCTACAAGGTTAAGGCATATGTCAGTTAATATTAGAGGTGGCAACTCATGTCTTCCTATTTTCTATGGCTATAACAGAATACCTGAGCATGGTGTCAATAGGGACCTCAGGCTGCTTCAACCCACATGAAAGAAAGAGAAAGACAAGTCTGTGTATGCAGAAGAGATAAAATAGGCGGTGGGGGCCGGCAATTTAGCTTGAAAACAGCCTGTTGTCCTAGTAGCTAATGAGGTCCTATGAGATCAAGAACTCATTCATATGAGAAAGGCATTAACCCATTCATAAGTCTTCACCCCCAAGACCTGAACACCTCCCACCAGGTTCCACCTCCCAACAGAGCTGTTTTGCAGAGCAAGTCTCCACGTGAGTCTTGGACAAATCATAGCAACACAATTTATTTTTAGAGAGACAGCGAGAGAGCAAGAGAGTAAGAAAGAGAGAAAGAGAGAGAGAGAATTGGTGCATCAGGGCCTTGGCCACTGTAATTGCACTCCAGATGCTTGTGCCACCTAGTGCGCATGTGTGACCTTGTGTTTGTGTCACCTTTGTGTGTCTGGCTTATGTGGGATCTGGAGAGAGAGCAAACATGGGTCCTTAGGCTTCTCAGGCAAGTGCCTTAACTGCTAAGCCATCTCTCCAGCCCATAACTCAATTTTTGAAAAGTAATTTTGTGCTTATGAGATGCTTACAATAATCACTCTCCTTTCTCTTCCCCTTTCTCCATCTGAGTACCAATGTGTTTGTCTCCATGCCTTGGATGGGAAATTGGTGATAAATAAACATGAGCTAAGGGAGCATTCCAGAAACCACAAAACACCAACTGGATCTTGATTCAAGAACAAGTCAGAAAACCTCCCTGATGTTCCAAGGGGAAGATTGAGCAGGAAAGCCTCACGAATAGGGGAGGAAGGGAGCAAGAAGGAGAGGACTGGAAAATGAGAGAGAACGGGGGGAATGGCTGAGAAATACTTAGCGGGCCAAGAGAAGATGGAGTATGAAGAGTGTGTGTGCGCGCGCATGCACACGTGCCAGGAATCTAGATGTCAGCTTTTCTCAAGTTGGCCATTTGGATGTTTCTTTTCTAATTAGCCTTTGGCAATAGCAGGGATCAAAGTGAGGAGATTCACAGTACCCAGAAACCATAGCTTGAAAGTCTCCAAATAAAAGTGCAGATTTTTGTGCTAAACTGTCAGGGAAGGGAGTAGTGGAGAGGAGAGGGTGGAAAGAGGGTTAATCAAAATTAAAGATGTTATGGAAGCCTACTTCTTTGCTAGGTAAATAATACATATGTTAAAAGGAAGTACCCTGTGGGGTGGCTCATGCTGTGCCCAGAAGCCACAGATTGTTGGAACAAAATTTCAGTGCCAGGGATATTATACCTTCCAGCAAGTTGATGGTCAGGGAGGCCCCTGATACAGCCAAAACCGTACAGGCTATTGTCAAGGCTCCTGGTTGCCTACCAGAACTAGAAGGTCAGGGTTTGAGGATCCCTGAGTAAGCTATCACCCTGATTCCTTGCATACCCTTGTCAGACCAGGTCATGGTTGCATGTCCTCATCACGGGGCTTTGTGTTTATTCTTCTCCCCATTTGCATTCTCCTTTTGGCCAGTCTGGACCCCGGGGCCCATCACTAACCATTCTTCAGATGAATGTGCCTCCCTGGATTCATGCCTGCATTACTGAACAGCTAAATGTCTGCCATGGTATCTTTTCCTTTTGTGGTCTTCTGGAACTGGGTTTCTTGCCATGTGTGTAAGTGGGATGTGTACGCATGTTCCTGTGTGTGTGTGTGTGTGTGTGTGTGTGTGTGTGTGTATATGAGTGTCTAGTGTATGTGTGATGAGAGAGAGAGAGCAAGAGAGTCAGAAGACTTCAGGTGTCATCCCTCAGGTGCTATCTACTGTTACTTGAGACAGTGTCTCTCACTATTCTAGGGCTCACACAGTCAGCCTTGGGGATCCTCTTGTCTCCCCCTCTCCAACAGTGGGATTCTGGACACACACTGCCACACCTGGCATTTTATTTGGGTACTGGGGATTGAACTCGGATCCTCATGCTTGTAAGATAAGCTCTTTGCTGTCTGAGCTATTTCTCCAGCCCCATGAGGTTAGCTTTTATAAGCTCTGATATGGCTGGTGATTATCCAGGCAGTGATGCTTAGAGCTCAAGTGGACGCCAGTAGATAACTTCAGCAGATACTGATTGGAGCCATGTCTGGCGCACAGAAGGCATTCCTTGAATGTTATTGGGTGAATAAAGAAGGGAGAGTAAATGAATGGGGGATAAGTCAAGTAATGCTTGCAGATAGGAGCATGACCAACAACAATAGGTGGGGACATGTGTGAAGATGAGAATGAATGAGTGGGTTCCCAATGCTCACAGTCAAGCTGACACTGCAAATGAACAAAGGCTGCTTCTCGAAGGCTGCAGGCCTGGCCTGGTCTAGAGTGTGTGGTTGGTCCTCTGGACAGGTTTTCCCAATGTTCAGAAGAGCAATTTTCTACCCTGTTGTTTCCAATTTGGACTATATGATGGTTACCACTTGATCAGAATGATCAAGAAAAACTTCAAGGTGGTTAAAAGAGAGAGAGAGAGAGAGAGAGAGAGAGAGAGAGCTTGCCCAATTGTGAGCCCCGAAATCAGTATCCATATAACCCAGATTTCCAGAGCTGGCCTATCATGATGTCAGTCTTTCTGCCAGCCTGAGATTGAGGGGAGAGAACCTGGCAGGGAAGGGCGAGGAAAGTGCTGAGATCTTTTAGGCCCAGAGATAACCCATGCCTCTGCCTGCTCTGCTAACGTCCCAGCCTGACATTCTGGTTTCATTCGGATTCTGTGGTTTAAGAACGAGCGAGGCAACAGGAAGGGAAAGAAAAACAAAGGAGAGCCATGACATTTACAGACACAGCTGTGAGGACCAGCTTTACCAAAGACCCATCGTGCGATGCTGAGCCTTTGAGTAAAAGCTGTGAGCCTCGGTGACCTCACCGAACCTTGACACCCAGCTTATACTGTCTGCCGCATCACTGAGGGTGAAAGGAGATGAAAGTGAGCCTCCCACGGGAAAGTGTGGTCTTATGAGTAATACCTCTGAGAGGTTTGGTTAGGTGGGTGCTGTGGAGTCATTTGAAGTTCATCAAAATGCAAACAAAGACCCAAACCTGTCTCTGGGTCCTGACTCTTCTTTCTTGTTGATTTATTCAGCCAAAGCCTCATTGGGCGATTTTCCACCCCCACAAATTGCCTTGGTCCTGTTTTTTTTCCACCCCCCAGGTTGAAAGGAGTAGAGTAGGAGTTCACTGGGTGACCTTCCAGTGTGCCTGTGTGGTCCCCACCGTGTCTGTGCAATGCTGTGGTTCTTGGAATGCCGGTGCCAACCAGTGTACCATAAACTATGTTCATGATCTGCCTTATGTGGCTCCTGGCAACTGCCAAAGGGAAGGAAGATGGGGCTACAGACATCCTGCAGGCCTGCTCTGTGCAAGGTACTTTGTGGGGTGTTCCACACGTGGGATCCCCTGTCATTCCTGCTGCAACAGCCTTGATGTCTGCATTCATCTTCCTTCGTAGTGAAGTGGGGCCTGGAGACATCCAACCATCTGTCCAAGGTCAGACAAACAGGAGGAGATGGTGAGAATTCAAATCCTAATCTCAGTGAGGACAGCTCCGTACCACAGCCATGGGATGGGGCACGATCGCCATGTTGCCTGTGTCTTTAGGCTGACCGTGAGCGGGATCTCAGTGGTGAGGGGTGGGGGTAACCAGAGGCCAACAGGAATCTGCTTGTATTGTTGTGTCTTCTTCTGGGACTATGAGAGGGGGTCACGGGAAGACAGAGGGAGAAGCCAGTGTCCTCTGATGGGTGAAGGCCACAGAGAGGAAAGAGAATTTGCATGTGAGGAAGAGGTTGTATTTGGTGAAAAGCAAGCAGGGGCTTGGAATTGACAGGCAGCTCGGGGGTAACTGAGATAAAGGGGAGGGAGCCAAAGACCCGCTGAGCCTGAAGGCAGTGTCCAGTGAAGCGTGACAAGACCCCTAAAGTGGGAGCTTAGACTCAGGAAGGTCTTAAATATCTTCGTCCAAGACCAAATGCCTCAGCAGGGGAGAAGAAGTAGAAAATTCATTCGTTAAGGGTGCATTGGCACTTCTATTATAAAGACCAATTGTTTGTTTTTATTGAGATCTTTTCTCTTGATGAAAACCATGAATGCCAATGATTAACCATCAATCAATCAACAAGCTTTCTTAAATGTCCCCAGTTCCATGGTGACTGCAGCACCCATACACTCCAATGGACCTCTTAGCTATGTCTCCATAATGCCCACTCATTGCCATTTTGGTCTAAGCCACTGTCATTTCTCACTAGGATCCCCCTGACAACCTCTCAGCTAAGTTCTCTGTGCTTTTTCATAGGCAATAAGGCTCTGTCTATCCCAGTTCTCCCCAGCTTCATGACAGACTGCGTGAACTCTCCCAGGCGCCTTGTTGGCTCTTCGTACATGGTCACTATCTTCTGCAGAGTTCCACATTCCTTCTACCCTTGATCTTGGCCTGCTTCTTGCCAATGTTTACCTTATTAGGCCCACCTCACTCTTCAGTGCTCAGCCACACACACTGTCCTTAATGATGCCTCCGCGCCTCTCCTAGCATAGATCTGTAACTCCATCCCTTTTCCTGAGCACCCTGCGCTATTCTTTCTAGCGCTGGTTTTAGTTTGTCTGTGAGTTTATTATTTGATTGTTGGGTTTCATCCCCTGCTCTATGTTGGGCACAAAACAGTCCATTTCATTCATATTTAGTTTTAGGGATGGGCTGTAATGAGACCCTCACTCTTAGGTGCCTATCATGAGCCAGAAAGCGAGTTCTCCTTAAGTCTCTCTCTCTCTCTCACAACTCCACTCACTTATACCCTATACCTGCTTTGTTCTTCAGCACCAAGCTTAATACTTGAGACATAGATGGTAGTAGAGACTTGTAGAATGAGTAAGTGTGAGACAAGAAGAGTAAAGAAAAGATGCTGCTTCAGAGACAGTATCTGAGGTGGAAAAGGGATCTCAAGAGGTTAAAGCACTCAATAGTAGCAAGGAGCCTGGAAGATACAGTAATGGTAGAGAAGAGAAGTGGGGAATATGGTCATGGTGTGGATGTGGGGAGTTAGAAAGGGAAAGTTGTAAGAATAGAGGCTGGCAGTGCCCATTATGAAGGCCATGGGTGGGAAGTTGGCGAAAGAGGAGAAGGAAATATGTATAGGAAGGGGGGAGAGAAGTGAAGGAAGAGAGGAGAAGGCTTGGAGCCCTGGGAGGTTGGAGTCTAGCAGGCTATTGGCCATTTGGCTGGGATGATCCCTCCTGTCAATCCTCAGCGATGGGAACTCACAAGGAGTGGGGAGTGTGCCTGGTGGGCTCTCCTCTTTCAGTTTCCTCAGGGGCTCATGGATGACTTTGCCCACTAAGGCCATGGCTACTCAGCAAGAAGACACTCTAGGGTTTTCCCAGGACATAAAGATAGATAGATAGATAGATAGAGAGAGAGAGAGAGAGAGAGAGAGAGAGAGAGAGAGAGAAACAGTCCTGGTCCTTAACAAGCTCTATTTGTACTGAGAATGCTGTATACATTTATTTCTCTTTTAAATTTTAATTTGGCTACTGAAGCCAAACTAGCTCCTCTGTTCTCCTTAAATGACATCTTTTAATGTTCCCCAGATATTCAACCCAAACAGGGTCCAAAGAGCCTCTTCCCTCCTCTGACCCTTTTCTGCAAGGCTCTCTTCTTTTCTGGTCTTCTAATTGAGATGCGCAGTTCGGTCTTGTCTTTGCTGATAGTGAGGCCAACCATCTGCCTGTGCTATAGTTGTGCATGTCACCAGGCATTCTCCATGGCTAGTGGCAAGCTGCAAGGCCACCCTGAGGACCCATATGGAACCTCAGCATTTCCCTTAACTGGGTAACTATTCCATGACTTTAGGCAGGCTTCTTTTCCCTCTGTCAGGCTTTGTTGAAATGGGATGCAGTTGGACAATGTGAGGGTTTGAATCACACGATCCCCATCCCCATAAAATCACATGTTTTGAGCGCTTTATTCCAGCAGATAGCACTTTGGTAAGTGGAGACTGGCTAGGGGAGGTGTGTTGTCGGAGGTGTGCTTTGGTGTGTTATGGCCCACTCCTCCTTGTTAGAACTCAGCTCACATTCCTTTTGTTGTTTCACACCTGCTGTGGCAAAGAGGTGATGCCCAGCCTCTGCTCATACCATCTTTTCCCTGCTACCATGAAGCTTCTTCTGAAGACTGTAAGCCAAAATAAAAACTGTTCTCCTGTCAGCTGCATTTGGCTAGGAACTTTGTCCCTACCACGTGCAAGTAACTTCAACAGGTTAGAACACATGGCCCCTTCTAAGACTTCCAATTGTGGCAGGAAGAAGGAGAGAGAAAGAGAATTCCTCTAACGATGGCTCAAATCCTTCTCATTGCCCTCTGACCATAGTAGCTAATCTATGTATTAAGAAGCCTTGGGACAACATTGCATGCTGGAGGAAAACATAGAGCTGGGGATAAAGAAAGGGTGGCAGAGAAAGAGGGAGAAGCCAGCAGAAATAGTTCAGAAATTCTAGAGTGAAGAAAGGATGATTCATCGCTCATTTTGTCCCTGCGACCTTGACTTTGCCTCTCCTTTGGGGAAGGGGGTTGATGGAAAGCCAGTATGTGGTACCTGAGGTTCCCTCTTGTATTCTCTGCTCCAGCCAGATCCCACGCAGCCCTGTGAGCTGCATGAGATAAGGAAGATTATTACCACCCTGGGGTGTGCCCCGTTCTCACCAACATTCAGAGCAGGGACCTGGCACTGTGTCAGGCGATGCTTCTGGGGCTCAGTGATCATCTGCTGCATTTGCTGTTGGCACATGACCGTCTGCTGAGCGCCCCCTCTCTGGTATTACTCATGCCCATGCTTTGAGAGGTCTCCGCAGAGGAGGTGATTCACACCCCCCATTCAAAAGGATGGAAGGAAGGCAAGAGCCAAACCATGCAGATCTGGAAGTCTTCACGGAAGCACACAATTCATTCCTTGTCCTCTTGTCCTCCCCTCACTGAACAAATTGACCGTGCTTGGACCATTCCTCAGAGCAGTCAGCAGTCTCACTTACTCTTTTTTTTTTCCCCCTCAGTTGCACTCCAGGGTCCTTGCCAGTGAATAACTAGCTCCTGCCATCACCCAGCCTCTCCACTTTCTCCCCTGGGTCATTCTCTCAGCTGTGCATTATTTCGTTTTGGGTTTTAATGTTGAGGGTCTCATGACTCCTGCAGGATGCGCCTGACCTGATGGGGGGTAGGAGTGCAGGAGGGGGAAGCCAGCCCGGGTAGCTGCTGATGACTGCAGGTACCCATCCTTGTGCCCCGCCAGCCCTGTGCCCACACAGAAAGCCGAGGATGGCATGCCATGCAGTTGCAGCAAGATGGCAATGGCGTTTTAATAGCTTGGGAGTTGGGCGGGGGGGCTCGTTTATCTGCACGTGCTGAGTTTATTCTGCCATTTGTCAAATTCTGACTTGAGGGGAACTCGAGTTTGGAGAAATTCAGCTTCAAGAATGATGACCCCAGTGAATGACAGGTTCTGCTTGTTCTCTCAACAGCCCACGCTGCCAATAGGAACCCCCTCCCCCCAGCCCATCGTCATTGAAAGGCACATGGCTCTACCTCTGCTGAGGCTGGAGATGAAATATTTATTTGGGATCTAACCAGTATACCACAGCTGCCTCCCTGCCCATGATAGACGGCACATGGGCTCCGGGACCAGCAGACAGCTTAATGACCCAGCACAGATTCCACTTTGCCAAGGTTAGGCAAGAGAGAAGCTTCGAGTTTTGTTTGGAGAGTGACTATTTCCTGGGTGAGGAGGGGCTTTTCATTGTACCACATTTCTTCCAGCTGCCACAGATGAACGTTGAACATGTATGTACTCAAGGAGGGTACTGAGGGAGGTGAATGTTGGATGAAATCAAGAGTTTTCTTTGGAAGGGACATCTCATCAAATCTTTAATTCTCCGAGGCTGTGAAATATGAACAGCCATCTAGTCTCGGCTTCTGCTCCTGATCCCCTGCCGGAACATGTCTGTCTGGAGCTGAATGCTTTAGCTGACAGGGAATCATGACTTCTCGAAGCAGATTATTTTGTCTTTGGAACAACTCATAGGTTGAATGAATTTCTTCTACTAAGTTGACATCTGTCTCTATGTGGCTTCTCTCTATTGAATCAAGACTTCCCATGGTTACACATAGAATGCATCCTATCTTTCTGCTCCATAATGCCCCTTAGCAAAAGTCTTCATTCTCTAGGAGACATCTTTCCTCCCCAGGAAGACCTTGTTGGCCTGTGCTACTAGGCACAAAGATGCTGGTTTATGTAGAGCAGGGCTATGTGCCTTCTAGGATGGACTTTGCAGTCCCTTCCCCCTGCTGCTTGCTGAGGAGGGCTCCACCCAGGCTCACTATAGCATCACCACTCCTTCCTTCCCTACCATCCCCAAGAGAGGATGGTCCACAGGACCCAGGACACTCACTGGGCTATCTTTCACCAGTGGACAGAGATTCCAGGAGGGAAGAATATGCAGCATCTGTTTGTTGTCTCTTTGCAGTCTGGTCACTATGAAGTGAGGAGACCAGGCAGCAAGCATGTTTTCAGGGATGGCTCAGCTATGCTTTTCTTTTCTTTCCTTTTCTTTTCTTTTTGTTTTTTTTTCAAGGTAGGGTCTCGTTCTAGCCCAGGCTGACCTGGAATTCCCTATGTAGTCTCAGGCTGGCCTTGAACTCACAGTGATCCTCCTACCTCTGCTTCCCAAGTTCTGGGATAAAAGGCATGTGCCACCATGCCCGGATGTGTGTGTGTGTTTGTGTGTGGAGAGAAAAAGAAGTGGAAGGAGGAGAAGGAGAAGAGGAGGAGGAGGAGGAGGAGGAAAGAAGAAAGAATGGGTGTGCCAAGACCTCCAGCCAGCCACTGAAAACAAACTCCAAATGCATGCACCACTTTGCATATCTGGCTTTATATAGGTATTGGGTAATTGAACCTGGGCCATTCAGCTTTGCAGGCAAGCCCCTTAACCAATAAGCCATCTCTCCAGCCCCTGATGTTGTTTTTTTTAATTATTTATATATTTGAGAGATAGAGAGAAAGAGGCAAAGAGAGAAAGAGAGAGAATGGTCATACCAGGGCCTCCAGCCACTGCAAATGAACTCCAGATACATGTGCCACCTTGTGCATCTAGCTTACATGGGTACTAGGGAATTGAACCTGGGTCCTGAGGCTTTGCAGGCAAATGCCTTAAATGTCTTAACTGCTAAGCCATCTCTCCAGCCCTTCAGCTATGCTTTATCTGTGAGGGCCTGTAGTCATGTTAACCCTGCTTTGTTGGTTGAGCTGCCTGATAATCTAAAGCAAGAGGTCCCGGGGCTGGGGATATAGCTCAGTAAAGGGCTTGCAGCATGAGAACCTGATTTCACCTGATTCCTATTGGAGAGATGGCTTAGCAGTGAAGGCATTTGCCTGCAAAGCCAAAGGATCCCTGTTCAATTCTCCAGGACCCACATAAGCCAGCTGCACAAGGAGGTGCATGCATCTGGAGTTCATTTGCAGTGGCTGGAGGCCCTGGGGTACCCATTCTCTCTCTCTCTCTCTCTCTCTCTCTCTCTCTCCTTCTCTCAAATAAATAAATAAATAAAACATTTTTTAAAATAATCAGGCCTAGTGGCACTTGTCTATAATCCTAGCACTGGGAAAGCAGAGGTAGGAGGATCCCTGGGAGCTCACTGGCCAGCTAATGAACCCTAATCAGTGAGCTCCTGGCCAATTAGAGATCTTGTCTCATAAGATGGATGGCATTCCTGAAGATTCCTGAGGTAGTCCTCTGGCTACCACACATGTGCATGGGTGTGCATGTGCATCTGCACCCAAAGGCACCTGCACAACTATGACCATGCACACATACATACCCATGAAAAGGCACGAGGTCCAACTCCAGCTATCAGCATGGGAATGTGCGGGTGCACGTGCATGTGTGTGTATGTGTGTGTGTGTGTGTGTGTGTGTGTGTGTACACTCTAGCACACTATAACAAGGGCATTGGGGATGCTCCCAGCCATGGAAAGAAATCATTGCTTATCTTGCCAGTCTTCTGTGGGCATAACTCATAACTGGGAAATGATATAACATGAACTTGTAGAGTGGATAGTAGGATTCAGGAATTGCTGAGTTTCTGCATTAATACTGCCCATATCAAACTAAATCTTTCTTTCTCCTAGGTGCTTTGTACTGTGTGGCACCCACAGCCAAACCGAAAATCCTTAGAAACTAGATGTGCTCTCTGAAAAAAAAAGAAAGAAAAGAAAAAAAAATGGCAGAGCCAAGAGAAAGGGGTGGGGGAAATTATGCCTTGCTAACCAGAGTCAGATGAGGAAGCATCCCTGGAATTGATCCATTGTCCCTCCATCCTCTGAAGTGTGTGGCTAAGGTCCATGCATGCTGAGACCCTCCTATGGCTAGTGATCTATGGGCAATAAAGAGAAGCAGCTCAGAGATTGAACTGGGTGTGTTCAAAGAAATAATGTGAAGAGGTACGCCCATGCAGGCTTGGGGATGTTGCTCGTCCGAGGAATGAGTGATGGATGGACCCACCCCACATCACAGCAGCACAAAGCTGGCCTTTTTTGACACCTTCTGTGTGTTTAGCGGAATGGTTGTCAGAATTACAATAACTTCTAATACCAGCAAAGGCAGAAGCAAGCAATGGATAGGAATGAAGAATCAGATCAAGATTGCTGAAGCGACAACAGCGTTCATCTCTTGGTAGTTTTGACAGGAAACATCCAGCAATATCTATCCAAATTAAAAACATGCCTACTCCTTTTCCCAGGAGTTCATTTTGTAAGATGTGTTTCTCACCGATATACTTGTCTAGGTGGGCCAAGATGTATGTACCAGGGTACAAATTGCAACGTGCAACTTAAGTTTCCATCTGCCACGTTGTATAACATATGATCCATCAGTATGATGAACTACCACCACCCAGCCTTAAAAAAGAGTGAGGTTAGTCTAGTTAGGTTGATGGAATGATCTTTAAGGTTGCTTTCTCCCCTAAAAATAAAAAAAAAAAAAAAAACTGATCAGTGTACTTCCATTTGAGAAAAACAAAAAGTCCATTCACAGACCTGGGTACTCATATCTGTTCAGTTTATTTCTGAGAGGATCCACATGTGCCAGCAGTACTGCTTGCCTTGCCTTATACTGGGAAAGGGGAAGGAATAAAGGGTGGGGAGAGGAAAGGCTTACTTCCCTCCATATATCATTTTTATTATGTAAATATATTATAATAAGCTTGCACTGTATTTTCAATAAGAGGAAAATACTTCCTAAGACTGAGAAGAGTATTGTGCAAACATGAAGACGTGAGTTTGGACACCCAGCACATGTAAATACTGAACATGGTAGTGTATACCTATAATCCCAGCTCTAAAGAGGTGGAGGCAGGAGGCTCCCTTTGTCTTACTGTCTAGCTAGTCTAGTTAAATTGATGGGCTACAGGTTCAGTGAAAAGACCTTGTCTCCAAAATATAAGGTGGAGGGCTGAAGTTAGTGTGAAGCCTGAAGACCCGTGTTAGATTCTCCAGATCCCATGTAAACTAGATACACAAAGGTGAGGCAAGCACAAGGTCACACATGCCCACTAGGTGGAGCAAGCATCTAGAGTTCAACTGTAGTGGCTGAGGCTCTGATGCATCAATTCTCTCTCTGTCTTTCTCTCTCTCTCTCTTGTTCTGTCTAAAATAAAAAAAAAAAAAATTTAAAAGAACAAAAGGTGGAGAGTGATTAAGAAGAGACTTATATTTTACTCTGGCTATATACACACACACACACACACACACACACATGTTTACATACATATACACTCACATACATCATACCCAAATACATTTTTAAATTTTTTTTGTTTATTCACTTGAGAGAAAGAGAGAGAGAAAGAAGCAGAGAAAGAGAAAGGGAGAGAGAGAGAGAATTGGTGTACCAGGGCCTCCAGCCACTGCAAATGGACTACAGATTCATGTGTCTACTTGTGCATCTGGCTTACGTGTGTCCTGGGGAATCGAACCAGGGTCCTTTGGCTTTGCAGCAAATGTCTTAAGTGCTAAGCCATCTCTCCAGCCACAAATACATATTTTTTAAGGAGGCTTTTTATAGTTATACCAAGTACTTATCTTCCCATTGCCTGGGTATGTACTGAACAGCCATTCATGACATAGTATTTTCTTAACTTAAATCAGGGGGCCTGATGACCAGGTACAAAGAGAAATGCTCAGAGGTTGTTATAGATGATGTTATAGATGATGATGACTTTGGACTAGGGAACTAGAAATTTTATGAACTGTCTTGCAAAGTATCATAGTAGACTAGATTTGAGACCAGAAGATCAATTAAGGCCATAGAATTCCAGGTGCAGGGAACAGCGTGAACCAGAGATATGGAATGGGAAGTGAATAGCCATGTTGTGTGCCCTAAGTATGCCTCCTCCCTCACTGACTGTCCCACCTAAAAATCTTTTTTTTTTCAAATTTTAGGTAAGGAATCATTTTCTCCTAGGTATCATTGTGTGATATCAACACTTGCTTTTGACTAGTCTTTGGGGGAAAGATTCACTAGGTTGTTAGGAAATGAGCTCCTACACCTACCAATAAAATCTGTAGGTTGGAGAGGTGGCTTAGTGCTTAAGGCACTTGCCTGCAAAGCCTAAGGACCCAGATTCGACTCCTTACATGGGTTTGAACCCACATAAGCCAGATGCATATGGTGGCGCATATGTCTGGAGTTCATTTACAGTTGTTGGAGGCCCTGATGTGCCCATTCTCTCTCTCTTTCTCTAATAAATAAATAATCATTTAATTTTTTTTTTTAAAAATTGGATTTATGGCATTTGTCTATTCCCCTGGTGCAAAGATTCCCATCATGGCTGACTTCAAGCTACCAACACAAAATGTCAGGGGAAAGAAATAGTGCATTCAACATTTTTAAGCCTAACCAAGTTTATTCTAGCCCACCACTGGGTGAATTGGAATCCTACAATATTAGAGCTGACAGGGACATGGAAGAAAGCCCAAAATAGGGGTTGGAGAGATGGATCAATTGGTCAAGTGCTTGCTGAATAAGCATGAGGACATGAGTTTGGGTCCCCAGCACCCATATAAAAGCTAGGAATGGTGACATGTTTCTGTGATCCCAGTGCTAGGGAGGTAGAAACCAGATGATCTCTGAGGCTTGCTTTTTAGCTAGGTTAGCTGAATCGGTGAGCACTGGGTCACCGAGGAAGGTACCTGCTGTTGACCTATGGCCTCTACATGCATGTGTGTACACATGTCCACCCTCACACATATGAATGCACATACACACATGCATGTATACCACACACATGCAAACAAAATAATACAATTTTTAAAAAGACAGGTCAAAATGAACATTAGCTACACATGAGGAAATTAAGGTGCTTGCCCAAGGTGAGAGGAAATGACAGTTTGAATACCACTTTGCTAGTTCTTAGATGCCCGAATTTCTACTTTTTCCTTGGAAGCACGTACACAAGAGGGGAATGGAGGACAGGACAATGTGTATCTTGATAAAGCAAAAGGTCACGATGAAAAGCCGAGCAATGTTTTGGAGAAAGTAGAAGTGGGTGGTGTTTACGGTAAGTCTTGACTGATAGGAATGTTCTGTGTTCTGGGGTACGGATATGAGAGGACCTTAGTAGGGAGGGTTGAGAAGAGGTTTCGGAGGGAGGGCTTAGAAAAGGAAGTGCTCAAGGACATCATTTTGTTCTGTGAGGACTTCATTTCTGTAGGACTGTCATGAGCTCATTTGATGTATGGAAATGAAAACCTGAGCAAACTCCATTCATCCCTTGATGGTCTGGGTGCCCACAAGAGAAACCATGTCTCCCCTGTGGACACCAGATTCCTCTTCCCTAAAATGAGCTTGGAGAGGGGGGGACTAGAAGATGCTTTTGTAGCTACCCTCCAGTGTGACAATCCCTGGCTGGGACTCTGATGGCTCAGGGAAAATGTCCCAATAACTACCAGTGTAAGGAGTCCAAGGACAATTGGGGTAGCATGGGGGGCTTCTTCATCCATTCATATCCCACTGGGGATGAACAAAGAATTTGGAGCAGTGCAGGGCAAAAGTCGTGCATGTGTCTATGAGTTTCTAGCAGAGCTAGAGAATGGGAGATGGATTAGAGAAGACTAGGACAGAGAATAGTCTTTGCTATGTCATATATTAAAAAAAAGTGACAGCCCATGCAGAGAGTGCTTCAGTGGGGATGCATTGTCTTCAGGGCAAGTTCAGAGTTCCTTTATATCATTACAGAGAGCTCCATTTTTTTTGTCACTGCCTACAGTTCCTTCCGCCCTCTTTCCTGGGTCCCTCATCCCCCACTGCATGGCCCAGAGCAGTGCCCCAGGATACACACTGCTTGCAAACACCCTATAGGTTTGGAGACCTGAGCTTTGCACAGACCTCTGATTGTACTACATCCTACTTCCCCTCCCCCACCATATCTGCTGGACCAACTTCTCCTCATCCTCCACAGTTCAGCTCCAGTATCTCAACATTTTTCTTTTTTTTTTTTTTTTTAGTTTTATTTATTTATTTTCAAGGAAAGAGAGAGAATATGGGTATGCTGGGGCCTCCTGCCATTGCCAAAGAATTCCAGATGCATGTGCCACTTTGTGTGTGGAGTAACGTAGGTCCTAGGGAATGGAAACCAGGCCATTAGGCTTTGCAAGTAGGTGCCTTTAACTGCTAATCCATCTTTCCAGCCTTCAACATATTTCTTTTTTTTTTTTTTTCAATGTAGGGTTTTCCACTAGCCCAGGCTAACCTAGAATTCACTATATATATTCTCAGGCTGACCTCAAACTCACAGTGATCCTCCTACTTTTCAACATGTTTCTTTTTAAAACAATATTTTATTCATTTATTTATTTGCCAGCAGAGAGAGAATGAATATGGGTATGTCAGGGGTTCTAGCCATGGTAAATGAACTACAGATTTATGCACCACTTTGTGCATCTGGCTTTATGTGGGTACTAGGGAATTGATCCTTGGCCATCAGGCTTTGCAAGCAAGTGCCTTTTACTGCTGAGCCATGTCTGTAGTTCATTAGCATCTTTCTTAAGCCTTTGTTAATAGCAACCTTTCCCTTGACCTTTCAGCTGCTAGACAGAATCACTTCCTGCCTTGAGTCACTGCTTCCATAGGAATGCCATTAGAATGGCACCATGGCACTGCTGCTATTTCACAGCAAGTTCCAATTTTAGCCTCTTCTCCACATTTGTTCTGTGATCTTGTCAAGTAAAGAAAGTTTCTGTCTTGGCTCCTGAGAAGAGATGGGTTGAATTGGTGATGAACTCCCAAGGGCTGGTAAAGCCAGGAAGACTGCAGGGTGGAAGATCCACCTGAGAAAGGGAGAATGGACATGCTGCCCCCCTGCAAATGCTGTTGCAGAAAGCCAGAGGGAAATAATGATTCGCCAAGCCCTTTAGGTAGTTTTCAGTGGAGGCTTTAAGGAAAACTGAGTGACGCTCTGGAGGTGTGTGTGGGTTGGGGGATGGCGTGTACAGAGAATCTCAATGATACTGTAGACTTCTATCCATGGTTGACTGGCACTATTGGAATAAAGTCATTCCAACTTCCTCGAAAGGAGGGTATCTCCTGACTCCCACACAAACAGTCTTCTGATAAGGGCTAGCATAGATACCGAGATGCCTTCAACATGAAAGCCTCACATGTCTACCTCTCTTTCCCTTCCTCAGGTGCTGGTATCAGGACCATGGCCTAACCCCTTGAATGCTGACCTCCATCTCAGACTCAACCTACAAGGCAATTGCTGTCTGCTGTTAAGGAATGCTGAGAGTGTGAGACTCCACATAGCAGATATGCCTGGGACTATCTCTAGGAACAGTGGGTGGGAACTGAGGCTACCTCTGGGAAGGCAGTGCCAGCAGGGCCACCAAAAGTGTTACTGGAATCAGCAGAAGTCATTAGAGTAGTACATAGCCCTAATTATCCAGATCACCTACTGTGGCCATCTGGATGGTTGTAGCAGCAGTGGACAGCAGGTGGGAGCGGGTCACACTTCAAATGTCACACTGGTGAGAGCACTGATCAGCATGATCTCTCTCACAGGGGGTTCAACCCGTCTTCCACAGTAAACACATGTACAGTTACTGATCCTAGTGTCATACCTTAAGAGATTTTGATTTAATTGGTCTGTGGTAAGACCTAGGTCTGATATTCACCAGGGAGTTCTGATAATACAACTGAGACCAAAACCCTTCCTACGGTGTGAAGATGATCAGCTCTGGACTCAGACAGAGGTGGTTTGGAATCATAGTCCTACTATAGCCGAGGAATGTTCATTTCAAGTTTCCACTTCCTCACCTGTAAAACCATGTCAATAATATATATTTCATAGAAATGTCAGAATAATTGCATGCTCACAAGAATAGCAATGTGATTCATGAAAACCAGCCTTCAACCCATAGAGCTATGAGGATGATGGTTCTGACCATTTGTTTTCACACTGAGTCTTTTGTCTCTTTCTCCAACTAGTTACCCCCCAATGGCAGATTTGCCTTGCTTAGTCCCTGTTCCATTGTAAAAAGAGTCTGTTCTTCTCACCCTAGCTACAGTTTACTGAAAGCTCTGTTGGCCATGGTGGCAACAGCTGATGATGTTCCTGGAGGTTGACCAGATGACCAAACATTGCTATTGATGATTGCATTCCTCTTGATATATTCAGAACATATATGCAACAGCTCAGCCTCCCAAGACCACACTGCCAATATGTGCAAAACTTCAACTGGAGAATGAAGCAGGGTGGGTGTTGCTCACTCACAATCACACCAGTTAACCATATGGTTTTGAACAAGTCCTTTCTCTTCTCTGAACCTCAGTCTCTTGCTCTTCAATACATGGTAGGTGATCTGGGTGAAAATTCTATTTAGTTTGTTGTTAATGGTTCTGTACCTCCTGCTTGAGATGCCTTGGGGATCTGGAACTTCCTCAGCCATCTTCCTCTGAATCTCCAAAACTATGGATCAGAGTTCTGAGAAATACTACTTCAGGACTGGGAGGCCAGAGTCTGTCCTAGTGATGCCCACCCTGGCTTTCCTCCCCACTGTCCCCTAGACTTGGAAGTTTCCTCATTTCTCCTTATGCCATCTAGAACTTTTAAATAGCCTCCAGCACACTATGTGGCTGCCAGAAGTTGTAATTAAATAATGTCCAGCTGTCAGAAAATTTGTTATAAATGGTCTTTTTGTCTGCACCACTGTCTGGGAAGCCAGGAAGGAGAGAAAGTGAAGGATTATAAATGTGAAGGGCAGGAGTTCAGTGGAGAGCCCAGGGGAACAGCTTTTAGGGAGCCTGAGAACCACTGGAGACACTAAAAATAAGGATGCTACTATCCACCAAGGAGGTCTCAGGCCGGTCTTTTTGGCCACACTTCACATGTGAAGAACTTGGTATGTATGTGTCTTAACCTGGAGCTGACTCTCCTGGGCTGCAATTAGTAGTTGTGTTTGAAACTCAAGGAAGGAAATAAGGGTACAGTGAGTGATAGCAATTCAGAGAGAGTCCTCAGATCCACTTTCATCACTGGCTTTCACATTCTGCCTTCCTTCTTCATGAACAAGCACCTGAGTTTCTATCATATTTGAGAGTTTCCTGTGCATAAGGATAATGGAGAGGAAATGCTCATTTATTAAGAATGTATTATTAGGGCTGGAGAGATGGCTTGGCAGTTAAGGTGCCTGCCTGCCAAGCCTAAGAATGCTGGTTCCAATCTCCAGGTCCCACGTTTAGCCAGACACAAAAAGTGATGCAAGGGTGCAATGCCACACTTTCCCACAAGGGGGCGCATGCATTGGAGTTCATTCACAGCAGCTGAGAGGCTGCTGGCATGCCCATTCTCTCTCTCTCTCTCTCTCTCTCTCTGTATCTCTTAAATAAAAAAAAGAATGTATCATTAGATAATGTATGTTCATGATGCCATATCCAGGAAATATACATAGGAAAAAGGGTTTGTTTATTTATTCATTTGAGAGAGAGCACGCATACCAGGGCATCTAGCCATTGCAAATGAACTCTAGACCCATGTGCCACCTTGAGCATCTAGCTTATGTGGGTTCTGGGGGATTGAACCTGGGTCTTTAGTCTTCACAGGCAAGTGCCTCAACCATGAATCCATCTCTCCAGCCCAGAAAAAGGTTTTTTTTTTTTATAACACACCTAAGAAAAATTATTATAAAATCCAGTACTATAAATAAGAAATCTGAGGGTCTTTTGAGATGAAACAGCTTTCCCCAGTACACAGCCTGTTGTGAAAGGGCTGCGTAGGGGAAGGTCATTAGCATGTTGACTTGGGAACTAGTCAGGGGCAAGGGCCCTGACTTCATTTCTGCTTTTCATCTGTCCCCTGGCATCCTGCCTCCCGTCACCCCCAGCTGCATAGAACTTCTGGCCCAGGGCCCAGGGGGCAGTGAAGGCTTGTTGAAGTGTCATGGAGCTGTCTTTGCTTCACTCTGACATCCCCTGAGAGCAGCAAGAACACAGGTCACAAAGCAAACAACATGGTTTGGGGGCTCATTAAATAATTATTGTAGTACCCTTCAACTCTGTGGACAGGCTGCCTGGCAGCATTCTCAAAGGCCAGATGGAAACTCACAGGGCCATTCTGAGAGATACGGATGCTCATAACAAGAAGGCCTGAGGTGGGAAGATTCATGCTTCTTGGAAAGAACCCTCCCGATCACAACACAGGAGAACAAAAACAGCTTTCTGGTGAAGGAGCAAATTCTTAAGCACCATAAAAGCTTGGCTCTTCCATTGGTCTGGAAACCCTGAAGCCAGCATTAGAGCAGGTGGTATAGACAGTTTTCCATATGGTAGAGCTGGAGGGACAGCATGGAGAGTAGGTATAGAAGAAAGAGCATCCTTTGCTTGTTTGAGACAAGGTCCCCTGTAGCTCAGGTTGGCCTTGAACTGACCATGTAGTTGAGAATGGCCTTAAACTCCTGACCCTCCTGTCTCTACCTCCTCAGTACTGAGTTTAGGCATGTGCCACCATGCTCAGATCAGAAAGAGGAATGATATTTGCCATCAGGGTCCAGGCTGGTGTCTTGCTAACTGAATGAAAGACCTTGGCAGTATTTCTAAATATTTCTGGGTTTATAAGAATTAATACAGCAAGCACCTTGTGAGTGTCTGTTGTATGTCACATGCTCTGTTAAATGTTGGCAAGCAACAGAGAAAGATATGTGGTGATCTGCTCCCTCATGGAACGTCTAAGCTATAGAAGTATATAATCACACAATTAAGTACATGATAACACCTGTAGTGCATGCCATGAGGGAAAAGAGCTCAGTCCTATGGGAGAAGATAGCAGGATGAGAAATCAGGAAAGAGCGGTTTGGAGAAGTGATTTGTTGATACCTGGAGGATAAATGCATGTTATCTGAGCAAAGGACCTGTGGAGAGGAGCAGATCAGTGTCTTAGGAGTGGAGAGCAGGAGAAGGGTCACTCATGCAGAGAGCATTGACCATAGAGAAGACTTGAGACTTTGTCCCATGACTATTGTGAGACCATTGCTCAGTTTCCAACAGTGGTGGGATCATTACATTCACGTGCTAACTAAAATAATAAGAAATAGAAAGACAATGGCAAAACACACACACACACACACACACACACACACACACACAGAGCGAGAGAGACCTTGAAGTATCTCTGTACAGGGGCTAAAAAAAGATTTGAACAAGCATTTTCGTGTTAGAAAATCTACCCCATGGGAATAATCTGTTAGCTGAACAAAGAATAATGTGCAAAAGTATTCATTAGAGTGAAAAAGAAAAAAACCCAAACCCTTCTGGCTATTGTGTGAAGAGAGTAAACATTAACAAGTCATGCCTGCTCCAGAATCAAATGAGAACAGGGTGTGAAGGTGTTCTGTAAGTGGTAATGTGTGCATACCTTAGGAGAACCTAAAAGTCTCCATTCTCCCAACTTTTCACTCTTTGCCATCAGCAACTAAAATGTTCAGAGGTTTAAGTTTTACATCTATTCAAAGGGAATCGTCCTAAGGAGGATCACACTTGGACCCCAGAAGGCAAAAGCGGGGCTCAGCTCCAAAGGGACGAAAAGGAGTGACTTCTCAATCCTGAGTGTACCTTAGAGATGCCTGGTATGGCCAGGCAAGGTGACCCACATTTTTAATCTCAGCACTTGGGAAAGTAAGGGGTTGCTATGAGTTCAAGGTCAGCCAAGGACAGAGTGAGACCCTGCCTCAAAAAAAAAAAAAAAAAAAGGAGATGCCTGGTATGATGGTCAGATTCAGGAATGGTCCTCCAAAGAATTAAATGTCCTGCCTCTGAGCCCCTCCACAGCCCTTCCTCACTGACTAGGAGTCGCCAGTGTAACCACGGTGGTGTTATGGAAATGACGGGGTGACTATGAGTAATTGTGGCTCTGTCTTTCTCTTTCTTGAACCGCTTCCTCTGAATCAAGCCAGCACCATATTGTGAGAATGATCAAGGAAACCCATGGCGATGTCCACCGGGCAAGTGTTCATATGCTGACAGCCATTGCCAAATAACCATCCTGGAAGCAGATCTTCTTGCCTCCAGCTGACATCTTGCCTGCAACTTCATGAGGCAGCCAAACCACCCAGCTACCCCACTCCTAGATTTGAAGAAACTCTGAGGCAGCTCCTTTATTTTTTTAAAGTCAGTCACATGTTTCAGTTATTTTAAATACAATATTAGGATTTAGGTAGTGTTTCCAGGGAAGTTTTAAAAGCACTCGTGCCCCAGGTCCATCCCCAGGGGTCCTGATCAGATTGCTTTGGAGTGAAGTCTAGGTGTTGGTGGGTTTTAATGTCTCTAGATGGCACAAACATCAAGCCAGGACTGGACTAGTGGTGGAAAGATCCAAGGTGATGTGAAAAGAACCTGCACTTAACAAGTAGAGGATCACTCCAAATTGCCTCAATTTCCAGCACTACAATTCAGATTAATCTGAGGGTTCCATCATGATGTCAGGGGAGGCGAAAGCCCAAAATGTGACCCAACGGCAGGATCACAGTGGACTGAGTCAAAGTGTCCTAGAATCCACAGATTCTGACTGTGGGATTCCTACCTTTCTCGGAGGGGATTGCCTACAGAGGGAATCCATGGACCTCAGCTGGGGAGAAGAGTAGTTCAGACCCAAGTAGGTGAGCCCATCTCTATAGAACATCACTTTGACCTTGGACACAGTGACCACTTCTGTTGTCCTCAGCACCCCGCATCATTATGTCTTCTGTCCAGACCACGTTCCTGCCTCTGATTGTTCTCTTTGAAGTTTATGAGCAATGATGAGAGCAGACTGAAAATCTTTGTCCTCAAACTTTCATGAGTAATAGGACATTGTTCCCATCTCCGACAATAACTCAGGAGGCCTGACTGGCTCTTTCTGCTCTCTTACGTGTTGCAGCCATAATGGTGTCTGCAATAAAACAATTAAGATGATTAGGAAGGGAGTTCTAGAAGATGACCCATCCTAAAAGGACGGTAGCTCCGGCTCTCTCAACACTGCATGTCATGGGGGGTGAAATCAGCTAGGCTCCTGACCCTCCTGGGAATGGGTGTAAGTACCAACTAGCATCTTATGGTATCTGCTATTACAGATGCAGTTAGGGACATTGTTGGAGCACCTGTACCATACTAGGTAAAGGAATACAGAATTTGACACGTCCCTTTTCTTGTTGTCAAGGAGCCTTTAGCTTAGGAGAGATAAATAATAAATGAGACAGTGTGGTGTATTCTTTGCTCAGGGACTCATGAGGACACAGATGATAGACACCTCGCTCTGCCTCCAAGTGTCTTTGGAGTAGATGAGATTTGAAGTGTTTTGTTGCCTGCATGAAGTAGGGTCATCATCAACACAAGAGAAACAGTAGGTTTGCAAAGTGCAGTTACAGAAACCTGAGGCTTTTCAGGAAATTCCTGAATGCAACTCTTTGTGTATCTAAATATTGTCCTGAGAATGGGTGGCTTAAAAGGTGGCCCAAAAGTACCCTTGAGTAGCAATCTTCTTTAAGTTGAGCATCGGGTTACACACAAAAGAAATATAATGGGGTACTGGAGAGATGGCTTAGTGGTTAAGGTGTTTGCCTGTGAAGCCAAAGGACCCAGGTTCGATTCCCCCAGGACCCACGTAAGCCAGCTGCGCAAGGGGCACATGCATCTGGAGTTCGTTTGCAGTGGTTTGAGACCCTGGTGCACCCATTCTCTCTCTGTCTGTCTCTCTTCTTCCTATTTCTCTCTTTCTCTCTGCTTGAAAAATAAATAAATAAAATAAAAAACTTAAAAAAAAAAAAAAAGAAATGTAGTGGGTAGAACTTGTGCTCTGCTCAGTATATCCCTGACCTGGCATTGCTCCAGATTGTTTAAAGTCGTAGCTGATCTTCCTTAGTATGTCCCAGCAGAATGGATACGCCAGCCTCATCCCCAGAACCAGGCCTTGAATTCCTTTCTCTTCACCTATACAACTCACACTTGCCTGGTGCTCTTCTCCTGTCTCCTGCTAACCAGGTTAAAACAAAGCAAAACAAAACACTGCCTCTAGGTGTTCAATTTTGCTGACTTTTGGATGCGCCCAACATCTCCTCTTAGAAACACTAGGCATCTATAGGCAGCCTTAACATTTTTTTTTAAGTGTATTATGAGACTAAGAGCCGAGTTGAGGAGGCTTAGGAAAGTTGAAACCCAAGTGCCCCAAGGGATTCTAGAAGCCAAACCTGGAAGGGACAGAGGAATCAAGAAATGGGCACCTGGGATTCCAGGTGGAGGAAATAAAGGAGAGGAAGGGCACAAAACCGTCAGTAAGTACGCAGGAGGCCTCCTGGGTATTTTCTACTTCATATCACTGGCCATAGAAAAGAAATCACAAGTGTAGATGACTTGATATAGATGCAGGGCTGGCAAGATGGTGCAAATAAATCAAGCAGCCAGTGGAACAACAATGAAGGGGCTGGGACCATGGCAACCTGGAGAGCTTGTGATGCATCCATAGAGACACTGGCACTCACCTCCAGCCTATGGCTGACAGGTGGGAATGTGGGTCGAGTGCAACCAAGCATTTGGAACCTCTACAGCTAAGCCACTAATCTGGACTTTAATGGAGGATAGCAGGCAGTTCAAACAGAAACAACCAACCCCAAACCTGTTGCACCTAGAAAAGATGTAGGTAGTATGGTTTTTGAATTTTACTAATACCCCACATCAAAACAAATAGACACACGGGAGAGCGAGGTTCCCAAACCCACAGACACTGATGGCAAATGAAGTGCTGAGGTGTTTCTATGAACCCTAAAGCACAGGCAGGGTTGGCAGGATAAACTGTTCAAATGACACGACGTGCACAGTGGTCTCAGTGTCTATGTAGCCTCAGGTGATCCTCGGGACAGACGGCCCACTACCAGCCCACAGATCCTTTCTGGGAGCACATCAGGCAGAGAGATGACAGATGTGAGTGCTGGGAAGAGCAGCCTGCACTGCTACTGGGCCCCTGCCACCTCTAAAAGGTGAAGCCTGCCACACTTCGTAAAGGCACCACATTGACCAGGCAGGAATTCCCAACCATTATCCACATAGGATGAGAAGCTGCTGAGTGTGGAGTCAAAATTGAATAGAATAGGGGCAATAATATCTGAGGAGAGAGAGGCTGTATAAAAATGGGGTGAGACCAGACCCTCATAATAAGAGAAAAAGATGATGACATCAAATTAAAAGAGAGACTACGGGAGAGAGGGAGGGGATATGATGGAAAGGGGAGTTCTGAAGGGGAGTGGAGGAGGGGAGGGAATATCATGATTTATTTTCTCTAAGTACAGAAGTTGTCAATAAAAATTTTAAAAATTGAGATGAGAGAGAGCGTGAGCCAGGTGTCTCTGAAGGTATATGTGAATTACTCCTCTTGTGACTGTGACAAAATATCTGACAGATTCAACTTAGAAGAGGAAAAGTTTGCCCAGTGTGGTGGTGCACGCCTTTAATCCTAGCACTTGGAGGCAGAGGTAGGAGGATCACTGTGAGTTCGAGGCCACCCTGAGACTACACAGTGAATTCCAGGTCAGCCTGGGGCTAGAGTGAAACCCTACCTTGAAAAACAAAACAAACCAAACAAACAAACAAACAAACAAAAACAGAAAAGTTTATTTTGGCTCATGGTTTTAGAAAATTATAGTCCATCATGGCTGGAAAGGCATGGCCAAGTGGCTCCATCTGTCATGCTGGGTTGGTGTGGCAGTTGGCTCTTCCCGTAGCCAGCCAACCGGGAAGCAGAGAGAACAGGGTGGAATCAGAAGTAAGCCTAGTCTTCAAGGCGTGGCCGTAGTGATGGTCTTCTGCCAGCCTGACCCCACCTCCTAAAGGCTCCATAACCTACAACATGGTTCCACAAACTGGGATCCAAGCCTTCAAAATATGAATTATGCTGGACTGTTCAGATTCAAACTATAACAGGTGTGATGCCAAGTTGAAAAGCATTGTCCAGTAGCTAGAGGCCCTGCTGTATCCATTCTCTCTCTCTCTCTCTCTTAAATAAATACATTAAAAATATATTTAACAAAATGTCCTCCTAAAATGTTAGATGATTACTACCATTCCTAGAAGAAACCTGACTAATCTCTTTCCTTAACTCTCCTTTCCTGAGAACCTGTTGAAGCACCCAGACTGCTGGCATGAGAGCTAGACTGACCAGCTGAGCCCCCATCCAGTGAACCATAACAGACCCCATCAGAGTCACCCACCAGGCAGATTACCCACTTATGACCCACCACTGTTTTCACAAGAATTTTGCCTTCTTTCCTTCTCTTGAGCCCCATATTCAAATCTAAACTTCAAAAAAATAAAATTCAATTTAAGATGTCCACATTATGCTTCCAGAAATTATCTATTGTTTTTGTTTCCTCTCATGTTCCTCTTTAATCTAGTCTTCATTTCTGAAGTGATTATGTCTCTGCTGCCCCTCACCGCTGCAATTTCTTTCTTTAACTTGTTCTACAATATCTGAGCCATTTAAAAATTCTTGGTTACGTTGTTGCTATATTGTTTTCTTCTTGCCTCCTAGCTCATTTTGAAATAGTTGGTTATAGTTTCAGTCGGTTTCATGGACATCTCTTAGTGACCTACTTCTACTCTGTGTAGAGAAGTGATCCTGAGCCTCCCAGTTCTTACAGCTTCCTGTGGGTATTGTTCTAGATATTTCTATGATGATTTTCTTCATGTGATCATAGCTGCCCTGGATTTGTACAGGGGTCTGGTTCAGGGTAGCTTCTCCAATTTCACAATGCTGCCTCTTTTGTGTGTTTGTATGGTACTTTTTCTTTGTAAAAGAAAAATTATTGGGCTAGAGAGATGGCTTAGTGGTTAAAGCACCTGCCTCCTAAGCCTAAGAACACTGGTTCCAATCTCCAGCGGTTCCAATCTCCAGGTCCCACGTTTAGCCAGATGCAAATTGACGCAAGGGCGCAATGCCGCACTTGACCACAAGGGTGTGCACACATCTGGATTTTGTTCACAGCAGCTGAGAAACTGCTGGTGCGCCCATCTCTATCTGTCTCCCTCTCTCTCTGTCTCTCTCTCTCTCTCAAAAAAAAAATTATTATTTATATTATTTATTTATTTACAAGGAAAGAGAGAAAGAGAGGATGTACCATGGCCTCTAGCCACTGTAAACAAACTCCAGATACATGTGCCACCTTTTGAATCTTGCTTATGTGGGTACTGGTGAATTGAATCTGAGTCCTTAGGCTTCACAGACAAGCACCTTAACCACTAAGCTATTTCTCCAGCCCCTTAAAAACATTTTAAAAATACATTTTATTTATTTATTTGAGAGAGAGAAAGAGGCAGAGAGAGAGAAAGAAATGGAGAGAATGGGCATGCCAGGGCCTCCAACAACTGCAAATGAACTCCAGATGCATGCGCCCCCTTGTGCATCTGGCTTACATGGGTCCTGGAGAATCAAACTGGGGTCCTTTGGCTTTGCAGGCCAGCGCCTTAACTGCTAACCCATCTTTCCAGCCATCTTAAAAATATTTTTAATATTTTTATTTATTTGAAATAAAGAGAGACTGGCTATGGCATACAAGTGCCTCTTGCAGCTGCAAACTCTCCTTAGTACATCTGGACTTACGTGGGTACTAGGGAATGGGTACAGGGCTGGCAGACTTTGCAAGTATGTAAGTGCCTTTAACCATTAGGCAATCTCACCAGACCTCAAGGTAAGGTCTTGCTTTAGCCCAGGCTAACCTGGAATTCACTATGTAGTCTCAGGATGGCCTCAGACTCTTGGTGAGGCTCCCAAGTGCTGGGATTAAAGGCATGTGCCACCACGGCCGGGCTAAGGAAATTAAAAAGTAGTGAGCCAGGCACAGTGGCATGTGCCTATAGTTTCAGCACTCAGGAAGCTGAGACAAAAAGATCATTTGAGTCCAAGAGATCAAGACCAGCCTGGACAACATAGTGAGAACCTATCTTAAAAAACAAACAAACAGCCTAGGAGATCAAAAGATATTTAAACAGGCATAGAATGCTCAGCACATAATAATGAAAGGATCTGAAAAAGAAAACCAAAGAAAGAGGATCCAGGAAATATTATCAATTATAATTCAAGAACACTTTCCTGAAATGATAAATCTGAACTTGTGTATTGAAAGTACAAACCCATAAAATACCTGAAAAATTAATCTGAAATGACCAAACCAAATTGTGTTCTGGTAAAACTACTGAATTTTAAGAATAAAAAATATTCGACTTTTAGCCATAAAAGAAGAAAGAGCTTGTAAAAGAAAGGAAAATCAAGTTATTATCAGATTTTTTGATAAGAATGCTTTATCCTAGAAGAAAACAAAGTGATATTTTAGGCATTAGAGAAAAGAGAATACACATCAAGGATTTTACACCTAGAAGAACAGACTTTTATGTAGAAAGATCACAGTACCTTATCAATATGCAATAAATCAGGAAAGCTACTCTTTTCTTTTTTCTTTTTCTAAAAAAGAGAGGGCACATAGCATAGGTGAGACCAAGGCCATCCCAAAAGGTAACAGGGCCTATTTACACTGGGTCAGTACCTGCCACAAAGCCTGGTATATGGGCCTACACTGGAAATGCTAATTGCTCCTTCCATGTCAGGGCATGTTATATGTTAGATTTGATTGATGGTTGGCTTTGTCTTCTTAAATAAGTTCTATTTGGGGGTTGTCCTTTGTTGCTTCCTAGTTTATAGTGCCATTATCATTCTTCTTCTTTCTTGGGGGCAGAGTCTCCCTTGTCCCAGGCTGACCTAAAACCCTTTAAAGACCAAAAATTTCAGCCACCCAGTTGACAGAATTAAGTGTGTGGGACAACACACACCCTTACAGACTTTGTTAGATTATCTGTTTTAATGCCCACTTTTACATAAATAATCGGTGCTGGTTTTGATTAAATGTGTATATTGTTCAGTTGAATTTTAGAATTTGCCTGTATTTTGCACCATCCAACCTCCTAGAATACTTGTATAGAAGGCAAACCCAATACCTAGGGACACTTGCTGTTACTCTGGGAGTGTTATAAGAGTCACAGCTGGCACCTTAAGCACCTACCCTGACGATCTATAACATCAGATTTACATGTCTAAAAATACTGCCAATAATTAGAAAACCTATGCATCAAATTAAGCCAAGATGCAAAAATCTCTACATTATAATACAAGAAACACAAAAAATCAAGACAATATAATTCCACCAAAAAAAAAATCCATCAGAAATGACCTCCGGTGAGTCTGGTTTAGATGAAATACCTGACAAATATTTCAAAAGAATGATTATAACTATGTTCAAAGAAATCAAAGGAATCAAAGAAGAAAACAAACTCCTGAAGGAGGACACAGGAAACCAACTTAATGAAATAAGGAGGACGATACAAGACATGAATAAGGAAATAGAAATATTGAAGAAAAACCACTCAGAACTAGAATGACAAACATCGCAAGTCAAATTAATAACTCTGTAGAAAGTCTTACCAATATATTGTATGAAGGAGAGAACAGAACATCTAAACTAGAAGAAGGTGGCAGATCTAATACAGTTCAACTAAAAGAAAGACAAACTAAGGAAGGCATGAATTGGAATTTCAAGACATTTGGGACACTATGAAAAGTTCAAATGTAATAATTCAGGGTATAGTAGAAGGAAAATTTCTCTCCAAATGCATAGTAGGTGTTTTCAACAAAATCATAGAAGAAAATTTCCCCCAAATTGGGGAAGAGATGCCAATACAGATACAGGAAGCCTTTCAAACACCAACCAGACAAAACCAGGAAAGAACCATATTATAATTAAACTACTAAACATGTAAACCAAAGAAAATACATTGAAAACAGAAAAATAAATCAAATTACTTATAAAGGCAAGCCTATCAGGATAACAGTGACTCACTCAATACAAACTTTTAAAGCTAGAAGGGCCTGGAATGATGTATTCCAAGTTTGAAAGATAACAACTGTCAACCAAGATTACTTTATCCATCACAGCTATCCATCCCATTTGACGGAGAAATAAGGTCATTCCACAACAAAAACAGGCCAAAGGAATATATGACCACTAAGCAAGCTCTACAGAAAATACTTGAAGGGATCTTTCACACTGAAGAGAAAGGAAAGCACACACATGAGGAAACAGAGGAAAAAAATTAACCATATTCAAGTAACAGTTAATACAAGAGAATAAAGGAAAAATAGGAAGCACTACAAAACAAGAAGAATGGCAAGAATAAATACGTACCTTTCAATAGTAACTCTTAATATCAATGGTCTCAATGCCCTAACCAAAAAAACACAAACTTGCAGACTGGATTAAAAGGCAGGATCTTTCTGTATGTTGTCTCCAAGAAACTCACCTCTCCATAAAAGACAGACACTATCTTAGGGTGAAAGGATGGAAAACAGTATTTCAAGCAAGTGGGCCTAGCAAGCAAGTGGTGCTAGTCTAATATCTGACAGGACAGACTTCAAACCAACATTAGTGAGCAAAGATAAAGGTCACTTTATATTGATCAAAGGAAACTCCAACAGGAGGACATTACAATTCTAAACATACATGCACCTAACATGGGGGCTCCCAATTTCATCAAACAAACACTATTAGACTTAAGGACACAGATAACACCAAACACAATTGACTTTAATACCCCAGCTCATTAATTGATAGGTCATTCTGGCAAAAAAAAAAAATAGACATCTGGATAAAATGATGTCATAGAACAAATGAATCTAACAGATATCTACAGAACACTCCATCCAAATGCTGCAGAATACATTCTTCTCAGCTGCACATGGAACACTTTCTAAAACAGACCATATATTAGGATACAAAGAAAATCTTAACAAATACAGGAAAATTGAAATAATTTCTTGTACTGGTACAGCCATTGTGAAAATCAGCATGGAGGTTCTTAGAACAATTAAAAATAGATTTACCATATGACCCAGCTAACTCACTCCTAGGCATATATGCTAAGGATTCTTCTCACTACCTTAGAGATACTTGCACATGCATGTTTAGCTCTATTCACAGTAGCTAGGGAATAGAACCAGCCTAGATGCCCCTCAAATAATGAATGGATAAGGAAGATGTGGCACACTTATACAATGGAGTTCTATTCAGCAGTAAAGAAAAATGAAATTTGAAGTGAAATGTATGAATCTGGAAAGGATTATACTAAGTGAGGTAACCCAGGCCTAGAAAGCCAAATACTGCATGTTCTCTCTCCTATGTGGCTCCTAGCTACAAATGTGTAGACTTGTATGTGAGTTGGAGTGAAAATGGTAGCAGAGGCCAGTAAGCTAGAAAGAGGCTATAAGGGAGAGAAGAGAGGGGAGGGCTATAAGGGAGAGAAGAGAGGGGAGGACTTAAGGAGATGGTATTGTATGTATGTGTATGTATATGTATGTGTCTATATGAACAGATTACTAGGGTGGAATGGTCTAAGTGAGGTCAGGGAAGAGACTGAGTAAAAGAAGGGTAGGGGGAGGGTTAATAAATATTTAAATTTCAGATATTATGAATAAGCCATATGGAGGCCTACTTTTTTGAATAATGGCACACCCAGAAGTCATAGACTGTTACTAGAAAAATTTTAGTGCCAGGGATGGAATACCTTCCAGTGAATTGTTGGCCAGGGAGATCACTGACTCCCCCACCCACCCAAACATTACAGGCAATTGCCAAGGCTCTTGGTTACCTACCAGAAATAGATGGTAAGACCCTATTGCTGATAATTCCACATTGCTTGGGCTGCAAGGTCACTAAGAAATCAAGCTATATCTGAGCTGAAAACCTCCTCCATGAAGACCAGCTGATAAAAAGCTAGAAAAAGCTATGCTGCATGCAACTCTATGGGAGAGAGAAGTCATCAGTGGTGAAAACAGTGGATGCTGCAAGCCAGTCAAATGACCAAATGAGTGCAATAGTGGCATGTCTATCATGAGGAAAACCATCTGCTTTTGAATTGGACTGGAGGTCTGCTCCATGGGAAGTAATTCATGACTGGTACTTTGAAAACCTAATCAAAAGCCTATGGTAGGTGGGCTGAAGAGATGGCTTAGCAGTTAAGGAATTTGCCTGCAAAGCCTAAGGACCCCAGTTCGATTCTCCAGGTCCCATGTAAGCCAGATGCACAAGGGGGGCGCACACATCTGGAGTTCATTTTCAGTGGCTGGAGGCCCTGACATGCCCATTCTCCCTTTCCTCTCTCTCTTTCCCTCTCTCTGTCTCTAATAAATAAATAAATAAAAATAAAATCTTAAAAAAAAATCCTATGGTAGGGGAGGTCATGAGCCCTAGGAGTATAATGCCTGCTCTTGTCTGGCACTTCTAAATGCATATATTATGGCCACCAAACTGTCCTAAGCACTTTTTTTTTTTTTTCCTTTTTGAGGTAGGGTCTCATTCTAGCTCAGGCTGACCTGGAATTCCCTATGTAGTCTCAAGGTGGCCTTGAATTCTTGGTGATCCTCCTACCTCTGCCTTCCAAGTGTTGGGATTAAAGGCATGTGCCACCACACCCAGCTCTAAGTACTTTTCTTAATGTTCATACCCATATATTAATGTTACTGTCACTTTTGGTTAGAGAAGCCTCTCTTTTTAGATGGTGGTGACCACTGGGATGACTCAAAGGGCACCATAGTGCTGAGAAGAAGTGACAGAGGACTATTCAGCACTAAAACATCTCTATCACACCTGCCAAGGCTCAGGGTCTATTGCTGAAGAGGTAGTGGAAAGAATGTAAGAGCCAAAGGAAAGGTAGGACTGCTTACAATGCAATTGTTCAGATAGAGACTGTCCTGGATATAGGACTTCTGGATTAATATGGCAGCATAGGAGCCATGCCAAACCAGCTTAGGGAGGGATTTAAGCAAAACAACTGCAAAATACACTGTTCTTCTAAAAAGTGAAGGTTCTTCTTAGATACAGTGGAGAAGCAGGAGAGACCAAGATTGAACAGAAAGGACGAAAGTGGCCAGAATCCACAGAGGCGCTTGCGGCCCACCAATCCACACGTGATCTGAGCACCTCCTGGCTCCACCCACCAGGTGCTGGCACCTAGCAGCAGCAGCAGAGACCAAACGGGATTTTCCAACCTCATCAGCCTCCTTGCAAAGTCAAGAAATCTGAAGGAAAAACAGCTGAAATCAGCTAAGGAGCTACTGAAAGGCATACAGGCAGGAATGGATGAGCAACTCTAGGCTTCCTGCACTCTCCCATCCCCCAACCATCAGAACCGTGAACCTCCAGCATTCAGCCCCCACCCCCGTGGCAGTGCATGCAGCCCAGCTGATCAGAACTCCAGCTCCACAGCACAACACAGAGGATCAAGGTGGGCACTCAGCATTGGTGAGACTGGAAGCCACCCCAATAGGTTACATATTCTTGGTTGGCTTTATCATTTTCAAATAATTTGTATTTGGGGGTTGAATATTGTTGCCTTGGATGCTTTCAGATTTATAGGACCTTCGTCTTTTGCTTCTGTCATTATTGGGGGCAGGGTCTGATTCAGATCCGGCTGACCAGGACCCAATTCAGAATAGAATTCTCTACCTCCCAGCTGACAGGATTAAGGGTGTAGAGCAACACACATCCTTAGGGATTTTGGCTTTATAAAACTCTGTTTGTTTTAATTCCCATACTTGCATACTCTGTGCTGGTTTTTATTGAATGTGTATCTTGCTCAGTTGAAGTTTAGAAGTTGCCAGTAAATTGTTCCACCCAGTCCACTAGAATACTTTCTTAGCAAGCAAACTCAACACCTAGGATTACTTCTGTGGTTGGATTGGGGTACAAGAGCTACACTTGGCACCTTAAACTCATATCATGAAAGCATATAAAGGTGGATCACCATATCTAAGAACACTGCAGATAAGTAGAAACCCAAGCATCAAATTAATTCAGGATGCAGAAGTTGCTACATTATAATATAAGAAACACAAAGAATCAAGACAATACAATCCTACCAAAAATTATAAATCCATCAGAAATGATCACCAATGAGATTTTTTTAGATGAAATGCCTGACAAAGATTTCAAAAAAATGATTTTATCTATACTCAAAGAAATCAAAGAAGAAATAAAAGGAACTAAAGAAGAAAACAAAGGAATTAAAGAAGAAAACAAACTCCTGAAAGAGAACACAGGAAACCCCCGTGATGAAATAAGGAGGTCATTACAAGACATGAGTAAGGAAATAGAAATACTGAAGAAAAACCAGGCTGAAATTCTAACTCTGAAGAACACAGTGAGTCAAATTAAAAAACACTGTGGAAAGTCTCACCAGTAGAATGGATGAAGGAGAGAACAGAATATTTAAACTAGAAGACCAGGTGGCAGACCTAATACAATCAGGTATGAATGGGAATTTCAAGATATCTGGGACAGTATGAAAAGATAAAACATAAGAATTCAGGGTATAGTAGACGGAGAATTTTGATCCAGAGGCTTATTAGGCACTTTCAATAAAATCATAGAAGAAAAATTTTCCCAAATTGGGAAAGAAATGCTAGTGCAGATACAAGAACCTTTTAGAATACAAAACAGATAAAACCTGGAAAGAACCTCTCCTTGCCATGTTATAATTAAACTACTAAACATGCAAACCAAAGAACATATATTGAAAGCAGTTAGAAAAAGCAAGTCACCTACAAAGGCAAGCCCATCAGAATCACAGCAGATTATTCAATACAAACTTTAAAAGCCTGAAGGGCTTGGAATGATGTGTTCCAAGTTCTGAAAGATAAAACCTGTCAACCAAGATTCCTTTATCCTGCAAAGCTATCTATCCAAATTGATGGAGAAATAAAGACATTCCACAACAAAAACAGGCTAAAGGAATTTATGACAACTAAACCAGCTCTACAGAAAATACTTGAAGGAATCCTTCATGCTGAAGAGAAAGCAAAACACACAGCAGGAAATAGGAAAAAAATAAACCATACTCAAATAACAGTTAAAACAAGTGAGTAAAGGGAAAACAGGAAGCACTACAAAACAAAAAGAATGGCAAGAATAAATACATACCTTTCAATAATCACTCAATATCAATGGCCTCAATGCCCCAACAAAAGCACAGGTTTTCAGCCTGGATTAAAAGGCAGGATCCTGCCATTTGTTGCCTCCAGGAAACTCATTTCTCAATAAAAGATAGACATTGTCTTAGAGTGAAAGGATGGAAAATGGTATTTCAAGAAAATTGGGCCTAGGAAACAAGCAGGGGTTGCTATACTAATATCTGACAGGATAGACTTCAAACCAACATTAATGAGGAAAAATAAAGAGGGCAACTTTATACTGATTAAAGAAACACTCCAACAGGAGGACATTACAATCCTAAACATATATGCACCTAACTTGGGGGCTCCCAATTTCATCAAGCAAACACTATTAGACCTAAGGTCACAGATAACACCAAACATAATTGTAGTGGGCGACTTCAATACCCCATTCTCATCCATTGACAGGTCATCCCGGCAAAAAATAAACAGAGAGACATCTGGATTAAATGATGTCATGGAACAAATGGACCTAACAGATATATACAGATCATTCCATCTGTAGCAGACAGCTTTAGGTCACTGAGATGAACTTCCAGACCAGGCACAATTATGGAGGAAGGGATATTTATTAAAGCTTACAGGTTCAGGGGAAGTTCCATAATGGCAGAAGAAACTGGCCTGCTTTCACAGGACCAAACACAAAGAGCAAAGCCACAGCCAAAAGCCACACAGCACAGCACACCTCAGGAACTCCAGCTAGGCACACTTTGCATATCTTTAGATTGAAATCTTAAACCTACCACCATATCTTAAGATCCGCACAGTGACACTGCCTCCAGCCAGGGGGCTGTAGATGCAAACTACAAACTAATAAAACATTGACTATATTGGGGGCCATCTATTCAAACCACCACACCATCCAAATGCTGCAGAATATACATTTTTCTCAGCAGCACATGGAACATTCTCTAAAATAGACCATATATTAGGACACAAAGCAAATCTTAACAAATACAGGAAAATTGAAATAATCCTTTGTACTCTATTTGCCCACAACTCAGTAGCAGAAGCCAGTAAGCTAGAAAGGAGATATAAAGGGAAGTAGACAGGGAGGAAGGGAGGGAGGGAGGGAGGGAGGGGGAACTTAATAGGATGGTATTATATATATGTAAGTATAAGAACAGATGAATGGGGGGTGAAAAGGCCTAAATGAAGTCGGGGAAGAGACTGTGTAAAAGATGGGGGGAGGTCAATCAAAATTCAGGATATTCTGAATAAGACATATGGAAACCTACTTTTCTGAACAATGGAACACTCAGAAGCCATAGATTGTTACTAGAAAATTTTTAGTGCCAGGAATGGGATACTTTCCAGTGAGTTGTAGGCCAGGGAGGTCCCTGTTGCTTCGAAAACATTACAGGCTATTGCCAAGTCCCTTGGTTTCCCTTAAGAAACAGATTGTAAGACCCTATTGCTGAAGACTTCACATGCCTGAGCAGCAAGGTCACTGAGAAATCAAGCTGGTGCTGAGCAGAAAACCTTCTCCCTGTAGACCAGCCAACTGAAAGCTGGAAAAAGCTGCACGTCATGCAGCTGTATGGGAGACAGAAGTCATCAGAAGTGAAAACTGTGGTCACTGGAAGCCTTAAGTTTGCTCAGACAGGTCAAATGACTGAACAAGTGCAATAGTGGCATGTCTGCTCTTGGGGAAATGAACTGCTTTCTAATTGGACTGAAGGCCTGCTCTATGGGTGGGAATACATGCCTGGAACTGAAAACTTAATCAAAAGCCTATGGCAGGGAGGTCATAGGCCTTAGGGGTATAAAGCCTGTTCTTATCTGGCTAAATGTATATATTATTCTCATCAAACTTCCCTGAAAGCTCTACACTTAATGTTCATATTCATATATAAATACTACTCTCACTTCTGGTTAGAGAAGCTTCTCTTTTCAGATGACAATGACCACTGAGATGACCCAAAAAACAACATAGTGCTGAGAAGTAGTGATGGAGGAGTGCCCAGCACTGAAACACCTCTGTTACACCCTCCAAGGCTCAGGGACCATTGTGGAAGAGGTGATGGAAAGAATGTAAGAGCCAAAGGAAGGGTACGACTCCTTACAATGCAACTGTCCAGACAATTGGCCTCGACATCCATGACCTCACAGTGCCTAGCAATACCTTCACAAGACTCTCATAATAGGAGAAAAAGATGATGGCATCAAAATAAAAGAGAGACTAATGGAGAGAGGGAGGGTATGTGATGGAGAGTGCAGTTGTGAAGGGGACAGTGGGGGAGGGGAGGGAAATATCATGGTTTATTATCTGTAAGTATAGAAGTTGTCAATAAAAAATTAGTTTTTTTTTTTAAAAAAAGAGCAGAAAATAAATGGCACCCATATCACAAGGAAAGAGGAGGGAGGGATGGACCATGAGAGACAGAGAAAAGATGGATTACAGGCTAATATGTAAAGTGCAAAATTGTAAACCTCTTAGTAAAAAAAAAAAAAAAAAAAAAAAAAAACAGAAAAACATTTTCAGAATCTCTTGCTAAACAAAGCGTTAACAGACTTCACATTATGTAAATCCAAGAAAAACTGAGAAACTTGACCTCAAAAATAAAAATTTTGTTGTCTTGTTATGAAAGTGAAAAGACATGCTACAAACAAAGAAAATATCAACAAGGCACATATTCAACAGATTAATATCTCAAATCTATAAAGAATGTTTAAAATTTGCCTGGCGTAGTAGTGTGCACTTCTAATCCCAGCATTTAGAGTTAGAGGTTGGAGAACCACTGTGAGTTCGGGGCCAGCATGGGACTATAGAGGGAGTTCCAGGTTGGTCTGGGCTATACCTTGAAAACAACAACAACGACGACAAAAAGCCCCCAAACTCAATGTTTATAAATGGGCTATCTAATTAGAAAATGTTAAGAGACATGAGGAAAAATTTCACCAAAGATGGTAGAAGTTGGCAAATAAGTACATGAAAAGCACATAACAATATTAAAAATAATGAGGGCTGGAGAGATGGCTTAGCTGTTAAGGTGCCTGCCTCCTAAGCCTAAGAAGAACGCTGGTTCCAATCTCCAGCGGTTCCAATCTCCAGATCCCATGTTTAGCCAGATGCAGTGAAACAAGGGTGCAATGCCACACTTGACCACAAGGGGGTGCACACATCTGGAGTTCATTTGCAGCAGCTGAGAGGCTGCTGGTGTGCCCATCTCTATCTGTCTTCCTCTCCCTTTCTCTCTCTGTCTCTCTCCAAAAAATAAAATAAAATAAACAAATAAATAATGAACCTTAAGGAGAATTACTCACTGTGTCCCATCTATCAAAATGACTAAAATGAAACCCAGGCTACATATATAGCTCAATGGTAGACCACTTGCCTGGTATATGCACATTCCTGGGTTTGATCTCCAGCATCAATGAGGAAATAAACAATGGCTACGAGAACGGTAGCTTCTCCAAAGGTTGGAGAAGGATGGAGAGAACCAGATTGCTCACATATATATTGCTGCTGGTAACACAAAATGATAGCTACTCTGAAAAAGTTTGACACTGTTTTAAATAAACCAAATATACAACTAAAACAAAAAAAGAAATTGGCCTGGATACCCATGACCTTGCAGTGCCTAACACTGTATGGCACAATGCAGGTCAGGCCCTAGCCAGACCACATGCCAGAAGAAACCAGGAAGTGGCTTCTGTAGACATGTCATCCTGCACAGGCCTGGCGTGACAACAGCTACAGTCCCATGCTCATGAGAAACCTGCTACGAGATGATCTGCCTGGAGACCAGCTGTCATTGGTCACAAGAAGGGGACCACCCCATACAATGATTGGCCAGCCAAACCCCTTAAAACCCCCTACCATTCCTTGAATAAAGGAGTTTGCAGCAGCTCGCCCTCGCCTGCTTCCACCCAACTCCTGAAGTCTGTGTCATGACTCCGCGCCTCTCACCCCCAACTTGGCAGAGACCTTGCTGTCCCTCCTGGGCTGGCCCTAGGTGGGACCCCAACATAACACTACCTTCACATGACCCTCATAACAGGAACAAAAGATAATGACATCAAAATAAAAGACAGACTAAGTAAGAGAGGGAGGGGATATGATGGAGAGTGGATTTGTGAAGGATAAAGTATGGGAGGGGAGGTAATCGTCATGGTTTATTGTTTATAATTATGGAAGTTGTCCATAAAAATGTTAAAGATATTTTTATGTATTTTGAAGCAAAGAGAGACAAAGAAAGGGTAGGTGGAGATAATGAGTATGCCAGGGCCTCTAGCCATTGCAAATGAGCTCCAGATGAATGTGCCACTTTTTGCATCTGGCTTTATGTGGGTACTGGGGAATCAAACCTGGGTTGTTGGACTTTGTACACAAGTGCTTTAAATACTGAGCAATCTCTCCACCACCCCCATTTAAAAAAATTATTTTATGAAAACTATCATTTTGTGTGCTTTGAGAAAGGATCTTATTCTGTAGCCCAAACTGGCTTTAACTTGTAATCCTCCTGCCACAGCCTCCTGAGAGCTGATATTACAGGGGTGGGCCACCACACTGGACTGAGAAACACAGTTCTTAGGAGGACTTGCTTAAGGGATTCACCTGTGAGCCTCAGGTAACCATAACCAGGGTGATGTTGATAGTAAGAAGTGGTGAGGGCTGGAGAGATGGCTTAGCATTTAAGGCGCCTGCCTGCAAAGCCTAAGAACCCCTGTTCAATTCTCCAGGTCCCACGTTTAGCCAGATGCAAAAGTGAGGCAAGCATGCAATGTCTCACATGTCCACAAGGGGGCACAAGCATCTGGAGTTCTTTCACAGTGGCTGAGAGGATGCTGGAGCACCCATTCTCTGTCTCTCTCTCTCTCTCTCTCTCTCTCTCTCTGTCTCAAATAAAAAAGAAGAAGTGGTGATCATTGAATTCATAGCCTCATAAAGACAAAACAGGATGAACACAAAAGGGAGGGTGTGGCATGCAGTGTCTCTATCAAGTCTGAAAATACAGATGCAAGCCTAGAAACAAAGACCAGCCAAATAACAACAAGCTTCCCTACAACACAGACTCTCTTGAAATGCAGGATCCTACCAAGAAGGGCTTCCTGAGACATGCCTCATGTCAAGTTTTGATGATGATGTAAATGTTTAAGGTGAATCTGGGATAGCTTGTAATACTGTCCAGCAAAGACCTTACCCAAGACCATCAGCATCACAATTAAGGGTATAAGAACCAAATGAAATAGCATCCACTGGCCTGGAATGAATGCACTTGAACATCAGATATGATATTAGTTAAAATGGGTTAAAACTTATCAAACACAGTTCAACACATGTGCTCATAATTGTGCTTATATAAAATATATTGTTTACATCATGCATGTACTTATATGCATGTGATTTATGTTTATGTTTTATTAATATATATTTATATTTATTTATAACTACACTTATAGAGCCAGCTTGGGGGAGACAATAGGGACACAATGATTATCTTGAAATCTGGTAAGGAACGGACAGAAAAGCATCTATCCTATCCTTCCTATATGAACTATAGAGGGAGCCTCTCTCGACATCACTTTTTTGCCTGTGTATATGTGTGTGTGTTGCGTATGCACGTTTGTGTATTTGTGGACACAGGTGTGTGAGTGTGCATGTGGAGGCCAAAAGGTCCCTTGATCTTTTCAGTCATTCCCCACCTGAATTTTTGAGACAGGGGCTCTTGCTGAGCCTAGAGCTCACCAATTTGGCTAGCCTAGCTAGAGTCATCTGTCTCCACCTCCCCAACAGTGGCATTACAGGCATGCCCTGTCATGCCTGGCTTTTATGTGGGTCCTGGAGATCTGAACTCTGGTCTTCATTACCGGCATGGCAAGTGATTTACCCGTGGAGTCATCTGCCCAGCCCCCAGAAGGGTCTCTCATAGAAGTATCCCAACTTCTGCAAAGGAAAAGGAAATGGCTGATTTAGAAAACCAGCATTTGTGTTGTCTAAGTAGTTACTGAGTCCAGCCATCTCCATGGCTGCTGTCCTCATACAGACATATGAGACATTTGTGGTCTCCTGATAGTCCACTTGTGATTTGGCCAGAAGGAGTCAAGTGCAGGTTTATCAGACTTATGGGTCCAGCTGCTGTCATCTGTGTGCAGGGATTAGTGGAGTGTGTTGAAGTGTACCCTGTGTGAGCCATTAGCAGGACCCAGACCATGGAGGAAATTCAGACTATATGATCCAGTTCGTAAACACATAAATTGTGAAGGAACAAAAGAGAGCAACATAGGTAGACAGTAACCTATAACATCTTCAAACACACAGCAACGTTTTTCAACAGTCAAGACTAAACCGTAATCCCTAGAGATGCATACTTAAATGATAAACAAACAAGACATTAGGTACCTTCTACTATAAATGTCAGATCAGCGCTACTGTGTGTCAGGGAGAAAATTGTAGCTGGATGAAACACATGGAAAAGACTTCTGGGTTCATTAGTTAAGGTGCTTGCCTGCAATGCGTAACGACCTAAGTTTGATCCCCAGTACTCACATAAAACCAGATGCACAAAGTGGCACATGCATCTGGGCTTGCGTTTGCAATGGCTTGGAGGCCCTGGTGCACCCATTGTCTTTTTCTCTCTCCTTGCAAATAAGTAAAAAAAAAAATTTTTATATAAAGGCTTGTGGGAACAGTGGCGAAGTTCTATTTTTTGTTTTGAGTGGTTGTTACAATATTTGTCTTCAATAATATTTTTTCAATCTATTTATTTGTGTGGCTTTTTCTAGATTTGTTTTATTTTTAAATAGCAAGCATTTGTTTTCAAACACACACACACACACACACACACACACACACACACACACCAAAGAGAGTACATCTGTCACGCCACCTCTGTCATTAAGACCTGCAGGTTTAAATTGTGCCTTCCTTGGAGGAATGGGTTCTGTATCTAACATGGACTCCTGACTGAGTGCTCCCTCCAGCCTGTAGACATTTGGAGAGATTTTGCCATGAATAGGCAGGGGTCAGCAGGGTAAACTACTGGCTTTTATTAGGCAGCCAAGAATGGGCTGGGCAATAAAATATGACTTGGCCCAGAGTAGAGGGCTCCCTGCATTTGACATTTCCACTTTATTCAAACTAGAAGCCCTTTTGGGTCACACAGAGACCCATAAAATGTCATGAGAAATGTATATTTATAATGGTGTCTCCATATTTTAGACAAATTCTACTTTTAAGTATATCCAGCAAGCAAAATTTCATGACAATGATATTTTCATCACAAAAGATTATTCCTTTCAAAGAAGAGCTCAGTTTCAAGGCTTTTTTAATTGATGTTTTTCAGGATAAAGTCCACATCTGTTTGTCAAACTGTAATTGCTTCCCAGGAGAAAGGAATGTGGGTACACAGTCAAGACCCTGATCCTGATCTGGGAGGGTCATGGCTCGCATAATAAAGAATTAGGCGATATCAATCATTTCTTTCTCCTTTAGTGCAACGCCCACATTTTCTTCTTCATTGGCTTCGATCTCGTTATGATATGAGGCAGCCTGCGTTAAGAAAATCATTTGGCTCAGAACTATCAAATCATTCAGTTGATCTCTTCAAACTACCCATGTGTGGTGATCAATCCTGACCCTCAACCATGATTAGACTGAAATGCCCTAGGACATTTGTAAGGCATTCCTTTGGGTGTGTCTGTAAGGGTTTTTCCAGAAAGGGTTGCCTAAGGAAAGAAGGCTCACTCTGAGTGTGGAACGCACCGTCCCATACGCTATGGGCCTGGGTGGAACAGCAGAGAGAAATGGATAAAGCCACATTGTGCAGGCTCTCTCTCTCTCTCTCTTCTCTCTCTCTCTCTCTCTCCCTCTACCCCCCCACCTTTCTCTGCTTCTTCCTCATCTGAACTTTATGTGAGTGGTTGGGGAGCCTGTTGAAAGCAATGAGCGATTGAGTCTCACAAGTGGGTCATATGAACTGGGAAGAGAGATAAGAAAAACCAGAGGAGAGTCAAAATAACTGCAGCATTGCAGGCGTCATTGGGAGAAGGGTCTTAGGGATAGTGAGTAGGATCCTTAGCTGGCCTCTGGAACCCGTAGGATCAGTGGGAGGTGAGGACCAGGCAGAAGGTAGTGAACACAGTGTGTACGGCAGCCCAAGGCAGATCAAGCAACCCTCAATAGGAAGAAAGCAGCCGAGAGAGGGATAATTATGTTTGGGCAGAATTTTTTATTTTTACGTAGCTATTTTGAGGCATAATTTACACAAATTCGCCACTTGTGAATGTACAATTCAGTAGTTTTTGCACCGTGCGGCCGTCTTGCCAAGGCAGCTTGAGAGCGTTTCCATGGCCTCACAAGTCCTCATGTCCATTTGTACGCAATCCACATTGCCATCCTCAGACTCCGGCAAATGCTGATCTGCTCTCCAGCTCTCTAAATGTGCCTTTTCTGGAATCGGTATGCTGATAGAAACACACAGTATGCAGTATTTGGTTCTAGCTCCTTTTACTTAGCATGGCATTTGAAAAAAAATATTTATTTATTTGAGAGAGAAAGAGGCAGAGAGAGAGAAAGAGGGGGTGGAGAATGAGTGCAACAGGGCCTCCAGCCACTGCAAACAAACTCCAGGCCCATGCACCACCTTGTGCACCTGGCTTATGTGGATTTTGGGAAATTGAACCTGTGGCCTTAGGCATCACAGGGGCCTTAACTGCTAAATCATTTCTCCTGCCCTAGCATGGCATTTTTGACATTCTTCCACAATGTGGCATGTACCAGTCATTTTACTATTTAGTTTTTATTGCTGGATAGTATTTCAATGCACACATGGACCAAGTTTTTGTTTACTTATTGCATAGTTCATGGAAAACTGGACTATTCCCATATTTTAAGTATTGTGAATAATACTGCTGCAAACATTTGCATACACGTGCTTTTGTGGACATTACACTTTCCGTTTTCTTGGATGGAAACTTAGGGATTGCTGGGTCCCATAGTAACTATGTTTAATCTTTGTTAGCATTGCCAAGCTGTTTTCTAAAAGGGCTGCTCTCCTACCTTCCCACCAGAAATGAACAAGGGTTCTAATTTCTTTGTGTTCTTACCAAGTGGAGTTAGAATGTTTTACTACTGAGCTATATCCCCAAACGCTTGATGAAATGTTAATTCAAATATTTGCCCATTAAAAAAAGTAGGTTTGTTTTATTTTCTTATAGTTGATCTATAGGAGATATTGACACATTCTGAATATATGTCCTTTAAATTATTTGTGAATATTTATATTCCTCATAATATTTACATTTCTTGCATATATTCCTTTCTAGTCCATGGCTTATTTTTTATTTCTCTCTCTCCTTCCCTCTCTTCCTTCTTTCCTTCCTCCCCTTCCTTCTCTTTTCCTGTAGACACCTGTCCGCTCTCCTTCCCAGTTCCTTCCACTGCCCTCTCCTCACCTTCTGTGGCTATTTAAATGAAATGTTCTGCATGGCCTCATGTGTTTTGAATATTGGGGGCAATTTGGAAAAATTGTGGAGCCTTTGGGCTGTAAAGCCTTGCTGGAGGAGATGTGTGACAGGGGCAGGACATGGGACTTTATAGGCTAGCCCTCTTGCCAGTGCTAGCTAGCCCACTGTTGCTACCTTCAGGCTGATGTGACAAGACAGGATGCCCAGCCTCTGCTATGCCAGGCTTTCCCCAATGAGTTGAAACTTCCCTTCAAAACTGGAAGCTGAAAAAAACCTTTTCTTCCCATCAGCTGCTGCTAATCGGATGTTTTATTCCAGCAATTAAAAAGACAAGTTCAATACCTCTCTTTTCTTTCTTTCTTTCTTTCTTTCTTTCTTTCTTTCTTTCTTTCTTTCTTTCTTTTTCTCTCTTTCTTCCTATCCTTCCTTCCATCTTTTATTTCCTCCTTCCCTCTTACCCTCCCCTTCCCTCTTTTTTTTTTTTTTTTTAATCTTTTTATTATTTTTTTGGACAGAGACACAGAGAGAGACAGAGAGAGAGAGGGAGAGGAAGATAGAGTTGGGGGTGCCAGCAGTGTCCCAGCTGCTGTTAACGAAATCCAGATGTGTGTGCCCTCTTGTGGTCAAGTGCAGCATTGCACCCTTGCATCACTTTGCATCTGGCTAAACGTGGGACCTGGAGATTGGAACCGCTGGAGATTGGAACCAGTGTTCTTAGGCTTAGGAGGCAGGCGCCTTAACCCCTAAGTCATCTCTCCAGCCTTCCCTCTTTCTTTTGTTGCCTTTTTTTTGAGACAGGGTCTCTCTACATAGGCCAGGCTAGACAAAGACTCATACTCTGCTGTCTCAGGTTCCCAAGAGTTCTGGATTTCAGGCCAGCATGCCTGGCCTTCTTCTCATTTGTTTCAAATGAAATCTTTGAAGAACACTTTGTAAAAAATTTAGTCAAAGCCCAACATATTTTTTCTTTTATGGGCAACAGTTTTGACAGCATATCTAAGATATCTTTGTCTAGTGCAAAGTCAGAAAGATTTTCTCCTATAAAGAAGTTTTATAGGGGCTGGAGAGATGGCTGAGCCATAAAGGCATTTGCCTGTGAAATCTGAGGATCCTGGTTCAATTCCCAGGTCCCACATAAGCCAGGTGCACAAGGTGGTGCATGTGTCTGGAGTTCATTTGCAGTGGCTGGAGGCCCTGGTGCACCCATTCTCACTCTCTCTCTCTCTAATAAATAAATAAATAAACATTTTTTTAAAAAGAGGTTTTATAGTTTTATCTTTTATATTGAGGTCTATGTTAACAGCTTTAGTTAATTTTTATGTATAGAAAAAATGTAAGGTGTAAGATTTTTTTTTTTATTCTGATGGGATCTAGGACATAGTACTTCAAAATGTGCTGACTTAACATTTTCTTTTGTAATGCTGAGGATTGAACCATGGCCTTGCACATGACAGGTAAGTGTTTTATCACTGACTGCATCCACAGCCCTTAACTTTTGAGAAAATACAGAAATAGGAAGGTCGTGGCTGGGGAGATAGTTCAGATGGTAAAGTGCTTGCTTTGCATGCTGTGAGCACCTGAGTTCAATTCTGAGTATCCACATACAAATTCTGGGCGTGGTGGCATGTGTTGGAGAGGCAGATGTAGGAGACTGACTGGGGATTGCTAGTGTAGCTTAATAGGTGAGCTCCGGGCCAATGAGAAACCCTGTTTCAAAAAGGTAGATGTCATTCCTGAGGATAACACCTGACACTCTCCTCTGACCTACACACACACACACACACACACACACACACACACACAAAGATAGGAGGGTCACTCCTACCTTCCTTTTGTCTTTTCTCCTGTGACGAAGGCCACAAAACTTAACTGACTTCCCAAGAAAGGTCATATGACCCTCACTCCAAAAGCGCCCTGCCAGTACCCAGAGAAAATGAAAATCCTTATCTCCAAAGACACAGAAAAATCTGAACAAATAGTCCTTATCATTATATCAACCCAGTCAGCCTACCAATCATGCATCTGCATGGCAGTGCACTCTTCACTAATCCCAAACATAAAAACACACCGATCTTCCTATTTCTTTGGTGTTCATTTCCTTTGGAAAAGACTTCTATGTCACATCAAATCAAAGTAAATGGATTTTTTGTACCATGTTAACCTGTATTTTATCATAGATGCTTAAGCCATGAATCTAGAAGGAGATGCAAAAACGTATTTCTTGTCAGTGACTCTAGTATATTTATTTATATGCAGTGGTCCTAGGACCATTGGTTGAACAACCTATATTCACCCACACTAAGTTGTCTTATTACCATTGTCAGAAGTGTATTGAGGGGCTGAAGAGATGGCTTAGCAGTTAAGAAGGTTGCCTGCAAAGCCCAATGACCTCAGTTCAATTCCATAGTACCCATGTAAAGCCAGAGCACAAAGTGATGCATACATCTGGAGAACATGTGCAGGGACTAGAGGCCCTGGTGTTTCTCTCTCTCTCTCTCTCTTTTTCTCTCTTTCTCTCTCTTTGCTCCTTGTAAATAAATAAATAAAATATTTTAAAGGGGAATTGAGGGAACTGGGAGTGTAGCCCAGTAGTGGAGTGTATGCCTGGCATCTGCCAGCCTTGGGTTTGATCCTCAGCACTAAAACACAATGTCTATTGACTACAAATAACAGGATTAATTTTGGATCCTCAGTCTGGCCCATTGATTTTATGTCGGTGCCACCCTTTTCCTGATTTCTAGTTTAAATCTTCCAGCTTTATTTTTATTTCATAAAAACAGTTTTGGCTAGTTTAGATCCTTTGCATTTCAATGTAAAATTTACAATCAGTTTGTCAATTTCCTTCAAAAAGCCTGATGGGATTTCAGTGGACTTGGGTTGAGTCTATAGATTCATTTGGAGAGATATTGAATTCTCTAATACATTTCCATGCAGATGAACTGACTTTTCATTTGTTTAAGTTGTTCTTTAATTTACCTGAGCCTTGCTTTATGGTTTTCAGTGATGGTGTCTGTACTTCTTTTAGTAAATTTTTCCTAAAATATTTTACTTTTATGATGCCAATGTGTATGGCATAGATTTTTTTTTTGTGTTTTGTGTGTGTGTGTGTGTGTGTGTGTGTTGTAAGCACATTCATGTGCCAATGTGGTGCCTCATGCACTTGCTTGTGGCAAGGTGTGCTCTCTGTTATAGCAGGAAGAGACTTCATGTGTCCCTCCCTCTATCATTCTTCTGCACACTTTTGTTTGAGCTAATCCTGGAGCTTGCCATTTCTTTGAGATCTCTGGTGAATCTGGTGACTCCAGAGTCACTGATCCCCATAAGTCTAGGGTTATAGCACATGTGGTCACTATATCCATCTGTTTATATGGGTCCTAGAGATTTGAACATCATTAAAAATTAATTGTTTATTGTGAATGGTGTTGAGTTTTATGTGTGTGTGTGTGTTTTTTTTTTTTTTTTTTTGAGAGAGAGACAGAGAGAGAGGGAGAGGAAGACAGATAGAGATGGGCACACCAGCAGCCTCTCAGCTGCTGTGAATGAAATCCAGATGCCTGCGCCCCCTTGTGGTCAGGTGCAGCATTGAGCCCTTGCATCACTTTGCATCTGGCTAAACGTGGGACCTGGAGATTGGAACCGCTGGAGATTGGATAGGCTTAGGAGGCAGGTGCTTTAACTGCTAAGCCATCTCTCCAGCCCTGTGGTGTGGTTTTTTGTATGTCAATTGTGATTATGTAGGATTTGGGATTTCTTCTATTTGTGTGGCACATTACATGAACGCATCAATCATGAATTGCAGGTACATCTCACTTCATTATATATTATGCATAATTCTTTTTACATATTGGTAAATGCAGTTTGCTAGCCCTAAAAAAAGCTACATTGAAGTTTATAAAGGACAGTGAACTGCAGGCTTCCTTTCTTGTGATATATTTATCTTTGATTTCAGGGTATTACTGATCTCTACAAATGCATTATTAAGATATCACTTCTCTGTTTTCTGTTTAAGAATGCTATTTCTGATTTGAAATGTGACAGGCTTCATCAGTACAAGCATCTGGGCCTTAGCTTTGCGTGTTTGGGAGTATGATTTTTAATTACTGCCTTAATTTCTTTACTCACTAAAGAGGAGTCTATTCACGTCTTCTATTCCTTCTTGAGTTGGTTTTGGGAATCTGTCCAGTTTTTCTGCACTTGATCTGCAGAATTGTCATTTTGCTGTATACATCTCTGATCAGTTTTTTTAAATTAATTCATTTATTTGCAAGCAGAGAGAGATAGAAGGAGGTGGACAGAGAGAGAATGGGCATGCCAGGGCCTCCAGCCACTGCAAATGAACTCCAGATGCATGCGCCACCATGTGTATCTGGCTTATGTGGGTCCTGGAGAATCGAACCGGGATCCTTTGGCTTCACAAGTAAATGCCTTAACCACTAAGCCATTTCTCCATCCCCCTCAGTTGCTTTTTAAACATTCTTAGTTTCATGCATTACCCTAGCTTCCCAGAGGCATCTACATTTCTTACCAGCCTATTGGTCATTATCTATGAACTGGGTAGACCTCGTGCTTAAACACCAGTGAGGCTTCTTTTCCTTCATTGGTTACCTCAAGCAATGTTCACATCTTCATTGGCTGATCCTTTCCACTGGGCCCTCTCTGCTCTCCCTGCCCAACTGAACAGCCTCTCGGTCTAGGAGAGGTGAGGAGAGAGCTTAACAAGCTCCCTAGATAATCTTTCATTTTTAGGATATCTCTGCTAAATTTCTCTAGTTTGGAAGTTTCCTGTCCTGAGATCCCAACATGAGGCTTAGGAAGCTCCTCATTGGCTGTCAGACATGGGTTAAACCTCTCACCACTCCAGACCCCATGGTTGTGAAGCTCATGGCCGGCCAGAATGCCCATGACTCTGGCTATTCTGAAACTCAGAAGTTTCTCACAAATAACGACTCTCGGTGTATTGTTTACCTTTGTCCTCTTTTTAGAGCTCTAAATGATTGCTTCTGACAGTTTTGTCTAGTTTTATGGCTCTATTTTTGTAGAGAAGATTTATTATCTTTTGTCCTCTATGGCCAAGAGTCGACTTCATCTTTTGGAAATGCTGGGTATGTGACCTGTCAGCAAAGCTTCTCATTTGAAAGGTGGCAGTGGACATTTGAAAAAGGAATGATTTGGCATGTTGTCAGCATGATGTGAGTTTGGAGTAATTGGGGGGGATGCTTCTGGGAGACCAAGAGGTGACAGAGAGTCAGAGTGAGACAAGCACACAGAGGTGGATCCAAGGACCAAACACATGAGCTACTATAAAATGATCTACCAAAAAAAAAAATTAAAGTCTAGGGCTGGAGAGATGGCTTAGCAGTTAAGGCATTTGCCTGCAAAGTCAAAGGACTCAGGTTCAATTCCCCAGAACCCATGTAAGCCAGATGCACAAGGGGCACATGTATCTGGAGTTCATTTGCAGGGACTAGAAGCCCTGGTGTGTCCATTCTCTCTCTCTCTGCTTGCAAATAAATACAATTTTTAAAAGTTTTTTTTTTAAAATAAAAGTCTATAATTTATGTTTCATATATAACTTTATTTATTTATTTTGAGAGAGAGAAACAGAGAGGGAGGCAGAGATGGAGAGAGAGAGAGAGAGAGAGAGAGAGAGAGAGAGAGAGAGAATGGGTGTACCAGGGCCTTCAGCCACTGTGAACAAAGTCCAGACACATGTGCCCCCTTGTGCGCATATGTGACATTGCATGCTTTGCGTCACTGTGTGTCTGGCTATGTGGGACCTGGAGATTTGAACATGAGTTCTTAGACTTTGTAGACAAGTGCCTTAACCGCTAAGCCATTTCTCCAGCCCTCATATATATAACTTTTATTGACAACTTTTTTATTCTTTTAAATTTATTTTTATTTATTTATTTCCAAGCAGAGAGATTGATAGAAGAAAGGCAGACAAAGAGAGAATGGGCTCACCAGGGCCTCTAGCCACTGCAAAAGAACTCCAGATACATGTGTCCCTTGTGCATCTGGCTTACGTGGGTCCTGGAGAATCGAACCCGGATCCTTTGGCTTCGCAGGCAAACGCCTTAACCGCTAAGCCATCTCTCCAGCCCGCAATTTTTTATAACTATCATAATGTGTTTTGATCATAATACACCTCTATCACTCTTGTCCCTTTGCCACTTGCCCTTTCCACTGGAATCTTTGCTCCCTTCAACCACTTCCTCTACTATTTAAATGTCTTCTTCTTCTTCTTTTTTCTTTCGCTTCCTTCATCATTTTTGATGACATATTAGGAATACAGTGTTCCAAAACACTCCTCCCCTTCCTCTGGCTCTTTTACTCTTTCCACTCCCTCTTCCGTAATGTTCCCTGAGCCTTGATAGGTGTGAAGGAGACATAAACACTAGCTACCTAGGCAAGTTGAGCTACTGGTGTACTTTTCTCTCCTGGGATCCTCCAGGAGGTGCACTAGTGACATGACTGTTGTGAGGATAACACAACTCTTCTCTGATAGGATAGGATTTTAGGCCTGCTCCACAGGAAGAAAATCATGCCTGATACTGAAAACCTGGTCAAAAGCCTATGGCTTACAAGGTTGGAGACCCTAGTGGGGAAGCTACTCTTACTGTTTGACTAATGGATATGTTGTACCCATCAAATTTCTCTCGACACACTTGTATTTCTGCTCAGATAGTAGTTCTGCTCTCACTTTTTTTATTCATTTGAGAGAGAGAGAGAGAGAGAGAATTGGTGCACTAGGGCCTTCAGCTGCTGCAATTGAACTCTAGACATGTGCATGCCCTTGTGCACATGTGTGACATTACACACTTGCATCACTGTGCATCTGGCTTATGTGAGACCTACAGAGTTGAACATGAGTCCTTAGGCTTTGCAGGCAAGCACCTTAACTGCTAAGCCACCTCTCCAGCCCTGCTCTCACTTTTGATCACAAAAGTTTCTTCTTTAAGATGGTGGTAACTGCTGGGGAGACTCAAAACTCATCAAAACCCTAGTAAGAAGTGGCAGTTGAGTGCTCAGCATTAAATGAGACATCTTTATCTACCTTAACTCTCTTAATACTACCAATCTAACATCCATAGTTTCCAGGAATATTTGCTCTTAGGCTTCCTCTGGCTTGGAGTGGGCAGGTGTTAGGGTAGTGAAGGGATGGAGTAAGTTGGGGGAGGAAAGAGAATGCCCTGGCCATGCCACAGGCAAGTTGACAACAATCACATGGCACTTGGAGTGCGAATGGCCTGCATGACTGCCTCGCCTAGAGAGATGTTTCCTGAGCAGAGATGACAACTCAATCGGAGGGCCCCTAGCTCAGCCTTAATTTTCACCTAACAACTTGATCCTAACCTTTTAAATCAGGGCTTGGTACAGTGCAGCATGCAGGCTGCCTCCAGCTCATCACTCATTTTTGTCTGTATGGTTTTATTGGTACTCAACACCATGTCCATATCTTCTTTGACTGCCTTCATGTGACAAGGACTGAGTTGTATAGTTGTGAACAGACTAGGCTTTCTAGCCAGCCATGAAGGAATGGTGTGATATCTCCTTTTCTACCCAAGAACACACTTGGTATAGAAGGTTTGAGCCTGACATTTCTCATTAAGAACCTGACATCATGACGGACCCATGACAGCAGCAAGGATAAAGCAGAAGGTGACATGAAATGAATGGAGATGAGAGAGACCATCAATAGTTCTAACACTGAGTTTCCACACAGAGCCTGGAATTCCCACCCCTGGTTGCTAATTTCTACTAGCAAGGACACTTGAATCCTCAGGCTGCTGGCCAAAGTTGAGAGCAAGTCTCTGGCCTCCAAGACTGGAACTCTTGGTGTGGATTCCCTACCACAAGACTGAAGGGATCTGCAATCTTCCAACAGATCTCCTCAGTGGGTCAGCTTCTAGGCTCAGGTGCAGGGAAAGAGGACACATCTTCTCCCCAACCTCACCGCCTGCATTTGCGTTCCCCACACAGTACACTGTGATCTCTGTTGCTTTTCTGCCTGCCCTTCTGAGTTTGGGTCTCATGTTCCCAGGATCCAGGGTCTGATGATTACATATAATTGTTCACAATTGAGTAGCAGGGAGAAATAACCACTAAGAGCGTGGTGAGCCAGACCCAGAAAGGTTAAGGCTAAATGCATTTGTGGAAAAAAAAAAAAAAATCCACCCAAAACAAAACAACAGAGTCAGAGTCCACCCCTAGTGGCAGATGTGTCACAGGGGGCTGGCCTAGAGACACCATTAATCAAAAAGAGAAGTCAAGGGGGCCTGTTGAAGAGGGTATACTTAGCGGCATCAGTATTTGTTGAAGTAGTACTGGAAATGGAGAAGTCAGGAGATTGGCTCAAAGTAAGAGTGAGTGGACAGGTGTTGTCATCTGAAAGGTCAGGCAGGGAGGGAGACCAGGGAGGACGAGTGAGGTCCAGCAAAGGAGAGTAGGGTCATAGGAGGCATTGGGAGTGGAGAAGGTATGAGCGTTCAGGCAGGACTGGCTTGTTGGGGGCAACGAACTACTTTGCTTTTCTGGCTTGAAATGCCAGAACCTGAGTTTGCCTAGCTTCAAGAAGGGAAATAAAAAAGTCAAGGGACTGGTGATAAAATGTGTAACTGAGACTTTTTTTTTTTCAGAATTGAAGGAATGAGCTACCTGCCCAATGTAAGCTAGCCTCAGGGGTTGGATTATCATGGAGCAACCAGGCAGCATCGTCTCTGATTCTCCCTTCCTGAGACTCTTTGGGTATTGTTTATGTTTTGTTGTTTTGAGTAGTGCGTGTAGTTTGGTGGCGGTGGTGGTGTGTGTGGTGTATGCCTGCATATGTGTGGATACGCTTGCAGGTATGTGGAGTTCAGATAGAGGAGAACATCCGGTGACTTACCTCTATCGCTGATCTGCGTATTTCATTGAGATGGAGTCTCTCTGAATCGGGAGCTGTAGTGTTTGTGAGCCTCAGCTGTTTTCCATGCTCCGCTCTGCACAGGACTACAGTTACAGATGCACATGGCCATGCCAAGTTATTTACATGGACTTTGGGGAATCTAACTCAGGTGGTCTCAGACCCCTTCAGGCTCTCATGTTTAAAGCAAGGGTTCTTACTTGCTGAGTCTCTCAAGCCCCTCTCTTGTTTATTTTTATTTTGTGGTGCCAGTGACACTTTTGGCTAACGAAGTTATCCTCTCTTTCCTTCGATGGACTTTCCTTTTCTCAGCCCTAACATGTCTTGGAAGGACTCTGACTGGCTTGTTGTGGCCAGGTAGCCATTGGTTTGCATCATAAGCAAAAGAATACAGGAAGCCCCTCTGGTAGAAGGAGGTGATGGAGGAGAAAGGATTCCTAGAAGGAAGATTCTAGAAAAGAGAAAATGTTAAGAACAAAGAACAGGGGCTCAGCAGTTAAGGAGCTTGCCCACAAAACCTAATAACCCCAGTTTGATTCCCCAGTACCCCCAGTACATAAATCCTGATGCACAAAGGGGTACATGCACCTTGAGTTTGTTTGCAGCGGCTAGAGTCCCATTCACTCTGTCTCTCTCTCTCTCTGTCTCTGATTGCAAATAAATAAATAAATAAATAAATAAATAAATAAATAAATAAATAAATTTACCAAAGACTGGGTAACACCAGGCATCCTTCAGAGTGCTTTAAAAAAAATCTAGGCCCTTTCTCCCAGCCTTCTCAAGAATAGTCTAACAGAGCAACATCGCTTTCAGAGGATGAGGCGAGTCCCCTAGAATGGAGAGCTCTGGAGGAGATGAAACTGTGTCTGGCCTGGGCAGAGGCCAGGTCACGGTAATCTCACACTGCTCATGCTCCATTCCCAGACCGTGGCCCTTGGTGCACAAGTTTGAAGATGGAAAATTGGAGCACCAGGCAGGAGGGCTGCAGGGGATGGTCTACCAGACAGGCCCAGTGTTCTTGGAACTGAGTTCTTTGTCTTCTTGCACTTCTCCTGTCTGAGATGAATTTAAAGGTGTGCATACCACTCTTAGTGGTCCAAGGAAAGCTGAACAAACAACTTGGGGACCAAGAAAATGACAGCAATCAGTTGGCTGAATAGTGCCAGCCCTGGAGGCAGACAGCTTTGAGGCAGAGGATGAAGGAGAGTAACCCTGTCACGGTTACTTTCCACTGTTCACGGATTAGCTGAGGAGTGCTCATGTGATCCTGTCACGGTTACTTTCCACTGTTCACGGATTAGCTCAGGAGTGGTCATGTAATCCGCTTTCATTTGTGACCAATGGATATAAGAGGGGAAGTCTTATTCCTGGGCATTCTGGGAGAATTTTCTTTATTTCTAATAGCGATGCAAAAGGTCCTAGAGATGGACGGTGGTGATAGTCATATAACAATAAACACTGTGAATGCACTCAATTTCACTCAGTGGTACATTTACAATTTAGTAAGACAGTAAATCTTATGTTACATGGTTTGTTTTTTTTTCCATTTGAAATATATTTTATTTATTTATTTATTTGAGAGAGAGAAAGAGGCAGAGAGAGAAGGAGAGAGAGAGAATGGTGCACCAGGGGCTCCAGCCACTGCAAAGGAACTCCAGATGCATGCACCACCTTGTGAATCAGGCTTATGTGGGTCCTGAAGTATTGAACCAGGATCCTTTGGCTTTGCAGGCAAATGCCTTAACCACTAAGCCATCTCTCCAGCCCTTTTGTGCCATTTAAATTTTTTTAAATTTTTATTTATTTTTGAAGAGAGACACAGAGACAGACAGAGAGGGAGAGGAAGACAGATAGAGATGGGCACACCAGCAGTCTCTCAGCTGCTGTGAACGAAATCCAGATGCGCGACCCCTTGTGGGCAAGTGCGGCATTGCATACTTGCTTTACTTTGCATCTGGCTAAACGTGGGACCTGGAGATTGGAACCAGGTTCTTAGGCTTAGGAGGCAGGTGCCTTAACCGCTAAGCCATCTCTCCAGCCCCTTTTGTGCCATTTTAAAAATTGAAAGTGAAGAGAGAGTCACAGAGAGATTCTGCCTCTACCTCTTCTGCTTCCCCTCGGGGAGTGAGGTGGTCAGGGTACTGTATCTGGGTGTGGAAAGAATTACTAGTATAATGCACGCCAGTTGGCGTGTCTCTGTGGGTGATCTGATGGGTTCTCACAGTTTTTGGACATCAGAATGAAGTTGTGTACGGATGGGATGCAGGTGACGTTCACACTGCCTTCTCTTCAGTGCTCCATAACCACACATCCCCTTGAGAAACTTACCCATTCTCACAGCTGTTCTTCCCAGAGGAGTTTCAAAATTAGCATGCCCCAAGTGAATTTTTTTTTCTATTTTGAAAAACTATAAAATTTGAAGAAATTTTGCTAGACTCATAGAAACAGTTTCCCCAAGACCCACCACTTTTTTTTTTTTTTTTGCCTTAACACCTCAAAAGATTGATCATCTTTAACACTGTCTTCTTTTGTGCAGAATAACTGGGGTTATAACTTTAAAGCACACCCAATTGTATCAGTTCCTTGCATGAAGTCTTCAGTGACTTTCCCTCAGTGCCTCAAAAGTTTCTGTCCCTGATCCCCTCTCATATCACCTAACCCAGGTTAAGGTCTCCATTCTAGGCCCTCATAGTACTCCATATAGTTCATTCTTTGTACTGTTCATAACGATATTCATAGAGGAATTTGTGTGCAGATTTATTGACTCCTCATTCCTCTTATAATTTTATAATAGTGGGGATTCTGATGTTATTTACTGTCACTGCATCCATAGACCCTATTCCAGGTTAGTTGCCTAGGAGACACACACTACCTATTTGTAAGATGAAGGAACACATGGATGAATTAACACATCACGTCCAGGGTGCAAATGTTAATCTGCTGTGAAATGGAAACTTGAAATACTATTATGGTTTGTATGTAAAATGTCTCATTGGCTCATATGTTGTAAGCACTTGATCTCCAGCTGGTGTTGCTGCTTTGCAGGGTGGGCCTTGAGATTTATATCCTGACCTGTGTTCTGGCTCAATCTCTCTATGTCCTGGTCTCCCTAGAGGTGAGTGAGGAGCAGTACACTCCTACTGCCATAGATGCGTTGGTCCCACCACCACACATTCCCCACTACAATGGATTTCTATCCCCTGAAAATATGCCTTAATAAATCCTTCCTTTCTTTGGTTGTTTCTATCAGGCATTTGGTTGCAAGGATGAGAAAAGTCCCTAATACAAATACCAACACAGAGCAGCCTACAAACTAAAATCAAAAATGCACTGTGAGTACTTGAAGACTCGCCCATTCTGTTTCAGACTTTGTACCATCTACCTGCTTCCAGATAGTGGGACCAAGGGAAGGAGCCCAAACTTGGCTGTTATGCAGATCCAGCTACATAACACGGGCATGTCCTTGTCTAATCAGAACATGATTGTTTCTCGACAGTGCAATATCTAACCCAAAGGGCTCTTGTGAGGCTTAGATAGGTCAGCCTTGTTCTTGTGTCACTTCTCTACTTGCATCTTTAAGGAAAACTCAATCCTCATGCTCCCTCCTCCCCAAGACTCCAACCTGCTTAGACGCTGTAGCAAAGGAAAGCTCGATTGTCCACAGCATCCGTTCTGCCTTTGAGTACAAATGAAAGGTCACCATCAGTGGGCAGGTGGCCCTGAGTTTCCTGTACTCAGAGCAAAGGGTGCAGAAAGAAAAATCAAATGATAATAAATGTTGGTGAGGATGCAGGGAAAAAGGAACCTTCATTCACTGCTGGTGGGAGTGTAAACTTGTACAACCCCTATTGGAATCAATATGGAAATTCCTGAAAAAGATGAAAATAGAGCTCTCCACTGACCCAGCCATTCCTCTACTGGCAGCTGCCCTCAAGGGTCCACTCTTCACTGCAGAAATATTTGCCCAACTGTGTTTATAGCTGCTCAGTTCATAATAGCTAAGTACTGAAATCAACCCAGATACCCAACATTTGATGAATGGAGAATGAAGATGTGGTACATATACACAATGGAATTCTACTCAGCAGTAAGGAAAAATGATATAATGAAATTTGTGAACTCACACAAGCACAGAAAGACAAATGCCTCATGTTCTCCCTCATCTGTGGTTGCTTAACTGGAACAGCTTGAGTTGCAGGCATACCTGACAGACAACTTGAGGGTCAGATAAAGGGGATGGAAGAGTTTGGGGGGAGGGGAATGGGAAGGATGGGGGAGGTATACATAAAACTTAATCCAAAATGAATTGGTACCATAGAAACTTTCCTCCTGGATAGCAGACTGAATGATTTAACCCTCAGCAGAAGCATGGAGGGATTGTCTGGTTAGAAGGACCCTGGAGAGGGCGGATTAAAGTCTTATCCCTAAACCATTGGCTCTGGCTTGTAACTCCTAGTACCAGAAGTTGGTTATAATCCATGTTGAACTATTGGTTGGAAAGACCCACAAGGTCCCCAAAACAAGACAGACTTCTGTCAGAGCACTTGATTACCCACCGAGGTAAAAGATAAGACCCTATTGCCAAAGACACCACATACTGGCAATGCAGAGCATCAAGAGATCCGGCTGAATCTGGAAGGAAGGCAATTCCCAGATGGTTAGCCCATATAGTGCTGGAAAGCACTACCTGAGCTGCTGGGGGAAAATGGCCAACAATGTTGTGAGCAAATAGGAGGCATTGCTATACGAAAGCAACCAGCCTGACAATATGTACACACCCATGCAATAGTGGCACACAGGCGAGGTGGGAACCAGTGGCTTTCTGATTGGCTATGAGATCCGCTCCATAGAAAGGAACCCATAACTAGAACTGGGAGCCAAGTCAGAATCCTATGGAGACCAAGATTATGGACTCCAGTGAGAAAATGCCCACCACTCTTTGTCTAAATGTGAGGCTACGCCCGTCAGTCAAAGTCTCTCTAAATTAACAATGCTTATCCCCTTTAAACTATGCTGATCTCACTCTCCGTTGGAGAATCTGCTTTCTGTTTTTCTTTTTCAGAGAACAGTGAGAACCAAAGACAATCAAAATCTCTCAACAAGACAAGAACTGCTAACTCCCTGGCAGGAGATGAATCACCCCTCTCACAGCAGCTAGAGAGCAGACAAGAACTGGTGAGATGATCAAGAGGGCTGCTTCCAAGGTGAGCCTGACACCCTGGGCCAGGGAGATGGAGACAAACACCGAGGATACTCAAAACACACCAAAGCAGAAATCCAGATGCTGCTGAGAGCTCAGCACTAATGTAGACTTAAGCACAGCCACCAAGGCTCAGGAAATTTAATGGAAGAAGGAGAGAAAAGAATATAAGAGCCACAGGGTATGAAGAAATATCCAGAGGCATTGTCCCTGCCCCACAATGACTGACTGTTGTTCTCACAACTCATAACCCAGGACTCCATGGGGAGTACCAGCAATCCCACTATGGAGGGCCCTCAGTGGAGTACCCATACAAATTTTCAAATAAATAAATAAATAAATAAATAAATAAATAAATAAATAAATAAATGGAACACATTGTCCTGCCTAGTGCTGTGCATGACAGGGGCAGGTGCCATCTCTGTCTTGGCCAGGGCAGCTGCTCCTATGATGGTGGAGTTAGGATTTATATGCTATGCCTCCAGTGATTGGTGTTTTACTTGTTAAGCGCTCGTGTGTGTGTGTGTGTGTGTGTGTGTGTGTGTGTGCGCACGCGTGCATGTGTTAGCATTTAGATAGGAGAAAAACAGATCCATACACACAGCACACTTGTAAGAAGCTCGCGTTTTCTGGGCTAGAACCCAAATGATACTTTTTCAAGGTGGGAGGCATCACCAGGCTCTTTGTTAATAAATCCCCTCCAAACCAGACAGCTCACACTGCAGTATTCGGCACTAGAAAGGTAAAGACTCATGAAATGACAGGACCTTAATATCTTTCCACACAAGCGCCGTGATTCCTCTTGAATGAATGTTATTAGCATGCCTTTCAAACAGTCCCTGGGAGGGTTGCTAACCAGTGCCTCTGAGTTTTGTCTCCCTTCCCTGCTGGGCATAGTCTTTCTTTCCCTCTGAGTTTGGGCTGGGGGAGAGAAAGGAGAGAGGAATCTTAGATTATAATACTAAGTAAAGAAAGACTTGTGTCTTTAGATATGGGGAGATAGGCTGTGGAGTTTCTTCTTGGTTTTTGCAAAGTAGTGCTCAGTAGATGAAAAGGCTGTGATTTTTTTTTTTTTTTTTTTTTTAACCCAGGTGTGGTGATAAGTGCCTATAATCCCAGGACTTGGGAGGTGGAGGCAGGTGGGTACAGATTAAAGGCCAGCCTGGGCTATGTAGCAAGATCTTGCCTCCCAAAACGCTAATTATAATGAAATCAAAAGTCTGATTTTTTTAAAAAAAATTAAGGGCTGGAGAGATGACTTAGCAGTTAAGGCATTTGCCTGCAAAGCCAAAGGACCCAGGTTCAATTCCCCAGGACCCATGTAAGCCAGATGCACAAGGGGGCACATACATCTGGAGTTCGTTTGCAGTGGCTGGAGGCCCTGGTGTACCCATTCTCTCTCTCTCTCTCTCCCTCTCTCTCTGCCTCTTTCTCTCTCTCAGATAAATAAAATATATTAAAAATATTTATTTTAAAAATTAAAAGTCTAATTTCACAGCCCGAGTCTATAATCTTACTTTTCTGTAATATCTCAGTACTCTGCAGTTTGGTATATATATATTTTTTTCCTGAGGGAGGGTAGTAGACACCAGAAGTCCCATAGCCTGGGTGGGCTGGCTTGCTTTCTCTTTCTTTCCTTCTTTTTGAAGAAAAAATTAATTTTACTTTTAAAAAAATTATACATATTCACATATAATGCATTTTGATCATATTTCCTCTTACATTGCCCTCTCTTACTGGGTATGCTTTTTGAAAAAGAAATGAGATCATGTGGGCTGTGAAAGAGAACCTGTCCTTGGAGGAAAAGCAGGCTACGTAGAATCCTATAAGAAGCACCTCCAATTCCCAGTAAGTTTCCTAACTGCTGTAGGTTCTTCCCTAGGCTCTAAGACAATCAGAGGATAGGTTCAGTTTTTAGAAACAGTTTTACTGAGGTCTACTTGACTGATAATGAATTACATATATTTAAAGTGTGAAATTTAATATCTTTCGATCCATGACTATGTTGTGAGACCATCACCATCAAAATAATATCCATCACCCTTATGGTTTACCTTGCTCCCTTGCAATTCATCTCTTTCTGTCATTAAAGATTACTTTGCATTTTCTGGAATTTTATGTGAATGCCATCATGCTATAGCAAGGCATTTTTTTTGGGGGGTCTGGCTTCTTTCACTCAGTGTACTTATTTTGAAATTCATCTATGTTGTCACATATTTCAATAGCTCATTCCTGTTTGTTTTTTATTATTTCACAGCCATAACATAGTTTGTTTGCTCATTTACCTGTTGATGGACAGTTGAGCTGTTTCCAATTGTTGGTGGCTACAAATAAACCTGCTACGGGTATCTGCAAACAAGGGCTCATAGACTGAAATACACAATCGTAAACGCTTCTTTCTTTTAATTGTCTCTGCAAAGCCCAGCACAGTCATCCAGTCTTCAGCGATGACATTGTAGGGAACAGAAAGACAAGAAAGGATAGTACAGCTTGACCCATGTTTAGTGTCCTTGTGACCAGCAGCACAGTGACTGGTGTCTCAGAAGAACCAAATATGGTCCAGAGAAGCAATGACACAAGACTGAGAAACAGGCGCAAGACAGAGTCCCCTTGTGTGCAGACATCTATGTTAGGTGTGGTGGTTTGACTGGGAAATGGCCCCCATGACCTCATGTGTTTGTGATTAAACCTCATACTCAATCCCCGCCTGACAGAGGCTTTGGGAGGTGGAGCCTAGCTGGCAGAGATGTGTCCTTGGGGAAGGATCCTGCAGTTTATTAATCCAGGTCTAGCTCCCTCAGGCTACTTCCTGCCTGCTGGCATGGAGGTGTGATCCAGCTTCCTGCTCAGGCCTGTCATGCCTTCAGCGCTATGGTGAAACTTCCCCTTGAGACTGTAAGCCAAAATGAACCCTTTTCTTTCCTATGCTGCTTATGAGCAGTGTTTTGTCCCAGAAACGAAAGGTAACTGCAACAGTGGAGCAGGCTGACATTTGAGATACATGTGACAGATGTCAGGTTCGTTGCAGGCAACAATGGCTTCTAAATTCCCATCTATGATTTCTTTTTTAAATAATATTGTTATTTATTTATTTGAGAGAGAGAAGAAGGGAGAGAAGAAGAGAGAGAGAGAGAATGGGCACACCAGGGCCTCCAGCTGCTGCAAACGAACTCCAGATGCATGCGTCTCCTTGTGCATCTGGCTTAAATGGGTCCTGGGGAATCAAACCTGGGTCCTTTGGCTTTGCAGGCAAATGTTTTAACCACTAAGCCATCTCTCCAGCCTCCATCTATAATTTCTTGGTCGCTTTCCTTAGACGTTCTAGGCACTGTCTTGCTCCTCGGGGTCTGGATAACAGAAGCATTGTTCTGTTATTAATTGGTCTCAGGTCCAACATTATTATAGTACATGCATCAGCCCATCACTGGGGCTGTCCCCAAACACCTTAGACTGTGTGGCTTATAACAGTGGATATTTGTTGCTTATTGTTTGGTGACTGTTTGGTGCAAGATCAAGGCTGTAGCAGATCCCATGTCTGGTGAGGGGTACACTGCACTTCAAAGATGGTGGCACTTGTGGCCAAAAGGGAAGAAGGACAAATAGGGGCCTAGGGTGTTCTTTTGATCTCCTTTATAAAAGCATTAATCGTATGTATAAGTTCAGAGTGTTCAAGACTTAGTCGCATTGCAAAGCGTCACCTCTTCATGCCTTCTGATTGAGTATTACACCCCAAAACATGAATTGGTGGGGAGGGAGGGTGGTTGCATGGTCTTGGTCTTTGCCTTCTGACCTGTTTGAGAGAAAAGTCTGTCCCGTTTGCTGCTATGAAAGCTATAGTAGCTAACCTTGAACTTTGGGACTCTCCTGATTCTACCTCTTAACTGCGTTGGTATCATAGACAAATTGCATTCAACTTTCCATGGGTGCTGGAGATCTGAACTCTGGTTGTCAGGCTTGCACATAAAGAACTTTTAACTACTGAGCCACCTCCCTAGTACCTTCCAACGTATAAATTTTGTAGAGAAATTGTACCGCAAACAATAGCAGTGATATAGACGTGGATATGGAGCCATAAATGACCCTGGATGTCACTGTGACACATAACTACTTCTTAAGGAGGGGGTGTTTGTTGTGTACAGGAGTCCAGATGTATCTTATTGGACAAGCCCTGCCTCTGCTTCTAAGTGGATTATCAACACCCCTGTCAATGGCCTTGGTGCCCCTTGCTGACTTAACGGTTGTGCGTTCCCTGCGTCATGATATTCAGAGATTCTTCAAGTGAAACGTAAGCTGATGACATTTCACTCACATCTCACACTCAACTGGATATTCAGAAATATCTGAAGGACTGGCTAGGGCTCCGCCCCCGCACCCACGTCTAGGAGCTTATGACTGTCTATATGAAGCTAACTAAGCTTTTTTACAATTCTTTATCACACGATGTCACAATTAGAGGGGCTTTACAGGTGGTTATGCCATCCAACTATGTCATTTCAAAGAGGAGCCAGTGCAGTCACAGAGAAGAGAGGCACCCTGCCCAGCGTCACAGAGCTTGTTAAAGGTAGAGGCGGAGAGGGCACTCAGCCCTTCAGACTCCTGGCCATGGCCTACCCCATCCTCCACTCCCCCTGCCCCCAGTGCTCATTTACTTTTTCTGTGCTTAATATGTTTTCCTTGAATTGATTTTTCTCCTCGGCCTCATCCATTACCTTCAAGGTTATTTTTGGTGCTCTTCTCTGTCTCTTTCATTTTTGCAGACTGATTTCCTGAGCTCTGCTGAGGTTGGCGGCACTTCCCACCCCAGGGTCTTTGACTTCATTAGTGCTTGGCTTTCCTCCCCTTCCACTGTCATCCCAAAGCTGGTGAAACAGAGTAGCTTCCAAGACCCCTTGGCCCCATTTTCCCCTCCCCAGCCCCCCCAAGATGCTGCTATCTCCCATGATGTACTATCACTATTTCCCTTTGTCTCTCCCATAAAGCAAAATCTGCTCATAACGACAACCCCTGGAGCACATCCCTCCAAGATAATTCAAAGCTGCTCCAGCCACCGGGTAGTGGCTACAGATACATCTTCCTGGTGGCATTTATTTTCTCCACTGGGTTTTCATTGTGAGTGGAGACATGTCTATTTGGACTGATTCCTTCTCTCTTAACTAGGTGGTGGGTGGTGCATCTGTCAAGTGTGTAGCAGGTTATGGCTGCCTGAGGAGGAGGGACTGGAGAGCGGTGGGCGGAGTTGGAAAAATAGCTGGACTGAGCAGTGCTTGGGGCACGAGGGTTCAAGTTCCAGACACTGGAGAAGACCGTACGCAGTAAGAATCACAAAGTCCAGCAGTGGCATTGAACAATCTGTGACACTGGAAGCCTTCTCTGGAACACAGGATGATCTTCCACAACTTGCAGTTGTGACGGGATTACGGCCTAGGGCACAGTCTCAAAGCTACCCAGCCAGAGCCAGTGCTTCTCTGTTGGGGTGGGAAGAGGATGGGCTCAAATCTTGGGGTCCTGTCTGACAGCTGCGTCGCCTTAAGGTTCAAATTCCTTGACTGGAATAGGGGGAGAGCGAATAAATGCCTATTGGGTGAACTGGTGTGAAAGTTATGGCACAATGGTGTGTAAAGTCCTCAGCACTGGGCCTGCCAGGAAGCAAGAGCTCAATAAATGCAGGTTATTTGAAAGCGTTCAATAATGTCATTTTTGTTTCCTTTGTAAATTAAGCCCTATTTGGAGAAAATAAGCAGGTGCATATCCTGAGGATTTTATGAACTTTGAGAAGCTTGTAAAGTTAAGCATTTGTTAAGCAGTTTTATATATACACTGAAGATATATGTATGTAGCAGGAGGTAGAAATATTAAACTCTGTGCAGCTAAAAACCTAATTGGCCAGCTGGGCTTGGTGGCACACGTCTTTAATACCAGCACTCAGGAGGCAGAGGCAGGAGTTCGAGGCCAGTGTGGGACTACAGAGTGATCTCCAGGTCAGCCTGAGCCACAGTGAGACCCTACCTCGAAAAATAACAAAACCAAAAAAAAAATATTTGGGTGGCAAGCAACCAAGCAACTGATGTTAAAATAATTTATTACCAGGGCCAGAATCATAAATTTCTAGTGGAACAACTGCTTTAACAGTTCAACTCTATATCCATTTATTAAGCACTTATTAAAGGTTAAGCATCAAGATGAATGAGGCTAATCCTCTTCCCTCCTGGAATTTACAGCTGGAGAAGCACCGATGTTACTATGCTGATAACAGTGGTGGCTGTACCCTAACACTAATAGCTAATCTTCCTAAAGAGCTCACTACAATGCAGATGCTGGCTAGGTTTCACATGCCTTCTCTTATTTAGTTCCCACAGGAGCCCCGCAAAGGTCAGTACTATGTTTCTCTTATGAGAAAAAAAAAATAGAGGCTCAGAGAATTAAGAAAATTTGTTCAAGGCCATATAACTCCTAGGCTGCAGAGTTCGATCTGCTTGTTTGTTTTAAGATAGCATCTCACCATATAGTCCTGGCTGGCTGGCACAGGTCTCCTATCTCTGCCTTCCTGGTGTGGTGCTGGGTTTGCAGGTGTGCACCGCCACATTGGGAGAGCGTTAGGACTTCGACTCAAGCCTGACATGAAAGATTTTTGCATTTACCTCCTACGCGGCACTGCCCTTCCCTTTCTGGTCACAGTGGAGGAAGAGGTCACATTAAAAACTGTGACAGAGGAATGAAGCCATGGGGAAAGAAGACCCATTCTGATTCCGGCCTGGGTGATTGCTGAATTCACTGAGAGGCATCTTTGGGGATTTGTCAAGGTAGGTGTTTGTGTGTGTGCACACATGCACATATGTATGGACGATGCCAGAGGACAACCTTGGGTGTCATTCCTCAAGCATGAGCCACCCATGCCTTTTTGAGACAGAGTCTCCCATGGGCCTGGTACTCATCAATTGGTCTTGGCTGGCTGGCCAGGGAACCCCAGGGATCTTCCTGTCTCTGCCTCTCCAGCTCTGTGGATGACAGGCCCCTTACCACCATGTGTGTTCTGGGTCCTTGTGCTTGCACAGCAAGCACTTGATTAACTGCGTCATCTCCCCAGCCCCGGGCTGGATTTTAAATGATGAATAGGAGATTAACATCAGGCAGAGGAGCGGGAGAGAATTCCAGCTGGAGGGAGCAGCCTACAAATTCAGAAGCCTGGAAGCTCTGGTGCGGCTGGGGAACAAGAAACGGGTGGTGCTGGGGAACAGTATTTCTGGTGAGAGCGTCAGTCAAGAGACGTCAGAATAGGTCGGGGAAGGAGGGGTCTTTGCAGGCTGAGCTTCTGAGATACCATGTTGACACTGGAAGTCCACATCATTCTCATATTGTTTCTTCAATTTTAGAAATCGGTTCCAGGATTGATAGAAAAGATGTGTTTTTCATTTTGACTCTTGGGGCTTTTGATGTGTGATCAGGGAGCCAGTCCTACTGAAAGGCTAAATGACAGCAAGCTGTGCAGTCAGATCCCTGGGTTTGTATCCCATCTCTATCCTGTCCTTGCTGTGTGATTTGGCCAGGATAGGTAGCCCCTCCAAGCCCGATTATCCATGTCTACACATGACACTGTTAGAAGCTTAATTTTCCCATCCACGAAGCACTCAGAACAGTGGCACCCACCATAAATATATTGCTATTGGTTATAATCCAATTACTGCTTGACCCTAGGACTTTCCCATCTGGACTTCCAAATCCATGAAGAAGGTCTTAAATAATTTTGCTGTGATCCCTTCCAGAAGAAGTGCTTCAATTCTTGGTGACGATGTTTAAGGAAAGAACACTTTTGTTTGCTTTCCCAACATAATGAAAAACTAGAATAATCCAGGAGGCTGGGCTCTTCTTCCCACTTGATAATATAACCAAGCCCAATGATCCCTGGGCAGCTTCTGTGTTGTCATTATAGATAACCTGCCTTTCCTGATTGCGTGACTCAGACAACCCGGCACTTCTAGTGACCACATCACCAAGGTTTCCATTTGTGGTTTTGTTGTGTTTTGATTTTTGTTTTTTTGAGGTAAGGTCTCATTCTAACCCAGGCTGACCTGCAAATCACTATGTAGTCTCAGGCTGGCCTTGAACTCACAGCTATCCTCCTACCTTGGCCTCTCAAGTGCTGGGATTCAAGGAGTACAGCTTCATTTGTGGGTTTTTTTTTTTTTTTGTTTGTTTGTTTTTTTTTAATACCCCGGGGCTCTGTTGCTTAGTTGGCTGGTTGGGTCAACAGCGAGTGAGTCATTGCCTGCTACCTGTCCAGGTCCCAGCCAGTGTCTGTGTGTGTATTTATCAGGCGGGCCTGCAGTTCCCCTGTGCTGATCTAAGGTACATGTCACCAGTGAGAAGCCACCTCCCAGGAGACGCACGCCGGATCAGTGTATCTAACCCATCCGATGGATATTTAGCTCATTAAACAGCAATGGATTCAAACAGAAAAATGAAACCGTGCACATCATTAGAACTAAATATGTTTTCTTTGTTTTAGCTTTATCTTTTGTAGGGCAGTGCAAGCAACTCTGCAGAATGAGAGCCTCATTGCGGGCGAAGGGGCAAGAAACTGAAAGCAAGGAGGGAGAGAGAGAGAGATAAAAGGAGATCGGCTCCTGCAATATCCCTCCTCCAGGAAGTGAGCGAGGATGAATCCATATTTCTATATAATAAGCTGTGAGGCACAGATCTGAGCATCCCTTCTTCAGGACAGGGGAGAAGTGTTGCTGGCCTGGCTCTGCCCCCCAGGGAGGAGGTCTCAGTGCCCGCCAGCCTCAGAGGCAGCTGGCCACCAGCTGCATGCCCCCCAGGGGGTGTCCTTTGTCCTTTCCAGCCTGGACGGAGGCCACAACGTGGGCTGGCTGTTGTGAAGTGACTACAGTCTCTGTGGTGAATGCAGGCATCTTCTTTTTCAAAAACATTTTATTTATTTATTTATTTGCAAGACACAAGTATTTATTTGCAGGGCAAAGCACACACACAGAGAGAGAGAGAGAAAGAGAGAGAGAGAGAGGGAAAGAGAGAAAGAGAGAGAGAGAAGGAAAATGGGCATGCCAGTGTCCTGAAAACAATCTCCAGATGCATGCACCCCATTGTGCATCTGACTACGTTGGACACTGGGGAATCAAACCTAGGTCATTAGGCTTTATAGGCAAGCATCTTAACCACTGAGCCATCTCTCCAGCCTGCAGGCTTCTTTATAGAGAGTCAGAGGTATGAGTCAGCACCGAGTTCATTTACACCTTGGCTTGTGGTTAGATTCTTTAAGACTCAACAAACCTACTGGGGATAGTGATATGGTTAAAAAAGCAACCCTATACTTAAAACCATTTTGTGTGTGTGTGTGTGTGTGTGTGTGTGTCACACACACACACGCACCAGGGCCTCTTGCTACTGCAAATGAATGCCAGATGCTTTTGTCCAGCTTACATGGGTGGCTTTGCAAGCAAGTGCCTCTAATGGCTGAGCCATCTTCCCACTCCTAGACTTGTTATTACATTTCAACATGTTACTCATACTTATGTAGTTGGGGATTCAGCAACTACCAAACCCACTATACTGCTTTTGCTTGCCTCCTGCACATATATTTCTCTTCTTGAAAGATTTTTTATTATTTGCAAGCAGAGAGATAGAAGAGGGGGCTGGGAAGATGGTTCAGTGGTCAAGGCACTTCTTTGTAAAGCCTGATGGCCTGTGTTTAATTCACCAGTACCCACATAAAGCCAGATACATAAAGTGGTGCATCTAGAGTTCATTTGCAGTGGCAAGAGGTCCTGGCACACAAATTCTGTCTTTCTCTCTCTCCTTGTAAAGAAATAAATAAATTAGAAAAAAAACTTTAAAAAGGTAAAAGAGAGAAAGTATGGGCATGCCAGCGCCTCTAGCCACTGCAAATGAACTCAAGATGCATGCGCCACTTTGTGCATCTGGCTTTATGGGAGTACTGGGAAACTGGACCCAGTTTGTTAGGCTTTGCAGGTAAGTGCCTTAACCACTGAGCCATCTCTCCAGCTCTCCCTTTTTATTTAATCCTCAAATGTCCAGATTTGCTTTGGAGGATCACCTCTTCCTAGGGTTAGCCTTGGGTACTGACCACTCTTAACTCTACGAGTGGACTGGTGTTGGTTTGTGTATGCCTCATCTCTGGGCATGTGACACAGTTTAGACAAATTGCATGTAAGTTATCCACATGGGTGGCAAGTTGAGGGAATGGACTATCATGATCATGGGCAAGAGCAGGTGGAAGTGAACGCTTCTTCCTTGCCCTGGATGTGTGCTATGAGGCCATGAGGTTGTAACTGGTGAAGTTCTCTTTGCATCCTGGTTAGGAGGAGCATCCCCAGGATGGTGCTGGCCTGCAAAGGGGACCGGAATGGCAGGAATAAGGGTTAGTTAGGGGTCTGTATTTACTACTTCTCTTGTTGCTGTGACCAAAGACCTGACTAAGCAACTTAAGGAAGGAATGGGTTATTTTGACTCACAGGAAGAGAGTACAACCCATCATTGCAGGAAGTCATTGCAGCAGGAATGTGTCATAGGTGGTCACATTGCATCCCAAGTCAGGAGGGAAAGCGAGAGAGAGAGAGAGAGAGAAAGAGAGAGAGAGAGAGAGAGAGGTGGTGCAAACTAGCTTTCTCTTGTTTATTCAGTCCACAATCCCAGCTCACGGGATTGCACTGCCCACATTCAGGATGGGTCTTCCCTCCTTAGTTAAATCTTTCTGGAAAAGCCCTCATAGGCAGACCCAGAGGTGAGTGGTGATTCCAAATCCTGTCAAGTTAACAAACTTGAGCATTCCAGATCCTAAGGACAGTTCAACTCTCTCAAAGAAACCCTAAGTGAAGCCAGAACCCCGTCTGGACTTTTCAGTTGTGCAACTCAATTCATTTGTGCTATTCTGGGATAGCTTTCCTCTCAGTGGCAAAGGGAAGTTTTAGAATAAATAATCATAATTAGTCACAGAAATGGGAAAATCCATGACCACACTTTATTTGGTCTCATCAAAAAAAAAAAAAAGTCCATTTTTTTTTTCTGTTTCAAAATTGTGGATTTGTATGAGTTAGTGTTTATGGAAGCAGTGTGGCAGGCATTCATTTGCATATTATGACTTGTGGAAGCCCTCACATAACCCAATAGGTGCATACTGTCCTCCTTTTGAACATGAGAAAACCGAGGTGCACAAAGCTTAAGGAGTTCTCCTGAAGTCACAGCGTCAGTAAGTGGCTGAACCAGGATTCAGTCTGACTTCTGATTTCTCACATGTCCTACAACTCTAGTACGTATGGCATGGCTCTTCAATTCCCAGAAATACCAATGACTCTTCCCCCAGGAAACTATCAACCATCTAGAGCTTTCTCAGTGCCATCTCCCTGATAGTCCGTTGCAGTCGTCAATCATCTTGCCTCCTCCTCCTCTAAGTCTGACACTATGGAGTCAGCAACATATAGCTCCATAGCACTATATTAAGCTGTAACCAACTACTTCCACCTGTCGTTCAACACCTGTATTTCCAGAATAGTGCCCACAGACCTCACAGCCTGAGGAAACACTTGGTGATTATATTAGCCTAGGTTAGATCAGGGATTAAATTCCTTGGGAATGAACATGTCAGGCTTAGAGACAAATCCTGAAATCTTGTTCCATCTACAACATGCTAGCTTTGTCCAGATCCCAGGGGTCATGGAGGGATAGGATGTTTCTTTTCTTTTCTTTTCTTTTCTTTTCTTTTCTTTTCTTTTCTTTTCTTTTCTTTTCTTTTCTTTTCTTTTCTTTTCTTTCTTTCTTTCTTTCTTTCTTTCTTTCTTTCTTTCTTTCTTTCTTTCTTTTTGAGTCAGAGAGAGAGAGAGAGAGAGACACAGAGAGAGAGAGACAGAGACAGATAGAGAATGGGCACACCAGCAGCCTCTCAGCCACTGTGAACGAACTGCAGATGCATGCTCCCCTTGTGGTCAAGTGCGGCATTGCGCCCTTGTGTCACTGCATCTGGCTAAACGTGGGACCTGGAGATTGGAACCGGGTTCTTAGGCTTAGCAGGCAGGCACCTTAACCACTAAGCCATCTCTCCAGCCTGACAGGATATTTCTTACCACTCTTCTCTCTCCAATCGCCTATCCTCTCCTCCAGGCACAATTCTAGCCATTTCAGTAACCTTTCCCCCAACTCTTCACTCAGGGATTCTCTGAATTTCACATTCAGTCTCCCCACATTCAGTTTCCCCATGTTTTTCATGGAATGCTGCTTCTCAGTACTGTTCAAGCTCCCCTGGCTCTCATCTGCCCCTTTACCTGATTCAGAGGAAAGGAACTGAGAGGGGCCCTGCCTGGCATGGTCAGGGGCACCCCTAGGATAATGAAAACAGGTACATGGTAGCAAGTAGTTAAATCGCCCATAGCATCTAAATTACGAGCTTGCCAAATGCTCACATCCTATAGACCCTATTAACTCATGAGAAGGGTATGTATGTCCTTATGCTTATAGAGGCCACACATACCCCAGCCACCCTGCTATACTTTTTACACCAACTAGTACACTGGTTCATCTGTATGAATAAATATTTACATGTGGTTATACACACAAAGGGATAACGTTCTTTAAAAAGTATTTTTATTATGTATTTTCTAGGAGAAAGAGAGAAAGAGAAAGTACTAGGACCTCCTGCCACTCCAGACATATGTGCTGTTTTGTGTATATGCCTTTATGCAGGTACTGGGGAACGGAACCTGAGCTCTCAAGCTTTGCAAGCAAGCACCTTTAATGGCTGAACCATCTCTCCAGCCTCTACCTTTTATAATCCACCTAAGAAAACCTTCAGATCCTTGATTGTACCAATTATGCCCCAGTACCATTCACTTTTAAATTGAGTAATGGATTGATCCAGCCACCCTGCCATTCATCTAATAAAACTTTGTTGATACCTGCATGAGCCGTTGTATACAGCATGGAGGATCTAAAGATGAAAAATACACATTTTCTGCCCTTGGAGCTCATACTTTAGCAGAAGAGAGACAAACGAAGAGAGCATTTCAGTGTGTTCAGGTAAGCATTTTCACAGAGTTAATCACAGGTGTCATAGGAGCATGGAAGAGAGGCTGAAAAGGCTTCTTAGCAAAGGTGACAACAGGGATTAACTGCTGAGCGTTGCAGTGGCAGACATGGCTAATCACTTCCTATTATCTGTTTTTCTCTTTTTTCCCTCTAGAAATAAAACCTACCAGGTTTTAGGTGGGCACATCACCCAGAGATTAACTTACCATCCTATCTTACAAGTAGGTGTAGTCACACAACTGTATTCTAGTGGAAAAATGATAATGAATGGAGGAGATGTGTACAGCGTAATTGTATCTTTGGCACAGGTGTCTTGCCTTCTAATTCCTTTTCCAAGTCTTCTTGAGTTGGGATGTGGACAAGACAGTGGTGACTTAACTCTGATTGTGTGAATAATAGTCAACAGTTGATAGAAACAAACAAACAAACAAAAAAGATTGAAGGAACTTGGATTCCTGATGGCCCTGTGGAGCAGCGCCATCCACCACCCCGGATTGTCCATCTGCCTCTCACTACAACAGTTTGTAGACACATTTTGTAACCACAGCTTTACCTACATCTTAACAAAACAATGGACCACCTACAGGCTCACTCTTGCCTGAGAAATGCAGCCTACTGATAGTAAAGTGTCCCTTCCCTTTGGTAAGCAAATATTTGATAGTGACCTTGCTTTGATATTTCCCAGGCACCTGGAGGGGAACAAAATATTGGCCCTCTGTGAGGGATTTGAGCTGTAATGATAGTCAGGGTCCCTCCAGCATGTCTCAGCTGGGTGCTCGGAGTAGAATGATTTTGTGACAGGACAGATGATAGAGTCTTGCCTTCCTCAGCCTATGTCTTGTGTCACCTGTGTGTGCCTCCACACATGTCCCTCCTCCCTCTTCCCACTCTTGGTCATGTTACATACCATTTTACTTCTCCAAATATATATATATATGATATCCCTGTTCTTATTTCTGAAATTCCTATCGTCATCTCAAGGATGTATTCGACTAAGTCCCTTTGAATTGAAACCCTAGATTCTAGGTCCTTCCTATTCATGCCTGGAATCTCTTTTGTGTCCCCAGAATCTGTCAATGGACCATGTCACTCTCGGACATCCTGTTCAAATGAAGCCAGTTGCAATCTATACAAGGTTTTAGTTTGACTGCTATCTCCCCATCTGCTCTGGTTCTTGCTCAGCTGCCTTATAGCCTTCACCCCTACAGCCAGTTGTGGGCATGCCATATATATATTTGTCTCTCTATGCTTGCCAGGATGCGGCATGTTCTTTCTCCTGTTGCTGAATCACTACGGACTTCTTCCAAGTCCCTGTGACCAAAGGAAAAAGTGCCAAGGACAAAGAGATGCCTTCATTCCTCTCCAGTATCCCCCACGTCTGCTGGCCAATGAACTATCAGATGGCAGTCAGAGACCTCACTGCAGAGTCCATGCAGGCAAGGCTGCAAGGGCAGTGAGTGTCACATGCCCGAGGGAATCCCTTACACCATGGAATCTGCTCTGGCCCATGTGGATCTAAAAAAAGAGAGACAAGTACGGGATGCTTGGAGAGTATCTGGGAAACCAAGGGTAGATTCTCAGACTTCTCTCGGCATTTTGCTCCTAGGCTCCTAGCTGGCCTGGAGCTCAAGGCCCATCTGTCTCTTTCCTGCGCTCCTCAGCCCCAGCCTGCGCCTCTGTGGTACTTCTGCTAACCTTGTACCATCACTACTTGAGACTATGTCTCCCTATTACAAAGTGAGTTCCGTGTTGCCACTGAGCCTGGCTCTCAGGGAGAGCTTCAGAGGTGATTGTAAGCTGAATAATCATCTACGAGAACAGGAGACCCACTGGTTATGGACCCTTGTCTAGCATTCCATTCCTCACTTCCACAAACCATCTTGGAGTGTAGCTGCTCTGATAACCGCCATCTACAGAGTCCCAAGAGTATAGTCACTGAAGCCTGGAATCCATGCAGAGGGACCCGGCATTCCTCTCTACATTCTTGGGATAGTAGTAGGTCTCTTTATTCTGCTTTCTCAATGGCTTCTGGTATTTTCTGTGAGACACTTTTCATTTCCAGCCATTACTTAAAGAAGCCTCTCCTTCACTCCAAGCCTCCTTTGGGGGGGGGTGGTCTGTGGAGATTTAGATGACATAGCAGTTGAACCTAACTGGGGTCGGTGGTTTCTCATAACTGACATATGGGGAAGACATCAGAATGTGAAATTTAAGCTAAAATACCCTAATCCTGGATTCTAAATGGCTCTCCCTGTGCCTTGCCTTTCCTCCCCCTCCTTCTCTTCCTTCCTTCCTTTCTTCCTTTTTTCTTTCCCTTCTTCCTTCCTTTCTTATCCCTCATTTCCTTCCTTCTTCTCTTTCCTTCCTTTTTCCTCTTTTTTTTGAGAGAGAGAGAGAGAGAGAGAGAGAGAGAGAGAGAGAGAGGGAGGATGGGCATGCCAGTGGCCTCTCAGACAGTGTGAACAAACTCCAGACGTGTGCATCCCCTTGTGGGAAAGTGAGGCATTGCGCCTTTGTGTCACTTTTTGCGTCTGGCTAAACATGGGACCTGGAGAATCAAAGGCATTCTTAGGCTTGGCAGGCAGGTGCCTTAACCGCTAAGCCATCTGTCCAGACCTCCTCTTTATTTTTATAGCAAGCTTATGTGTGTGCAGGTGTGAGTGAGTGTGTGTGTGTGTATGTGTGTGCATGTGCATGTGGAGGCCATAGTACAACCTCCAGGGTCATCCTCAAGAGTGCTGCCCACCTCCTTAAGGATAGGACCTCGCATTGGTCTAGAGTTTGCCAATTAGGCTAGACTGACCAGCCAGCCACCCCTAGGGATTATATTTTCTTTCTCCACCTCTTCAGAGCTGGGATTACAGGTGCAGGCCACCATGCCTGCCATTCTTCTTCCTTTTTAAAAAATTTTTAAATTATTTTATTTGTTTTTGGAGAGAGACACAGGGAGAGAGACAGACAGACAGAGAGGGAGAGGGAGACAGATAGAGATGGGCATGCCAGCAGTCTCTCAGCTGCTGTGAATGAAATCCAGATGTGTGCGCCCCCTTGTGGGCAAGTGCAGCATTGCGCCCTTGCGTCACTTGGCATCTGGCTAAACGTGGGACCTGGAGATTGGAACCAGCATTCTTAGGCTTAGCAGGCAGGCGCCTTAACCGCTAAGCCATCTCTCCAGCCCCCTTCTTCCTTTTAAAAGATGTTTTTTAATATATATATAACATTAGCAAGCACGTGTCTGGAAATTAACCTCCTTACCTGGCCCATTACCTGAAACTGCGGCATTGAACCTGCAGACACTTCTCTCTAGCATTTGATAAAAGTTCCAGGAGACCCTCCCCCCCCACACACTCATCACATTCCACTGACTCAGGATTTTTCACACTTCCCAAGAACCAACAAGGCACTTTTTTTTTCTGCTTAGGCAGAAATTTCTTCCTTTAAATGTTTTGTTTGCTTTCAATTCCATTTGAATACAAAAACACAATGGAATTCCATTAAAATAATGTCTGGGGCATGAGATGCCAGGATAAAAGACAGGAAATTGCCCTATTCTTTATGTATCCTCTACCGGGACTGACAGATCCTGGATAAGTGGAGAAGCAGGCTGTTAAGAAAACAAGTGGGCCATATTTCATGCTGGTGTCCAGCCTTGCTGCTGTTTTTATTAGGAACACTGGGGACTGTGAGAGCAATAGCAATAATACACCAGGCCTGCGTATAGTGCTTTCTCCCAAATGCTGTATTTTCTAATTGGTCAACAGAAAAGTTATTCCTCAGCTGGAAAAACTCATTCTGAAGTCACTTCAGGAAAGGTAATGAAAGAAGGAAGTGAGTGTCTGTCAGGGTGGACTTTGACAATAAGTAAATTTATCAATACTAGATTTGGAAAGCTCTGACCCCCTTCTCTCAAAATATGACTGATCTGAGTTCCAGAAAGGGAAAAAGGAATGCAGACCACCTAGGAAGACTTATGACTTCCGGTTCCTGCTTCTTCTGAGGAATGGGCCAGGGTGTTCTTCAGTGGTATGGGATTCAAGTATTAAAGACTATCAGGGCCAGCCTGAGAAAGTATTCCAGGCTATGGTCAGAGAGAATAAGCAAAGCTTATGGAGGAAATTCTCGAATGACAAGGCATTGAAATTCTGGGATGGGAGACTTTGGGAAACCCTGGATTTGGGGTACTAACTGGATTGTATTTTTTTTTTTTTTAAGGATGTTAAAACTAGGGTTAGTTCAGAGAGGATTATCACAGTGGTAAAACAATGAATAGATAACACGAAGTTTACTTTCCACAAAATGGTTAAAGGTGAGCTGGGCAGATCTCATACTGATTTGGGATTCTCAAGTCAACAGCCACGGCCGCTGTCCTTTCCTCGTAGGACCTTCAGCTAGCTCAGACTTCACTGCCATTTCAGAGCTAAAGACCTGTCCAGGAGACTGGAGAGATGGCTCCGCAGTTAAAGACACTTAATTGCAAAGACTGATGGCCGGCGGTTGATTCCTCAGCACCCACATCAACCCAGATGCCCAAAGTGGTACATGTGTCTGGGGTTCATTTGCAGCGGCACCAGGCCCCAGTATTCCCATAGTCATTCTTTCCCTCTCTAATAAATTAATAAATGTTTCTTTAAAAGAAACTGTCCAGACATCTAACCCACTCCCTCCAAAGCTCAGGGAACTTTGAGGAAGATGGGGGAGGGGGTGGAAAGAATGTAAGATCAAGAGAATGGGGAGGAATTCTATGAAGCACTGTGTTCTGGACACAGCATGGCTAGTAGACAGCTGTGGCTTCCAACCCAAGGCTGAGCTTGTCAACACGTCACCAATAAGCGAATGACAGATGACACACACCCTCAGTGTAGCTAAGGGCTGCTGGGAGAAGGGTGTCACATTCATCAGTGGTGTGGCCACTGGTAAGTTGCCCATTGCATTGTAAATACACTTCCACCCATGACCATATAACCAACCGACAGTGGGTTAAAGAAAGCAAGGTGTGAAAATATGATGGGGTAAGGGGGAGGGTGCTAATGGGAGGGTCAGGGGGATAAGAGAGGGCAATTGGGGGAAATAAGACTGAACTACACTATACATGTAAGATGTCAAAATCAGGATAAAGGGCTGGAGAGATGGCTTAGCGGTTAAGGCGCCTGCCTCCTAAGCCTAAGAATGCTGGCTCCAATCTCCAGCGGTTCCAATCTCCAGGTCCCACGTTTAGCCAGATGCAAAGTGATGCAGGGCGCAATGTCACACTTGGCCACAAGGGGGCGCATGCATTTGGATTTTGTTCGCAGCAGCTGAGAGGCTGCTGGCAGGCCCATCTCTATCTGTCTTCCTCTCCCTTTCTCTCTGTCTCTCTCCAAAACAAAAAAAATCGGGAAAAAATATTAAACATTAAACAGAAACTGTCCAGAGAGAGAACAGAGGAGCTCATTAGGAATCTCTGTTTCCTCCCCTCTGCCCACTTAGCCAGGGCAGATGCTGAGTGTCCACAATGGTATATAAATGAATAGTCGAAGAGGGGCTGTTGGCCATGGCTGATAAGACAAATATGACCTCATGTTTTCCTCTTTGAACTCCAGATGGCAAAACAGAGTAGCAGCTAATTCACCCAGGGATGAAAATTCAAGAGGGCTTAATCTTCCAGGTAAAACAAAATGAGCTCCTTTAAGCACAAAATACTTTGTTTGTGTTCTCCTGATTTTAAAGCACATTAACTGTATCATATACTTCTAAAGTGGGGCTTACTAAACAGAATCATTATCTTGCTATTTCAGAACAATTATAAAATATAGACATTCCATGATGAAAAAAAAAAACTTCCAGGGTGTTTATAATTATGTGGTAATTTTCTATAGATTATCTATTGTAATCTTCACAACAATTTTATAAAATGAATTATGTGTTTATATATATTTCATTTAAATGGATAAAGAAATTGAGAGTTTTTTTTTTTTAAATAAAAGCAATTTTGGGCTGAGGAGATGGCTCAGTGGGTAAGACGCTTGCTATGCAAGCATAAGGACCTGGATTTGGCTCTCCAGCGTCCACATCGAAGGCCGGTGCAGAGTGCAGGGCTGTAGCGTCAGCACTGAAGAATGAAGGCAGCAGCATCCCCAGGGCTTGCTGGCTAGTGTGGCTAGCTCATTTGTTGAAGTTGTGAGCTCCTGGTTCAGTGAGAGACTCTGTCTCCAAAAATACGGTGCAGATCCGTTGCTGAAGATGTTCATGGACCTGTGTCCTCCACATGCAGATCCAGAAACATCACACACACACACAAACACACAAACACACACACACACACACTCACACACACACAGAGAAAGCAAACTTTATAAGGTCACAAGAGTCAAAGTAAGGTCTCAAATTACTTGGTAAGCCTTGGTGTTGTTTCGGGTTTTTTTTAAATTTAATTTAATTTAATTTAATTTAATTAATTAATTTTTAAGGCAAGCCCAACAGACTCACCTTTTTATTAAATGTATGTGTGTGTGAGAGAGAGAGAAAGAGAGAGAATTGGCACACTAGGGCCCAGCCTACAATCAAATTCCAGACATGTGTGCCCCCTTGTGACATGCGTGTCACTATGAATCTGGCTTATGTGGGACCTGGAGAGTTGAACATGAGTCCACAGTCTTCACAGGCAAGCACCTTAACCACTAAGCCATCTCTCCAGCTCACCCTTGGGTTTTTTTTGAGACAAGGGTCTTGCTGTTTGGTTCAGGCTGGCCTGATTGCTGCCTTACCTCAGCCTCCTGAATGCTAGGATTACAGGTGTGTGTCACCACACTGGCCTTCAAACTAGTGTTTTCTGATTGCAAATCCTGAGGTGGAAGAGTGAATGGCTCTTTACTTTCTCTCATGGAATGGCTAAGAGCAGGATATAGAATCTTCGAGGAACTTGGGCACTACTGATGGGGCAATGTGGTGAGCTTGGTTGAAGAAAGAAAGCAGTGCATCCGGAAGGAGGCCAGAGTAGTTCAAGAACAGAACCTGGGTCCGAAGGAAGGGAGGCAGCCAACAGTCAAGTGGATGTGAAAAGTTGGCTCGGTGTCTTCGGGCCTTGCTAGCCCAGGAGGGCGTAAGTAGTGGGCAGGGCTTAGACCCAGACTCTAGCCAGATTGGCCTGAAGTACAGAGAACAGAAGCCAGTCCTTGGAGATACAGACTGGCATCCCTCGCACACTGGCACCTAGAAATTTATGGTCATAGGGTTCTGCCCTGCTCACTCTATAAATACCCAGTGAGAGCCAAAGTAGCAGGAAGAGAAGCATGTGGGATAATAAGAGCTACAGCAGAGTCTGGGGTCCTTGTGAGTCACCTGCAATCAGGCCACTGCAGGCAGCCGAGAAGTCGGAAGACACAGAACCACTGTGTAGATGGGGAGATGCAGAGTCAGGGCGATGGCTCTAGATTTTCTTCCCTTTCTTCTCTTTGTCCTCATGTCTGTGTGGTGTGTGTGTATATGCATTCACGTGTGTGGGGAGGGGTGTGCATACACGTACATGTTGATGCTAGGCATCTTCTCTCTCACTCTTCACGTGATTCTTTGAAATGGTCTCTCACTGAATCTGGAGCTCACCCATTCAGCTAGACCAGCTAGACCAGCTAGCCAGCAAGCAAGGCCTGTCTCTGCCTCCCCAACATGGAAATTATAGGCATGCCTGACTTTTATGTGAGCATTGGGAATCCACACGCTGGTGCTCATGATAGCAAGGGAAGCACTTTACCCCCTGAGCCAACTACTTGGCCCTTGGAATTTAGATTATCACCCAGCAGTGCCCTTGTACTCCCTGAGACTCCTAACTCCTCTGAATGACATGGAGAGAATTAGAGCTTCCACATGTCTTTTCAGAGTTAGATAAAGGATCTGATGTGATGCTTTATTTAAAAGTATACATAGAAGCCAGTACTTACCCTCAAAGAGGAGCAATAGTCAGGTCCCTGTTGCTTACTTAAGAATAGAGGAGGGCTGGAGAGATGGCTTAGTGGTTAAGGCATTTGCCTCCAAAGCCAAAGTACCCAGGTTCGATTCCCCAGTTACCCACTTAAAGCCAGATGCACAAGGTTGCACATGCATCTGGAGCTCATTTGCAGTGGCTAGAGACCCTAGTGCATCCATTCTCTCTATCTGTCTTTCTCTCTCTCTCATAAATAAATAAATAAATAAATAAATAAATAAATAAATAAATAAATAAATATTTTTTAAATAAAAGAAAAGAGGACTGGAGGGATGGCTTAGCAGTTAAGGCACTTGCCTGCAAAACCTAAGGACTCACATTCAACTTTCTAGATCCCACCTAAGTCAGACGCACAAAGTGATGCAAGTACACAAGGTCACACATGCACACCAGGGAGCAGCACATGTCCAGAGTTCGGTTGCAGTGGCTGGAGAGCCTGGCACACCAACTCTGTCACACTCTCTCTCTTACTCACTCTCTTGCATAAAAACGGCCAGTCTGTTGGGCTTGCCTCACCAGAAAGAAAGAAAGAAAGAAAGAAAGAAAGAAAGAAAGAAAGAAAGAAAGAAGGAAGGAAGGAAGGAAGGAAGGAAGGAAGGAAGGAAGGAAGGAAAGAAAGAAAGAAAGAAAGAAAGAGAGAGAGAGACAAGAATGGAGCAGGAGGAATCTGGATTTCTCAATATCTTCAGCAGAGCTGCTGAAGTATTAGTACTACCATGGGCCAAGCATCGTGCTAAGTATTATAGGAAAACAAGACTGGCTGAGCTTGGGCTTTGGGGACCAGATGAAGCAGAGAAACACACAAATGACATGTTTTAATGTACATCACAAACAGAACAGAATAAGAACGGAACAGGTGCTGGGAAGTTGCTCAGTGCATTTTCTGAGCAAGCATGGGCCCCTGAAGAGATCTGAAACTGCCCCAGGTTAGATCTCTAGATCCCACTGAACAGCTGGACATGGCCATGTACACACACAGCCCCACAAAAAGGAGCAGAGACCAGGCAACCTCCGCGGCTCGCAAAGCTCGCGTATCAATATGATACTTAAATACGAACAGGTGCAAGAGTGATGAAGCGGCCACTGAAGACAAGTGCTCCCTGCTGCAGGCACGCAAGCACATGGGAGGGGGGGCTGCAAGGCATGCAGATATGCATGCTCCACACATACCACACACACACACCATACTCCCCCCCCCACACAAGCCAAAACAAAATAAAATAAAATAAAAAGGAAAGGGGGCCCATACATGGAGTAGCCACAGAGTCTCAGAGCAGGGAATGACTCATTGAATCAAGTGATTGGGGAGGTCAGAAGGGGACTCGTGGGGCAGCTGCTGTCTGAACAGGACCAAGTAGGAACATTACAATTGACAATAATAGCAGAATGCAGGCAGGAAACCATCAACTGTGGGTTTGGGTCTGAAACCAACAGCTAAAGCTCGCAAGGGAAAGCATCCAAATGATTGCAGTGCCAAAGGGGCATTTGGATTGCTTATGTCCAGGTCCCTTCCGGACCCTCTGTTTCAGGAGTCCTGGAAATGTCTGTGTAGTGAGACTCCTTCACGTTTTTTCTGATGTGCACCTGTCATTAAGAATCAACACTCTAACCGTCCCTGTGTGTTAGATGCTTAAAAATACCCAGTGAGACCATACCTTGAAAAAAACACACACACACACACACACACACACACACACACACATACAGAGTACAGATTCTTGGACCTTAAGGGTTCAGATTCAATATTTATTTTTATAAAATATTTTATCTATTTATTTGAGAAAGAGAGAGAGAGAGAGAGAATGAGCATGCCAAGTTCTCTAGTCTCTGCAAATGAACTCCAGACACATGCACCACTTTGCCCATAGGGCTTATGTGGGTCCTGGGGAAAGGAATCTGGGTCCTGAGGATTTGCAGGCCTTGACTGCTAAGCCATATCTCTTCAGCCCCAAATTCTACATTTCTCTTTTCTTTCTTTCTTTCTCTTTCTTTCTTTCTCTCTCTCTCTCTCTCTCTCTCTCTCTTTCTTTCTTTCTTTCTTTCTTTCTTTCTTTCTTTCTTTCTTTCTTTCTTTCTGGTTTGGTTTTCTGAGGTAGGGTCTCACTCTAGCTCAAGCCGACCAGGATTTCACTATGTACTCTTAGGGTGGCCTCGAACTCATGGAGATCCTCCCAGCTCTGCCTCCCGAAATTCTACATTTCTAACGTGCTCCCGAGTGGTGCTGATACTGTGGTTCTACGGGTCACATTTTCAGTATCAGGACACTATGTCATCACCGTGTCCTGCGGGGTCCAGGTTAGGAGATACCTTTAATGAGAAAATGCATTGGAAACCAACAGTAGCCTTTCCCATCCATCTTGAAGAAGACATACCCACCCAATCACCTTGAAACTACCTGCCTATTCCGGACTCCCCACAGAGGATCCTGCACCCGCCTGAGGCCACTGGGCTTGCCCCCACCTGACACTACTTCCCCACTGGTACCTGTGTCTTATCCTGTTTCTATTTCTGATCCATGAACTCCTCTGAATTTGAGCCTCTTGCCCCTGGCTCAGGGATGTTTTGGGAAATATTTTGGATCTTTTTTCATGAGTGTAGTGTGTATGTATATATGTATGCACATGTGTACTTAGGTGCACTTGAGTGTGTTTACATGCATGAGGAGCCAGAGGTCATTGTCGGGTGTCTCCCTTAATCACTCTCTTATTTTTTTAAAAATATTTTATTTATTTATTAGAGAGAGAAAAAGAGACAGATAGACAATGGGTGGGCCAGGGCCTCTAGCCACTGCAAACGACCTCCAGATACATGTGCCACATTTTGCAACATGTGCTTCATGTCAGTACTGGGGAATTGAACTTGAGTCCTTAGGCTTTGCAGGCAAGAGCCTTAACTGCTGAGCCATCTCTGACCTCGGAGCTGACCCATTTGCCTATATTAGCTGGCCAGTGAGTCCCAGGGATCACTCTGTCTCCACCTCCCCAGAACTGGAATTGAAGGCTCACAGCAAGTCTTTTACCGCCTAAGCCATCTCTTCAGCCCCTATTCCTGATCTTTTGGTCTTTCCTCTCAGAGTCCAACCCTTGGAAAAGATGGCATGACCACCCCAGACTGGTTAAGTGTGACCACGCTCTGCATGCTTTCTTTCCAATATTCACTGTGGAAAGATGTGTACAATGACTTTGGGTTACATTTGTCCGTTAAATGTTTTTGATCAGCTTCCTTTCTGAAGAAAGTACTGCTCACAGGAGCAATTTGTGATGGTTAGTGTGAGAGAACCCTTCATAGCCCTCTTTGTGTTTGGAGAAATTACCTAGATAGGATAGTTGAACTAGCCGACCCGCCCCGGGATTTGATAATTTGAACGTGTCAGCTGTTGACACAGGATGCTGGCTTTTCAGAAGCTCGGGGGCCTTGAGTTGTAGGTTCTCAGAATTCAGTGAATCTTGGCTGCTTCACCCTCCTTGGGCTTCACCTCACTGGGTTACCATTTAGAAGCAACAGTCATGCATATTTCAATGAAATGATGTATTCTTTTCTTTTTAAAATGTTCACTCTTTTTTTCCCCCTTAAAATCAAGTCTTTTGTGCTGTGAAGAGCGCTGGAGAAGATGTTGCAAGTGACATGATAATTCAGATTTGCTCAGCTGTGTTAACCTGCTCTAGGTCACCAGTGGAGGACACACACACAGACACCTTCAGTGTGTTGTTAATGAGGTACCTGCACAATGAGAGCACGGGGGGGGGGGGCAGGATGTTCCTTTTAAAAAAATGTGTGTGTTGTGGCGGGGGTCAGGGAGAGGAAGCATGTGTCACAGCACACAGGTGGAGGTCAGAGGACTACCTGAGCTGCAAACCAACACCAGTCTAGCGGGCCCACAGGCTTTGGATTCCCCTAGCTTCCCCATCCCCACCCCTCCAGTCCTCATGGGCACCTTGAAATTACAGATGCATACACGCTCCAGTCAGAAGGCTTTGTAAGCAAGCACCTTAAACTTCTAGGTCATCTCCCCAGCCCTGGAGAATTCCTTTTTGCTTAATGGAAATACTGAAGCTCTACAGAAAGCTTTTTGTTCCTCAGGAATAGTTAGACTTTGGGAGGTTCACAATAGCTGACTATCACACAAGAAAGAGGTGGTCATTAGAAGAATGCAAATGTAACATGTATCTTGGATAAACATAACGTAGAATTTGATACGACTAGTTCTATTAATTACAAATGCCTATTGGATACTTTTGCTCTGTCAAACACTGTGTGAAATAACTTACATGCTTACATGGAATCTTCCCAAGAAGCCCGAGAAGTGAAAGTGTTTCCCCATTATACTGAGGAGGAAACTGAGGCCTAAAGAGATTAAGTCACTCCTCCAGAGTCTGATAGAGCTTCAATTTGCTTCCAGGATTTTAACTCTAATCACTTTCCACAAGTGGGTCTTGTTAAACCCCCACCATGTAATGAATAGGCACTAGCTAAAGTAAATAATCTTTTTAAAAAGTATTTTATTTAATCATTTGCAAGCAGAGAGATATGGGGAGGGGGCAGAAAATGGGCAAGCTAGGGCATCTAGCCACTGCAAACGAACTCCAGACAAATGTGCCACCTTGTGCATCTGGTTTAGGTGGGTACTGGGGAATCAAACCTGGGTCCTTAGGCTTTGTAGGAAAGCACCTTAACTGCTAAGTCATCTCTCCAGCCTTAAAGTAAGTAATCTTTAAAGCAACACTTGACAGAATGACAACACCAACACCATTTTACAGAGGAAAATACACCTGCCAAAAGGTTTGTTTTGCAAGTTACACAGTCCTTAAGTGGAAGGACTGGGAATAGACACCAGGGGTCTGAGCTCCTAACCTATCTTTAGACCTTGTCAGAGTTTTGCCTGTGAATTGGAACCTCTGTAGCTTAACAGTGACTCTCAGTGTTCTAGGCAGCCGGGCCAGGCCAGCTTGTGCCCTCTCAGAGTGGAGTGATCACGTCTGCTTGGGACTGGAGGTGCTTTCTTGAAGGAGAGACAAGGAAAGCTCAGAGGCCAGGAAGGAAGTGAGATGCTGAGGCTCTTTTGGTAACTGACATGATATTAGACTTGGTGAGGTGGTAAGGCTTGTCTAGGAGTTGGGACCCTAAAAATTCTGAGTCCGAATCCTTGACTTCTAATCCTAGTTTTAAAGCTATGTGGCATTGGCCTCATTGCAAAACTTCTCTGTGCTGTTTTCTCAACTGTGAAGTGGGAATGCTAAGCCCTTCCCTGGAGGGTTATTGTGAAGAAGGAACGAATCTCCTGGGAGCTCAGTGTCTGGCCGCAGACATGCAACCATCAGTAAGTACCAGCTTGCTGCCTGTTTTCTTGGGTTCCTATTGGCTTTGATCAGGCCATAGGGGTCGTTTCTTGAGCAGTAAGAATCCGATTCTAGCAGGGAGGCCCTGGGGCAGGCACTGGCATGAGAGACTATGGCATACTATCCATCTGTTTGTTTTTTTTTCCTCACACAATAATGCTGGTTTTAGGAGCATTTATCCAAGCACTAAACCCACCTAATTGGTTTGAAAAAGTACCAGGTGGATAAACATCCTGGTCTCCCAGCACCATAATCACGTCAGTGACATTTATGATTGAGATGAAGGGTGCAGCAGAATGAACAGAGATCTGACCGCAGGTGACCCACTTCAAGTGACAGCCCAGACCAAACGTCACCAAGCCTGGAAATGCCAGCTTTTGGGGTGAGGAGCCTGATGGGGATGAACTCCATCCAGACACCTAAGAAAGGGCTCACAGGCTGAAGAGCAAGTAGTACAAGGTCTTCCTGTGGCATGGAGTAACAAAATGAACGCCAAGCTGGGAGTGGTGCGCACACCTTTAATCCCACACTCGGGAGGCAGAGATAGGAGGATCACCGTGAGCTCAAGGCCACCCTGAGACTATATAGTGAATTCAAGGTCAGCCAAAAAAAAAAAAAAACACAAATTGTTCTTCTGGACAAGTTGGTTACTCTCTGGGAACCTCTGGGACCTGCTTTATAATGAGCACTTGGTAGTGCTTTGGATAAAACATGAAGGAAGTTGAGAGCAATCCAGCCCTGTTCTAGAATTACTGCGTTGTGGGGGTTTGAATCTGGTGTGTCCTGGAAACTTAAACCTGTATGTTCTGAATGCTTGCTTCCCAGCTTGTGGTAATTTGGGAGGTGGAGCCTTGCTGGAGGAGGTGTGTTGTTGCTGGGATTGAACCCAGTATGCCAGTGTTTGTTGGCTCACACACCTGCTGTGGTAGCAGTGGTGTCCAGCCTCTGCTCATGCCAAGCTTTCCCCTGCTACCATGAAGTTTCCCCTTGAGCCTGTAAGCCAAAATAAAACTTTCTTCCCATCAGCTGCTTTTGGTCGTGTGCTTTATCCCAGCAACATCAAAGTAACTACAATGTGGGTCTCTTTTTCCCTGACTAGTTTTCTTTACACCGGACTTTATCTATATATTTTTTTCTTGGCTCCCAGGACTTGTACATGCCCCATTCATAGACTCAAGGGTGCAGGCTATCCATCTGCTCATTCACTAACGCCTTCTTTGTATCCTGTCATTATGTGTTGGTCCTGTCAAGTGGGCCAGAGCCCTAGCCAAGTACCTGAATGCAAGAAGGAATAATGAACCCTTTGCCAGTTTTTTTTTTTTTTTTTTTATTAAACGGGGATCCAATGAGCATCAGGTGGCACATGCAGTTTGCCATGCTCCAAAGAGGTTGCCTCTCCAAGGGAACTAATTATCAAGGAATAAATGGAGCCAGCGGCAGCATGGCTTAGGGCCAAGAAAAGGTCATATACAGGCACCTAGCAACGGAGGCTTGAATACAGCAGACCACCTGGAGTGGGCTGGTGACCTTCTTCTGTTAAAGGTCACAGCCAGCCCAAGAAAGCCTAGCATGGAGCCAGCCAGATTTTGCTCTGCCTGCCTCTGCCTGTCAAGGAAGCTAACAAGAATAAAGTCCAAGCTCAGGACAGAGGGCAAGGTGGGGCGTGTGGAGGAGCAAAGGCAAGAGTCTGGCATGCGCACGTAGAGCTAAGTTTCACTAACCGTGGCTCTAATATGGATAGTGAGAGCAGAGGGCCATGGAGCTGTGGTCGGGAGGGGCCATTTTCACCAATCCTTTCTTCATGCTCCACTCCATTCTGATTCTCCTGCAGTGGAGATGGCCTCTCTGCCACCAACGGGCTCTGCCTCCCATCGTGATCTACTTTGTTCTCTCACTGCTACCGATTCTAAGTCCACCTTTCCCTCAAGACCCAACATTCTTCTTCTAAGCCCTGAACCTGCCAGTTTCCACCCTAACGCCAGCCTGAGATACTCTTCCCATCCCTCTTTGCCTGGAGAGCACTCAGCTGATCCTAAGCTGAAGAGATGGGTTAGCAGATAAGGTGCTTGCCTGTGAAGCCCAAGGACCCAGGATTCCCCAGGACCCACATAAAGTCAGATGCACAAGGTGGCGCATGCATCTGGAGTTTGTTTGCAGTGGCTGGAGGCTCTGGCACACCTATTCTCTCTCTATATATATATCTGCCTCTCCATCTTTTTCCCTTTTTCTTGAATAAATAATGAAATAAAATTAGTTTTTTTTATATAAAGGATGAACCTACTTGAATATTAAGAAAAGTCTGGAGAATAAAAATCATACACCTATATACCCACACTTGTATTCAAGAAATGGTTGCATTTTTGCCATATTTGCTTCAGATTTTTTTAAAAAAAGAAATAAAATATTGCAGCTACAATGGGAACATCTGCTATAGTTCTTTCTCTCTTTAAAACACTATTTTCAAGTTAATGAGTATTCACTTCTCTGTTTTTACACTCTTTCTAGATAGTTGTACTTTACAAATGTACATAATTACCATTATCCTTTTATAGATATCCTTTTATAGCTTGCTTTTCGCACTCAACATTATGTGGGTGTTTCACTATTTTGTATTTGCTGGTTGGACATAGACAGGAAATTTTTCTGGCTTCCCTGTAATGATGGGGGTCAAGCAACATCTTGCCCACTCTTGACATAACAAAGTAAGTTTCACTGCGATTTCATTAGCATCAAAAGTTACTGTGATGCCAGGCGTGGTGGCGCACACCTTTAATCCCAGCACTTGGGAGGCTGAGGTAGGAGGATCACTGTGAGTTCGAGGCCATCCTGAGAATACATAGGTCAGCCTGAGCTAGGGAGACACCCTACTTCAAACACACACAAAACACACACACACACACACACACACAAAAGTTATTGTGACTTCTGAGTCATATTCAATAGCTCCTCTCCTTCCCAGTATGACCATGTGACTGCTCACAGCCTTATACTCTTCTTAGGAGGGAAGACAGACTGGTGAGAACAGAGAGGCAGAAGTGGTACTGCTGTCCCAGGCTTCGACCCTTTCCTCCTGGGCGCCCCATCTTTCCTGGGTGACTGTTTGCCACCTGACCATCGCCAGCAGATGCCCACACACCCTGCTATTTTTCGTTCTATAACTTACAAGCCATTTCCTACATTGACCTCCAGTAGATCATTTATTAACTTTTCCAGAGTTAACAAAGACACTGCTTCCCAGATAAGAAGAGACTGAAAGCTTCCAGGGCTACTCTCTGCTCCTCTGTTCACTAAATCATGAAAAGCAGACACCGTGTCATCTTTCACTTCCAAGTTTATTTCTTCTGTGCTCAGGGTCATGGCCTCGAACGCTCTTCTGGTTCTACAGGAGCATTTTGGATAAGGACATAACTGGAAAGCGTATAGGTAAACCATCCCAGGAGGAGTCGTTCCATCGCCAGCCCCAGGGTTCTTAAGACACCACCACCACCACCTTTATAATCAACAATGTGTTTCTGGGCTGCGGTTATTGTAGCATATCTGTTTCACTTATTTTAGTTGCTAAATATTTTAAATTTTCATTTCATTTTGTTTTGTTTTGAGAAGGGTCTTGTTATGTTGTCCCAGCTTGTCTTGGACCCCTGAGGTCAACGTTTTGTCTCAGCTTTCTGAGTAGCTGAAATAATAAATGTGGGACACCATGCTTGGCTTCTAGCTGCTAAATTTTATTCCATTGTACAATGATAATATAACTTATTTCTCCAGCTCTCTATTGGGAGGTATTTAAATCTCTCAAGCTTCTGTTATTGTCAATAGTGTTTTAATAACAGTCTTAGAGTTCATATAAAATAACCTCTTACAATGTATCTATGTGTGTATACATATATATTGTGATTCACTGCATAATGTTTTAGTCAATGATGAAACAATCTTATGGCAGTGGTCCCATAAGATTATCATGAACCTGGAAAATCCCAATTGCTTGCTCACACTGTAGCCATTGTAACATTACTCATGTGTTCATAGTGATGAACTATCTCCTATATTAAATTAGAGTATACGTAATTATGTACAGTTGCTAATATTTAATGAACAAACACAATTGTTTTTACTATTCATTATTGTACATATTTGTTATGCTTGATGTTACTATTTCAGAGTGTAGTCCTTCTACTTACTGAAAGGAAAGTTGACTGGCCAGGCATGGTGGTGCACTCCTATAACCTCATACTTGGGAGGCTGAGGCAAGAAAGTTGAGAGTTCAAGACTAGCTTGGCTGACACAATTACAGCCTGACTGGGAAAACAAAACGAAACTACTGACCATAAAACAGACTCAGCAGGTCCCTGAGGTGGGACCAGAAGAAGTCCTTGTAGTCACAGGAGATGACAGCCCCGTGAAGCCCCTGAAGATGATCCAGTGGGACAAATGTGGAGGTGGAAGACAGTGACACTGGTGACCCTGACCCTGTCATAACTCAAAGCTAATGTATGTGTCTGCATCTTAGTTTCTGGAAAAACAAAACAAAACAGAAAAAAAACACATTTTAAGATGTTTTTAAAAAAATTTGTTATTATTATTTTATTTTTGGAGAGAGACACAGAGAGAGACAGACAGAGAGGGAGAGGAAGATAGATAGAGAATGGGTGTGCCAGCAGTCTCTCAGCTGCTGTGAACGAATTCCAGATGTGTGGGCCACCTTGTGGTCAAGTGCGGCATTGTGCCCTTGCGTCACTTTGTGTCTGGCTAAACATGGGACCTGGAGATTGGAACCGGGTTCTTAGGTTTAGCAGGCAGGTGCCTTAACCGCTAAGCCTTCTCTCCAGCCCTTAAGATGTTTTTTTTTTTAAAAAAAAAAAGCAAAGAAAAGATTGTAAAGAGCCACAAGGTATGCTCCCCCAGAAACAGGGGCCCTAATTAGTTTACAGTGAACACCAATATCCCTACTAAAAAGGCCCACAGGAAAATGGGGATTAGGGAGGGGACAAATTGTAACTTATGTTAACAATTAATTAATTAATATAAAAATATATACATGCCCCCCAAAAGGAAAAAAAAATAGAAAAAAATACATCTTGGTGCAGTGTATATTTTAAGCTAAGCATTACTACAAAAGAGCCAAAACTTTACAAACTGAAATATTTGAAGTAAAATTGTTATAGAAGACATCGCTCATATTTATTGAAGAAGGCAGAACTGTAAATACACTTAGCATAGCGCATGTGCACAGTGTTTATAAAGTCACCAGTAGGGCCGGGCATGGTGGCACACACCTTTAATCCCAGCACTAGGGAGGCAGAGGTAGGAAGATCACCGTGAGTTCCAGGCCAGCCTGAGACTACATAGTGAATTCCAGGTCAGCCTGGACTAGAGTGAAACCCTACCTCGAAAAAACAAAAGTCACCAGTAGGTTATGATACAGTCCTAGGCCTTCTCGGTCACCTATAACTCACCCACTGACTCATCCAGAGTAGCTTCCGGCCCTGTGAGCTCCAGTCATGGGAAGTACCCTATGTGGAGCACATTTTTATTTTATCATTTTAGCATATTGTTTGTTTTTTCTGTATCTTTTGTAGGTGTTTAGATTCACAGATCTTTGCCATTGTGTTGAAGCTGCCTAAAGTATTCAGCTCCGTTAACCTGCTGTCCGGATTCCTAGCCTGGGGTGGGCAGACCACATCATATAAACTAGGTGTACACTAGCTAAGCCATCTAGGCCTGTACAAATGCATTCCATGGTGCTCACACAATGACAAATTGCTTAATGATGCATCCCTCTGAGTAGAACCCTTTCACAAAGTGATGCATGGCTGTACTCAGAACTGCTGGCATGTGGCATGTGCTATGAATCTCTGTACATAAAAGATGGCCAAATTTCTTCACAAATTAATGTGCCCATTCGCATTCTTCCCAGTCACATCTGAGAGTGCCTATTAAAACTCGATTTTTCAAGACATTAGCTTGCAAATTTCAGGGCGTTACAAATATGTCAAGAGTCTATATGGTATGATAGAAATTGCCCTGAATCAGAGAGAGGAAACTTCTAGCCATGGCTCTGCCCCTGGCATCGCTGTAGGACACATACCAGCACTTTCCCCTTGCTGAACCCTAATGTTCTCATGTTCAGTCAAGGAGATAACAAGTTTCTCCCGTTCCTTTCAGCCTTAACTTTCTGCAATGTATACTTGAAAAAGCGGCAGGTTTAAGAGGGTGAGGGACTACATTCTTTCATTCCCAAGAGCCCCATCGTGTCTTCCCTGCATACTAGATCCTGGGTTCCCAGATAAACACAACCATGTCCCTATCCTCAAGTAGCTCCCACTTGAGTAGAGGAGGCAGACCAGCAGATAGAACAGCCTGGGCTCGTGGAATCGCTAATACCAGATGATCAGAAAGAGCTTCCTAATGGAAGTTATAATTTATCTTATGGATGAGTTCAGGCAGCCAGGGAAAATGCCAGGAAGGCCATTGCAGTCAGAGGAAGGTATGGAGATGAGCTATGGCTCCAGGCACCCAAGGATGTGTGAAGTAATGCACAATGAGGGTGTCTTTCCTTGTGCCCAGAAGGGTGACCTGACATGGGCATGAACAGCCAGGCAGGGTCCCAACTTCAATGGCTTTGTGATTCTGAAGCTTTTCCTATACTGCTGAAAATTTCCCACCCACTGCCTACTGACTGAGAGGGACATGGTGGCTTATTAGAAGGTAGAAGCTGAGATTCAGGGATGCCAGCTTGCCAAGCTGGGCAGCATCTCTCTCACTGGCAGATGGTATTAATGGCGGAGAGTTTACTTAAGGGAGAGGGATGATGGAGCTTCATTCACGGGGAGTTCTTAGACATGTGAAGCACTTTTTCCCATTCTGAGATGCCAAGAAAGATACAAGAAGGAGCCCAGGTGGAGTCTGGCTGAGAAATAGGTGAGAACTCTTTGATTCCCTTAAGGATAAAGTATTTTAATGCTCTTATGGGGCCAGAGGCTTTTGGGGAGGGGCTTAGAGGCATTTGGGTAACCCACATTCAATTTGTATCCCTTCCTTTCTCACTTCGGTACAGCATCAAACATGGGCTGGTGTTCTCAGTAGTAGTAGGGCCTCCTCCACTGCCAAGGTAGAGATGCTGGATACAAGCATTTTCGGTTTTGACTGACTAATTGCATCCCAGTGGCATTGGCTGGAGAGCCTCCTGGTGGTACCAGTACAGAGGAGGCATCTGAGAGTTGTATCTCTTAATTTATATTTATATTTTATTTTTTTAAGAGAGAGAATTGGTGGGCCAGGGCCTCTAGCCACTACAATAGAACTCCAGACATGTGCATCACTTTGTGCTCATGGGTCACCTTGTACGTCTGCCTTACATGGCTTCTATGGAGTCGAAGCTGGGTCCTTAGGCTTCATAGGCAACTGTCTTAACTGCTAAGCCATCTGTCTAGCCTCTGAGAGTTATATCTCTTACCTGCAGTTTCTGTCAGTCAGTCTGGGGGTGGTGGGGATGAGATCTGGCTTCTAAAGCCAGATTAACTCTAGAGTTTTGCTAGGAAAGCCATTTAACATGAATCTAGAGAATCCTAGCATATAAGACCCTGAAGAGTCCAAGGAGTTCTCTAAAGTCTTACCACTTAGATTTCTGTTGTTTTTTAAAATAATATTTTGCATGTATATGTGTGCTTGGTGTACCTATGTATATGCATGTTCGCATGTGTGTATAGGTGCACATGTGTGTGTTTGTATATGTGTTTACACATGTGTGTGAAGGCCAGACATCTACATGGGTTCTTACTCATTTGCTCTCCACCTGTGGTGGATTAAATGTGAATGCATGTCCTCTATAGCTTCAGAGATTTTAAAAAAATTATTATTTATTTAAGAGAGAGACAGAGAGAGAAAGAGAGAATGGGCACGCCAGAGCCTCTAGCCATTGAAAACAAACTCCACATGCATGCGCCCCTTTGTGCATCTGGTTTACATGGGTCCTTGGGACTCGAACCAGTGTCCTTAGGCTTCGCAGGCAAATGCCTTAACCATGAAGCCATTTCCTCAGCCCAACCTCAGTGATTTTTGATTAAGGTTAAGCTTCCTACTTAAGTCTCTAGCAGCCTGGAGGAGGTGTCACTGGGAGCAGATCTTGTAGTCAGGCTCAGTCCAGTGTGTAAAGAGCAGTTGGAACTCTGGCTGTTTGTGTTTGCTGGCTGCTGGTGGTGTCTCTCTGCTATGCATCTATGGAAGTGAGTCAGCTTCTTCTCCCATTGGTGGTGTTTCCCCTGGATTCTGTAAACCTAAAATAAACCCTTTCCTCTCATAAGCTGCTTCTGATCAGGCATTTGTCCCAGCAGTTAGAAAGTAACAGCAACTCCACCTTATTCTACGAGACAAGGTTTCTTACTGAACCTATAGCTCACTGATTCACACAGACTAACTAGCCAGCAAGCCATGTCCATTCTCCTATCTCAGCCTCCCCAGCCCTGGGATTATAGTTGTAGGCCACCACACCCAGCCTTTATCTAGATGCGGGAAATCCCAACTCAGGTCCTCACGCTTGCGTGGCAAGCACTTTCCCCAATCCTACCATGCTGATTGCTAATGGGGAAACTGAGGTCCAGGAGGAAGACAAACAAGGCTTGTATAAGTTCACACAATCAGGGTTTGTGGTTGTGGTAGGCAGTACTCAGGGTTAGAATCTTGTGCTCTACTGTATGCCCTAACTGCTCCTGCTAAATCAAATTCTTCTGAGCGTTCCCCTTGAATCCTCAGTCAAGCCTGGTTTCTTAGGAAGAACACCTCAAGTCCAGTTTGCACTTCAAAGCCCTACTGTTCGGAGGAACATGAATGCGCTCCTGTCACAGTAGACTGCAAGATTTGAAGACCATGTTTTGAGCTCTTTTTAAGATCACCAAGGGAAAGGGAAAAGACAACTTTTTCAAAAGGAGACAAAACAGACTGAGGGACAGGATTTAGTTATGTTCTGAGAATGTTTTAGATTTGCTTTCTGGCTCGGTAAGATTCCCATTTCTAAAGTTGTTTGCCAGAACTTGTTTGGATTCAGTTGGAAAGATGTTGTTTAGCTTGAAGCTAAAAATGATCAACTAAGAGCTGGGGAGATAGCTCAGCAGTTAAATACCCTTACTTGCAAAGCCTGGCTACCTGGGTTCAATTCCCTAGCACCCACGTAAAGAAAGATGCACAAAGTGACACATGTATCTGGAATTCATTTGCACCCACAAGAGGCCCCGGCGCTCCTATTCTCTCTCTATATCTCAAGTAAATGTATTTATTTTTATAATTTCATCCTTTGAGTTTCTCTGCTATGGTCCCAGGAGTCGGAGAGATAGGAGGTGGGAATGTTCTAGATGATTCTCTGCCATGGGACTTTCTGGATACTTCCTAAAGGACAGACATTTGCCACATTTACAAGCACCACATGGTTCTAGTCAGAGCCATTAGCCTGGCCCATGTTGGGGCTGCTCCAGTCCCTGGGGTCATGATCATCAGAGTGTGACCAGGTCTTCTTGAGGGCCAGGGTCTCCTCTCATGAGCTTTTATCCTAGAAAGGCCCTGTGCTCCCACTTCTCAGCCCAGAATCTCCCCGTGTGTGGTCACCCTTTCCAGTCTTTGTAACCATGCACTCTAGAGCCCTTGCTTCGTGGCAAACTTCTCTATACATGTTGTTGGCCTCCTCACTGTATAGCCTCCTGGTTCCCTGTGTTAAGTAATAGGGATGTTCTGTCCTGATGGCATGTCTCTGTTTCTCACGGGGAATATATTGCTTTCCTTCCTCAGTAATCTCAGGACCCTGAAGTCAGCCCCATGTCCTCCCCCTTCCTCAAGCCATTCCCAGACCCTTGGACCATGTGTGCCTAAGACAATCTTCCTATTCCATTTTAAACTCATTCAATAAATATTTACTGTCCACCATTCTGTGCCAGACAGTCTGCTAGGAGCTGAGGACATAAGCAAAACAAAAATGTCATAGCTCCTGTCTCATGGAGTTTTATGTCTCCTGGGAGATATAAATAACAATAAGTATTGAGAGAACAAGAGACAGAGAGACAGTGACAGTGGTTTAGATGGAGTGGCTAACTGTTCTTTGATGAGATGACAATTACCATGGAGACTGGAAGGATGGGAAGGAGCTTCGTGTGAAAAGAGGGTGGGGCGGAGCCACTGGAGGGACAGAACCTGGGAGGCCAGAAGGAGTTCTCGGAAACCCGGGAACTTGGCAAAGCTCATGAGGTAGTTGAGCATGGTAATTGGAAAGCCAGGAAGTAAAAGCTAAGAGGAGAAGGAGGCTGGTGCAAGCCACAGCTTTTAAGACTAGGTGAGGAGCTAGGCTTTTCCCAAGGGCAAGGGGAAGGAATGACCACTCACCTTTCTCCCTCCTTATTGCCCTCCATCCTTCCCTCCTTTTTCTCCCTTTAAAGGCCTCCTAGTTGTGTCTCTCCATCCCCTACCCAGCCATCCCCCTGAAGGAGTGTAGGAACCATCCAATCCAAAGCCTTCTCTTCTTCTTCTCACCTGAGGCCTCCACTCCCAGAGCCACATTTTAGATTTATCATCACCAGAAAGAGCTCCACCCACGATACCTAACCCCGCACTCCTTCTCTCCTCCTTGGAGTACTTGCTTCCTCGGCCTTCAGTCCTCCCCCCGCCCCCTTCTGAGTTTGCTCTTTGACCTCTTCGAGTGTCTTATTCGTTGATCTCTCAACTATCCACCGTCACAGAGCTTTTAATTCCTCCCCTCTGGCCTTGACTTCGCTAATCCATCCCATCAGCCACCTGCTCTTCCTGGCCTGGGTCTTCATCTGCCTTGACTCTTTCCTGCCACATTCTAGCCTGGTACGAATGGAGTCCTTTCCACCCTCTCCTATGCCTGGGTTGCCAAGGACAAATGTGACAGGTGTGTTCCTACATGACCTCCCACTTTCAATGGCTATTAAGCTTAAAGTTCTGCCTTTTCAAAGTAGCCGTGGCTATCTCTTATCCCCTGCTTGCTTATTCTTCATAATGGTTATTCCAAATCTTTCCAAGCCTCTACTAAGCATCCCCTTCCTATCCTATCCCCGAGTCTCCTTTGAGGAGCTCATGCGACAGGAACTCACTCAACTGTCTGTTAACCTGTGTTTATTTTTCTCTTTTCCCTTTCCTCTTTGTCTACCTGTGCTTCTAACACTATCTTTTCTCCCTGTGAGGAGGCTGCCCCAACTTTAATCCACTCACACAAAGGAAGAGCCCGTATCTTTTGTTCTTTGCTCTGCTCCCAGTGCGTGAAACAGTCCGGAGCACATTCCAGGTGTTTGAGAAATATTTGTTGAGTGCTTCTCCCTTCTGTGCCTCCAATCTCTACTGTGGATTCACTGTGATGGGCACCTGAACCTGTGCGGGGGAAACAAGATCCTCACAAGAACCCTCTTGACCTGGTGCTACTTCTCGTGAGCTCCAGTCCTGTGCTTATCTCTGTTATCCTGTATGCACTTGAAGCACTCCCTTAAGCTCTGTCATACCCCCTCACCCCCATGTATCTTTGTTATCCATCATCCTCTGCATCTTGGTTTCACCCTTCCAAAGAAGTTGATCTCTTCTGCTGCCCTCTCTGCTGTCCATCACAATGCAAGTTTTGCCCACTTCAGAGCACCTGTCCTCCTGGCAATGGGTGACCCTGACCTCTGTTTTCTTTAGAAACCATCTGCTCTTGACTTGGATGACCACACTTGCCTCTCAGATCTCTGCCACTCTCAGCCCTCCACATGCATGCTCCCCCCATTCCTCCTACCACCCACTGTGTGCTTGACCCAAGTAGACCTCTCCAACCCAAACCGGATCATGTCACTCCTACTGGGCACTCAGTAGTGGCTCTGTGGTCCTCTGGGTGACATGCCTATATTTCCATGTGGGTACTGAGCCTTAGCATGCTGGGCTGTCCAGTGAGAGCGCTGGCCCTCATCTCCTGCCGTGTGTGATCCGGTCTGTGACATTGTGCGCCCCACTCTGCAAAAGGGTGGGCTTCATTCTCTTGCAGCTAGACTAATGGCATTCTGTTCTCCCTGAATACTTGACCCTTTATTATTTTGCTCCTAACAGCTCCCTTGGGTTCTACACCATAACCCTAACTTAACCCTTAGTGTTCCGTGTCTTCTATTGTTCAAGCTCTCTCGAATGCTTGGACCAGGTGTGTATTGATTTTTTAAAATATTTTTATTTATTTATTTGTGAAGGAAGGGAGGGAGGGAGAAAGAGACAGAGAATGAGGAGAGAATAGGAGCACCAGGGTCTCTTGCCACAAATGAACTCCAGATGCATACACCACTTTCCCACTTTCTGCATCTGGCTCTATGTGGGTACTAAGGAATTGAACCCAGGGTGGCAGGCATTAGAAACAAATGCCTTAACTCTTAAGCCATCTCCTCAGCCCCAGGTTTGTATTTCTTTTGTGCCAATATCTAGGCTGATTGAGAAATATTTTCTAGCATGCAAAGGACATTGCCACTCATTTTTTTCACTTGCTCCTTTCAACGGCCCTGAGGCAGAAATGAGCACTCTTAGGTCCATTCCACAAAGAGGCTGAGGGCTGGGATTTCAGTGTCTTTCCAAGATCACATACTAAGTAGCCATTGGACCTAGAACTTCAACCCAGCTCTGTCCTTGCTCTCCAGCCTGTTTCCACACTCCCTCACCAACTTCAGGGTCAACCTATAGCATGGTACTCAGCCTCTAGCCACCCAGCCTTGATGGTCTCTGTATCCTAGACGTATGACTCTGAGAGGGCTGTTTGCCAGCCTCCCCTTCACACAGATGGTGGGAACACACCACAGCCACATCCCCTCCTTCCTTAGTATAAAGTATTTTTCTTTCCTTGACTCTACTTCCCCAGAGAACAGTGGATCATCTGCTGGCATGACTAAAGGTAAGTGACTAAGAAGGACAGAGATGAATGAGAAGGGAGACTGTGGGGAGATGACAAAGAGGCAGGCGTGGGCGGGGAGACTTTAGGCTGAAGGAAGACCTGCCACAGAAGAAAAACTGCTGCTGAATGGGATCTACCACACAGCTCTGCCCAGCCTCCCACTGCCTCCAGCACAACCCACTTCCTTCTATCCCTTATTAATAAACCTGGCATCACCCACACCAGTATGACATAAACCTTGCTTCGGACTCCATCAAGCCCACCATCTGCTTTTGCTCCATTTTCCACCGCCTCTTTGATTGCAATTTTGCCCGAGTCCTATCCTAATGGATCCCTTGGGATAGCCACATATCTGAGCTGTTAGGACCATCACCTGAAGGTGGTCTATGAGAGTGGGGGCCTGTCCTCTGACAAGGTTAGAGGGTATTGCTATGTTTGCAAAGAAGGGAAGGAAGCGAGAAAAGACCTCGCCAGAATCAATGGTGCTCTCTACCGCAGGCGGGGCAAGCCTCGTCACCATCGTGGTCTCTTCTTAGCTGGGTAAGCGCACACAGGTCCCCACACCCCTGCTTATCTGAGTAAGGACTGGCGTTATAGGACTTTATGGTCCTAGCAGCAGCATCATTTCTCTTTCCAGGACTGTAACTTATGGTGTTATGGTTTGATGACTATTCATACTTCATCTTATGACCTATAAATTGGAGGCTGGCATGAAATAGGTAGGTCTGGTAGGCTGAATAAGAACCCTCAAGATGTCTATAACCTAATCCTGTCAATCTGTACAAACTACCTTATGAAACAAAAGGGACTTGGGGTGTGTGTGTGTGTGTGTGTGTGTGTGTGTGTGTGTGTGATATTAAGTGAAGGCTCTTGTGATGGGGTTGAGCTTGGATTCCCCAGCAGAGAAACAGAACTGCAGATGGGAGTCCTTCTAAGAGGGAGGCAGGAAGTCATAGAAAAGAAGGAGATACAATGGGGAAAGAAAAGTCTGGAACCAGAAGCCGAGTGCAATGGTTAATCTCTATTATCAACTTGAGGCTATTAGAAATCTCCTAAGAGGTTTGACTCTGGGCTGGTCTGGGAGGGCATTTCCAGGAAGAATCAAGTGAGAGAGGAAGATTTCCACAAGGTCGGGCAGCCCAGATGTGAAGAAGTCGGAGGAAACAGAAAGGCACAGCTGTTTACTTGTCACCTCCGTGGCTACTAGTGAGTGTGTCTTTCCCCGTGTTGCTGCTGCTGCTGCTGCTGCTGCTGCTGCTGCTGCTGCTGCTGCTGCTGGCGTCCTTCATTGACACTAGACCCCAGCTTTTTGGCCTTCAGACATACACTGAAGACCAGCAGCTCTCTCGGAATCCTCCAGACCCCAGACTGGGACTGCTGGGACACCCAGCCTCATGGCCCGAGGCTCTCCAGTTCTCAGACAGCCATTGTGGGACTACCCCACCCATATTGGATAAGCCAATCTAATAAATCTCATATATATATATTCAACCTACTGGTTCTCTTCTGGAGAACCCTCCTGGATGCACCAAGGAATACAGTCATCCAGTAGGAGCCTGCACAGACAAGAACCTGCATTCTCCCTCAAGATTCCAGAGTCTTCTCTCCTGCCATCTTGACTTTGCCTCAGTGAATCTGGCTTCAGGCTTCTGACCACTAAAGAGAATGGATTTGTGTTATTTTAAGTCATTAAGTTTATGATAATTTTTTTACAGCACCAATAAGAAACTAATATAGCAGGACTCATTATCTCCATAAGCAAAAAGAGTAACAGAGTGTGCATGTGGCTCAATTGGAGGCATGCCAAAAGACCACTATCTCCAAAAGCTACACTCTGGAAGATGCCCCCATTTAAAGACATCCCTTGGGGCCAGGTGGTGATTCCTTTATAGAAATACCCTGGCCTCTACATCAGCACTGGCCAAAAGAAACATAATATAAGCCACAGAGGTCATTTTAAATTTTTGAGAAGCCACACTAAAAAGATTAGAGGCAGGTGAAATCCACTTTAATGGCATGTTATTCAATCCGGTATATCTAACATATCACCATTTGAATTAATTATCAACATGAAATTTTTGACTGATATACTTTTCCAAGTGTTTGGACATCTCCGCACAGAGCAGACACAGGATGCTGTGATTGGTCCAATCACAGAGTTCTAAAAGGTGAAGACTCCGTTCCTAAGAGTGGTTTGTTCATCAGAGTCTTCCTGACCTTGAATGGGCAAAGCCTCAGGCAGGCTTCACTATGGAAGCCCCGCATAAAGTGAATGAGGGACACCCATCACTGTTTCTGCAATCCTGAGGGGGAGAACGCAATTACTCTACTTCCTTCAACTTGTTCCCACCTCACTCTAAGATAAGGCCATCCCCACCTGTCCTCAGTAAGAAAATGCTATGGGTAGCCAGCCCTCCTTACAGTGAATGTCCTGATGACCCCTTACAACCTTGATCATTCTCAGCCCTGAACATATGTTCTCTTCCCATGACTGTCTCTGGCACTGAGTTGGCTTTTCCGAGTGGGATCTCCTGGGAACCGATGCTCCTCCCTAAGGCTCTTCACTATGGATTAACCTAGGAGGCAACTCCACGAGACCTGACCTGCCTCATCATAGCCTCAACGTCTACCTGATTAAAATGGTCCCTTGGGCCACTGTATCGTCCATCTTCTGTGTGTAAACTCTCTACCTTCCAGTCTTCAAGGAGAGACTACATGCTATCCTGATGTACCAATTGTTCATAGAAAGGATGGCTCAAGAAATCATCTTGGCTAATCATTTGGGCATGGGCATCTTTGTTATATACGACTCACTCTTTAACCTCTGGTCCTGCCTCTGTCTAACTGAAAGCCACTACTACCAAGGGCTTCCTCTGATTCAGATATTTTTCTAAGAGCTTTAGTTGCATGATTGCATCTAATTATAATGACAAGACTGTGGGGGTGGGTATTACTATCACCATTATACAACCATGTAAACTGAAGCTCAAAGAAGTAAAAAGATATGCCCAAAGATATATCATTGGTCAGCAGAAGTGGTGAGAGTCCAGCTTAGGTCTACATAATCCCAAAGCCCGTGACCCAAAGGGGAATGTAATTCCCTCTGCACAGCCCCTTTCAGCCTTCTGACTCTGCCATCTCCATGACATGGTGGAGTTCATGACCCCAACTTCCACCTGAGTCAATTCATTGGCCTGGGATCACTCAGTCCTCAGAATGTCAAATCCTAGCCCTGGGAAGCCTCCTCAGCTAAAAGGGACATTATCTTAAACATAGACTCCAGCTGACCCTAGATTTGCTCTACTTACAGACAAAAATGGGTTGCTGGGTCAAGCTTCAGGCCAAGTCTGACAAAGCACTGGTGTGATGGTTCACTTTCATTGTCAACTTGACGGGATTTAATTCACCTGGGAGATACCACTAGGTGTGGTTGTGAGAAGGCTAGTTGAGGGGGGAAGACCCACCCTGAATGTGGGTCATACCATCCCATGGGCTGGGAGCCTGGACTGAATAAAAAATGAAGAAAAACTGCAAGCCAGCAGAGAACCAGCATTCACCCTTCTGCCTCCTGATCTACCCAGATGTGAGCAAACTACTCACGCTCCTGCCACTGTGCCTTCCCCACTACAATGAACCCATATATTCAAATTGTAAGCCAAAATAATGTTCCCTCCCTTAACTTGCTCCGTGTCAGGTCATAGTGACAAGAAAAGTAATTGAAAGAACTGTGAAGGCTGACCTTCCTGAATGTCCACTCACGAACCAGACATTCACGAAGACTGTCCCAGGACTGCACCATGTTTAGGCCATGGCAATCCAGGTCTGTCCATGCCTAGCTCTTGAAGAGCCTGTGTCAGTCCCAAGTACTGAGATCCACAGAGTCTTAGGTTTCCACTGAAATATGAAAACGTAGCGCATTAGCTACTTTCTTGTTGCTGGGACAAAATGACCAGAAGCAATTTAAGGATGAAAAGAGTTGAGTTTGGCTTACTGGAGGGTAGAGTCCATCATGGCAGGCCGGGAAAGCAGGGCAGGGGCTGGAGGAGGGGCAGACCTGATGACACTGGCACACAGGAAAAGAGGAAGACCAACAAGGGGCGGGTCTGGGTTACAAATCCTCCAGGCCTACTACCAGAGGCCTACTACTTCCAGCAAGTTTTCACCTCCTAAAGGTTTCACAACCCATCCCAAGAGCACCACCATCTTGGGCTAAGTATTCAAATACATGAGCCTATGGGGGGCACTTCACATTCAAACCACAGGACAAGTCCATCCCAAATCCACTGTCTCACCTCAGCTTCTATTTCTCATCTGACCATTTCCTTCTAGGACGTTTACTTTTCATCTAACACTGCAATCACAATGAGTATGCAATTTGTTTTTTCAAGATAGCATCTCGCTTTAGTCCAGGCTGACCTGGAATTCACTATGTAGTCTCAGGCTGGCTTCGAACTCATGACGATCCTCCTACTTCTGCCTTATGAATGCTGGGATTAAAGGTGTGTGTCACCACGCCCGGTGAGTATACAATTTTATGTTTTGCTTTTGTCACTTAAAACAGCCTACCTGTTTTTTTTTTTTTTTATAAATAAAGCTTTATTGGAATACATTCATACCCATTCATTTGTATACTGTCACAGTGTGTAGCAGAGTTGGGTTCTTGTGACAGTTTGTATGATTGGAAAAACCAGAATGCTATTATCTTGACTTTTGTGAAATAAAATAAAACTAAAATTTTCAACCCATGATCAAGAACATTGGGAAAATGATTCCACATTTTTGGATAGTCTTATGGGTTATAATAATTAATGACTACACAATACTTCATGGGATGCCTTGTGACTTCTAAGTCAGTATTTCACACAGGGTCAGGCACATTTCCCAGCATACACAATCTGGAAGGAAGGAAGATCCTTTGTGCTTATGCTGAACTATTTTCTTAGGAAAAATTCTGCCCTGGAATCTTAAATCATCTGGCAAGTTCTTCAAGGAAGGTCAAAATCTGTTCCCAGTGTGTTTGCTTGTCTTGATCCTGTTTTAGGAATTGATCTTTTGACTCCTGGCCAACTGACAGGTCCATCTGGATCCAGGATCTCTCAGAAATTCTGTTCGAGGGGATCCTTCTTGCTTAGTTTCCTAGAGGTGGTCTTTCCCACTGTCCTTACCTCCCCCCCTTGCCTCTCTTGCTTCTCCTCCCCAGAGTTGCTCAGACACACTTCCATTGGTCCCGCCCTCTTCTGCCAACCCCACTCTACACGGTGGTTCTAATTCTGCCGCATCTAATTCTTTGCATCTCTCATTTGCAATTCCCACAACCTCACAGGCATCAAGCATCCAGAATAGATCTCTCCGTGAACAACAAAGATGATTCAGGCTGGAACAAACATACAGATAATGGAGGATGGAGCAATTCATTTCAAAATATGTCCCCCAGGGTCTCACACAATGTTAGGTGCCCAGGCCCAAGGGTCACTTATCACGAGAATTTACATATCTATGCCTCAGGCCCCACTGTTATCCCTGCCGGAGATTCATTTCCATCTTTTTCTACATCCTTGGCTCCTAGGAAACTTTCCATTTATTGGCTTCTGATTTACTGCATGCATACACTATTTTCTATGGGAGAGCGGCTAATAAAAAAGGAAAAGAACTCTAAAAATGGATTTCTGGCTGAACACTGCTTGCCAATGAGTTTCTTTAATTGTGCCATTAGGAACATATGCAATTACTTATTTGGACGTACTTATTTGGACCCTGGAGGAAGCCAAAATTATTCTGTGAGGGCAAGCTCTAGTGGCTTGGAGCTGCTGCCCCAAAGGTCTCATCCTTCCCAGTGACTGATGGACAGTTTGTCTCTGGGAAGCCAGAGACTACAAACTAGAAAGTGGCTGTCTGACATTCCACAGCCCTCAAAGTACCTTTGCCACAATCCTTTGCAAGGCCAAGTAAGGGAAAAGACAAGCGGGTCATAAGTCCACATATAGGACATTTGTTCATTAGAAATATTTCATTTGGGAGGAGCATAAATCTCATACTTTGTAAATTTCCCACCTGCCCTAATTTTGCCTTCCAGGAAAGGGCCAGGCTCGTCTGATCTGTATATTCTGTGGCAGCTTTTTTTGAATACTTCAGGATTGAGATCCTGCCTCCCTCCAGTCTTCTCTTTGCACTACACATGTTTCTAATTACTTTTATCACTTTGCATTTGTCATGAAACCCAGGTCTCTTGTTCACAGAGGGCCTGCAGGCAGCTGCAGCACCAACAATAGGGTAGCAGGTATGGGTGTGTGTTATGCAGCAGGCTCCTGGATCTTTACCTGCTGGACTCAGTTCCTGGTCACAGAATGACCCCACGTGACGGATGAAGCACCTGAGCACGGAACAAGGTGGTTAAACTGTGACTTGAATCCTGGCACAGCTACCAACTGGCTGTGGCCCCATCTACCATGGTGTTCATCCATTTCTTCATTTATCACGTGGGCATGATAACTCATGTCACAGAGATGTGAGGACTCCAAAACGAAGAGTTGCAAACCCAGCATAAGGCTTTCTCTGAGATTTTCTTAGGAAGCATTTTGGGGCGTGTGGGTCTAGCTAGGACTTGCATCTACTTTTCAAGTGTCACTGGGAAAGTAGCTCGGGGCTCTTGTCAGGGCTACAAGTATACTGTCTGTGACCCATGAATGTAGTTGGCAGTGAGTTGGCCTGGCCCTCTCACCACAATAAGCAGCTCTTTCAGAAGAGGGAGGTTGGTTTGTGACATAGGGCAGAGCTACCTGGATAACTGCTAGATATCTTTTCCTCACTTCCCCATGCTCTGTATGTGGCTCAAAATTTTAATCTTGGGCAAATTTGGACTATCTTTGGAAACGTAGATGCTTTAAATTATATTTATTTATTTATTTATTTATTTATTTATTTATTTATTTTAATTGAAACCTGGTTAGCCCTGATCTGGGAGATAGTTCAGTGGTTTAAAGACCATACTGCTTAAGCCTGACAATCAGATTTTGAATCCCCTGAAGCCCACATAAAGCCAGAAGAAATGAGTGCCTGTCTATCACATTAGGGGGTGGGGGGCAGAGTCAGGATAATCACAAAGCTCACAGGCCAGCTAGCCTGGCACTTGTAGCAGCAAACAACAAGAGAGACCCTGTCTCAAATAAGGTACAAGGTGAGGACTGACATCTCAAGGTAGTCTTCTGACCTCCATATATATGCACTGAGGCACATACATGCCTGTACATACAATGTGTGTGTGTGTGTGCGTGTGCGTGTGTGTGTGTGTGTGTGTCTGTGCCCTCCCTCCCACACACATGAAAAAAAAACTGGTATATTCAGTTTTCCAAATGAGCAGGTATCAAAATATAAGCCAGGCTGCTAACTTAGTAGCTATTGCTTTCTTGAAACAAACCCTTCAGAGGTGTAAGCGCACCATTGTGCATTTTGGATGACATAAGAACCTGGCTCAGGGTGCACGCTAGACTCAGCTCAGTTCCAGGCTAGTATTACCACCCTTACCACCCCATGCTTTCTTCTAGCTCACGAGTTGTATGACATCAAAGGGCAACAGAATCTTCTGTGAACTCTTTGTTGTGTATCTAAAAACATGGGTCCTGATAACTTTTACTACTTTGTTTTGAGATGAGGCTGCTATAAGATGAAAGAGAGAGAGAGAGAAATTAGGAAGGCCTTTATCCTGTTGCATAACTAAAGCATTATCTAGCAACTACCAACCAGACTTGATTACTGCTATCTTTTGACCTTCTGCAGTCTTTATGAATTAATCCTTCCCAGCTAACTTCCTCTTTTCTCTTATTCTTTCTTCTGTTTTTCAACCTGGATTTCTCTCACCAGCTCCCTTCCTCTCCCATCTCCTCTCCTCTCCTTTCTTCCCTCCCATTTTTGGCCTCAAACTCATGAACCTCCTGCGGCCGACTCCTGAGTGCTTGGATTATAGGTGTGTGCTACCAGACCTCTTTGACCATGGTTCCCGGACTCTTTGTTAATGCTCCTTGTTGAGCTCTGTGTCCGGGGAGGGCCCATAATGCACGTGTTCCTGCCTTGCCGAGATCCTGCCATCATTCTCCAAGATAGTGCTGTCCTCACTTCTACCCTAGGTGGGGGACTTAGCCAGAGAAACACTTCCAGGCCAGCTGTATTCAGAGTCCATAAAGTCAAGGAAGACCAAAGTGGCCACAGTTGGGGTTCACCCATCAGATTAGTATCGGCAGCATTAATTGAACCATACAATGCTCTCCTGTTACCTCTCAGAGTTTTCTAACCAAGTGGTCCCCAAGCCTGGTTACATCAGAACTTCCTGGGAATAAGAAGTGAATTAAAGGCCTCTGGAGTAGGGCTGTAAAGGCGGAGTCTAGAGTGGAAAATTTAAGAAGGTACCTATGCACTCTCTGGGTCATCCAAATGTAAGATCTGTACCCAAGAGTGTTTCCCTGGGTTTGTGCCCTGGGTACCTGGCTTGCCTGTATCTCCAATGTCTTTGTTAAGGACTCTCATGGACACCCAGGATGGCTAACCCCAGCCTGCTGACTGGGTTTGACCTTGGTCTGAACAACACTGACCACACACATGGTGGGTCCAGATTCTGTATGGAGAAGCCATTGCTAACTGCTGTCGTTAAGCAAGAAGGAGTTAAACCCCAAATATAAATAAAGCCTTACCTCTTCAGGTTTTTTTTTCCCCCCTGTCACTCAACAAAATCAATCCCCTCACTCTAAGTAGAATGGTTGCTCTCTGAAATTTTTGTATCGCCCTTGTGCCCTGTTTTCTGTTGTCTTTAGCAACCCTGGGGTAGGAGGCTACGGTGACCTAATTCTCTTTAGACCCCTCAGTAAGTATGCCCAGAGTATTTTCTGTGGCTGTGGCTAGTGGTGACACATCTTGTCCCTGTCTTTATGAAGCTAACAGTACAACAGGGAGCCAGCACTGACCCTAAGCACATCCCCGTCAAGGGTGGGGAGGGCTCTACTGGAGACACCCAGGGACTCAGGAGAGAGAAAAGCATAGAGTGAATGATCAGCGGAAGGCATCAGGGGGCCAAGGTCACCCCTGAGAAAGGGACCGAAGTTCAGCAGAGTTCTCACAATGAATGACCTGGACCGGAAGGGCCCGGGAAGAAGGTTCTGAATAGGGAGGAGCTGAAAGCCGATGTTGAGGACAGGGGAGACAGAGAGACACCATGAATGGAGCCCCAGAGAGAGAGGGAGAGGGAGAGTCAGGGCCCTTGAACATCCTGTTCTCTTCCATCAGTTAAGGCTCATGTACCCCTGAGTCAATGAGTGACTGCACTTGTTTGACTTGACGAGAAAAGCCCTGGCATCTTTCTGGAGATTCAACAAAAAGGGTGGAGGGGTAGAAAGCCCGAGACAAGGTTTTGGAAAGAGAGAAAGAGGGCTTGGCCCCGACTGTGTTAAATAGAGGCAAGGGAAGAGGATGGCAAATGGCTGCGTAGAGTCCATTTCTGCAGGAAAGGTCAGCTGGGGTGACCGTCCTCTCCACTCCACTGTGGCCTTGTGCTTACTGCAGTCGGTCAGAACCCACTCACACTGCAGTCCTCCCTCCTCAGCAAGTGAGCCACTCAGAGACAATGGGAAGCAGGGTGCACTTGACTCTGACCCTGCCTGCCTGGGATGTAGCAGGGCCTGGACCATATCTAATAGTATAGATCATTGACCTGAAGACTGGAAAATCCCAACCATCCCCTGGAAATTCAGGTGCCCTCACTGTCTGAAAATCTTCAGGTCCATTTGTTTGCGGGGGCGGGGAGGCACAGGGATAGATAAGGATATAATTTTAATGGGTTAAAAAAAAAAGCTTCCCAAGGTGTGACCTTATGTGTTTGTTTATTATTATATCCCCAGTACCCACGTTCTGCCTGCCTTCCATGGATGCTCCATGAATAATACATGCCAAGTGAATGAATGAATGAATGAATGAATGAATGCTTCCCCAGCCGTCCCTTGAATGTTGCCTTGATCTGGTTGTGGGTCAGGAATCAAGAAGGTTCTCACCCACATGGATCCCAGATGGGCACTTGAAGGAAGAGCCCAAAAGGCTGTTTCCAACCAGCTGCCCCCTTTATCTGATTCCACGTAAAGGTCACCTTGGGACATATAAATAGCAAGCAATTTTCTGGATGCAACTCAGTTTATATCATTTTTTACAAGAATAGAAGGTCAGAGGAAGGCCCCTGAGGGGGAGTTTGAAGGACCTCAAAGGACAGACCTGTAAACAATCAGAGAAACCCACTGAGATTCATTAGTGCCTAAAAGTAGCCAAGAGCTTTTAGGGAAGTCTGACTCTGATCTAAAATGCTTTCTGATTCTCTTCCAGAAACCTGTTTGGCCTCAGGGATGAAGAAAAGAGGACAGGCCAGGGCCATCCTGCATGGCCTCCTATAAGCCTACAATCCACCCCTCAGACCATACTCCACACGGCCTCTGCACAGTCCCAAGGGAAGGATGTTCAGCTCCATTTTGCAGATAAAGGAAAGGAGGCTCGGCTCTGAGGGATTAAGTCACTTGCCTAAAGCCACAGGCTACAGAAAAGCCTTGAAAGGTCAGCGAGAGAGAGGCACCTCTTCTCTGCAGGAGCCTCTGAGTCTCTGAGCCCAAGGGAGAAGATAGGAGCAATCCTATTGAACAAGGGGGTGATGCGGTAGGAGCTTAAAGCCAAAGATGGGGCCTTAAGGACTGAGCTCACTGAGCAGGGGGCATGATTCTGAAGGACACAGAGATGATTATGCTCAGTGCCTTTGGGGACTGGCATGAGAAAACTGAACACAAGGGCTAAGTCAGACACACACTCCCTTCGACACACAGTCCCCTAGCTGGTGTGTCTGTGTGCATCCCTGTCTGTTGAGCTCCTGTGATCTGGGGCCTGGATACTGGTTTTGAGTTTGAGATGACTAGCAGCAAATAGCCATGTCCCCATGGAGCTACCTATCAAAACCATTCAGAACAAAAGAGGTAGGGACACTGCCTGGAGTGTGACTGCAGCCAGTGTGGTGTCAGAAAGCGAATCAGTTTGGAGGCTCTTGGGGGAAGATGCATAATGTCTGGGGATGAGGAGGGAGGGGGGACTTGATCCCTCTGGAGGTTGGAGGGCCTGATTAGCAGCATGGTCCTGGTGATCAGAGGGAGAGCAGGGAAGCCAGACTGGACTAGCACTGGTGTGGAAAAAAGCTGGCTCTGGGAAAAGGAGTGTGTGTGGGGGGGAACCAAAGTTGTCTGCAAAGAGCTACCCACATAAAGATTCATGAAACCACTGTTGGGGTCCAGGCGATGCATTAAATGCTGGGCTAGAGATATTAGGAATCACCTAGCTTGCCATCAGGGACTCGTGCTCCCTGGAAGTGGGGGGGGGGGATCATACAGTGTGGGCAGTCATAATGCAGGTTCTGTGGTACTGTTGTAGAACAAAGTGAAAAAAGTGGGTGTGTGCCATGGCCTTGGGGAAAGGTGGGCACAGGAGACAACTTTGGACAGGGCACAAGAGGATGCTCAGTGGTCACCTGCTATCGATAGTTCTGATCTGGAATGTCTCTCAAAGTGATTCATCCTTAGCTTGGTGATATTTGGAGGTGCTAAGAACCGTTAAAGAGATGGGGCCCGCCGGGCGTGGTGGCTCATGCCTTTAATCCCAGCACTCGGGAGGCAGAAGTAGGAGGATTACTGAGAGTTCAAGGCCAGCCTGAGACTACATAGTGAATTCCAGGTCAGCCTGAGCTAGAGAGAGACCCTACCTCAAAAAAAAAAAAAAAAAAAGATTGTGTGATCTCTCTTCCTTTCCTTTCCCCTCCCTCTCTTTCTCTCTGCCTCTTTCTTGCTCACACTTCCTTGAACTGAGCAGCTTCATCTGCCACATGCTCTTGCCATGATATACTGGGTTGCCACAGATCCAAGAGTAATGACGAGGCCAATTGACCAAAGCTTTCAAAAGTATGACACACACACACACACACACACACACACACACACACACAAAAACCCTTCCCTTTCCAAAAGTTGATTAGCTCAGGTATTTCACCATAGTAATGGAGTTGAGTAACACATCAGAGGAGTAGGAAATGAGAAAACACATCATTCCTGAAACAAGTGTATGGTTTTATGGGGTCCTGGTACAGAACTACCTGTAAAAGGGAAAGAAGTGGGGAGACAGATCATTGCTCAGGCCATTTTGAGCCGCAAGCTGTTACAAACTGAGGTTAAAAGTGGGGGTGAGCGTGTATGATTTGCCCACGCCTTCTTCTGCCAGCTTCAACCAGAGGTTCTTTTTATTTGGAGAGGACAGGACAGGGTCTCCACCTCCTTTCTTCTCAGGCTCCATTGCAGAGCTGGGACTTCAGAGGCAGCTCCAGGCTGACACACAAGATGATGCCTAGGTTAATTGGCAGATCATAGTCTCCGTGTCATGGGTTGAATTATGCCCACTTCAAGTTAATAAGTTGAAGTCTTAACTCTCTGGGCCTCCAAATGTGATATTAATTTGGTTTAATACAGTTATAATTAGATCAGATGGGGTCATGTTTGAATCGGTTGACCTGTCATCCAATACACCTGCTGTCCTCATGAAAGAAGATCAGGCCTCACAGACAGGGAGGATGTCATGTGAATGGACAGAGATCAAGGTGATGGTCACATGCCAAGGACAGACTCACAGATGGGAGAATGTCCTGCGAATGGACAGAGACTGGGAGACCAAGGAGATGAGCAAGTTTTTTCCCCACAGCCTTCAGGAACCTCCACCACCCTGGTCTTGAACTTCCAACCTCTCAAACCACGAGACAAAGCTTTTTTATCCACCTGCCTTGTGGCACTTTGTTCTGGTAACCCTGGGGAATGAATATGCCTGGTGATGCCAACAGGCTTTGGGATGGGCAGGGAACTTAAGCTGGTTCAATAACAGAGATGTTTGATGATTTCTGTGAGCGTCTGTGTGCAGTAGTTGCTTTTGTATCACTGTGAACAAAACACCCAATACAGACACCTAGAGGGTGTGGTGTCAGAGGGGTGTAGTCCATCTTGGTGAGGAGTACATGGTGGGGTGGCTCAGTTTATGGCAGTGGACGTGTGTGCCAAAACTGTTCACATCACAGCCACCAGGAAGCAGAGACAGTAGCAAGAACCAGGTCCAAAAGCCTTCAAAAGCCTGCCTTGAGTGACCAACTTCTACCCGCCCAGCCCCACCTCCTAAAAGTTCCACAGCTTCCCAAGTCATGCCACCATCAGGGGGACAAGCGCAGCCAACAGGAGCCTGTGGAGGACATCGCAGACTCACACCACACTTCTACGCCTACAGTGCATTTGGTTGCTTCCCGTTCGAATGACGTTGGAGCTATGCTGTCACTTTTGTGACCATGATGGAGAATCTCTCTGAGAATGAAGGTCACATAGCTGAGAGCTGAGGAGGAAGTAAGCACAGGCTCAGGCCCCGCTGGTGACAGAGGTCACGCTCTGGATTCAGCCATGCCTGGAGCTGTCTTCACTTTTAGGCTGTGAAGGAACGTGAACCAACAAATTCACTTTTGAGTCTGATACAGTTTTTGTTTAACGTGTGACAGAAAGAGTTTTGACTTGGGTAGTTTAATCTAAAAATAAAATCAAGAAAAGAGAAGATTTCCTTGAAGCAGCCTGAGGCCCCATGCAAGAAAAAAAGTGGGGGGGAGGAAGGAAGGAAGGAAGGAAGGAAGGAAGGAAGGAAGGAAGGAAGGAAGGAAGGAAGGAAGGAAGGAAGGAAGGAAGGAAGGAAAGAAGGAAGGAAGGAAAGAAGGAAGGAAGGAAAGGAAGGAAGGAAGGGCCATGAGAATCATAGCAGTTCCAGAAACCTTGGGAACTGTAGCTCAGCCTGCACTTGGCTAGACCGCTGCCTTTCCCCCCCTCTCATCTCTTTTGTTTCTGAGGGAGGAGGGTTAGCTCCTGTGACAGCAACATGATAATACAGTGATGTCATACTAACAGGACACAGGCTACCAACTCCTGGGTCACATCCTTAGAGTCCCAGTTAAGAACAAATTCGGAGACGGTTCAAAAAGTCCCAGGGAGGGGTTTTGATTGGACCCCTCCAGAGCATCACGGTAGCCCTATGATGGCTCCACCCTCTCTGGGAAGCTTGAGACTTGGAGACTTGGCTTAAAGCCCCTTGGGTCCATTCTGGACCTGCCATCTGATTGTCATTGAAAAAAGCAGAAATTCTATGACCTCTTAAAAAAAAAAAAACAACTATAGTATTTATTTTTTATTTGCAAGCAGAGAGAGAAAGAGAGAGAAAGAAATTGGTACACCAGGGACTCTTGCCACTGCAAACAAATTTCAGATGCATACTACACTTTGTGAGTATGGATTTTTATGGGAATCGAATCTGAGCCATCAATCAGGCTTTACAAGCAAACAACTTTAGCTGCTGAGCCCACCAATTATATGATCTCTTAAAAGGTGTTTTAAAAAGTATTGCAAGGTCAAATAAATGTGGGTAACCTTGTACTAATCACTATACTTCAGAGCCTGTGATTATTTGTACGGGGCGGGGGGGGGGTTGTATTCCAGAAGTCCAAGAACGTGTGAATAGAATTCTTCAACCTTATCTGATGAGGAAACACTTTGTCCCAGACTCCAGAGGACCAGATTTCCTTAGAACATACATTGAGAACTATTCCACTTCTGACTGGTAAAGGGTGTGTGATTTCTTCTTTGTTTTACTTTCCATGTGAAAGAGAAGCTGACACCCAGGAGACAGCCAAAAGAATCCTAGAAGTTCAGTGCTGAACAAGGCCGTGGGCATGCCTGGCTGACCGAAAGTGCCAGGTGCCTTGTGAATGTGCCCAACATTCCCCCAGAATTCTCTCTGACATTGGTCCTAATTTAATTTTCAGTGTCCTTGGTGCCTCAAAGGCCTTGAGGCTCCCTGTGGTGGTCCAGACTCCAGGTATAGCACAAGGCTATGGAGCTGAGCTTTAATGCCAGCTGTGCCACTCTGTGGCTCCCATTTCTGTGAACTCCACTTCTTTTTTTAAAAATATTGTATTTATTTGCCTGCAAACAGAGAGAGACAGAGAGAAAGAGAGAGAGAGAAGACAGAGAGAGAATGGGCATTGCAGAACCTCCAGCCACTGAAAACTAACCCAGATGCATGTGCCACTTTGTGTATCTACCTTTATGTGGGTACTGGGGAACTGAACCTGGATTCTTAGGCTTTGCAAGCAAGTGCCTTGATGGCTAAGTCATTTCTCCAGCCCTGAACTCCACTTTTGTAGGAGGAGAATAGAGTCTTCAAGGCCTTGGCATGTCCATGCAGCTGTCATTCCTGCATGAGCCACTGGTGGTACCCAAGTGCCCCCACAGAATTCCTGGACCTCCCAGTGGGGCTTGTTTGGCCCTGAGCTACAAGCTACTCTCAAATACCTGTGCATCCCAAGCTCTGTTCACGGACACATGATGTTGGCTAAATAAAAACAATTTTCCTATCAAGAAAGTAGCTCAACCATTGTCAAAAACAGTGCTCTGTGGCCCATTCTCCGGGAGCCTTGTTGGCGCCATGCTCTTCTCAGTCTATAGGAGTTCTGCTTCCCCAGCTGCAGGATGCAGCCACGTCAGTGAACGCACAGGAAAGAACCGGTAAATGTCAACACCAGACGTTGGCTCCAGGGACCATCTCACCCAATCCCTACTTTGCTTTGATTTGTTTATTTTTACACGTTAAGAAACTGACACCCAGAGTGAGAAAATAACTTGCCAAAACCTGTAGAACATGGAAGGGAAGAGGTAGGCAGGTGTCTTCTGAGAGGAATTTCTAGCACACATCAGTCTTTCCTGGAAGCCTGGTGTTAGTGAACACTTGCAGGAAAGCACGCTTTGGCTCAGTGAATGAGGCTCTGAAAAGACCATGCTGTGCCCTGTTTGAGCCGCTGCTCTCAAAGTGCATTTGTTCAGGGCACCTTGCCTCCCTTTTGGTGAAAGGCCACCCTGAAGAATGAGCTCTCCAGAACCGGTGTTTCAGGGGGAAGGCTTCGGGTTCATCTCTGTCTCTGTGGCGCGGAAGAGCACAGAGAAGCAGACAGGACAGAAGTGGAGAGGGGAAAGCACCTTAGCATCTGTGACAAGAACACCCACGTGGAAGAGGCCCAGGCCTGAGGGCTTCCAACATCAGTGGCTGCATCTCTCTACACACTGATGAGTGGTGGATGCCAGGCCACAGAAGATGTCTTTAAAGCAAAGATCAGCCCTGGAGATGAAATGGATAGATGAATCCAAAAACTATGATTCCAAGGAATAGGGAGGTGACATTATGTAGACACAGTCGTCCTGAAAAAGAATATGGTAAGGTACATAGACAAACCCTAATTCTTGACCTGCTGAGTGGTGGGAGGAACAAGTAGATTGTTGTTCTAGAGTTGTGGGGGGGGGGGCGGGGAGCGGGGGCTGTTAGTAAGGAACATTTCTCTGTCTCCAGCATTAGCACCCAGGGAGATATGGACATCCAGGACTCTTGCATCTCTGGGCAGATATGGAGCCAGTAGATTGCCAAATGTCTCCACCAACCCCTGTGAATCTTTGTCTTTGTGTCACTAGTATACACATACATACATACATACATACATACATACATACATATGCACATACATTTTATATATAGAAAAGCAATCTGAAGATCTAGCACAAATAGTTTCTGAACTCCAAATAAATGACAAAGGAAATTACCTGCCCCTTCAGGACTCCATGAGAATGGCAAGAGATATAGGTCCAGACTCCTGAATACTCAAGAGATCCAAGTTATAATCCCAGCTATGCCACTAAACAGCTGTGTGTTCCCATGGAATCAACTTTTTTTTTTTTAAGGACCTGGTGTTCACCTCTCTAAAAGGGACTGACTTGATTTTCTTTTTCTTTTTTTTTCAACTATTCTGTTTTTTGTTTTTTTATTTTTAGTTATTTATTTATTAGAGACAGAGAGAGGGAAAGAGAGAGAGAAAGAGTGAGAATGGGCACACCAGAGCCTCTGGCCACTGAAAATGAACTCCAGACACATGTGCCACCATGTACATATGGCTTACATGGGAGGGACCTAGAGAATTGAACCAGGTCCTTAGGCTTCGCAGGCATGCACCTTAACCACTAAGCCATCTCTCCAGCCCAATTTTATTTTTCTTTATTTCCCTCTGCTTTTTTCAGTTCTCTGACCATACAAGTGGAGAAGCCCTCGATTGACTTTTGGTCTGCTGGGGTTCCAGGTTATACACATCACTCTTCCTTGTTATTTTTTACATCTAAAGTGAGTCTCTCGTCCCAGAATTGTAGAACAGGGAAATTGCAGTGTTGAATATTTGCTTTAGAACTCCAGGAAGGCAAGTTCAAGAGCCACAGCTCCCAGGGTGATGAAACCAATAAAAGCTTGTTGTTAGCTAAAGCTTCAACTCTGTGAGTCATAGGGCCTTCCAGGGTCTCGGCTTCCATGAGCAACCTCACGAGGTCATTGGACGATCCAAGGAAGATTGTAGGGCTTGGAAGTGGTCATTGGAGCCTAGGGTTAAGCATATGATGGTGATGATGATGATGATAATATTGAAATTTAAAATAGTGATAAGTGGGACCATTAAAAACAAAGCGTTATGGCATCTCATAGCTGGCCTGGGGCAGTGGCTGCTGCTGGAAATTTAAGCAAGTTCACCTTTCCCACTCCCCCAAGGAGTGTTTAGCTCACACTGATCCCAGGCCTGTACTATATCATTCTGTAGGCAACGGAGAGTGGATAGATCAAGGCTTTTCTAAGGATCCAAGGCTACTCGGGAAAATTGGCCAAGAAATTGGCTCACTTCATGAAAGCCACAGTGGGAACCCTTTCCATAACAGGGAGATTCCAGGGCCGTGTTCTTCTCCGAGCTTCGGTACTCTTTCGCTGGCTTGTGTCCTGGTCTTGCCACTACTGCCTTCTCCTCCCCTTTTCTTCCTTCTCTTCTCCTCTTTCTCTTCTGCCTCCTCCTCTTCTCCTCTGCTTCCTCCTTTTCTTCCTTCCCCTGCTCCTCTTTCTTCTCTGTTTCCTCCTCCTTCTTCTCTCCTCTCCCCTCCAGGTCTCCCTATCTCACCAGCAGGCCCCTAGAGTCAGTGAGTGGTCAAATGAGAAGGAAAGAATCCAGAAGGCATTTTAGAAGGGACGTTGGACCGACCTCCACTCTAATTCTTGCTCAGCCACCAAAGTAGTGACTTTGAGAAAACCACAATTCTTTTTATAGCCACAGTTTCCTGATCATTCAGTACAGGGTGGAGCTCTAAAGACACTCTCAAGTCCACATTCCAGGAGGAAAACACAGAACCAGGAGAGATCACAGCAGGCCCGCGACACAACACGGACCCCTGTGCTCAGAGGGCTTGAGATGTAAGGATGGCATTGTGCATACATCAGCAACAGTCCCAGCACGTCTCTTCCCCCGTCCTCATCACAGAAAGGGGCAGTTAAGGAAACGCTGACTCTCCGCTGGGCATGGTGATGCCCACCTTGAATCTTAGCACTCAGGAGGCAGAGGTAGGAGGATCTCTGTGAGTTCAAGGCCACCCTGAGACTACATAGTGAATTCCAGGTCAGCCTGACCTAGAGTGATACCTTACCTCAAAAAACCAAAAAAACAAACAAACAACAACAACAACAAAAGGTAAATGCTGATGGAGCAGACATAGACAACATGAACCCCTCAAGGCTGAGAAGCCACCTCTGCATCCCTTTCTTTGGAAGTTTCCAGAACTGGTTTTGGATATGCATCACCCCTTTCTGCTCCCCGTGTCCTGTGAACACGGCATTGCCCATAGCCAGCCCCATATTTTAGTTGGAGTCTAAACAGTCCTGAGTAAGTGTGGAACGAACTGCCTTTCCCTACCTGGCCATTCTGCTATTGATTCAGCTTTGAACTTTGTGAGTGCTTTCCTTTTTCCTATCTGGCCACCACCTCACACTCTTGGTAACTGCTAGGCTCTTGGCCAGCTCCTCAGCCACTCCCCCTAAGTGTTTCCTTATCATCACTGCAAATCAAGCTCTCCCCATCCTCTCCCTGTGATTGATTCCTGGGCTTACTGTGTAGAACTTGACATTTATCTCCGCTAAATTTCATCTTGTTGGTTCAGGTCCATTGTTTCTAGCTGTCAAAAGAGTTTGAATCAACCGTATTAGACTTCGCCTCCAGCTCTGTGTGGGGACTGGGCGGGGGCGGAGGGTAGAGCCAACTGGGTCAGCTAGGGTGGGTGATGCTGCCTCAACCCAAGGCTCTCTGCTCAGTGGGGAAGGTGAAGAAGGCTGGATGGGGTGTAGGAAATGGGTCTAGCCCTGGACTGTCCATAGAAGGTGTATTAGTCAGGGTTCTCTAGAGGAACAGAACCACTAGAAGGAATTATATTAAAAATTAAATTTATTGGATTAGCTTATGGCAGTCCAATAGCAGTTGCAGGCCTGAGAATCAAGGAACCGGGTAGCTGCTCAGTCCACGTGGCTGAATGCCTCAGCAGGCCCAATCAGCACTGAAGGCCTGGAGGCGTCCTGAGGAGTCGCTGCTCTTCAAGCCACACGGGTCTTCAGTCCGCGCTGGTCTTCAGTCCACACCGGAAGACAGCAAGCAGCAACGGCAGCCAAGTGGAAAGAAGGGTCTCTTTTCACCCAGAGCTTCCTTATATAAAGTTCTCCTCTGAGAGGGGCCGCCTACTCTGGGGGAAGGGCCCACTCTGGGGGAAGGACTTCCTCCTTCAGTTAATCCTTCCTGGAAGCAACCTCAGAGACCCACTCAAAAGGGATTTCTGTGGATTCCTAAACAGATCAAGTTGACAACACCTTCACCATCACAGAGGGCACTTAATAGGTGCTAATTATTTGGGGTTTGATGAGTCACTTCAATATGGTAGGTGGGGTAAGTCAGCAGCTGTCCTAGGCATGCAATGCCAGAGTGGTGGCTAAGGTAGCCGGCATGAGCTATAAGGATATGCTCCAATTAGAGGCAGAGAAGACAAAGGAAGCAGCTAGCACTCTGGAGGAGAAGGGATGCTGTCTAGGGCTAGGGGAGTGTGAACTTCGACTCCTCCCTTCTCAGGTGGCCTCCTAAGGGAAGTGCTCTTGGAGTCTGAGGTCCAGAGAGCCTGAGCTGCTCCAGCACCAGGACTAGAAATTCTGGCAACTCATGAGAGCTATTCACTCATTACCTTGCAGTTTATAGGGTATTTGTCTACCCCTTCATTAGACTGAAAGTTTCTCAGAAAAGGGATGATTTTATTTATTTATTTATTTATTTATTTATTTATTTATTTACTTACTTATTTCAGAGAGAGAGACAGGTAGATAGAGAATGGGCATACCAGGGCATCTAGTCATTGCAAACGAACTCCATACTCATACACCACCTTGTGCATCTGGCTTATGTGGGTACTGGCGAATCAAACCTGAGTTCTTAGGCTTTGCAGGCAAGCACTTTACCCACTAAGCCATCTCTGCAGTCCTAGGGATTTTTTTTCCCATCACTTATCTCTGCATGTAATTAATAAGTTCTTGATGAAATAGAAATAGATATAAGATTTTCAACCATGCAGGCTGGGGTTAGGGCAGAATCTCAAGTTTAGAGGTGCATCAGTTACCTTATCATTGCTGTGAACAAATACCTGACCAGAAGTAGCTTGTGGAAGGAAAGAGTTTAATATGGCTGAGAAGAAGCTTCATCACGGTGGGAGAGTATGGCAGGCTGGTGCGGGAAGCTGCTGTGATATCATCACACTGGCAGACAGGAAGCAGAGGAAGTGGTGCTGGGTTATAAAATCTCAAGGCCCTCCCAATGACATACTTCCTCCAGCAAGGTTCTGCCTCCTAAGGGGTTTAACAACCTTCCTGAACAGCACCACCAAATGAAGCCCAGGAACTCAAAACATTTCTCATTCAAACCACAAAGAGAGGTATAGGCTTCAGCTGAAGCTAGACAAAAAACTAACTCAGACATAATTCATTTGTGTGTGTGTGTGTGTGACGGGGGGAGTATAGGAGAGAGAAGGAAAGAAAGAGAGAGAAGAGAGGGCTCTTACTTGTTCTTGAGCTATTCTAGACATCAATTAGACATCAATTAATAAGTATAAATTCTCTTTTTGTCTATACTACGTGTATGCATGTACATCTATGTGCATTCACAAAAACTATAATCAGGGGCTGGAGAGATGGATCACTGGGTAAGGCACTTGCCTGCAAAGCCTAGGGACCTGAGTTTGATTCCCCAGTACCCATGTAAAGCCAGATGCACCTGGAGTTTGTTTGCAGTGGCTCGAGGCCCTGGTGCACATCATTTTCTCCCTCCCTCCCCTGCTGTCTCCCATAAATAAATAAAATTCAAATATTTATTTATTTATTTAAGATCGAGTTAGAAGCAGAAAGAGAGAGCAACCCCACAAATCCTAAGTTGACATAGAGGGGTAGCCCCCAGCCTGCCCTTATCGGCAGCATACTGATAAATGATTGCTCTAGTGGCTTGCCTTCCCTGGAAGGTACTAGTCTCCTCTCATTGGTTTAAAACACCAAAGCTCATTCCTTTTGGAGTCTGCATCCTTCCATGCCAGAGGCCAGCAGACTTTCCCTCCAAAAAAAACAGGTAGTAAATATTTTAGACTTTGGGACACCCATGCTCTCTGTCAGATATTCTTTGTTTGTTTTCATCTTTTTGTTTTTTTTTTTTTTTTTTTTTTTTTAACTGTCCTAGATTGTTTGTTAGGTATGGATTTTACAAACCTCTCATCTGTCAGTGGTAAGGGTGGAGCTGCAGGTTACTGCGCCTTCCCCAAGCTGCCTGGCAAGAACCACCTTGGAACTTGTGGCCCTTCCCAAGGCCTGCCTTAGCGGCCTGCAGATGTCAGCCCATGCATCTCCCTGCGCTTGTGGACTGGCTTGGTGATCCACTGGCTGTCAGGATTTCTTCTGCTGGCTTCATGGAATGGATCAATGAGGATAACCTCAAAGAATTTTCATGTGGAATCTTCACTCACCCAGTAGGAATTCAGGACTCTCAGAGCCCCACACTGGCGTCCACCTCTCTCCTCAGCCACAGGCTAGACTTTGGGCAAACTTCAGCTGGTTAACACAGTGGGTTACAGGCTTGCACCCCTGGGGACTGGGAGTTTACAAGCAACAAGGCACACACGAGTCCTGTCTAATGACATAACCTTGCTTGGCCTTGTAGCCCAGCCTGCGGGCCTGCGGGCCTGTGGGGCAGCATGCGGTGCAGTGCAGTTGTGCTACTGCCAGCAGCAGACCTGCAGCCGGAAGCCCATCCCATCTGCTTCTTCCTCCACATCTCCTGGATGTACTTGTGGTCGTCCATGCCGGCTCATCCCTGTTAACCAGGCGGCTGTGGTCTTGTAAAAAATATTTGGGGGTGGGGGGGCTGGAGGGATGGCTTAGCGGTTAAGGCATTTTCCTACAAAGCTAAAGGACCCAGGTTTGATTCCCCAAGACCCATATTAGCCAGATGCACAAGGGGGCACATGCATCTGGAGTTTGCTTGCAGTGGCTGGCAGCCTTGGCACACCCATTCTTTCTCTTTCTCTCTATCTCCCTTTCCCCCTCTTTCTCTATCAAATATGTATATATATATTTGCAGCTTTGTGTGATGGTGCACACCTTTAATCCCAGCACTTGGGAGTCAGAGGTAGGAGAATCACTGTGAGTTCGAGACCGCCCCTGAGACTACATAGTGAATTCCAGGTCAGCTTGGGCTAGAGCGAGACCCTATCTCAAAAAACAAAAACAAGGGGCTGGAGGGATGGCTTAGCAGTTAAGGCGTTTGCCTGAAAAGCCAAAAGACCCAGGTTCGATTCCCCAGGACCCATGTTAGCCAGATGCACAAGAAGGCATACATGTTTAGAGTTCCTTTGCAGTGGCTGGAGGCTCTGGTGAGCCCATTCACTCTCTCTCTCTCTCTTTCTCCCTCTTTCTCTGTCAAATAAATAAATAATTAAAAATATATTATTTTTAAAAAGAAACAAAACAAATTTTGTTTAAAAGCTCAGGTTTACACAAAAACAGGCCATAGTGCAGACAGAGCCGCAGATGAGAGGATCATTCTTTGCTGACCACTCACACACCATTCCCTAAATGAATGAACTCACAAGTTGATTTCTCCTCTCTAAGATCCTTTTCCCCATCCTCTCCTCCCTCCACTCCTCTTCCGATTCCTTCTCTTTCTACCCTCCCTGTCGGTCCCTTCCCTTTCCCCTCCCTCTCCCTTCCTCCTCCCCCTTCTCTTCCTCCTCCCCCTTCTCTTCCTCCTCCCCCTTCTCTTCCTCCTCCTCCTTCTTCTTGCTCTTCCCTCCCTTGCATTCCCCCATTTCTTTTTCCCTCCTTCAGGACAGAAAGATGATGAAAGCAAGAGCCCTCTTCACAGGGAACTTCCAGGGCTGGAGGGGGTCAGGCTACAATGGTAGATGGAGAAACGTACTGACACGGATCACACCTGCCTTTCCTGATGACATGCAATAGGAGGGCTGTATGATAGCAGACATCCAGACATTTAAAGCCCATGAGAGGGAGACAGGAAGGCTTGCCTGATGGAGCCGAGTGCAAGGAGATGAGCTGGGAATGGGACCTCAATCAAAAATTCACCCAGAGACACCATGAGATGTGTCACATCTGCCACATCTGCCACATCTACCACATCTACCGGGTCCAGAAGAAACTGCAGAGAAAGCAGTGACACAGGGATTGCTTCCAGTGCTAGCCTGACAAACACATCCAGGGAAATAGCAACGGGCACAGAGGTGAACTGAAACACATCAGAGCAGAAATACAGAGGCTATAGTGAAGCCAACATTAAAAAAAACTGCTAACACACCACCAAGGCTCAGGGGTTGTTTCAGAAGGGGGAGATTATAAGAGCCTCAGGATGGGGAGAAATATCCTGAGGATGGAGGCTGCAGGAACCAACCATGTGGACAAATGAGAAAATACCTTTGTCTACAGAAGGCAGCAATCCTACATAAATATGGAGGTCCCTGTCTGACTTAGGACAGCTGCCTTACTATGATCATCCCCCTCCATGTAACTTTTAAAGAAAAAAAAAGAGGAGTTGAAGAGATGGCTTAGTGGTTAAGCGCTTGCCTTTAAAGCCTAATGACCCCAGTTTGAGGCTCGATTCCCCAGGACCCATGTAAGCCAGATGCACAAGGGGGCACGTGCATCTGGAGTTCATTTGCAATGTCTGGAGGCCCTGGTGCACCCATTCCCTCTCTCTTTCTGTGTCTGTCTGTTGCTCTCAAATAAATAAAATAAGTAAATAATCTAAAAAAGAAAAAAGAAATATCCTGAGGCATAGCCCCTCCCCCAAAGGACTGACAGAGGCCCTAATATACCATAATGAACACCAAGGACCCTGCTGAGAAGGACCCTCAGGAAAATGGGGACCAGGAGAGAGGGGATACAAGACTATAACCTATGTAAAAAATATACACAGAGAGAGAAAGAGAGAGAGAGAGAGAGAAAATTTTAAATTCACCCAGTGGCACTTTGCAATTAGGAGAAACATCCAAGCAAAGGGCTCAGGCAGGGCAGTGGCCTGGTTTGAGAAGAGCTGGGGAGAAGTCAGGTGGGGTCCTGTGCCTGTGTGGCATGGATGGGGATGATGGGCAGGCAAGGAGTACAGACTCTGTCCACAGTTGATTGACGTCTCAACTCTCTCTCACTAGCAGGGGGCCCTGGGGCCAGTTCTGTGAGATCCCTAATCTTACTGTCCCACTGTACGCTTTTGGAGGTAATGGGACCTCTGGTAGCAATGTTGGGAGGGATACACCAGCTAATGAATGCCCAGTGCTGAGCACAGTGCCTGGCACAGAATAAGTGCCCAGTAAAAGCCAGATGTTCCTACCAAGACCGAAGAGAAAGGTTGCCCAGAGGGAGCATGGTAAAGTTCCTGGACTAGTCTATGCCAGCTTATAACTAACTTTGGACCTCAACTTATAGATCATGAAGTCACCATAAAGATATTAGTGATGATATCCGATTTCATTTGCCTTGAGTTCTGATCCCCTTTCTGTGGCAAAAACCTATGATCAGGTTTCATGGTGCCCACTGCACAGATGAGTAAAGCAAGGCTTGGACAACCTGAATGACCTCTTCCCCAAGGTCCATCAGCAGATCTCTACTTGGTGTCCAGGACTCCAAGCCCCATGGTCTTTCCTTCCCTCTCTCCTTGTTAAGTGACAGCATCATGCCAGTCTCGCCTGGGCTCCAATTAGCAGACAAATCAGAACTGGCTGGCGGGCTCTGTGCCTGCTGCAGACGTGTTTATCATTCATCAGAGAGGCAAAGTACCATGCCTGGCTGGTGAGTCAGGCCCCCGTGGAGAGAAGATTTAAGGTGATGCAGCCTAGTGGGCTGGTCCTGGGGACCTTAATTTGGGTTGTCGCATATGCTTAGGAACAGAATATCTTAGCAATTCACTGCAAGCTGAATATAGCTCTCACCCTGGGAGCCTTCAAGTGCTTAAAGAACTGGGGAGGGCAAGGCTGCATTGGTAGTGGGGGAGGGGACCTGGATTCTGCCTTAACCTTGCTATTGCACTGGGGATTGGGGGAGCATATCTTGTTTTCTTTTCTGGGTTTCAATCTTGTTGGTATAAAATGAGGCATTTAAGGGAGTTTAGCTAAATAGTAGTCATTCTTGCAGTGACGCTCTAAAAATTCTTTTTTGATCTTTTCTCTTTAAATAGACATCCAGAGAGAAATAATAGCTATAGGGTAGTGAAAAGAAGAGTGGCTAAGGGGTCCAGGCCTGGAGTTGGCCTTTGACATGCTGTTTTCCAGCCATGTCACTGTGCCTGGGTTGGATTGGGCTAGATTGGACTGGAGACAAGATTCCCTGACAGATGACCCATGGATGAAATCTGCCTTGTACATGAGATTGTGTGTGTGTGTGTGTGTGTGTGTGTGTGTGTGTAAGCATGTGTGCATGAGTGGTGGGTTGGATGTGGAACATCCTTCCTAAGCATGTGTTTGTGATTAAGCTTTGTACTTAGTCCCCAGCTGCTGGAGCCTTTTGGAGGTGAGCCCTTGCTGGAGGAGGTGTGTCACTGGGGTGGGGGGGTGAGCCTTGGGTGTGATAGCCCAGCCCCATATGTGGCATTCAACTCACTCTTTCTACTTCCTCCCTGCTGCTGTGGAGATGTGACATCTTTCTGTCTACTCCTGCCATGCTTTCCCAGCTAGGAAGAAACTTCCCCTTGAAACTGTAAGCTGGAGACAAGTTCTTTTCTTCTGTCAATGATTCTGGTCAAATCTTTTGCCCCAGCAATAAGACAGTATGCGTATGGGTTCATATATGCGCACCTGCATGTGGAGGCCAGTGGTCAATACTAGGTGTCTTCCCTCATAACTTTCTACTTCATTTTTTTAAAACATGGCCTTACTGAATGCAAAGCTCACCAACTCATATAGGCTAGCTTCCCAGTGAGCCCCAGGGATCGCCCCCTCTCCCCCTTCCTATGTCTGAGATATAGGGGGTAGGCCACCACGCCTGGCTTTTATGTGGGTGTTAGAGATCTAAACTCAAGTCCTCTCGCTTGTATAGCAAGCACTTTTACTCACAGAACCATTTCCTCAGCCTGTCCATGAGATTTATTTGGCTTGTGAACAGGTTTCGTTTTCTAATTAATTATCACCCATCCTTTAAAGAGCAACGTTTAACACTTGGGAGATTTCATGCACAGTTCTGCATTCCCAAGTTCTCATGAAAAAGGAGCAGGCTTGGTCTTGGTCTCACCAAACGTCCATCCACATAGGTGCCCATGCTGAAACCTGAAGTTGATTACTTCCTTCAGATCGTCAGCCCCTGCCCGCCCATCTCACTACTGTCCCAGCGCAGGGGAACCCACACATGCCATCTGCTTCTGGAAGCATCGGAGAGCATAATCCGTGAAGAAGGCCTTTTCAGCCCACATTCCCTGACCTTGGACACAAACAGGTGACCTTGCTCTATGAGGCTGAGCTCCAGCCTATCCCGTCCAGTAAGACCATAGAGTCTTATCAGAATCCCCACACCTGTCTAGATAATTGTTAAGGTTCAAATATGAAGTGGCCTCCACGGTGGGGGCTCAGGCATTTAGGGGCACACTTGACAGCTGATGGGAGGTAACTGGCTTCAAAGGACTGTGACCAGATGAATAGATTAATATCTTGATGAATATATTAGTTATTCTTTTCTTGTTGCTGTGACAAGATATCTGACAAGAAGCAACTTAATGGAGAGCAGGTTTATTTCCACTTACAGTTTGAGGGGATATAGTGGGAAAGGCGTAGTGGCAGGAACATGATTCAAGCCCTGATCAGGAAGCAGAGAGGGACAAACGCTGGGGCTCCGCTTGCTTTCTCCTTTTTATTCGTTCTGGGCTGCCAGCCCATGGCATGGCATGGGGGCATCTGCCCATCTCAATTCAGCTAACCTGAAAATTCCCTCGCAGACATGCCCAGACATGTATCTCCTAGGTGATCTTAGATTCAATCAAATTGACAATTGAGATTAACCATTGAAATGGTGTCATAATATGATAGCATTATCAGAAAGCGGTGCAAAGCAGAAGGTGGGGTTTAATTGGAGGAAGTAGGTCACCAGGAACCTTCATGGGGGGGGGGTCATGCTGCCCTGGCCTCTTGCTTTTCTCCTTTTCTTCCTGTCTGTCATGAGGTGAGAAGTGTCTGGCACATCTCCTCCCACCATGATGTTCTGTCTCAGCACAGACCCAGAATCAACAGAGCCAAGGGCTGTGGACTGGAACCTCTGACAACATGGCCCCAAATAAATCTTTCCTCCTTTGAACTTGTCCTGACAGGGAATTTTGTCTCAGTGACCCAAAGTCTGACTAATGTGTAGAACTGCATTATAATATGTCTCCATGAAACAAAGTCTTATGAATGCAGACAGCTGCATTATAATTCATAATTGTTGCCATTTTTACCGATAGATTTATGTGGGTATGATAAACATAGATGTGCAAATCACAATGGCCTTTTGGAGGAGCTGATTTATCCCCACAGGGGACCTGATCCTCCCACAGCCAGATTCCCCGTCCCATCCCCTCCATCCAAGAAGCCCCCTCCAACTCTATCACTCTAAAACTCTGGGGCTGTCACCCTCATTCTTTGGTTCACTGGCACCATGCAGAATTGAATGCCCACCGCAGGACAGTACCTTTCCAATAGTGGATGGTTTCTTTCCTGGAGGTTGTTCTTATTTCTGTCTCCTGCTCATCTTCTTACTTTAGCTACACACACACACACACACACACACACACACACACACACACACACACACAGTCTTCTTGGAAACTCCTTGGGCTAAATGGCTGCCACCACCTCCGACTCCACATATCTTATCTGAACTCAGTCTCTTCTGACCTCCACTCTCACTTCTCTTCCATTGTAATAAATGACACAGCCAGTTGCCCAAGTCTTCAAGTGGGGCATCACTTTCCATTTCTCTCTGTCCCTCATGCTCCCTAGCCCATCAAGACTGGTCTCTAGCTATCCCACTTTGTTTCATGTGCCCCTTCCTTCTTCACTACGCACATTCAAGCTGAAGCCAGCACTGCCTCTTTCTGGGATTCCTGAAGTTTCCCTCTGACATGGGCTCTCCTTGTCTACGCTTCCATCCTCTATAGCCAGGAGATCCTTTAAAAATCCCAAATCTAATAGTGGTGGCCTATCTTTAAAGTCTTTTTAGGATTCTGATAGCCTTAGACTAAGACCCCAAGTCCCCATCAAGGCCTATGAGATTTACAAGACAGAGATCAGCCCCGCAGGATGTGGGAGTTGGGGAAGGTACTCCCTCCCCATAGAGCTCACACTTACCAAGACCATTGAGTGTACAGCCTCTACAGCTTCTAATTAGCTGACGGTAAGGTGGGGTGAACCAAACACAGGATGAGAAGCTCTGTGATAGGCTCACCTAGGGCTCCCCACTCCATGCATGATGGTTCCAGGCGCTCAGCCTGACTTCAGGGAGAACCGATAGCCACTGTCTATCTGATCTCAGAGAGAGGGGCTTGCTTCCGAAACCATCATCCCAGAAAGAAGGATCTCTAACTTACCATCTACAAATGGCAGGGTGTGAATGTATCATTATGTTGACTCAAGACTAGGTACCAAGGCCTCCCCACTAACAAGGCTCCAGGGCGAACTGGTTACTGCTGTTGGTGGTTTGTCCCCAAGGCATCATCTGCCCTTGAATTAGAACCTTAAGGCTGAGGGTTGGAGCCATATTTTGCACTTACAGTCATGTTCCTGATTTGTACTGAGCCTGGAGTGTTTGGGACAGATGAACACTAAGAGAAACAAAAGGAGACAAAGAGAGAGGACTAATGAGCCTCAGCGAGTGAGTGCACTCAAGTTTGAAAGAGGCCAAGTAATGCTTCTCCAGACTTCCTTTGGTTTCTGAGTTTGTCCTTCCAGCCTGACATTACCTCTTACAAAACCCTTTTATAATGCAACCCACGGAGATAGTACCCGTCACTCATTAGCACCACGATTCAGCAAGAGTCCGTCAGTATTCACGTACGGGAGGAGCACCTCCATCACTGTGCCAGCAGGGAGTTCCAGCCTCTAATAGTACAGGTTGGAAACCTGAACGCCAGGGAGAAAAAGTGACTAGGCTTGACTTAGGTCTGGAGTCGATGTCCTGTTGTCTAGTTTAGCGTTCTGTACATTAGCTCAAATGGTCTTATTAATCAGTTCTACAAAGAAATGGAATGAATCTACCAGATGGAGTTTTTCAGCTCAGCTTTCGAACAGGAGTTGTGGAGATGGGTGGAAGGGGTGAGGTGCTGGTACTGCGGCCCTGCCCAGGAAGAAAGCAAAGTCACAAGACCAAGCCTAAAAGACTCTTGTTGTTCCTAGCATGCTGCTTTTAGCTTTTGGTTTTATTAAATCACACCTCCTAGGTTGTTTTTAACTTGTTTTATCATCCTTGATCTAATTTATTCAGCTGAATACTTATTGTAATCATTTTCAGCTCTTCACACACATAATAAAAGCATTGAAGGCTATCCACTGTCCTCTGAGCACAGCTTTAGCTGTGTCCCATAGGTTTTTTGATGTGGAGTGTTCTCCTTTTTATTACTTTCTGGATAATATGTAAATTCTGATTTTTATGTCTTCTTTGAACCAGGGTTATTTAGAAAAGTATTTCTTAATTTCAGCATGGTTATTGAGATTTTAATCTTTTTTCCATAATTTGTAAAATGAAATAGCTATCAATTTTATTGCATGGATACAGATTGAAGAAGCTTCAAAGAAGAGATGAGCATTTAAAAACCAACCTCTGGGCTGAGGTGATGGTTCAGTGGGTAAAGTGCTTGCAACAGAAGCTGAGGACTTGAGTTCAGATCCCCAGCAACCGTGTAAAAGCCAGGTATGTTGGTATACACCTGAAATCCGAGTGTTGAGGAAGTGGAGACAGGAGCATTCCTGGGACTCATTGACTAGCCAGTTTAGCCAAATTAGTGAGCTCTAGGTTCAGAGAGAGATCTTGTTTGTTTATTTTTTTAAGGGTGAGCCAGGCATGATGGTGCACACCTTTAATCTCAGCACTCAGGAGGCAGAGGTAGGAGGATCACTGTGAGTTCAAGGCCATCCTGAGATTACAGAGTGAATTCCAGGTCAGCCTGAGCTAGAGTGAGACCTTACCTCGGAAACTAAAAACAAAACAAAACAAAACAACAACAAGGTGGAGGACTAGAGAGATAGCTTAAGGGTTAAGGCACTTGCCTGTGAAGCCTAAGGACCCAGGTTTGATTCCTCTGTACACATGTAAGCCAGATATACAAGGTAGTGCATGTATCTGAAATTTGTTTGTAGCGGCTAGAGCCCCATAGCACCCATTCTCTCCCTCTCTGCCTCTTTCTTTTGAATGAATAAATAAATAAATAAATAAATAAATAAATAAATAAAATATATAAAAGGTTGAGATCAGGGCTGGAGAGATGGCTTAGCAGTTAAGGTACTTGCCTGCAAAGCCCAAGAACTCATGTTCAAGTCTCTAGGTCTTATGTAAGCCACATGTAGTGATGCAAACTTGCAATGTCACACATACACAAAAGGGGCACACACATATGAAGTTTGTTTGCAGCTGTGGTAGGCCCAAGTGCTCCCATTCTCTCCCCATCTCTTCTTCTTTCTCTCTCTCTTTCTCAAATAAAAAAAAAAAAATAAAATAGGTGGAAATCAACTAAGACACCCAATGCTGACCTCTGGCCTCCATGCATGCATGCACACACATATGTGCACAAACACACATACACACATGCACAGCATATAAATTTGCACGTGTAAAGATAAAACATAAAGAAATAAAAGCCAACCATGCTTATGCCAGCTAAATTGGACATTTTGATCATAGCTTCATGGACTGGAGCAGTAGATGGGAAAGGAAGTTGGGGAACAGAGCCCATGATCTCCTCCATCTAGGGTTTGTTCTCATATTTGTTTCCCAAGCTGTGACCCCACCACCTTGGGCTTCCTACATCAGGTCCTGTACTTGTGTCAGCTCAATGCAGTCATCCCCCCAGATGGCTCACCCCAGCTCCAGCTGGACGCCACATCCTGCTCAGGGCCTGTAGCAGACAGCTTCAGGTTCGCTGAGATGAACTTCCAGATCAGGCACAGTTATGGAGGAAGGGATATTATTTACTGAAGCTTACAGATCCAGGGGAAGTTCCAATAATGGCAGGAGAAGTTGGCCTGCCTTCACAGGGCTAAGCAGAGAGAGAAAAACCAACCAGCAACACAGCACACAGAGCAAAACTACAGCTCCAAAGCCCAGCACACTTCAGGAACTCCTGCTAGGCACACTTGGCATATCTTTACAATGGAATCTCAAACCCACCATCAACATCTTAAGATCAGCCCCCAGTGACATTGCCTCTAGCAAGGTGATTGCAGATGCAAACTATAACTAATAAAATACTGAATATATTGGGGGACATATATTCAAACTACCAAAGGGCCATTTGAAGGAGGCTCCTGCTCAAGAGAATGGCTATGGCTAATATCCCCTTCCCGGGAGAGATGGGGCCGCAGCTATCCTATGAACCTTCCAGCTCTCTTCTTAGGGGACACTTTAAAGACCATCATAAATGTAAGGAGGGCACCAGCAATGATCTCACCTAGTGAGAGCAATCGACACAGGTACACGCTGTACCAGACACACCTGCTGGGTGTATGCCCCATGGAACCTCCCATGGACAGAGGTGGAATTAAGTGGTCAGCTGTACGCATTTTCCTCAGGTTACATGGCTGAGTATTGGACACACAGAGAGAGGTGCATATTCTTGCTAACCTTCACCCCACCCCTAGAACTCCTTGCTAGGAATCCTCAGATGAGAAAACTCAAGTCTGTATCCTACCGGTTTTTGTCATGCATGTCGCAGCATCCACCCATCCCATCCTGTCTTCCCAAGTACTCCACCCTCATATCCATTTCCCCTCCAAACCTCCCTCAGCCCTCATCTGTCTCTATGCTCCTAACTGGGCAATCTGAGAAGAGTGGGAGGAGCCTGGGGAGGGAACCTGTGGTTTTTAAACAGGAGGCTGGCAGGACAAATGGACGCTTCCATGCTGAGCATTTAGAAGCCACCACCTTGGACAAGTGTATTGCCCTATTGATCTTTCTAGGGCATTTCCCTAATGACAAGAATTGATGGCCCTCGTTCTTTGGACTGAGATCCCACAGCTTTACAATAGAGCATTTAAGAGTTTTATAACTGTGCTGCTGGGAACTGGGATTTTTTATTGTTATTTATTTATTTGTTTGTTTATTATTTATTTATTTATGAGAGAGAGAGAGAGGGTGCACCAGGACCTCTAGCCACTGCAAATGAACTCCAGATGCATGAGCTACCTTGTGCATCTGGCTAACATGGGACCTGGAGACTCGAACCTGGGTCCTAAGGCTTCGCAGGCATGTGCCTTAACCACAAAGCCATCTCTCTAGCCAGGAAACTGGGGGTTTTTAATACCAAAAAAAGGGTCATGTGGTCTTTCAAAGGCTGCCTCTCTCCCTCAAGGGTGAGAGCCCCTCTTTCTTGGCCCATAGCTTGCCTGGCTCCTTGGTCACTGGGATCTCGGCCCCCAGGCTCACGTTGCTGGATAATCACTGTTTGCTACTTCCTGGAGGAGCAGGTTTTTGGGCCTTTCTCCCAGATTTCTTGCTTGTTTCCTTGCACTGTCAGTGACAGCCCCCAGGACCACAGCCTTCAGAAGGGAGTCGTGCTTTCTTTCTCCTGTGCTCTGGATCATGTCCTCTGGCATGAGTGAGTCATGGAATTATGTCTGTCTCACTGGAACTTTGTGGAAGGGGGCAAGGAAGGAAGCAAACAGGGTTGAGAAGTTACTGTGCAGATGTTCCTACAGCTTTGGGGTTGGAGACCCAGTGGAAGAAGAGAACACTTCTTGTCCTCAGTCCCTCCAGATCGCCAGGACTGATCTGTGGGCCTGTGCTCAGCTTTGCTGGTTCTGGTTCTCTTGGGGGAGCCGCAGGCTGTCTTTGAGACCCCAGAAGGAGATCTGGAGACAGACAAGGATCTTCACAGCTCGCTTTACTAGGCTCGGTTCAGTGACAAACCATATTCCATGGCCTGTGGCATCTACAGGCCTGTGGGTTTAAGCTCTTTCAGCTCTGTTCCCTCATCCGCAAAATGGAGATGATCACGCCATGGGCTTTCACAGGAAGAGCTAGACAAATGGCATGTGGAGTGTTAGCTTTCCCTCCCGTCTCCCACCACTCATGTTCAATGATGCCTCTCCTGCTTCAGGCTCACCCGACCGTCAGCATCTGGTCGGCCTCTTTCTCTGGGATCATCAATTCTCACTTGCAGGCCTAGTCTGTCCAATGCTCCCAGAACCAATCCTGAGGCTGAAACAGTCCTGGAATCCACAATGTGGATTGCTGATCTTGTCCCAACGTTTGCCCTTGCTCTCTCTCCATAATGCTGGGCACACTGCTCACTAGGGTCCCGCTGGGTGGAACCCAGAGCTGTGGGGAGACGGACCCCTGAGACTACCCAACAGTGTCTCTCTTTTCTGAACATGCGGCACTTGTAATTTGCATTATTCAATTGAAAACAAGCATAGTTATTAATCACAGGGTGAGCTTGTGTATGTGTGTGTACATATGTGTATGCATTGGGATTGCTGCTTGTTTTCCCATTAGAGTTGCAGTTCTCAGCCCAACTGCATATTACAATCTCATGAAAAACTTTTAAAGATGCTGGCATCCAGGCCATCCCAGGCCCTCTGATTTTGTCCATCTGGATGGGGCCTTGGACACTGGGACTTTTAAACAGCAGCTCCAGTTAAGTCCACCCTATTGCGAATGACTGTGTGAATTACACATGAACTGTCACATCAGGGACGTGACTTTCTTTTCACCTCCTCCAAGGTTGCCCCCTTTAGGGCTTTGGGTCTATAAACCAATCAGGAGTCACCATTGGGCCCCACCCTTCCCCTCTGCCTTCTCTAGGTGTTGTGCACACCTCCTATTACACTGGGTTTTATTTTCTGCTTCCCATCTGCCACTCTGTAGACAATGGGCTGCCCCGGGTCTCAGATCCAGACTCCCATCTTCAGAGCCTTTGACAAAGGCCTCTCATCACATCACAGCACAACGAGTCCTTGTGGATCTAAAGATACCGCATCCTTTCTCTTCAGCCTCCCTGGTTGTAAATGATGTCCCTCCTTTCTTCCAGACAAGCTCTGCTTTGGAGCACCATGCTCCCACCCTCCCACCCTGTGTATTAGTCATCTCTGTCGTACGATCCATCATCACCTTGCAACTTGAAACAATAAACATCTATTACAGCACGGGTTCAGCAGGTCTGCAACCTGGGGGGAGTTCAGCCAGGTGATTCTTGTTCAGCTCTCTCCCAAAGGCACAGGAAAGATGACTAAGGAGGCTTATTTTGCAGCCCTGGCTGGAACAGAAGAAGCTACTTCTAAGAGGTCAAGCCCACAAGCAAGGGTACTGCCATCAAGCTACAGGACACCGTCTTGCTAACTTATGCAATGTGGATGACAGCTATACAGACAGTCACTGGAGCCTTGACCCAGGCTGAAGGCTGACCTGTGATCCTGGAAGGCACCCTAGCCCCATGCCATCACCACCCTCTTCAAGTACGAACACACAGTGGCCGCTCCCACCTGCAGAGAATAGTGTAAGGGGTGGGTTTCATCCTGACTCTCTCTCTCTCTCTCCATATATATATATACACATACATACATACATATATACACATTGGAGAAATACTATTAAGTCATACCCCAGTCCTTAATTGTGGAACATATCTGTGGAAATTTGCAAACTCAGACCTGAGTAAATCAGAAGTTTCGAGCACTTCCAGGGGGTGAAGTCAGTGGGGATGGAGGAGAGAGGGTGGAATGCTGTCCTCTGGTTCGGAAAGGGAAGAGGCTGGTTGGTAGTGGCTGAGCCCTGGCATCTGTCTAGAACATGAACTTGTAGCAAACACAGCAGGAGGCAAAAAGCCAGCCTTGCAGCCAATACAAGATGGCTTTCCAGGGGAAGCCATAGGTACACTGCGGGGTGGGTGGGGCTTTAAGCACAGTTAGATCAGGAAGATCAGGAAGACTCCATTTCTACTGTTGTCTACCATTCACCAGCCCACCTGGGGTCCCAATTTCTCCACCAGTAAAGAATTGAGAGGCTGGAGAGTTGGTTCAGTGTTTAAGGCACTTGCCTACAGAGCCTAACAACCCTGGTTTGGTTCCCCAGTACCCACATAAAGCCAGATGTACAAAGTGGCACATACATTTGGAGTTCATGTGAAGTGGCTAGAAGCCCTGGAGCCCCCTCTGTCTCTCTCACTGTCACATTCTTGCTGTCTGTCTCTCTTCTCTCTGCTCACAAATAAATAATTTTTTAAACAAATTGAATTACTATATTATGTCAGGGATATCTTAAGAACAGAGACATTTTTGTCGTCCAAATTGAACCCTATTCTTAATGAAGTCAATACAATATTATCATCTTATTATAACAGAAATATTATAACTACTGAGATGGTCCAGACAGGATCTCACTATGTAGCTCAGGCTAGCCTTAAATTCTTGATCCCCCTGCTTCAGCCTCCTGAGTTCTGGGATTACAGGTGTACACTGCCACAGCCAAGCTTGCCACTAAATTATTGTCATTCTTTGATTCTTTGCACATATTACATCATCAATCCCCACAGTGGCTCTGTAAGATAACAATATGTTTTTTAAAAATATTTCATTTATTTATTTATTTGAGAGAGAGAAAAAAAGAGAGAATGAGAATGGGTGCACCAGGGCCTTTAGTCTTGTGCACCTGGCTTACGTGGTTTCTGGGGAATAGAACCTGGGTCCTTAGGCTTTGCAGGCAAGCATCTTAACTGCTAAGCCATCTCTTCAGCGCCCTCCTTTTAAAAATATTTTATTTATTTATTTGAGAGAGACAGAGAAGATAACAATACTTTTTCATTGACTTGTACAAGAGAAGGAAGCCAAAGCACAGAGAGGTGAAGTGACTTGCCCAAGGTCATATAATGTGTGACTTGAACTCTCATAGTGAGGCTCCAGGGTCTTGCTCTTGGCCCACATGGAGTACAAAGAGGAGCGCAAGGGTGCTTGTGGAAGCGAGGGAGGAGTGCTGGAAGACCCTTGCTCATTCCTCCCCTCTCCTTCTTGCCCACTGAGCACACTATTAAGCACAGTTAGGGACTTCTGAGTTTGTGGAGCTTTCTGCTTTGTTTCTGGCACTCAATGCCCTACACTGTAGTTCAGAATACGCTCTGTGGACGCCTTCTCCTCAGCCATCTGGGAGCTCTAGGAAGGCTCCATTCTGCAGCCATTCTCCAGGGTCAGAGGACCTCAGTCCTTGAGTGAAGTCAGGAATCTGCTCATCCTGAAGTGTGTGTGAGGGGCTCAGGCCACTGGTGTGGATGGAGAAACTGCTGCACATGGGCAGTTCTGGGCATTTCAGTTGCAGCCATGTGGTTTGGAAAGATCTAGATTTAATCATTTCCTTAGGGAAGAAAGACTAGAGCCTAGGGTGTCGAATAACCAATCTCTATGCCCAGTACTTCTAGACCATCTGTCAAACTTGACCTCATCTGACCTGGGACACTGACCCAGGTCATGATGACCCAGAGTGAGCAAGGACTGCCCAAGAGCCAAGCCTGGGTCTTGGTCACGGTGACATTCAGCACCACAGTTAATCAGCACATCTGCGAACACACCAGGTGACTGGAGAACAGTTTCACGCTTCGGAAAGAAAACAATTTTCATTACTGTTCTGCTCCGTCCAGGAAGCGGAGAAACAAATGGCAAATGGTGTAAACATTCTTGTGTTAATTATTATCTTCCCTTGAGGTGATCACCACCCCGGGGATGATTAGAAAGCTGCACTGGGCATCTTTGCACTAGGAGACGTGGGTTCTATGAACTGCTCTGCAGGGGTCACGCAGCAATTGTGTTCGATTTCAAGGAGGGTCATTAATAAATACATTGTAGCCACAGGGGAAACTTGTCACGCTTATGCCAATGGCCTTTCTATTTAAAAGACATCCCACCTGAACAGAAAGGAATGAACGAGAAGAAGAGGCCGTGATGCAGGGAGAGTAAGAAGTTATTGCAATCACTCTGAGTTAAGCTGGTGTTCTGACCAGGAGACACGTGTGGCCGTTGTTGAAGTAATAGATGCACCATGCATCTATGGAAGTGACACCTGTCCCATATCAATTTACATGCCCACATGCACCCCACTTGTGCCCAACACACAAGGAGCCAACTCACCCTTCAGGAAAAACAGTTTTGCAAGTTGCCACTAGAGGGAAGCAGTGAGCCTATATCCGGCTTATCCCCAACCCCAGGGGCCCTGAAGCTTTAAATTTTATCTGCCTCACAAGTAAGTCCCAGAGTCTTGCCTCATTTCCTGTTTGGGAATGCTGAGACAGCGGGAAGTTCTATCTGTAGGAGGCTGGCCCCTCCCTGGGGAGAAATTACAAAGGGTATTTTAGAATCTACCTTCAGGTACTGGGAAGGAACCTGAGGACCCCCTGTTAGAGGATTCTTGCCTCTCCCCTTTTGTGTGAGTCAGTGCTGGAATGATGGGAGCTGATCTTGAGGGGTATAGACGTCATCTTAAAGCAGGAGAGTCAAAGGGATCGGGGAAATTGCTTGGTGCCCAAGCAGAGGATGGGGCTTTGATCCCCAGGACCTAAAAAGCTGGTCATGGGTTTGTGTGCCTGTAATTCCAGTGCGGAGCCAGCCAGAGGCAGAAGAGTCACTGGGGCTCACTGGGGTATGCAGTAGCCATGGTGACTGTGGGAGCAGGATGGTCTAGCTCTGGGGTTTATATACAGTGAAAGGCACTATGTTTTCAGCAGGGCGCCATGCTGAAGGGCCTTGGGGCATCTTTTAGTCTACTCTCATCACCATATGGGTGGAGCTGCTGGAGCTCTGAGCAGAGGGCAGAAGGGCTCCAATCAGTCCCTGAGCGGCGCACTCGGACTGGATGGCAGCTTTTCTCCAGTGCTGTAACCTAACCTCGGGGGCTCCTTCCTTCTCTTCCCATTCAGCTGCTAGGAACTCCTGATCCCTGAAGACCCTGTCAGCTCCTGTCCTGGGAGGGCTGGGGATCTACTCCATCACCTGGTCTCTACGACAGAGTGATGCCCACTGGCCAACAAAGGAAGTGGGGTTAGAGCATGGGTGAGGTTCCCTCTGCTCAGCAGCCACTGGCTGATTCTTGGGAGGAAACAAGAATGGAAGGGATGTTGGGGAAGTCTGGCTGGCTGAGTTGAGTTTCAGGATTACCCAAGAGATAGTTTTTTTTTAAATAGGGACCATGATGATACAATCAGGAACCTAGCCATTTGCTTCACTCACATTGTCCTGCTCCCTCCTGTTCTTGTGTCCCTGCCGTGTCCTGTCTGCTATGGACCCACCCTCTAGTCCTCTTGGCCCTCTGTACAGTTTCATTTCCCATGTCCTCCACTCCAACATTCAGCTCACAGCAGAGTACTGTGTCTCAGAAACAAACTTTTAGCTCAGAGGCATATTCTGCAGGTGGAGACCCATCCCATCCCTTTATGGGAGATGGCCCCAGGTGACCATGTCTTGTAGTTTCTTTGTAGAGTCACCAGTCAGCAGTTGTTCATACTTGCATGGGCTCCTGTCCTGTCTGCTTCTTTGACTTGAACAACTTACTTACTCACGTTCGGGCCATGCTCTTTTCCTCTCGAAAATGGGGCTCTCATCCCAGCTCACGGGGCTGCCTTGGCAGTAAGGGAGATAAGGAAGAAAAGTGTCTTTCATAGGCTGCAGAAACTATCAGTTTTGTTTTGTTTTCCCCCACCAAGGTCCTCAATTTTCTCATCTGGGAAACAACTTAATTTGGCTGTCCAGGAAGGTGGGAGTTTTACACTTTGGACACTGGAGATACTACCCAATCCAAGCACTGATTTTACGCATGGTTGTTAGTTCCTGCCTGGGTAGTACCAGGGAAGCAATGCATCCAGGACAGACGTGCACACCAAGGCCCAGGTTTGTAGCATTGGAGCATCCATTGAGAACCACTGCCAAGGGCCCAGGTGCTTGTGGCTGATGTCTGGGGTACGAAGACCTGGGCCTACTTATAACAAAGACCAGGGGAACCTTGACCTTGGCTACTCCACATACTAGATCACAGGGAAGAGTTACACCAGGTTACAGAGAGGAGAGGTGTAGCAATTACTTTCTAGCTGCCACAACAAAACACCCAACCAGGTGCCACTTAGGGAAGGAAAGGGTTTGTTTTGACTTATAGTTTGGAGAGGAAGTTTTATCGTGGTGGAGAAAGTATGGCAGGAGCAGATAGCCAGTGTCATATCTTCATATCAGCGGAGAAGAAATGGAGAGAGGACTAAAGAGCACCAGCTGGGGCTCGACTATACCACTTCAAGGCCCTCTCCTAGAGGCACACCTCCTTTAGCAAAACTCTTAACCTAACTTCCCAAGTAATGCCGCCCACTGGGGGATCAATTATTCAATCCCATGAGTCTCTGGGGGGGGGATATTGCACATTGAAACCACCATGGAGGTAATGGACAAAGAGAACAATTGAAAGACAGGACACTCCATCTTCTGGGCCTAGCCTGGGTTTTCTCTGTACCAGTCCTTCCTAAGGATACGAGAGTATTGAGGCCAGTTCTTAGGGCAAATGCCAGCCCTGAAGTCGCTGTTTCTGTGTGCTGGAGTACATGCTGTCCTCTCTAATCCCTGGCTTCCCTACCTGTGAAGTGGAGATAATTAGCCTTCTGCAGAGGGCTGTTTGGAAGGTTGAAGTTGCAAAGTGTGGACTTGACCTCCAGCAGGTACCCATTCCCTTGGGAACAGCCAGTCAGGGAGTTACACATTCCTCTTAGAAGCAATCCCAATCTCTGTGACCTCTGCTAGGGAGGTCTGCTCTCTACAGGAAGCTCACCCCTTCCTTGCACTAGAGTCTCTGAACAGCTTGCAGACCGGGAAAGTACCCACCATATGACACATTCTTATGACAAGTTCTTTTTTTTTTTTTTTCCTTCAAGGTAGGGTCTCACTCTAGCCCAGGCTGACCTGGAATTCACTATGCAGTCTCAGGCTAGCTTCGAACTCACAGCAATCCTCCTACTTTGGCCTCCCAAGTGCTGGGATTAAAAGCATTCACCACCACACCACCTTTTTGTAAACTTTTTTTTATTGACAACTTCCATAAATATAAGCACTATACCATGATCATTGTCCCCTCCCACATCTGCCCTTTTCCTCTTCCCAAGTTGTTCCTCTTTTGGATCCCTTCTTCTTTCCAGTTAGTCTGTCTTCTATTTCAATGTCATCACTTTCCCCCCTTCAGGTCTTGTGTAGGTAAGCTTCCGCCACTGTGAGGTTGTGAATATCTAGGCCATTTTGCATCTGGAAGACAGCATTGTAAACCCCCCCATCTTTCGTTTGGCACTTATATTCTTTCTTCCATCTCTTCCGCAATGGGGAGCGTGACTGAGATGTCTCATTTAGTTCTGAACGTTCCACTACTGTGTGACAAATTCTGTCTTCATGGCATCCCATACCCCGCCCAATGGCCAAGGAAGTCCCAGGAAATTTATGGAATCCTTCTTGAGCCAAGTGTTCAGATAATCCCTGGGGTCACCTTTGTCTCCATCAACCAAATCCTCCCATGGATCCACCTCAGTCTCTGCCAGTTCCCTTCTCTCGCAGCCCATGCAGCCTTCTTCCTAAACCAGCTCTCCACGGGCCCTGTCAAATGCTGACCTCGGCATTTATTATCCGCGTGGACTCAGATCCTTCAGGCTGGGTTGGGGGTTCCTTGTGCCACCCTAAACTCAGCCTCTGAGATATACTGGCACATTCTAGCTGATGGCATTCCCCAACAGCTCTGCCTTCGCTTGAAAATGCGTGAAAGCAGATAGTTGTGGGTTTTTTTTTTTTTTTTTTTTTTTTTTTTTTTAAATGGCTACATTGGACCGCCTTTCAGTCCTTCCAGTACACCTTCACTGGGAGTGTTACTAACCCTATTTCATGATGTGCTCAAGGGCATATGCCTGCACATCATGAATTAGGAACAGAAAGCTGAGCTGTCTGACTGGAGAGGAGAGAATGAGTTCTTCCCACAAAGGTGGGATGGGATTGAGAAGTTTTGTGACATGAAATGAGTGATGTTCTACTTGTCTTGCTTCTGAGTGTTGGGAGGAGATGCAGAGGTGTTAGAAGACATGGCTCAGAGAGAGGGGATGAGAGTGGGACAAGTGTTAGCCATTTTCAAAGCATCAGGCAGCCACTCCAGTGACCAACAAGAAGAGCATGCTGATGGGCTGGCTGGGAGTGGCACCTTTGCCAAGCTGGATCCTGTGGTTGCCCCGAAGACCAAGCTCAGACTGGGGGAGACAGGCCAGTCAGTCAAGTGCTTGCCTGGTAAGCATAAGAGCTTGAATTTTGCCTGCAGAACCCCCATAAAAATGCCAAGTGTGGTAGCAGAAGGTTACAGTCTCTACACTGGCAAGGCAGAGACTGGAGGGTCCCTGGGGCTTTCTGACCAGCCTAAATGACAAGCTACAGGCCAGCGAGACTCAGTCACAGCAAAAGGTGGATAGTGTCCCTGGGGATGACATTCCAGGTGACTCTCGTGCCTCTGTATGCACATGCCCATGCACACACATGTGCTCACACTCCACACACAAGTGCATGGACACACATTTGAATACATATGAATGTGCACTATATATGTATAAAAAAGAGTAAGGCTCCAAGTTTGATTCCTCCCCCCAACCCTCCACCCAGTCATCTCCCTTCCACCTCAGTCATAAAGAAGTCTGACACAGAGTACACACAGGGCTTCTCTGAAGAAGTCATTCCAGGGGATCCTTCCAACAATATCAGCCCCTGGTTCTTCTGTCCCCCCACGACTGACACTTGTTCCTGGCTCTGTGGCCTTATCCTTGATATTCCCTCCATTGGGGCCACTTTCTCCTCTGTATCTTATCGTGGTCCTTGGGAGTGTGTGTATAAGAACACCGTGTACCAGCCAGGCCTGTAGTTATACAGCTGAAGTTCCTACCTAGCACTCTCATCCCCATATGGTCCTGCTTTGGGAGGCCATGGGACAGGTTTGCGGGGGGAGGAGGGGAGGCTTAAAAGAGCAGAAATTAGGCAGTAGTCACTTCGTAGCTCACTCACCTCTGCTGAGTTGAGGTAGTAAGCTTCCCAACATGATGCTCCCATCCCTGGGAAACATCTACGGTATCTCTGGCTGCGCTGTGTGTAGGAGTTTAGCTCTGCGTTGAAGGGCACCCGAGTTTTACTGGAACCTAGGCCTTTGAGGCCAGAGCAAGAGCATTGTTAAGGGTCTTCTGTGGTCCTAATGGGATTCATGGTCAATGCCCGAGTTCTGGCTCTTTCTTCATGTCCCTCTTGCTACTTCCGTCTTCCTCTCTGTGGTGGTTTGAATGGATGGCCTCATAGACTCAGGCATTTTTTTTATTAGCATTGAGCGTGTAGCTTGAGTCTCCAGTGGACAGAGCCTTGCTGGGGAAGAGGTGTGTCACTGGGGGTGGATTTTATAGCCCAACCCCTATTCGGTGTGTGAGGAGCAGTTTGAGCTCTGGCTGTTCATGTTTGCTGGCTATTTGGTGATGCTTGGATCTTTGGAAGTGAGCTAGCTTCTTGCATCACTGAGGGTGTTTCCCCTGGATTCTGTAAGCTGGAAATGAATCCTTTCCTCCCATAAACCACTTCTAGTCGGGCATTTGTTCCAGCAATGAGAAACTCTTTGTGGCATCCTCCCTGTGTCCCATCTTGTTAACACTGAGATTCAGCCCATAGCTTTACAGAGACTGACGGACTAAAGCAGAAAGCCAAATCTAACGATTATCTCATTATTTATTCCTTCTAATGACTTTTTCTGTCACTTTTCACTTTGATGTTCACCATGTGTGGTATTTGAAGTTGGCCCGTGACTCACACCTACCTATCCTCAGAACCCAGCTCCCATCTCTCCTATGCCAGGAGCCCTGCCAAGATCCAGCCCCTCAGTTTGCTTCTACATGGGTATTTATGGGCCGTCCTTCAAGTTGTAGTTGTCTGTCCTCCAGTGAGCATGCTAGGTCAGTGCTCTCTACACGTCACAAATTGTGCAAGTCCTTAGTCCTCACCATCCCTCCCCCACCCCCCGCCATGCCTTAGAAGATTTTGATTCTGGGAACCTTTACTGAGACTCTAAGTTGTATCCAAACTTTTGACATCATGGCATTTACAAGTGGGAGGCATTCCTATCTATCCTGGGTTCGGGGCTGGCTCTCCCAAACTGTGTGAGGGCCTGATGGGAGCCATCAATGGGGTGGTACCAGGTTCTGTGGGGTGTTTCATGAGGCCCTGTGAGCCCAGTCTCTGCAAGATAGAAAGTCGGCCAGCAGTGTCCCGGGCTACCACCTCCCTCCCTATAAGAATGCAGAGTCCCAAAACACCCAGCTCTGTGACTGTTTCCTGGAAAGATCAGGCCTGCTAGTGTGCCACCAGGCTTTTGCGAGAGCCCCTTGAGGAGCCACATCTGTTGGCTCATCAAAACACAGGCAGGTTCTCACGCTGGGCCCTCATTTGTGGATCTCGTGCATAATGGAGACAGATAATCTATTTTCCAGCTAGAACGGTGTCGTTTACTCTTTCAGGGTGATGCTGGACTGGCTTAGGGTATTGCTGATCAGAACACACACCCACTTCCTGTATGGAGGGCCTGGGTGACCCTTGAACCTACCTTTTCCCTGTGTCTGATTTGGAGGGTGCAGATGAGGGCTTCTTTAAGGAGGAAGGAGTCGTCAAGCAGATGTGTGTATGTGTTGTGTTCTGCATTCATGCATATTCATGTGCATGTGTGTGTGTGTGCAGCTGGAGACCAGAGGTTGACGTCAAGTGTTTTCCTTCATCACTTTCCATCTTATTCTTTGAGATATGATTGTGTTACCATGCCTGACAATCTACATGCATTCTGGGGGATCAGAACTCAGGTCCTCATGCTGATGCGGCAAGTACTTTATCCACTGAGCCACCTCCTGGCCCAGGGACACTTTTCAAGAGCATCCTGCTATCACGTGCCTTGTATCTGTGTGCTCAGCAGAGTTGGATTTGCACACTCATGTTAGGGACATGTGCATCGACAGACAAGAGCCTGTCAGTAGAGGCACAGGAAGCTCCTGTCACTCCTGCCGTCTCCAGCCCTGTGGCTCTTACCGGCCAGAGGAGAAGGAGGGATTCGAATTCTCTGAGGTACTTGGAGTTTGGAAGTTTCTGCAGAGAAAGGAGCAAAAGCATTTATGAAGAACCTATGGGCTAATTGCCCATAATGTCTCCATACTCCCTAGGCAATGCCATATCACATCTCTGCCTGTGTGAGCAACAGTTAAGTGATGCCCACAGCTGAGAGAGTGGTAGCCGCAATGAGTGGACAGGGGAGGAGGCAGGAAGCAGCCATAGTGCTCTCTACTCAGTGTTCTGCTTTAAATCAGGACAAAGCTAGGGGCCACCACCTGGGATTCCCACAAGGAAAAGGAGGCCAATCCATTTAATCAACACCCCACCGGGCCCCTGGAATCCTCCCTCCAGCCAGAGTGTCGGCAGCCCTGATAGTGTGGGAGTCTCTCCAACACAAACCTTTAAGCAATTCATTTTCTACATTTATAAATAAGTCAATAAAAGAGATGTTCGACATAATTTCCCCAGAGAATGGAAGGAAGAAGAGGAAGAAGCATGAACTGGAAACTCCTATTATCCTCTATTGTCTTGTCTCCGATGACAGATAATAAATGGCGAGTGGTGAAGAAGATTGGCTAGGGGGAGAATCAAGCTTGGGCGGAGTCAACCTTTAAAATGTGCCATTATGCATCCAACTCAAAGAAAGGAAAAAAAAAAAAAAAAAAAAAAGGAAAGACAAGAGTGGATGTGATCTGTCCAGGCCTGTCTCCCACCTACATCCAGCCAGTGTGTGGCCCCTTTTCCTGTCAGAAGCCATTGCATGAATCTATAGATCTGGCGCTTTCCCACTGGGTCTTCAGAGAGCTGATTAATTGGACTGATATTTGTGGCACGTCAAGAAGGTCTTAATTAAGAAAGAAATCGCCACCTTGTGAGTTCCCTGGGAATCGATAAGCCTGGGGGAGCCTCCACCTGCTGCTCAGGGGATGGTGAGGAACCGAAGACAGCAGCAGGGACCAAATCAATGGAAGTAATGTCACAGCAGTGAGGAAACTCAGCAACCTGGGGCCTGCCAAGAGATAGGAATCATCCAGAAAGACTCTGGTCCAAGGATATAGGCTTCAGGACAGGGCTGAATCTTACCACAGGAGGCTCCGCTTTGGAGGCATCTTGGAATTGAACTCAACTCTTGAGATCCGGTGTAAAGGAGGCAGTAAAAATACAGCAGCTGTTTTCAAACCTGACAGCCCATGGGAGTCATGGGGGGGGGTGTTCAAATGTAGAGATACCTAGGGTTGAGGATGTGACTCAGTGGTTAAGCCAGAAGAACCTAGCAGGCAGGAGGCCCTGGGTTCCGTCAGCACCAAAACTGGGTTACTTGTACCCAAGCTAATTGAATCCTGACCCCAAGGGTCAAGAACAAAATGGAAAAGTGTATTTTGTGTGTGCATCTGTGTATGGTGAGTATGTGTATGCATGGGGTATGTATGTATGTATGTATGTATGTATGTATGTATGTATGTATGTAGGCCAGAGGTCAATGTTAGGTATCTGTGTTCCTCAGTTGCTCTACACCTTATGTTTTGAGGCAGGGGTCTGCCCGCTGAATCCAGAGCTCACTGATTTGGCAAAACAAGCTAGCCAGCTGGCCTTGGGGATCCTTTGTCTCCACCTCCCCAGCACTGGGAAATCCAGGCAAACACCATCATGCCCAGAATGTTATGTGAACACTGGGTGTGTGGACACAGGTCCTCATGCTTGTGCAGCAACCACTTTACCCCCTGAATGCCTCCTCAGCCCCAAACAGCTCTCTGATGGTTCCGAGGAATGCCTAGGGTTGCTGACCCAATTGGCCTGATTCCTCTTCAGGTGTGACTCTGGAGTCACAGCTGCTAAAGCAACAGCAGCGTCTGAGACTGAGGAATGCAGGACCTCAGTACCTGACCAGAACTACAGAAAGAGGCTGGGCAAGATGCCCCGTCTTCACACACACACATTTGACTGAAAAGCACTGCTGTAGCTACATTATTCTGGTCTCTATTCTGACTTCAGCCTTGAGGCAAATTACCTGTTGTCTATATCCATACATTCTCCTCCTGGTGATTTCAACCAGTTGCAACACCAGAGAGAAAACAATTGAAAAAAAAAAAAAAAGCATCTGTACCAAACAGGTATGGGCTTTTGTTTTTCCCTTGTAATTATTTCCTGAGCAATACCAAATAACTACTATTTAGATAGTGCTTATGTTGTATTAAGTATCGTAGGTAATCTACAGAGGATTTAAAATGTACATGAAGAACATACTTTCTATGCAAATTCAGTAGCATTTTATAGAAGGGACCCGAGCATCCTCAGATTTTGCTATTTGTAGGGAGTCTTGAAACCAGTTCCCCCCAAATAGCAAGAGACAGTGATACTTAACTTCTTTCACACACACGCATGTATATATATATATATATATATATGTATGTGTATATATATATATATATATGTATATGTGTGTGTACGTGTATGTGATATATATATAGTAGTTTTGGGACAGAGACTCATTATGATGGAGTCCATGTGGGACACTATCTGGCCCAGGCTAGACTTGAACTGACCATCCTCTTGCCTCAGCCTTCCAAGCACTAAGATTTCAGACGTGCACCACCATGCCTGGTTTGCTCTTAGCTTCCCTGAGCCTCAGTTTCATACCATGCAGAATGGGGATAAGAATGCCTGTTGGTGAAGTCCAGATCGCAATAGCTCCTCCATAGCATCTGGTTCCTTTCCTTCTGAATGTGGATGACACCAGAAGCACCAAGTGATGCTTGTCTGTATGCCACCACGTGTGGGCCCTGTTCTCTAGGCAGACGAAGAGACTCCTGCCTTTGTGCTCCTCGGCTCAGCTCGCTGGATGATCTACACCTACTGGGTGACCATTCAGTCATCTCACTGACCCAAGTACAAAATTGGACCAGTAAGTTTCTATTAAATAACTGTGCCTGTCACAGCAGGATCCTTGATTGAAGATCACAGAGGTTGGATGGTCACATGCTTGAGGCTTCTGGGTCCCTAGTTCTTGGGTCTTGGTGGGGGGTCACCCTTATTCTGAGGAAAAGGAGTAAAAGCTCCTTTCAGTGTCCATGAGTGGAAAGGGAGCATATCAGAGGACGTTGTGTGGGTTGGATTAATTTCAATGCTTAAAACTATGTGCTTTATAGATCTAATTAGGCTGCAAGCTGCTAGAAAAATAAAACCAACTTTGAGAACATAGCTGCCCTTCCTTCATTCCAGCTTGTTCTGATTAGGGAGCAGAAAGAGGGTCAGTGCCCTTCTGCTGCCAGGCCCTGTGGTGGGAGAGGGTGAGGCCTGGCAGATGGCAGTGGCACCATCTTAATTTGTGGGGCACCAGGGAGCTGCCCACAGAAAATGCCAACCCTTTAATGAGAACACTTAATTGATGTGAACATGAGCAAGTGAACAGGTCACCTTTGCTGGGGGAGTGGGGGGCACTCAGATGGGAGCATGTGCTCTTATCCATGGAGTGGGGGGAAAGTTAGTGGGGAAGGAGGGAGGAAAGGAGAGAAGGAAGCAGAGAGAGAGAGTTGGAACTGAGCTATTGAGAAAGAGCTGAAGTTCCCCACTGAGAAACCAGAGATGCTTCAGCCTCCTAGGACCCCTGGACACTAGGGTATACTTCATAGGGAGCCAGGGCTTGGAGTGACCCTCTCATGGCTTGGCCAAAGGTCAGCTATTCATATCGATTGACGAGATCACTCAACCAATAGCTATTTCACATCTAAACTATGTGTTAGATACACAACATATTTTCTGTACATTGCTCCATTCAAATTGACTTACTCAAATAAGAGAGACTGAATTTGTATGTTGTTCATTTTTGTAGTGTCTGCATGGCACACAGGAACTTGCACAGACTAGACAAGTATACAACCACTAAGTTACATCCCCAGCTCTGAACTCTCTGATTCTGACTTCTCAGTTTTACCTACTATCAGAAGCCTAAAGGAGTTTATATAATATAACCTAAAATAATTTAGCCTAAAACCACACCGCAAGAATGTGGCAGGATTTGCACCATGGACTGTCGGCAACTGGCCTTGACCTGTGGAAGGAATTTGTAGCCTGGCTTCCTAGAACTTTGAGCAAATATTCCAGAACAGTCTAGGACAGCAGTTAGAACATACAGAAAGGATCAGGTGTCACTGAGGTGAGGAGCACTTTGTTTCATGAGTCCTGGGGTACATCAGCTAGGCAGGGATCAACAGGTAAGGGTTCCCCACATCTAAGCCGCCTTTCTGTGCAGACCTAACATCTAGAACAACCAAGTCTAAGATCAAAGGCGCACTGGGGAGTCAAGATGCATTTTTCCTGGTTGTTCTTCCTCCCCCGCCCTTTTTTAATTTAAAAGGAATTTTATTTACTTTTATTACTTACTAGAGAGAGAGAGAGAGAATGGGTGTGCCAGGGCTTTCAGCCCTTCTTAAGAGCATTCAACCTTGGAGGCCCTCAGCTCTTGCCATCTGATGGCTGAGAATAGGCTTGGCCTGATGCCCTGAGAAGTAGGCTTGCTATGTTCCTGGAATCACTCCTCAAAGTTGTGCAAATGGCAGGGAAGCAGTGGTTAGACATGTTTGCACTTGTGGCAGCTTACGCACGCACCTACACACCCCTAGCCTGGTCATAGTGTCTGAAAGCTTGTCTCACTGCTGTTGAGGGAGATCCCTCCTTTCTTCAGCCTCTTCTATCCTGCTACCCCAACCCCCGCTTCTTTTCCTGCATCCTGAGGTGCTGATAAAGCCATCTCAAGTTTCTGGTGCTTAAGATGGGGAAGTATTTCCTGCCTGTCCATGAACAGGAACAAGCGTAAGGTGTACTCTGTCTTTTGCCCTCTCCTCGCTCTCCTCACTCTCCCTCAGTTTTCCAGGTGACACTGAAGGCCACACGGAAGGGAAGGCTTTAACAATGGAAACCGTACCCAAAAAGAGAGAGGTACGGGGTGAGAGATCAGACTGAACATACTAAGTTCTCTCTTTATTGTCAGCTCTCTGCTGCTTCTCCTCTACACCTTTTCTGTTCCTAGGGAGGCGGGTCTGTGCCCATTTGCGGTTGCATCCTTCAGCCCAGGGAATGACCGTAAGTCCACAAATCAGGAAGCGCTCCCGTAAAGTGCATGATGCCAAGAGACAATCATTCACCCAACACTTTTTTTTTTTTTTTTTTTTTTGCAGGGCCGAGTCTTTGTATGTAGTTCAGACAGGCCTGAAACTCACCTTTGAGGTCTTATGGGTAAAGAAAAAGATGCTCAGAGAGGTAAGAAATTTGCTAATGCCACATTTTGACTGCTTTAAAACAAGGTTTTGCTTATATAGCCCAGGCTGGCCTTGAACTCAGATCCTCCTGCCTCAGCCACCAGAATGTTGTGATTGTAGACATGTACCACCACAATTGGCGAAATCTTTTGGGATATTAATTAATTAATTAATTTTTGTGGTGCTGGGATTCAAACCTAGGGCTTCTTGCATGCCAGGGAAGTACTTAGATACTGAGCCACACTCCCATGCCTCCGTCCAGCACATTCATTTCAAGCATGTACTACGTATCAGCAGTGCACCGTCTCCTGAGTATTGCAGCACAAACATGACCCAGACACTCACTGCTTACACAATTTACAATCTTCTATGATGAGAAAATATTAAACTAATAATGATTCAAGTAATGACCAATTCAAGTTGTAGGAGGTGCTGCATTGGGCCAGCTCCTTGCTTGCCCTCTTTTTCTGGATCTGCTAAGTGAGTCTGCTAAGGGTAGGCCAGTGGAGGATCTTAAAGGTGACATAGCAGCAAATCTCTTTGCATCTTCTGGCCCTTAGAACAGCTGAGCAAGTAAATAAAAAAAAAAAAAAAAAAGGAAGATATATATATATATGGAAAGAGCCAGGCATGGTGGTGCACACCTTTAATCCTAGCACTTGGGAGGCAGAGGTAGGAAGATCACCATGAGTTTGAGGCCACCCTGAGACTACATAGTGAATTCCAGGTCAGCCTGGGCAAGAGCAAGACCCTACCTCGAAAAACTAAAAAAAAAAAAAAAAAAAAAAAAAAAGAAAAGAAAAGAAAAAGAAAGAAAAGGAGAGAGTGCTGGAGAGATGGTTCAGTGGTTAAAGACACTTGCTTGCCAAGCTTCATGTTCTGGGTTTCATTCCGCAGTACCCACATAAAGCCAGATGCACAAAGTGGCACATGCATCTAGAGTGTTTTCAGCAGCTGAAAGCCCTGGAGTGCCTATCTCTCTCTCTCTCTCTCTCTCGCTGTGTCTCAGCTTGGCTGAGAATCACTGGCTTGGAGATATCATGCCCTTGAACTTGATGCTTAAGGCTCTTCATGATCTGATTCTAAACTATCTTGCAGTTAGTTCTTCCTCTGTTCTTTTTGCATCCCATCATGTGGCCATAATGAGACGCACAAGACTTTCTGATAGTGTCTGGCTTTTCTCTGGGCCTTCCACTATGGTGCTTTGAATGCCCTTTCCCCCACCTCTGTCTATTAAATAAAAATCTACTTGTGCCAGAAGATTCCTATCCAAAGCTCCCTGTGAAAAGCTTCTCTGGATTACAATTTTCCCAACTGCTAAAAAAGAATAAAAGCTCTTCTAGTGAATTGCACAGAATGAACTGTGAAATGTAGGGATTAGACCAAATATCGTGGTTGTTAATGGGGACTCATGGGTGCTTTCAGAGATGCAGATGGAGGGAGGAAGTGGGGTGTCTGGCTGAAAACACGTGGCCAGATGGAGATTGAGAGGGGTAGTCACTCAGTCCCTAGGTGAGTATTCTAACCCAACTTCTGCATGATGATGGTGCTTTTTCACCAGTGGGAAAGCTGGCTTTGCATCATCACCGGTTCACAAGACCTTTCTACACGCCAGTACTTCTTTGTAGAGCTGAGGCTAGTCAGACACCTCCTAAGGGTTATTTCATGTTGCATTGTGCTACAAAGGCTGGTGCTTTTACATTTTGAGGGGGAAAAATGATCATTCCTATACAAAGTATTTTCATAATTTAACTTCCCCCCATCATCTCTTGTGGGGCTTGTTATCCGTACCCTTGTTACACGCAGTCAGGACTGAACCCAGCACGTGACTCCTCGGAAGGTTAACATCACGGTGTTGCCTCTTCTCGTAACCACACAGTACGATACATCATGCCTTCAGATCACTCCCCAGCTTCATTCTTCACATTCAAGCCCGAACCAGAAATGACAAACGATTCTTGTAATGTGCTCTTTGACACAAATCATTTCTGATTGCTTGAGACCCCGGACAACCTTGAGCATGCAGAATCGAGATGGAACAGGAGAAGTCTTAGAAAATGAACAGCTTCAACTTCTTGCTGACGAGAGCCCTCTGCTCCCAAGGCAGCGGCGCTGTGTGCTGATTGCCAAACAGATCGTTTTTATGAGGTTGATCCTTGGGGGGTTGCACTGGATGGAGATGTGCCTCATCTAGCAGCATCCTAAGCAGCCTTCCAGGAGTTTGCAGATGCTGACAAGTCAGGACCATGTGGCAGGCTCTTAGTGGAGGCCCCTCTGCGTAGGTTGTCTGACTTCATTCTCCAGTCAGGTTGGGCCCTTAGTAGTATCTTTCCCTGACAAATGAGAAAAGGGAGCCTTGGAGAATTCCACTGGCTTGGCCAGAGGACCCAGCATGTTGCTGCTAGGTTTAGATCTAGGGGGCAGGCTCCAAAGCCCACTGCACAAGGAAGGGCATCTCTAAGGCGTGAAGTTGTTTAAAGTGCTTTGGTTATTGGGCTTGCTTCATTCTATGTAGATTGTGGGCAAAGGTTTAGAGTTGAGAGAGAGAGAGATAGAGAGAGAGAGAATATGTTGATGTGAAGTAGGTTTGTCTAGAAAATGAGAGGATTGGGATGGGTCATCAAAAGACAGGCCCCAGTTCCAAGGTGTTCAACATGGCTGATACCAAGCAGGGCGATTTCAAAACAACCTGCCCTCCCTGGCCCTCCCTTTCCCCACCCTCTGTCCTTTCCTTTCTTCCCCCTCACCTCCATAGGAAAGGAGCGCTAAGGAGTAAGTATTAGGATTGTTCCTGTTTTGTGGAGAGAAAACAGACTCAGAAATAAACAATTTACCCATTGCAGAGCCAGAATTCTAGACTGAGGTGGAGATGAATGGCTGTCTGCCCAGAATTCATGTCCCTTAAAAGAGTGAACCTCTTGCTGGGAAGTGCTTTCTAGACCAAAACCTTCTTTTCTTAGGACCATGCACTAGAGTGGCCATACTGACAAGTTTTTAGCAGAGAAGATGGTGAGAATGAAAATGTCACTTGTTAGTTGAAGTGGGGCTTTTAAACTAGTGTGCCTTCTCCCCTCTCATTTCTCTCCTGACAGTAGGAATTAATCCTTACACCAACTTCAGAAGCCATCTGTTAATGGTGACAGAGTGGTCCATCAGCCTGGAGCCCCGTATGAGTATGTGGATTGGAGTTTGTGATGGTTAACCTTGGTTGTCAACTTGACGTGATTTAGAAACATCACCTAGGAGACAAATGTCTGGGCCTGCCAGTGAGGGCGTTTCTAAAAGGGTTTATCTAAGGTGAGAAGAACCACCCTGAATGTGGGCAGTACCATTCCACGGACTGGGCTTCCAGACTGAATACAAAGGAGAGGCAAGTGGAGGGCCCGCATTTGTCACACCCTCCTGCTGCCAGACTTTCCTCACCATGATGGATGACAGCCTTGAACTTTGAGCCAAAATAAACCCTTTCTTCCATAAGCCCAGGGAAGGAGTATTTACACTGTGGAAATTAGTGAATTCTCAAGCCAGAGACTTCACTTTCCCATAGAGCTTGTTGGGAAATGCTCAACATATCTGCACACCACAGAATATAGCCTGTATTTCACCTTTTCTTTTCATTTTTTTTTGGGGGGTTGAAGTGGGGTTTCACTCTAGCCCAGGCTGACCTGGAATTCACTATGTAGTCTCAGGATGGCCTTGAACTCACAGCGATCCTCCTACCTCTGCCTCCTGAGTGCTGGGATTAAAGGCGTGTGCTTCTGTTTTTTTTTTTTTTTTTTTTTTTTTTAACCACTTCTAGTGTTACCACCCAAGCCAAAGCCAAAGCCACTAAGAGTACCCTATAATGCAAATGTCACTGGAGTGGCTTCCTAGACCATCTGCTTCTTCTGTTCTCATCTAATCAATGTCCCAAGAGTAGCCAAACATGATTTTTTTTTTTTTTGTAATGTAAGAAAACATTCCTCCTGTGCCCCAATTTCTCTAAGGCTTGCCTATGCCCTTAGGATAAAATTAAAGCTTCTTTTACTGGTTTAGAGGATACTGCATAATGTGGCACCTACCTTCTTTCCTGACTCAGCTACCCACTTCCCTCACCCGCGCCTCTGCATCTGTGAGTGGTCCTGGTATACATTCTGCAAACATAGCGGGCTTGTTCTGGTTTCAGAGTCTCTGTATATCCTGATCCCTCTTCTCAAAATGCTCTTCCCTTTTATAAATTCACACAGTTCCCTCTTTCATCTCCATATTAGCTTAAGTATCCCCTCTTCAGAGAGCCCTTTCCACAAGCTATCAAACTTAGCTGCCTTCCACCCAGCCCCGCCTCTTGCCTGAAAGAGCATTATGCATTCCCTTCCTTGTTTACAAGTGGGATCTGGCAGCATGGCTGGAATGCACTCCCGGACGGTTGGAACACTGCTTTGCTCATGGCGTTCCCAGACCGTGGACTGGGGTCTGGCCTCAGCAGCCGATGCTTGATGTCCATTTTGACAAGTGGACAAACACATACCTGATCCTTAGTATGACATGACTGAAGGTAGCTGGCTCAAGTCAGTAGGTGCTAGGTCATCATAAAGTTCCAGGAGCCAAGGGATCCATAGGCCAGCAGGATCATAGATAGGTTGGCTATGCCCAAGGAACAAGGAACAGAGGGGAACCAAGGGTAAAACAGAAGCAAAACAAAAGTTCTGAACAGCATCCTGAAGAAAAGCCAAAACTGGGTATCAAGTCACCCTCCAGTAATGAAGGGCCCAAGGGAGAGGTTTTGGATGGGGAGGGGGCAACAGGAACAGAATATGACTTTTCTATGGCTCCTTTGTTAGGACATTAGGAACAGACTCCGTCCCTGTCCATAACTTGTTAGACACCTGACTTTTGGAAAGTTACTTAACCTCTCTCAACCTCAGCTATTTATTTTATTTTATTTTTTTCTGGGAATAAGGATTAATGATATCCTCCTGTGGCTGGTGTGAACATTAAAGGGATAGATTACCAGAACCTTCTGCACAAAGTATGCAGGCAGCAAATGTTGAATAAGTGCTGAGTAACTGCTAATTTCCATGCCCTCCCAACCTCGCTCCTCATACATGATCACTCCTTTCATTGTCTATGTTCTTTGATTGGATTTCAGAACTAGGAACTGCAGGTGTTGAATATAAAAGACGCCTGGGGATGAAGACCACTGGTGTATAGGTCTCATTGGGTGACCCAATGAGCAGAGTCAGAGAGGATAATGAGAGGGGCAGATGCGGCTTATGAAAGGACTTAAGGATTGTCCTCATTAGTTATGGTGTCCAACATGGGATGGCCAATTAGTTCTCTGAAGTGGAATCTTCTACCCAGAGGCCACTTTTGCTGAGACTTACAGAATGCAGGAGAAGTACAAGACTGAGGGAGATGGAGTAACTTGCCAAGGTCATGCTGTCCCTTCGTGTCTAGATAAGAACCCAGTTCCTGTGACCCAGTCCTGCACTGTCTCTATCCATCTACCTTGTCTTATTTCATATGCAAAAGTACCTTCCTTAGAGGTGCCATCAGCTGTTCTCTGCATAATCCATCTTCCGTCTTTGTTTATCTATGTAACTGGTTTTTAACCATGCCTGTAGGCTTGAATTAAACCCTAGATGAATTTTTCTACAAGGTAGACCCTTGTTTTCTTTTTTAAAAAAAAAAAGTTTAAAAAATATTTTATTTATTTATTTGAGAGAGAGGAAGAGGAAGAGAGAGAGAGAAAGGGCATGCCAGGGCCTCCAGCCACTGCAAATGAACTCCAGACACATGCGCCCCCTTGTGCATCTGGCTTACGTGGGTCCTGGGGAATCGAACCAAGGTCCTTAGGCTTTACAGCAAATGCCTTAACTGCTAAGCCATTTCCGCAGCCCCCATGTTCTCTTTAGAAGAGGATGGGCATGGACAGAGACACTTGGAGGTTGATTTGTAAGCAGAACCATGTAATGAATGCTCATTAGGAAAAGGAAGGACAATGTTTTACGTCTCTAAATGACCTTCCAACTTACAAAACTCATCCACCTGCCTTTTTTCCCCCCCACTCATTTCTCCCCTCCTGCCGAACTAGGCTGTGGGTAAACACAGAAGAGAATGTGGTCCGGTTGCAGATGAAGACTGAGGCACACAGAGGGAAAATGTCTGACTGTTTCTGATGAGCCCTGTGCCTGAGAGGAGCTGACTATTGTTGGTGATACATATTCCCATCACCTGGTGATCCAGCCTGTGATGCCACCAAAGAAGTTAATTTCTGATGAGCAAATTCCTGCTCAGACACTCAGCAGGTGCTTTGCATGTTAATGGGCCCTAGTTGCTTTCTGCTTGCAAAGAGGTCAAATTTCTAAGTGGACAGCCAGATGGAGAGGCCTTCTGGACCTTCTCTGGGGCCAGGCAAAGCAGCTCCTTGCCATTGGCTCTTGCTTCTCTTGCCCCAGAATGGTTCCAGTGCCTTCCTCACTAATCGCTCTCTTCTTCTAAGCCTCTTTCAGGGCTCTCAGGGTGGCTTCCAAAGTGGAGGACAGAGAGGCTAGAAGCGTTAGTAAGGCAGTTCCAAGTGTAAATTCTTTTCTCTTTGCCAAGAAAACCCACATCATAGGCAGTACCTTGCAGAAGTGCCACAGAGGCGGCCCACCACACACATGTATTTCAGGCACAAATGATAAATACCTAGCTCACATAAGCCTGGGGCTTCATGGTTTGCAAAGTGCGCTCACGGTTGCCCTTCTACTTTATTCTCACAGGGAGCCACTCAACCTCTTGCCTAGTGGAATTATCTTCTGAGTACTGCTGGTGCCAAGCACTGGACCTGACCACAGACTCTCTAGAGAGACAGGCATTCACAGAGAAATTTCCACATGACATCCGCACAGCACATGGGAGTGAGTGACAAGGGACCTCTGAGAAAGTCACGTGTAGGTACATGAGTAGTTGACCAGGCGATAGCAACCATAGAGTAGTGTCAGGGCCAAGGACTTGAAGTAGGTCAGCACTTTAGTTACAAAATACCACAGATAGAGTGTGTTCAGTTCTAGAAAGGTTTTGTCTCTGGTCTGAAAGATGGTAATAAAAAATCAAGGCATTAGGCCGGGTGTGGTAACACATGCCTTTAATCCCAGAACTCAGGAGGCAGAGGGAGAAGGAGCGCTGTGAGTTCAAGGCTACTCTGAGACTACAGAGTGAATTCCAGGTCAGCCTGGACTAGAGCGAGACCCTACCTCAAAAAAACAAACAACAAAAAAAAAAAAATCAAGGGCTGGAGAGATGGCTTCATGGTTAAGGCGCCTGCCTGCTAAGCCTAAGAACGCCGGTTTGATTCTCCAGGTCCCAACTTTAGCCAGATGCAAAGTGATGCAAGGGTGCAATGCTGCACTTGCCCACAAGGGGGTGGAAGTGTCTGGAATTCATTCACAGTGGCTGAGATCCTCTGGTGCACCCATTCTCTCTCTCTCTCTCAAAAAAAAAAAAAATCAAGGCATTGACTCAGTTAATTCCTTCTGTGGCTCAGAGGGAGCATCCTAGCTTGTGGTAATTTGGGTCTTCATATCATCGCTCCTCTGTATATGTTCATATTTCACCTGGTGCCCTCATCCTCTTGGATCATCTGCTAACACCTTAATTCCACCAAGGTCCCATTCACAGGGAGCAAGGTCTAGAATTTGAACATCATTTCAGAGGGCACAGTTCAACTCATAACGTCATCACCCGAGAACCGAGAGTGGCACACAGTGAGGGAGAGAAGGACAAGGGGTGGGGAGGTTAGTTGGTGCACCAGGTCCAGAAGGCTCTGAAACCATGAGGGAGACTTTGCAATTCATTCCATTTATCACAGGCTGGGGAGGACTCATCTTTATTGCCCCCACAGAAACTTGGTTATTCCTTTGCATCCTCATGGACTTACAGCTTCTCAAGAGCACATCCCCATGTGTGTGTGTGTGTGTGTGTGTGTGTGTGTGTGTGTGTGTGTGCGCGCGCGCGCGCTTGTGTGTGGTATGGGAGGGAGGGAGAGGGTCTCAATGGATGCTCCATTCATTGAAGCCTTGTATGGAGTCTTATTATTCCCTGAGATGCCCAGCAGAGAAAATGCTACAGAAATGCCTGTCAGGGCTGGAGAGATGGCTTAGCGGTTAAGACACATGCCTGTGAAGCCTAAGGACCCCAGTTCCATTCTCCAGGTCCCACGTTAGCCAGATGCACATGGTGGTGCATGTGTATGGAGTTCGGTTGCAGTGGCTGGAGGCCCTGGCGTGCCCATTCTTACTCTTTCTCCCTCTCTCTGTCTCTAATAAATAAATAAAAATAAAATATTTTTAAAATTTTAAAAAAAAGAAATGCCTGTCAACAGTACACAGTGGGTCCAGTTGTTGAGAACAGAGTTACCTCTTTATTTCATGTGCTTTTCACAAATCCCGCATCCTTGTTGCAAGAGACACAATCCCTTTTTGTACACCTTTATGCACAGACTTCACTATTTATATTGAAACATTTATTCTATCCTCTTAACCCAGAATTTGTCACTGTGTTCTCCCAGATGCTGTAGCTCATGATAACATGGTTTGCAAACTAGATCTGACTGGGTGTTCTATTATGTTTCTTAGGGGAACAAAAAACAACCCATTACTGTGTGTCTTTAATATAGAGGAAGCATGAGAATTGGTTTTGCCATCTTCAATTTGACAAGTTTAACAGTGGAAATGAGTTTTAACCAACCCCAACCTTGTTAGAAGTTGTAAAAATATAGTGCTCTACTTCTAGAATTTAAGATTTGCCCAAATCTCCCTCTGTCCCCTCTCTTGTTTACATGTTGCTCTAAGTTTGCTATCAGAGAAGAGGATTTTGTAGCCCTGTCCCTAGACTTCTGCAAGAAGGGGCATCAGGCGCCCACAGCACTTCTCAGTGGCTGAGTGTTGACATGCGAGACGATGCTCAGATGGATGCATTAAGGCGTCGGAGTGGGAGAGGAGACAGGGAGCTTGTAGATCTGCACATTCATTGAACAGAGGTGGCAAGAAACAATAGCTCACCCAAGGCCATGCTCTGTGGAATCACAGGCATTGCCACAAGGCTCATGGTCCTGTACAGGAAGGAGAGGACTATAGTATCAAGGATTCCTCTGTTGCAAAACTTTGGCAATTTCTGTCCTTTGGGAAGCATTGTGAAAAGAGATACCTAGCCATCCAGGTTGATCAAGACTTATGTCCATATGGGAGTAAGAAATACAAGGGCCCAAGCATGGCACCCTGGGCCTAGATCCTCCAAATATTCACTTGCCCCAAGGCTTCTAATAAAAGCATTCTTTGCCCCAAGTATCCCTTTCTGAGCTCACCGTGCCTACAGTACTCCATGTCTAGATACCAACTCCCATGTTCTCTGTCCCTAACATCCCTAACCTGAGTTCCCAGTCCCTTCAACACGGTCTGGTGTATGATTAAGACCCCACGGATCAGGTTTTTGGGAGCTTGAATCCAGCCTCTGCTTGTTACTGGCTGTGACTTTGGGTAAGTCCCTTCACCATTCTGAGTCTACTTCCTCATCATTTTCAAGAGAATCACCTCATAGCATACTAAGACTAAATGAGCCCAACATATGAAAAACCCTGACCATTCTCCTGTATGTGAAGTTGTAAGTCCTGGAGTCATTTTGCTGTGTGTTTTCAAATATGAATGCCAAGCAAAAGCCACTTTAAATCAATCCTCCATCTGTGCCTCGGGGTGTGCCAGGGAGCACGTTCCACCCGTTGGACTTCTCTGGGGCCCCTTCTCGAAACAACTTTCACCCAGCACTCTGTCTCTTCCCAGGAAGTTTCTGAGTGAGATGGATCATGTGAGCAATGGAGTGAAGGCTCGATGCACACACTGTGTATGGCTTGGGCTACGTCTCCCTGGAGTCTCTATTTCAACATTGTTTTGATCACAATGATGATTGCAGCCACAAGCAATTGATTGGCCTATACAGTTCTGTCATCCCAAGAATGGATTGATTCCTCAGTAATGAGACTTGCCTGTGGTCCCTGGACGGGTGCGGGCTACCGTGATCGAGCACTCTCTGAGCACTTTACGTATATTTCTTCACTTAGTTCTCCCAGCAAAACCCTATTCAGTGGCTCTTCTCATCTCTATCCTTGTATGGGGAACCCAGGGTCAGTTCAGAGAGGTCAAGGCAACTGCACATCACATAGCTACTGAGCGGTCTGTTTCCATCTCTCGGTCATATTTTAAAATCAGGTTTATCAAGATATAATTTATTTAGTGTAACATTTGAATGCTCAAATTTTTATTACTGGCGTACGTGCACACACACGTGTGTGTGAAAGCGCAGGTGTGCACATGTCACGGCACACATGTGGAAGTCAGAGGACAACTTTGGGTCAGGCCTTGCTTTCCCCCTCATTGGAGGCACAGTTTCACGCTCTGGTCTTTATTCTGCTGTTTTTCTTTGCTTCTGTGAAACTGTCCTGTCTCCACCTGACATCTCAACATCAGCGGCAACATGCTAGCATTACAGAAGCCCACTAGGGCTTCCAGCTTTTTCCATGGGATCCGGGAATCAAACTCTGGTACTCAAGCTTGAGTACTTTATCCACTGAACCATCTCCCCGCTCTGAGTTGGTACATTTTAAGTATATATTTCAATGAGTTTTGGCAAATTTTTTCTATTGCAAAACCACCAACTAATCCAACCGTAGGCTTTTTCTCTGTCTCGGATCTCTCTGGTCCCTTTGCAGTCAATCTGCCTTTCCCTGGTTGCAATCCCAACCCTCAGAAGCACTGGTTTATGCTCTGTGTCAAGAGTCCTGGCTCTTCTGGAATGTCATATAGATGGGATGACGCTGTTTGTCGCTGCGTGTAGCTAATTCCTCTTATTTAGCAGAATATCTCTCAGGCGTGTCCATGTTGCACCTGTGTCATTAGTCTGCCTACTGGTAGATGAGCAGTATCCACTGCGTGGTCATACCATGCTCCCCACCCCCTGCCAACCCGCGATGGTGAGTTGTATTGTGTCCAGAGAATGGCTATTGCGAAGAGAGAAGTGGTACAAGCCTTTGCCCAAGACCTATTTTCATTTCTCTTAAGTAAATATCCATGAACTGAGAATTTCAAGTCCTGGGTGAGGAGTATGTTTAACTTCGTAAGGAGTCTACAGACTCCATTTATTAAACATGCCATATCTTTTTGAGTTCTCACCAGCATTGTATGAAAAATAAATTTCAGTTACATTTGAAAATGTTAGGCTCCAAGTTTATTTATTCTGAGCTGCTCTGAGGAGAGAAGTTGAGAATAAGGAATATAGCATGCTTTATTGAATTTAAGATGCAATCAATTTTAAGACATACCATTACTTAACATTCCATTACGAAAGAAAAAAATGTTGGCAAACAATTAAACAATGTTTTCTTATCGCTTAGAAAAATATTTAATACATATTAAAATAGTTTCTGTGTCATTCTTGTACATACACAAAATTGAAACTAAAAATGAGGAAAATAAGATCAGACAGAGCATATCCACTTCTTTTTTTTTTTTTTTTTTTTGAGGTAGGGCTCATTCTAGCCAGGCCTGACCTGGTATTCACTACGTAGTCTCAGGGTGGCCTCAAACTCACGGCCATCCTCCTACCTCTGCCTCCCGAGTGCTGGGATTAAAGATTAAAGGTGTGTACCACCACGCCTGACCCATCCCTTTTTTGAGACAGAGTCTTTCGTGGTCCCAGAGCTCATCCATTAGGCTAGACTGGCCGGCCAGCAGGCTCTAAAAATCCACTTGTCTCCGCCTCCCCAGCGCTGTGATGCCAAGT